>CM061548.1:205194534-205822034 GCA_030864215.1 Capsicum pubescens | reverse complement strand
ATCCTTAGGACATCGCATTAAGCATTTAGGAAACATAGACCTCTAATCAGACCTCTAATCATCATCCTATATTAGCCTAGGGAAGACATGCTATTAGATTATACCCCATTCAACGAGATCTTACATCAAGTACTTCATACCTATATCGTTCTTGTCATGTATTTGGATATCACTTGATTTGGGGGAAACTTCATACTAACACGTCACTATTTACTTGTTAACCACTTGACATGTATTAAAAGTTTAGCATATATCAAAGAGCACAAAATTGGGGAATTTACAACCATCATATCTCGACTTGTTCCTTTGTTCTCTAGGGTCTTTCAACAACCACTAGACACGACCGATTTTACACCTACTTGGGGATTTCATGCTATCTTGACACATTTCACTCACTAAGGCATTTGATCAAACACTAGGCATGCATGGACTAACTCACAATTTGGAGTTTCCTATTCAACATAATATAGCGGCCCTTATGCTTCACCTAAGATCTTTATCAAACCTATGGGGCACGTTCTTCACTTATTCAACCATTTCTATACCCAAAAGTCATGAACACATCACATGGAAAAATAACTTCAAGAGGGTCTATCTCAAACATCACATGAATTCCACATACTAGGGTCAAAGCTCATAAATTTTGTAGGCAAACATAAATCAAAACTCAACAACACATTAAACATCTATTTCAACTCATACAAATCATTTACAACTCATAAACATAAAAATCTTTTAGTTTTAAAAAGGGTTCTTGAGCTTCTTGGATGAAAGGGACCCTAGAATCAACATCTACATACCTTAACCTTTGAAATTGGATGAACTTTAGTGCTTGAAACTTTATCCACACTTGAAATAAATAAATTCTTGAAGCCCACACTATGAGGAACTTGATTCTTGAAGAAACTTTGAAGATTTATGGATGATTTTTGGAAGATTAGGGTTCTTGATTGAAACCTTAGTTATACTCTCTTGAGAGAGTTGAAAAAGAAAATGATTGAATTAAGATTTGAATAAGGGTTCCTCATATTTATAGAGGCTCAAAAAGGGTGGAAAATGACCAAAATACCCTTGCAAAAACTCCCTTGAATTGCTGGAAAAATATACTTTACGCCATCCGTGACAGGCCGTCAGGTTCGTGATAGGCCGTCACGAATGGTCATCACAAAAGGGGTCCAAATTCTTAATTTTCTGCCCAGGGCTGACGACGTCATCAGAAATATCATCAGAATGTGACGACGTCTTCAGAAACGTGATAGCCCGTCAGAAACGTCGTCACCGTTTTCCAGCTTGACATGCTGGAGTAAAATGGGCATAACTCTTTGCTCCGATATCGGATTTAGGAGAAATTGGTATCGTTAGAAATCTAATTCAAATATATTTCATTTGATATATAGAAAATCACCCAGTTATTAATATACAACTAGTTATGATCGATTGAAGTTGACCCAAATTTTAACGATCACTAAAACTTGAACGATAGGAAAATTTTCAACTCGTTCATGAGTTAGGGGACCTCTATGATCTTAATTATGATCAAATAGATTCCCACATGATTTCAAAGTATTTCATACTTGGGAGGATATTTCTTAAACATTTTGACTCAGATTTTTGCTTTACCAAATACGCTCTAAGGCTCAGACGGGAAGAGGATTTTGTGGGGCATTACAGCTGGTTATACTTTTCATTGAAGTGTCTTATTTGTCACGACTATAAACTAATTTCATCAGATTTTTTTGGACTTTTTCCAAATAGTTTTCTATCATTTCAATTCTGTCGCCGTCACGTACAACGATTCTCCTTGCAATGTGTTTTAGTGAATTTTCCTCGATAATATTTTGTCGAGGGGCTACTGAATATTCTTGAACCTTATTTTGAATAGAGTCCAAGAGTTCCTACCCATGCAATATTTTTGTTTTGGGATCCTTTCTCATTAATATTAATTTATCCCAAAAATTATTATAAAATACCCTGTATAAACAAGGGATTTATTCTCCTGTGAATCCGAATTCCCCATTTATGAATCCAAGGAATAGAGAATTCAGGGAACAAATACATTTGATCAATTTTATCTAGATTGAAGATATGATCTACATGATACAATTTGTTTAACTGAGTAGAGATTTTGGCCCATTCTTTGTATAACTTTAAAAAAGGATCTGGTAATATCTGAATAGTTGGACCATGATAGGACCACCATTTTAAAAACCAATTTGGAATTGGTTCTGCAAAGGTCTTTGCGCATACCTTTATGAACCTAGTATGCTTATGTCGATAATTATTATATTAAAGTACTTTATCAAGGGCCTGAATATAGTCCCAATAAGTGAAATTTATTTTGGAACCTTTAAGCAACATCTGCTTTTCTGTCATAGTGGTCATTCCCCAATCTGCTACGGATATAATCCATTTAATAAAATTTTTAGAGAAGTTGTAAATATTCTCTTCACAGTTATACCCAGAGAAATGTTTGCATTCTGCACTACCTGTGGTACTAAGAATGATTTCATAATAAGTGCGAGTTTTGTATGACTCACCCGGAAAAGATGAATTGTTCATCAAATATTTGTGGAGTATCTTCCACAGTTCATTTCACCTCTGAAACTCAGAGTTTTCAATAAGAAATATCATTTCTTTGTTTTCTAGACTTTCATAAGGTCTGATATCATCATTATCTTTTGCAATTAAAACAAATGTATCCGTTTGCTTTTGAGCTACAAAATAAGCTTGCAATTATTCGTATAACGGACTATCTTTTGGAATATCATCCAGATGGATAGAAGTAGATAATGAAGATTCGCCTTTCTGCAATACCTTGGAGTTTATCAAACTCCTATTTCCTATTTGTATAACGGGGGAATTAGATGAAGATCTGTATGACGATCTCTTATAATATGATCTGTTTAGGGATGATCTTCCCCTTCAATCGGAGGCTGATCTTCCTCCTGATCTGCCCTGTCCTGTCTGGCTATCTGCCATGGAAGGTCAGTAACCATACTGTAAATAGCACAATCAATCAGATATTTCCAGTTCATACCAGTCAATATCTCTAATTTCTATGGAATCACCTTTAAAATGGTAATTAAAGTTTTTTCAGTAAGAAACGATGTATAAAAATTCATTTTAATTGAGATATTCCCTAGATAAGAAATCAGGGAGGGAATTATCAATTCCTTTTTTTTACTGAATATCAAAATCAAAAGGGGCTAATTGGTCTTGCCACCTTGCAAATATTAACTTTGAAGCATTATGTTTAAAATCTTTATCAAACATATACGTCACACATTGAGCATCAGTTTTTATCTAAAACTCTTGATTATAATGATAATCCTGAAATTTTAGAACGCATTTAACAATGATTAGCATTTCATGAGCTACCGTAACATATTTTATCTGACTATTAGTCCATTTACCTTAATGAAATCTTATCAAGTGTTTAGTTTTATTATGGGGATTAACTTATTTCAATTTTCCACCATAACCAATATTAGATGCATTTGTCTCAATATTTTTTGCCAAGCAGAATTGGCTAAAGTTAAATAGGGTAAAGTTTTAACACTCTATTTAATACATTTAACAAGATTTGTATGACTATCTGTCCACGATCCTTTATAATTCTTTTTTAGCCTATCGTATAACGAGGCTAAATCACGAGATAAATTCTCATAAAAAGGGAAAATATAATTCAAGCTTCCCAAAAATCTCTGCAATTGAGTCCTGTCAGTTATAACATCAGGAAATTTAGTAGCAAAATCAATGGATCTCTGATCGGGAGTAATTTTCCCTTGACATATATTATCTCCTAAGAATCTAACGTCTATTTGAAATAAACTCATTTTTGGCTTAGCTATCACAAAGTCATTCTATATCCCAATTTTCTTAAATCTTGCCAGTCTAGGGTTGATACATCTCGTACGAGTTTTTCTGCCAGCGAGGGTTGACGAAAAGGATTCCTGTCAGAGAGGGTTAACTCATAGCCATTATTGGTATCCCTTGGCAAGGTGCTAACACCCTTCCAACTGGGGTCACAGGTTGGATCCCAACTCAGTTCATAATCAGGGTATGTCGGTTAAATGAACACTCCCACAATTTCAGTTTCTGACTCAGTATAAAACCTCAGTTCAGTTTCAGAATCAGGACTGTTAGATACAGTCATCCATCTTGGTATAGAATTTAGTTTAGTTCTACAGAATCAGGACTGTCAAAAACAGTCTCTTAGTTAATAGTAATACAGTATCAGTAAACTCAGATATCAATCATTCAATTTTCAGAACTTATTATCCAGTGTTAATGAAATCTCAGTTACAGTATACGTAGTTATATACATAGCATTGCATAATCAGTATCCACATCAGTTTCAAATATACATGTACTCTTATTTAGTTATATTCATGCCATTCAATCAGTTATTGTTCATGCATATGAACCCATGCATTCAACCTTACCTCACCTAGCATACCAGTATATTCAAAGTACTGACGCATACCTTTCTTTTGCTCTATGATGTCTTATATCATAGGTTCAGACGCACGAGCACCTGACCATACTTAGCAGCCCAGACTTTCAGTAGCAGATTTAGTGGTGACTTTTCATAGTTTGAGGACAAAGTATTATTTTAATTTATCAATATCGCAGTAGTTGGAGTTAGTTAGGGGCTTTTCCCATCAACTCCACTTTCAGACAATTTAGTTAGAGGCTTTTAAGACTAGATTATTTCAGGCAGTTATTCAATTTTCAGATATAATTATCAAATGTTCAGTAATCAGTACTTACATATCAGTATTTGCTTTAGTTTTGAACATTATGGAAAATTTTTCCTAATTTTCGCACTATACAGTATTATTATTTAGTGATTGTAGCAGGTACCAGTCAGGGGTTAGCTTGTGGTCCTTCGGGATTATGAGCACCGTGTTATGTCCGGGGTACAGACTTGGGGTGTTACAAACTTGGTATCAGAGCCTAAAGTTCAATAGAGTCCTAGAAAGTCTGAAAGACACATCTAGTAGAGTCTTGTGCATGGGTGTGCAACGCGCCACACTTAGGATAAGAGGCTCTAAGGTGTTTTAGGAAATTTTTTCCTTCTTTTAGTATTCATATCGTGGGAGTGAGCATGATCTCAAGTTACACTCTCATTCTAATCCTTTTCTTACTTCCATTTATAGAATATGCTTCCCAATAAGAACAATGGAAGGAGAACAGGAAATTAGCTAGCACCTCCACCGGTTCAGGCAGATCCTCTGGACGAGTATGTCTCCCACGCAGAATTCAGAGTAGCTTTAACCACTCTAGATCATTCTATGGCAACCTGGAATGAACGCCCAACTGCTGTTCCAGCCAACCCAATGGCCAATACTATTGCAGCTACAATTTGGGACTTTACCCGAATGAACCCTCCAGCCTTTATCGAGTCTAAGTCAGATGAAGACCCATAAGAATTTCTTGATCAGGTGTAGAAAGTCACAAATATTATGGGGTGACAGCTAGTAAGAGTGTTGAGTTAGATGCATATCAGTTACAGGATGTGGTTCACTCATAATTTAAGAAGTAAAAGGCAGAGAGGCCCCCAGATATAGGGCCCATAGAATGGGAGGAGTTTGCCACTGCTTTTCTGGACAGGTTCTTTCTACTAGAGTTGAGGGAAGCAAATGTATTGGAGATTATTAATTTGAAGTAGGGCAACATGACAGTGAAAGAGTATTCTCTCAACTTTACTCAGTTAGCCAGATATGCCCCTCATGTGGTAGCAGATAACAGATCTAAGATGGGTAAGTTTGTGTCTGGCATGTCTAATAGTGTGGTCAAGGAGTGTAGGACCATAATACTAATTAAGGAGATGGACATATCCAGGCTTATGGTCCATGCTCAGAAGATAGAGAAGGCTAATAATAAAGAGAAGTAGAGGGAGAACAAGAGAGCTAGAACATGTAGCTTTAACTTCACTTATCCTAAGTTAGAGAGTATGAGTCGTTCTCAGTTCTTCCCGAAATCTTCAGTTCCAGCTTCGTCCTCAGCTAGTGCTCCAGTGCCAAAATTCATAGACAATAATGAAGATAGGGCACCAGGCCCTAAACCCTAGGGTAGTGTTAGCAGTGCCTGAACAAGTCCTCTTTGCCAGAAGTATGGCAGAAACCACCAGGGTGTCTTCACGGCTGGCAGTGATGTATGTTTTGAATGTAGCAAGCCAGGCCATAGGGTCAAAGAGTGTCCTCAGGTGGGTTTGCAGAGTCAGCATAATTGTCCTTCAGCTCAATCCGGTCACCCAAATCAACAGGGTGCCGCTTCTAGTGCCACCAGTGGGCAACACCCAAACAGGCTTTATGCACTTCAGTCCCGACCGGATCAGGAAAGTTCTCCTGATGTGGTCACTGGTATATTACAAGTTTATCATTTGCACGTTTATTCTTTACTAGATCTAGGAGCTTCTTTATCCTTTGTAACTCCTTATATAGTTGTTGACTTCTGCGTCAGTCCCAAAATCCTAGTAGATCCCTTCTCAGTATCTACCCCAGTGGGTAAATCTATCATAGCTTGATGGGTATACATGAACTGTTTGATTATGGTATCTTAGAAAGTCACTTCAGCAGATTTAGTAGAATTAGAGATGACCAATTTTGATGTCATTCTCGGCATGGATTGGCTTCATTCATGATATGCTTCAGTTGACTGCAGAAATAGAGTTGTCCATTTTCAATTTTTGAATGAACCTACCCTTGAGTGGAGGGGTAGTACTTCAGCACTTAGGGGTCAGCTTGTTTCCTACCTTAGGGCGAGGAAAATAATATCTAAGGGGTGTGTTTATCATCTCGTTCGAGTTAAAGACTCTAGTTCAGATACCCCTAATCTTGAGTCTATTCCAGTAGCATATGAATTCCCAAATATATTTCCCGAAGATCTTTTAGGAGTCCCTCCTGAGTGGGAAATTGAATTCAGAATAGACCTTCTTCTAGATACTCAACCTATCTCTATCCCACCATATAGAATGGCCCTAGAAGAACTCAAAGAGTTAAAATAACAGTTGAAGGATCTCTTAGATAAGGGATTCATCAGACCCAGTGTATCCTCTTGGGGTGCACCAGTTTTATTCGTGAGTAAGAAAGATGGTTCTCTTAGAATATGTATAGACTACCACCAGTTAAATAAAGTCACGATCAAGAACAAGTATCTACTTCCCAGAATCGATGACTTGTTTGACCAACTTCAAGGTGCCGTCTACTTTTCTAACATAGACCTCAGATTAGGCTATCATCATCTCAGAGTCAGGGAATATGATATTTCAAAGACCACTTTCAGAACTCGGTATGGTTACTTTGAATTCTTAGTCATGTTATTTGGTCTTACTAATGCTCCAGCAGCCTTCATGGACTTGATAAACCGCGTGTTCAAGCAGTACTTGGACATATTCATCATAGTCTTTATTGATGACATTCTTGTCTACTCCTGCAGTGATCATGATCATGCAGACCATCTCAAAATAGTATTACAAAATCTCAGAACCCATCAATTGTTCGCCAAATTCAGTAAGTACAAATTTTTTCCAAGGTCATTAGTTTTCCTTTGAGTTGATCCTCAAAAGACCGACGCAGTAAAAAACTGGCCCAGACCCATCTCTCCATCTAATATCAGGAGTTTTTTGGGTTTGGCTAGCCATTACCGATGGTTTTTTGAAGGATTTTCATCTATTACATCCCCCATGTCCAGATTGACTGAGAAGAAAGTCAAGTTCCAGTAGTTAGATTCTTGTGAGAAGAGTTTTCAGGAGTTAAAGACTCGACTCACTACAGCCCCAGTTTTGACTTTACCAGATGGCTCAGACGGGTTTGTGGTATATTGTGATGCTTCCAGAGTTGGTTTAGGGTGTGTTTTGATATAGAGAGGTAAGGTCATAGCCTATGCCTCTAGTAGACTTAATCCCCGTAGAAAGAATTACCCCTCATGATCTTGAGTTAGCAGCTATTGTATTTGCCTTAAAAATTTGGAGGCATTATTTGTATAGGGTACATATAGATGTATTCACCGACCACAAGAGCCTGCAGCATGTGTTTTCTCAGAAAGATATGAAACTACATCAGAGAAGATGGTTAGAGTTATTGAAAAACTATGACATGAGCATCCTATATCATCTGGGCAAGGCCAATGTAGTGACTGATGCTCTCAGTAGGATGTATATGGGTAGTGTTTCTCACGTGGAGGATGGTAAGAAGAAGCTAGTTTAGGAAGTTCATCAGCTTGCTCGACTGGGTGTCCGCTTAGTCGATTTAGCAGAAGGTAGTGTATGGGTGCAGAATAGTTTGGAATCATATCTGGTTTCTGAAGTAAAAGAAAAGCAAGACAAAGATCCCAGTCTAGTCAAGTTGAAAGAGTCAATCATAGATCAAAAAGTAGAGGTTTTCTCCCAAGAGGGAGATGGTGTGTTGCGTTGCTAGGGTCAGTTATGCGTGCCAGGTGTAGATGACTTAAGGCAATAAATTCTTGCAAAAATGCATGGAGCGTGTTACTCTATTCAACCAGGGGCCACTAAGATGTACCACAATTTGTGAGAGATCCATTAGTAGAGTGGGATGAAGAGAGACATTATAGAGTTTGTAGCTAAGTGCTCTACATGTCAGCAGGTTAAGATTGAGCACCAGAAGCCTAGTGGGTCCATGCAGGAGTTCAGTATTCCCACGTGGAAGTGGGAGGAAGTGAACATGGACTTTGTGATGGGTTTGCCCTGTACTCATCATCAGCATGATTCCATTTGGGTCATTGTAGACAGGATGACCAAATTGCTCACTTCTTGCCAGTTCATACTTCTTATTCAGCCGAGGACTACACCAAACTCTATGTCAGAGAGTTGGTCAGGTTACATGGAGTCCTAGTATCCATTATCTTAGATAGAGGTACCTAATTTACCTTTTATTTCTGGAAAGCCTTCCAAAAGGGTCTTGGTACCCAAGTTCACCTCAGTACAACCTTTCACACTCAGACAGATGGTCAAGCAGAAAGGACCATCCAGACTCTAGAAAATATATTAAGGGTGTGTGCCATTGACTATAAGGGTATTTGGGATGACCACTTGCCCTTGACTGAGTTTTCATATAATAATAATGATCATTCCATCATTCAGATGGCTCCATTTGAGGTGCTCTATGGGAGGAGATGTAGATCCCCCATTGGTTGGTTTGAAGTGGGTGAGGCCATAGTGGTAGGTCTTGACTTGGTATTTGATGCCTTAGAAAAAGTTTAGTTGATTAGGGAAAGGCTCAAAACAGTTCAGAGACGACAAAAATCGTATGTAGATGTGCGAAGAAAGGATCTCGAGTTTGAGATTAGTGATTACGTGTATTTGAAAATCTCCCCTATGAAGGGAATAAAGAGTTTTAGCAAAAAGAGGAAACCCAGTCTTCAATATGTCGGTCGTTACCGAATTCTCAGCCATTTCGGAAAGGTAGCTTACGAGCTTAAATTGCCTTCAGACTTAGATTCAGTGCACCCAGTATTTCATGTCTCCTTGCTAAAGAAGTTCATAGGTGAGCCAACATTTATAGTCCCGATAGAGGGCATTGATGTCCAGAACAACCTCTTTTATGAGGAAGTTCCAGTTGAAATTCTCGACTTTTAGGTTCGTAAACTATGGAACAAAGAGGTTCCTCTAGTCAAAGTACTTTGGCGGACTCAGTCCATTGAGAGAGCTACTTGGGAAGCAGAAGCAGATATGCGGACTAAGTATCCTCACCTCTTCTTTGCAAACTCAGACTCAGCTCAAGGTAATAGTTTTCCTTGAATTCATTCATTTCCATGCTCAGATTACCTTTACAACTCTGTATCGGTTCAGTTGCATAGCATTCTCATTCATGCATACCTTCATGAAATAACTCAGTCATGTGTCATATTTTCAGAACTCAGTTATGCTTCAGTTATGCATGTTCAGTATGATAACTCAGTATATCAATACTTTTAGTCATGTACTCATGCTTCGGTTATGCATGTTCAGTATTTGTAAATTTAGTTTATCAATTCTCTCAACTTAGTTAGTCTCATTCGAGGACGAATGTTCCCAAGGGGGAGATATTGTAAGACCCCACAAAATTTTAAGCTTAACTCAGTCCGTTAAAGCTTGAAAAGAGGTCCCACACTTTGAAATTTCAGCTAAGTGTTTAGACTTAGAATCATTTTTAGCCTTTATAAGTTGGTGATCCTATTTTACGACCCTTATGACCTTAAAGCGTCGATCCTTAGATTGAATCATGATCAGGTGGGTCAATAGGTCACTCCAGGTGAGTTTCAGATTTTTCAAACCTCGTTTGAATCTTATTCAGGTGACCAAAACAGTGGGTCGACGTGATCTCAATGCGTCATGTTGCCCATCGCATCGACATATAATTTTTCCCCAACTTTTAGTGCATTTCCAGTGAATCAATGTGGACTCGACGCGGCGCGATGGTCATCGCGTTGATGCCATCGATGCGGAGCGTCGGTATGCGCATCGTTGGGCACGCTTTTCAGTCACAAAAAGCCCCATACAGAGGGGTAATTGGATCATTTTCCACCCATATTCAGCCCCCAAAACATGAGATTAATCATTCCTAGGGCAAAAACACTCACTTTCTCTCAAATTTCTCTCAAGAACAAACCCTATTGCTTTTGATTTCAAATTCAAACTTCAAGAACTCACCATCAATCTTTAAAAATTCAAGCATCAAGGTATGTTAGGTGTTCATCCAAGGGTTTTCTTCCACCATTGGAGTTCAAGAACCCCTTTTAAGTTATAAGTTGGCTTCATTCATGAATTTCATGTTGAAAGTGATTGTATTCATGATTTTGATGTAGTTGGGTTTATAATTCATGATTAATTGCAAGTTTCTTGAGAAACAAATAACATGTGTGTGTTGTTGTATGGTTTCACGTTAAAAGCCTTTGAATTTGTGAGTTTGGGATTTTGATCATCATGCTTACATGTTGTAGTATTGTCATGTGTATAAAGTATGCTCCCCAAGTGTTTGATGAATTGTTCATGCGAGTTGAGTAGTGAAATTATATCGTGTTAGCATGTATACAAGTTCATTCCATGCAAGTGTTTGCTAAAATGCCTCAATGAATGAATTGTGACAAAGTGTCTAGTTATCATGCTTTCAAGATTGTGCTATGTTTTACAATATACGCAATCGAGTCCTGGGGGTATCTAATACCCCAGAATCTAGCTGTTTATCTAGATTTGCAGTAGTTCTAGATAGTCTCAGTGATGTCATGTACAGTAGTATTCAGTCAGTTATAAAACTCAGTGTATTCAGTTAGTTAACAGAATTCAGCGTACTCAGTTAGTCAATAGAACTCTGTGAACTCAGTTCACTTAAGTTAGATGGTATGATCAGTAACAGTTCAGTCAAGCATAGTAAAGTCTAGAAATCAGTTCAGTGTCTATTAAGTTGGGAGTAGGAATCAGCACCGAGTGAACCCAGGGATGCGGGCATTCCTGTGAGTAAAAGGTTTGACCCTTAGTAGCAATCCCTGCATTACAGAATTACGTAGCCAGCATAGGTTGAGATGTCTTCTTGCCAGTCTAGAGTTGTCCCAGAGTTGGGACTATAACTGAGACTATATCTAAGACCGTGGGAGGTATCATCTAATCGGCATTCCCCAATTTGAGATAATCAGGATCCAACCTGTAACCCCAATTGAAAGGGTGTTATTACTGTTCCACGGGTACTAATGCTGGGTTTGTGAATTTATTAAACTGATATCATGTCTAAAGGACTAAGGGTGTCAAACCCGAACTGACGGGTGACCCCTGCGAGATAATCAAGCCTAATCTGACGGGTGACTACTCATATCCTAGGCTGGCTACGTAGTTCTGGAGTATAGGGACTGTTACTAATGACTCTTCCTATCTGACGGGAAAGCCTCCATCCCTACACTCGCTTGGTGCTAAATCCTACTCTCAGCTAATGATACTGAAATGCTAGACTATTTTGAGTTTAACTGACTGTTCTGATAATGCTCATAATATAATCTAAAGTTATTCTGAAGATACTGAGACAATATTAAGTAAACAACTACAGTTTTGGGTATTCAATACCCCCAGGACTCAAAACAATAGTAGTAGCATGACACTAAAACATCGAAGGTCATAGCATGAAGACTCTTATTAAATAAATTTCTCTTGTAGGCATTTTATCAAACACTTATAGTTAATGGATTAAAATAATCATACAGAATAAAGAGCATGGAATCTGTAGATAGTGAAAATGAAGAAAATCTATAAATACTGTGGATGCATAACCAAGCATATAACATGAACTGAGTAAAATCTGTAAACTAAAATATTGAAATAACTGAAATCTGTATGCTTTGGTCAAACAACACTAAGACTGAATAACTGAGCTGGGACTATAAGTGAGACTATATCTAAGACTGTGAGAGGTATCATCTAATCGGCATTCCCCAATTTGAGCTAATAAGGGTCCAACCTGTAACCCCAGTTGAAAGAGTGTTAATACTGTGCCACGGGTACTAATGCTGTCTGTGTAGATTCATTAAACTGATATCATGTCCAAAGGACTAAGGGTGTCAAGCCTGAACTGACGGGTGACCCCTGCGAGATAATCAAGCCTAATCTGATGGGTGACTACTCATATCCTAGGCTGGCTACATAGTTCTGGAGTATAAGGACTGTTACTAATGACTCTACCTATTTGACGGGGAAGCCTCCATCCCTACACTCGCTTGGTGCTAAATCCTACTCTCAGCTGAATGATACTGAAATGCTAGACTATTTTGAGTTTAACTGACTGTTCTGATAATGCTCATAATATAATCTAAAGTTATTCTGAAGATACTGAGACAATATTAAGTAAACAACTATGGTTTTGGGTATTCAATACCCCCAGGACTCAAAACAATAGTAGTAGCATGACACTAAAATATTGAAGGACATAGCATGAAGACTCTTATTAAATCAATTTCTCTTGTAGGCATTTTATCAAACACTCATAGTTCATAGATTAAAATAATCATAGAATTACTAAAGAACCAACATAATTGACATGAAATTATCATGGAAAACACTAAGTCATGATTTAATTCAATAAATGATAACACTAAAACACGAAGAATCGAATAACAACAATAACTTCATTAGAACATGGTATTAAATCAAAGTTCATGGAGATTAATGGATGAAATCATGCTTTAAAATCAAATAACTTAAAAATATCATAACTTTATAATTAAAAAGGTTACTTGGGCTCCATGGATGAAAGAAATCCATTGATGAACATCTAACATACCTTAATGGATGAATTTCTTGAAGTTCTTGGGTGAATTCTTGAGATTGCTCTTGGATTCTTGAGAGCTAGGGTTTGTAATTTAGAGAGGAAACTCTTGAATTTTAGTGGAAATTAATAAAGAATGAACTTTTAAAATGTTTTTAGGGCTTAAATATTCCATCTGGTCGGATTAAAATAATGGGTTAAGACTGTTTTAACCCTAGACAAAATATTTGATTTTCATGAAAATTTTCCGATTTGGGCCCCTGGCGCGACGTGGCGCTATCGTGTCGTTGATGATAGGCGAATTTACACGCCTATAGCACTATATTTTGCCCATATTTTAGCCTAGTTTTGAGAACAAATTATATATTTCATGCACTTTTAGTCCTTTTTCCTGTAAGTGAGCTAACAAACATGATTAGCAAAGTTTCAGGTATAAATGATGCAGAATTCAGCATTTCATGGATAACTTGACGCCAAAGAAAGCTTCACGAAAGGAGAAAAGCCAATCTTGGACGCCAAGGACTAAAGATGGCGCATGGAAATTCTGTCCCGGGCTAAAACAACATTTCTGAAGACTTTGGGGACTAGCAGTAATTTATTAGGATTAGGATAATGATACATTAACCTAGTACAATTGGGTTAAGTATTTCATTAGCTTATTAGGATTAGGATAATGATACATTAACCTAGTACAAATGGGTTAAGTATTTCATTAGCTTAGTAGGATTTGGTTAAGCATTTCATTAGCTTAGTAGGAATAGGATATGGGTGTTATAAATACCCTATTCTACTAGAGATTTTGATACATTCACCATTCCACAAACACACTCTTACATTCTCCATTCTTACAATTAATTCTACTTTTTATTCTTCTTCTATTCATCTAATCAATTCTTAATTTCCGCAACAAGAGAAACGTTACTTTGCAAGGAATTCACGCCTAACGCCTACCACACTTTGCTACACGAAATATTTATTGTGGTATAATAACAATGTCTATTGTGATTTCCTTCGCACTCATGGGTAACTAAACTTCTCTGTTGGGGTTATGGAAGCCATATGAGATACTATCTATTGCTATGAGTTTGTGAATTCGTGACACGTATATTGCTTATATCATTATTCTCTTCATCTTAATCTAAATTCTTTGTGGTTGCAAACGCAAGAATACGCCAGTATAACATTTAACTTGTTCGAAAGAAAGGTTATCTGTCTGGAAAAGAGATAATGTCAAGGTAGTAGGGTCCCATCCCCTATTAAAAAGTTAGTACCGTAACTGGATTAACCTCTTGGAGAATTCGTACCGTTAGACACGCTTTAAGCTCGAAAGAGTTAAAGTGAAATAATCCTCGAATAGGTCGAAAGACGCCTGGATTTACCATCGAATACAATTCTCTATAAGCACATGCATGTCTCAATTCAACACACTCATAGTCAATAGAGACGTATAACTCAGAAGGTGGACATAACCCCAACTCCTAAATTCTCATTGTTTCACAACCTACTAAACATTTTCTCTTTTACTTTGCTATTTTCTTCTTTACTCTCTTATTTTGGTTACATTACTTTCACAATACAATTCCCCCCTTTCTTACGAGACTTGCACTAAAAGTCTAGTAATCGTTGCTTACTTGTTGACCAAGCTATTCCCTGTGGGATCGATACCCAACCCAGGTTGGGTTCTATATTTGCTAACGACCGCTTTACACTCCTACGAGAGCTGTAGATTGAGCGTTACCAAAAATTGGCGCCGCTGCCGGGGAATACAAGTGTCAATTAAGTTCGTAATAATTACTAGACCCTTTGGTCAAAGATTCTCGTACTTTTACTTTTAGTTTTTATTTTTGTTTACTGCAGGTTTTTATTCAGTGCATGCCCCATACCCGAAGTTCTGGTCAACCGTTATTACCTATCAATCCTGAACCACAACGTATTCGCAGAATGGAGGCATAACACGCAATTGAAAGGATGGCTGCTCAACAGGAACAGGCGAGACTAGCTGCACTAGCCGCCGCTCAAGTGCATCAACAGAATATTGATAACCCTGGGCGAGCAACAAATCCTGACGATGAAGATCTAGGTGATGACGAGCTACTAAACCCTTGGCATGCCGCTGAGATCGCAACACCTGCCAGCAGAAGAGATCGTCAAGCTAGGTTTAGGCCTGAACGCCAAGCTATGCAGCCAGCTTTCGACGATGATGATGATGATCTTGATGGAGCCGGAGCCACAAGAGCCATTATTCCTCCACCATTAGCGCCCGGAGCCAAGTTCAACATCACGAGCACCATGATTCAGTTATTGCAACTCAAGGGATTATTTGGTGGACTAGCAGGCGATGATCTGAATATGCATCTCATCAACTTTATTTCTACATGCAAGTCATTTGACAATCCTGGAGTTGGTCAGAATGCAATTCGATTACGTCTATTTCCATTGTCTCTGTCTGGGGAGGCAACTCTATGGTTGAATGGGCTGACTCCTGATTCTATTACAAATTGGAGGCAATTTAGAGACGCTTTCCTAGAAAGATTCTTTCCGCCATCCAAAAGAGCACAATTGAGAGATGAAATCAGCAACTTTCGTCAGCTTCCCACTGAAGCTCTTCATGAAACATGAGAGAGGTTCAAGACAATGCTAGCGAGGTGCCCAAACCATCATATGACTAATGTTCACCTAATGGAGATATTATATAGAGACCTGAATTCAATAACTAAACCTGTGGTAGATAATGCGGCTGGAGGATCCTTTATGGATCTCACCTTTGGTCAAGCAAGCAATATGCTAGATCGTATGACGAAACAAAGTAGAGCTTGGCATACCAGGGATTCTGAGGTAGCAAGCCCCACTTTATCTATAGGCATGACTGCAGACCAAAGGAGAAGAGAAGAAGAACGTGATCAAGATATGGCGCATATGAAAACACAAGTGGATCTTCTTACAAATCATTTATTATCAGGGAAGACCGAAAAAGTGAAAGCTATTGCACCAAAAGGAAGAGACGAATCTGATTCGGAAGAGGAAGCCAACTACTTGAACAATCAGGGGGGTTTTCGAGGCAATGCCCAAGGAAACCAAGGTAGGAACTATTATGGTAAATCTGGAAACATGGACCAAGGTAGTTGGAAGAACAAGAATGACAGTAGTGGTTTGTATGTTCCCCCAGGAAGACGTGACACCACCACATCTAGTTCTGGAAATATGGAAGAGATGATGGCTAAACTATTGAAAAGAGTGGAGGCAACCAGCACAGGAGTAACGGAGGTAATAAATGATTTGTCCTCAATGAAGCAATTGGTTGACTCGCATTCCACTTCAATAAAGTAAATAGAGCAGAAATTGAGCCAACTTTCAGCAACACTCAATCAAAGAAAGGCTGGCACTCTACCTAGCGACACTGTGCAAAATTCAAGGAATGACGGATCATGCATGGCTATTACCACCAGGAGTGGTAAGGTGCTGGAAAATTCATCCCAAATCAAGCAAGTGGCCGAACATAAGGAAGATGATGACGCCATAGAAGCTGACCATGACGCCCATGACGTCACCCCTAGTACTTTGAAGGTTGAAAAGACCGAAATACGGAAGCAAGAGGAGAAGAAAGCTGTGGAGAGAACACTTCCCTATCCACCACTACCTTTTACTCAAAGATTGAAGAAGCAGGTGGATGATACAAGGTTCAGTAAATTCATGGCAATGTTAAAACAGCTGACCATTAATGTTTCGTTGGTGGAGGCACTAGAACAAATGCCAGGATACGCTAAATTCATGAAGGACCTTTTAACAAAGAAGCGGGTAGTAAGCTATGAGCCGACAGATAATATTCATCATTGCAGTGCAATTGCCACAAGGTCCTTAGTACAGAAGAAGGCAGACCCCGATGCTTTCACTATTCCTTGCACGGTTAGATCTATGAATTTTGCCAAAGCATTGTGTGATTTGGGAGCTAGCATCAATTTGATGCCACTATCCATCTACAGAAAGTTGGGGTTGGGCGACCCTACACCAACCAATATGCGGCTCGTGATGGCGGATAGGTCAGTAAAACGACCTGTGGGTATCTTGAATGATGTGTTGGTGAAGGTGTCTACCTTCATTTTTCCTGCAGACTTTGTGATTTTGGATTGCGAGGTGGATTCTGAAGTTCCCATAATTTTGGGACGTCCTTTCCTTGCAACAGGAAGTGTGCTTATTGACATGAGAGCTAATGAGATTTTATTTCGGTTGAATGACGAAGTGGTCCGCTTTGATATATGCAAAGCAATGAAGCAGCCCGGTGATATGAATGTGTTCTCTGTAGCTGATGTTCATAATGAGGATAAGAAAGCATTATCTGTAGAGAAACAGCTTACTGTTGAGCCATTGTCTGCTGCGCCACTGAATGTTGAGCATGAGGACGATGAAGATTATGAAGAACTTATGGGTGCTCTAACAGAAATAGAGTCCTATTCCCATACTCCTAAGCAACCGGACCTTGATCTTAAGAATCAACCGTCACCAACAGCGAAGACTTCCATTGAAGAGCCACCAGTGCCAGAATCGAAAGAGCTCCCCAGGTATGCGTTCTTGGGAAGTGAAAATACACTTCCGGTGAGTGTTGCGGATGATCTAAGTGAACAACACGTAGAGGCTCTCATCTCTGCTCTGAAGAGGCACAAGCGAGCTATGGGTTGGTCTATTGATGATATAATTGGTATCCCTCCTAGGACATGTACGCACAAGATTCTTCTCAAAGAAGATCGCATGCCCATAAGTAAGCATCAGCGTCGTCTGAATCCATTTAGAAAACGATGCACCATATATCTCGATGAAGTCTAAGTACTCGAGGTAACTATGTCGAGCCACAACAATAAATAAGGCGCTAGATGGGAGGCAACCCATCGTTTATCGTTTATCGTTTTTCATTTTTTTGTCTTTCTCTCATTCTAGTACGTGTTTCATTTTTGATAAATAAAAATCCAAAAATAAGAGTCGTGCCATGACCAAAACTAAGGCGCTTGATGGGAGGCAACCCATCGTACTAATCGTTTTCATTGGTTTTAAGCGACTGTAGGTGCAAGAGGTATTCAACGAGGAGATCGGTTTCAAATTTTGATTTGGACGTATTGCATGGTAAAGGTGGTAAGTTAGGCATGAAGATGCATAAGGCTATGGATTGAGCATTGCTCATGTCAAAATAGGCATTGAGCAAGGCTAGGCCTAGGTAAAACTAGGCCACGAACAAGGCAAAGCCTATACTATAGCCCAAGGTCTCGGAATCTAGTGTGCTATAGCATAGGCGCCGCCTATGCTATAGCATTTGGTCTCTGAATCTCATATGCCATGCTAAAGGCGCCGCCTATGGTCACTAAAGGCATTGCACTAGGCGCCGCCTATGCTCACCATAGGCTTTGCATTAGGCGCCGCCTATGGTCACCATAGGCAAAGCTAAAGGCGCCGCCTATGGTCACTTTTTGTCTCCAAAATCGATTTTAAATGGGTCAAAACCCGACCCATTATTTTACTATATAAAGGAGACTTAGTCTTGAAACATAAACACATTGAAAACTTTACCTAGGCGCCGCACATACTCTCCAAATCATCTCAAAACTTTTCTTTTTGCTCTCCCACTTCACAAGAACATCTCCAAAGGCTTCAATCACGTAAGTACTCTTTTGTTCTTCATCTATTTTTCATAAGTGCTACGTTGCTATGTATATTATGAATTGCTACATCTTGAAGAAATATTGGTGATGTTAATGTGTTTGAATTATTGATACAAAACCAAGTGAGTGAACATGTACGTTAGGATACTCTTAACTTGTTTCCGACTTGAATTTGATTTTGATGCATTGTTATACTACTTGCGGAATTGATATAGTCATGAACATTGCATACTCTTGTCACTTGAATACTTACATGTTGGGATGTCTCGCTCATCGGAATAAGACTTATAGTTCCCTACCGACATAGGAGATTGTGATTATTGATAGAAACTATACCATGATGTAATCCCTATGTAGAAGTCTTGATATACCTAACATGAAAGTATTGAAAAGATTGCAAGAAGTGTTACATATCTAAATTTCTTGTTGGAATATAGCCCCTAAAACGTATGTCGATGAAGTCTGAGTAATCGACCACTTTCACTTCACTAGTCTGTACCAACAAACTAAGTGTGGGGTGGTGCCACTACTGCTTGTTTATAGATTGTATCCATCGAGATGATGCTAACATGAACATTTTTTTAAGTCTCAGGTACAATGGCACCCAAAGCAAGACAAGGCAAAGATAAGGCTACCACTTCACAAAAAGGCAAGAAAAGAGGCCGAAAAGAGCAAAGAGAACCCTCCTCGCTGCAAATACCTCGACTCACTCTTGGAATTAAGTGGGATACTTATGAGGAACTTATGAGGATGACGACTCTGATGATGATTCCGATGCAAGGGGTATGACCCCAGACATAGAGGATGAGTCCGACTAACCAGGTTCTTCTTATTTATTTTCCACTGAGGACAGTGTGTCCCGTCTAAGTGTGGGGTGCTGGTATTTGCATGCTATACTTATCCATCCACATTTGCATTTATTTATGTTTGTTTGTAGTTAATTGTTTTTTTTTAGCTTAGCTTCGCATGAAATTATTCTAATAGGCAGCATGAGATTATGACAAGAGTTTGTGCTAAAATCATGACTATTGAGACATTTAGGCTCTAATTGTGACTCACTATGTGATATTATTTGGTTTAATTCCTTCATCTGTTGGGTCAAGAGTCTATACTACTCCCAATAAAGTCAACCATGTGCCTTGTGTGTGTGAGATAATAGTATATTCTGTGCTTGTGGCTGATGCTAGAACTTGCCTGGTATGTATGCAAGGCGAAAATAAAGAGTGTAAGTTTAGGAGATGATTTAGGCATTTCTTTGGCAACCTATGATTATTTACCTTCTTTTTACCTACCCATGGACATCATCCTAGTTAAACCTTTTTGAGCCTTTAGCCTATTTTCTTTGACAAACCTCGTATGTAAGCCTCATCCATTTTTTTCAAGACCATAATTTGATCCAAATTCCTAAGTGCTTTAAAGTGAAAAAGTCATGTGACAAAATAAGAGGAAATTGGGTGAGTATGATGCTTTAGAATGCATTGGTGCTTGAATGAGTTATGAAAAAGAAAGTGCAATCATAAGAGGTATGTTATCAAAAGAAAAAGGAAAGGAAAACTGAAAAGTTAGTTATGTTTAAAATTGAAAAAACAAAAGAGGAGAAAAAGAGTGGTAGAATAAAAGAAAGTAGAAAGGTTGTTTGAAAGAAAAGTGTTAATGATACAATGTGATGTATTAAAGCGCTTAGGAACATAGTCACTATTTCTGGCCAAAATAGTCCTACCTGTCCCTTAGCCTACATTACAACCATCAAAAGACCTAGTTGATCCTAAGCTTGGCATTCTGACATTTAGTGGAGCATTACACTAAGGGCAAGCCTATGGTCATCAGTTGCTGCATATGAATTCTTTGTGAGAGTGAGAGCAAGGATATTTTGATACCCATGTTTGAAAAATATGCTATACTTGTGAGTGATTATGGGTAATATATTGTGAGACACACATGGTTGATGAGTTTTGGGTAGTCGTGTATGATTCGTTCTGCCTTAACTTTTGAATACGAGTTGACTACCATCACGAGTCTATGCTAGAGGTTAAACTGTTTCTACTAATGATCGAAAAACTACTCTTTGTTGATAATTGTTGTGCTTGTCTTGACGAATATTTTGTGTTGTTGCTGTGAAACCCTAAGTTGATGTTTAGAGGGACATGATATTTTGTTCGAGGATGAACAAAGCTTCAAGTGTGGGGTGTTGATGATAGGCGAATTTACACGCCTATAGCACTATATTTTGCCCATATTTTAGCCTAGTTTTGAGAACAAATTATATATTTCATGCACTTTTAGTCCTTTTTCCTGTAAGTGAGCTAACGAATATAATTAGCAAAGTTTCAGGTATAAATGATGCAGAATTCAGCATTTCATGGATAACTTGCGCCAAAGAAAGCTTCACGAAAGGAGAAAAGCCAATCTTGGACGCCAAGGACTAAAGATGGCGCATGAAAATTCTGTCCCGGGCTAAAACAACATTTCTGAAGACTTTGGGGACTAGCAGTAATTTATTAGGATTAGGATAATGATACATTAACCTAGTACAATTGGGTTAAGTATTTCATTAGCTTATTAGGATTAGGATAATGATACATTAACCTAGTACAAATGGGTTAAGTATTTCATTAGCTTAGTAGGATTTGGTTAAGCATTTCATTAGCTTAGTAGGAATAGGATATGGGTGTTATAAATACCCTATTCTACTAGAGATTTTGATACATTCACCATTCCACAAACACACTCTTACATTCTCCATTCTTACAATTAATTCTACTTTTTATTCTTCTTCTATTCATCTAATCAATTCTTAATTTCCGCAACAAGAGAAACGTCACTTTGCAAGGAATTCACGCCTAACGCCTACCACACTTTGCTACACGAAATATTTATTGTGGTATAATAACAATGTCTATTGTGATTTCCTTCGCACTCATGGGTAACTAAACTTCTCTGTTGGGGTTATGGAAGCCATATGAGATACTATCTATTGCTATGAGTTTGTGAATTCGTGACACGTATATTGCTTATATCATTATTCTCTTCATCTTAATCTAAATTCTTTGTGGTTGCAAACGCAAGAATACGCCAGTATAATATTTAACTTGTTCGAAAGAAAGGTTATCTGTCTGGAAAAGAGATAATGTCAAGGTAGTAGGGTCCCATCCCCTATTAAAAAGTTAGTGCCGTAACTGGATTAACCTCTTGGAGAATTCGTACCGTTAGACACGCTTTAAGCTCAAAAGAGTTAAAGTGAAGTAATCCTCGAATAGGTCGAAAGACGCCTGGATTTACCATCGAATACAATTCTCTATAAGCACATGCATGTCTCAATTCAACACACTCATAGTCAATAGAGACGTATAACTCAGAAGGTGGACATAACCCCAACTTCTAAATTCTCATTGTTTCACAACCTACTAAACATTTTCTCTTTTACTTTGCTATTTTCTGCTTTACTCTCTTATTTTGGTTACATTACTTTCACAATACAATTCCCCCCTTTCTTACGAGACTTGCACTAAAAGTCTAGTAATCGTTGCTTACTTGTTGACCAAGCTATTCCCTGTGGGATCGATACCCAACCCAGGTTGGGTTCTATATTTGCTAACGACTGCTTTACACTCCTACGAGAGCTGTAGATTGAGCGTTATCAGTCGTGTCACTGGAAACTGACAACTGGGAAACTAGTCTGTGGTGTGACGCGAGCAAATCATGGTCCTTCACTGATTGGAACCTGGAAGTTCTCTGCAACGCGGTGGCATCGTGCTGCAATATTGGAAAATGACAAATGCTAAATTAGCCTATGACGCGACGTGCCAAAATTATGATACATCATCGGAAATTGACAATTGCTATTTTGACTCTCTCCGTGATGCGCTGATAGGTAAAATGATGGTGTTTAACGGCTGAAACTTAAAATTGCCATAACTTCTTACCCGATTATCGGATTTGGGCAAATTTTATATCTTTGGAAAGCTTATTGAATTTTCTACACAATGGCAGGATCTAAACTGAAAAATAATGATTGTTTAATAAATTTTATATAGGAATACTCATGTATTGGGAATTAGATTATGCTAGGGAAATACGGGGTGTTGCAATATCTCCCCCTTGGGATCATTCATCCCCGAATGAAACTAGTTAAGCCGAGGAAAACTGCTGGACTGAGCTTATACACTGATTATGCTTATCTAATGCATGGAATGCATGACTGAACTAATTCATGAATGCATGACTGACATGAACATAATGTGCAATTAAAACTGAGCATGATAGAGAAAAATCTTTAGAAGATTTGGTACTTTCTACTGAATTTGGATTCGCAAGAAGAGATAAGGGTACTTGGTCCGCATATCTGCCTCCGCTTCCTAAGTGGCTCCCTCAACGGATTGATTCCACCAAAGAACTTTGACTAGTGGAACTTCTTTATTCCTTAGTCTACGAACTTGATGATCAAGAATTTTGACTGGAACTTCCTCAAAGAAAAGATTGTTCTGAATATCTACACTTTTTAAGGGAACAACTACAGCTGGATCACCAATACAATTTTTTAACAAAGAGACATGGAATACTGGGTGTACTGAGGCTAAATCTGAAGGCAACTCTAGCTCGTAAGCTACCTTTCCGAAATGATTGTGAATTCTAAAGGGACCGACATATTAGGGTCTGAGTTTCCCTTTCTTGCCAAATATCCTCACCCTCTTCATAGGAGAGATTTTCTAGAACATGAGATCACCGACCTCAAACTCGAGATCCTTTCTCTTCACATGTGCATATGATTTCTATCGGCTCTGGGCAGCCTTAAGTCTTTCTTTGATCAACTGAACCTTCTCTAACGCATAAAACACCAAGTCAGGCCCTACTACTGTGGCTTTACCTACTTCAAACCAACCAATTAGAAATCTATATCTCCTTCCAGTGAGAGCCTCAAATGGAGTCATACGGATACTGGAATGATAGTTGTTATTGTATGCGAATTCAATCAAAGGCAAATGGTCATCCTAACTACCTTTAAAATCAACACTGCATACTCTCAGCATATCCTATAACGTCTGAATAGTCCTTTTTTCTTAACTGTCTGTCTGAGGGTAAAAGGTTGTACTGAGGTGGACTTGGGTACCAACACCCTTTTGGAATGCTTTCCAAAAATGAGAGATAAACTGGGTACCTCTATCTGAGATGATAGATAAGGGAACATTGTGAAACCTAACCAATTCTCTGAGATAGATATTGGCATAGTCCTCAGCTGAGTAAGAGGTATGGACTGGCAAGAAATGAGCTGATTTGGTCATCCTATCTACGATAACCCAAATGGAGTCATGCTGATGATGGGTACAAGGCAAACCTGTCACAAAGTCTATGTTCACTTCCTCCCATTTCCACATGGGAGTACTGAACTCTTGTATGAACCCACTAGGCTTTTGGTGCTCAATCTTAACTTGTTGGCATTTGGAACACTTAGCTACAAACTCTGCAATATCTCTCTTCATCCCACTCCACTAATAGATCTCCCGTAAATCATGGTACATCTTAGTGGCCCCTGGATGAATAGAGCAACGCACACTATGCGCTTCTGTAAGAATTCATTGCCTCAACTCATCTATACTAGGCATACACAATCTACCCTGACAACGCAAAACACCATCTCCCCCTTGGGAGAAAACCTCCACCTTCTAATCTCTGACTGATTCTTTCAACTTAACTAGACTGGGATCTTTATCCTACTTTTCCTTTACCTCAGAAAGTAGCGATGACTCTAAGCTACTCTGCACCCATACACTACCTTCTGCTGAATCAAATAAATGGATACCTAGTCGAGCAAGCTTATGGACTTTCTGAGATAACTTCTTCTTACCATCCCCAACATGAGCTACACTACCTATAGACATTTTACTAAGAGCATCAGCCACTACATTGGCCTTGCTCGGATGATACAAAATGCTCATATCATAATTTTTCAATAACTCTAACTATCTTCTCTGATGAAAGTTCAAATTTTTCTGAGAGAACACATACTGAAGGATTTTGTGATCTGTGAACACATCTACATGCACCCCATACAAGTAATGCCTCTAAATCTTTAAGGCAAACACTACTGTTGCTAACTCAAGATCATGAGTCGGATAATTCTTCTTGCGAGGATGAAGCTGTTTGGAGACGTAGGCTATGATCTTACCTCTCTACATGAGGACACAACCCAAACCTACTCTAGATGCATCACAGTACACAACAAAACCATCTGAACCATCTGGTAGAGTAAGAACTGGGGCTGAGGTGAGTCGAGTCTTCAACTCCTGAAAACTCTTCTCGCATAAATCTGACCACTGAAACTTAACTTTCTTCTGAGTCAATTTGGACATGGGGCATGCAATAGAAGAAAACCCTTTAAAAAATCGACAGTAATAGCTAGCTAAACCCAAGAAACTTATGATATCTGATGGAGAGATGCGTCTAGGCCAGTTTCTCACCATTTTAGTCTTTTGAGGATCAACTCTAATGCCATCATCGGAAATAATATGCCCAACAAAAGCTACTGATCTTATCCAGAATTCACACTTACTGAATTTAGCGAACAACTGGTGAGATCTAAGAGTCTGAAGCACTACTCTAAGGTGGTCTGCATGCTCATTTTCGGTACGGGAGTAAACAAGGATGTCATCATTGAAGACTATAATGAATATGTCCAAGTACTGCTTAAAAACTCGTTTTATCAAGTCCATGAAGGCTACTGGGGCATTCATGCGACCAAAGGACATGACTAGAAATTTGAAGTGACCATACCGAGTTCGGAAAGCTATTTTTGGAATATCACATTCTCTAACTCTAAACTGATGATAGCCTGATCTGAGGTCTATCTTGGAAAAGTAACTGGCACCCTGTTGTTGGTCGACCAAATCATCGATTCTAGGAAGTGGATATTTATTCTTGACTGTGATCTTGTTCAACTGACGGTAGTCTATGCACATTCTGAGAGAACCGTCTTTCTTACGCATGAATAGAACAGGTGTGACCCATAGGGAGATGCTGGGCCTAATGAATCCCTTATCTAGGAGATCCTTTAATTGTTCTTTCAACTCTTTAAGTTTAGCTAGATCCATTCTGTATAGCAGAATAGATATAGGCTGAGTATCTGGGAGAAGATCTAGTCCGAAGTCAATTTCCCTTTTGGGAGAAACTCCGGGAAGATCTTCAGGAAACACATCTAAGAATTATTTTACTATTGGGACTGACTCAAGAGTAGGAGTTTCTGAGTTAGAGTCCTTGACTCATGCGAGATGGTAAATACACCCCTTCGATATCATCTTTCTGGCTCTAAGGTATGAGATCAACTAACCCCTAAGAGCTGTAGTACTACTACTCTATTAAAGGACTATTTATTTGGGAACTGAAAATGAACTATTCTGTTTCTACAATCAACAGAGGCATAGAATGAGTGGATCCAATCCATGCCGAGGACGACGTCAAAATCCGTCATCTCTAACTCTACGAGATCAACTAAGGTAACTTTTTAAGATATTGTGATCGAACAGTTACTGTATACCTGCCTGGCTATAGTGGAAACACCTACTGGGGTAGACACTAAAAAGGGCTCTACTAGAGTTTTAAGACAGACTCTGAGATTGACAGCTATATATGGAGTTGCAAAAGAAAGAGAAGCTTCAGGGTCTAGTAAAGCATAAACATGTAAGTGAAAGACTTGCAACGTACCAGTAACTATGTCAGGAGAATTTTCCTGATCTTGGAGAGACTGAAAAACATATAATCTATTTGGACGCTGACTACTGGTAGCACTAGAAGCAACACCTTGCTGAGTCAGGCGACCGGATGGAACTGACGAATGATGGGACTGGCCCTGTTGGTTCACATCTCTACCTTTCTGAGAAACTACCTAAAACTCTCAAATCCGATGACCTATCTTTCCATACCCAAAACACACATCACTACCCACTCTACACTCACCCTGATGGTGTCTACCATGTTTCTAACATAGAGAATTTGTACGAGCACTGCTAACACTGACCTGAGACTTAGATCCTGGTGCCCTATCCCTATTTTCATTTCTAAATTTGGGTACTGGGGCACTGTATGAGGAGGGTACTGGGGCTAAATACCTTTGATAAAACTGATGACGGTTACCACCTTCTGACTTTGGCTGATTGAAATTAAAACTACCGGTCCTAGCTCTCTTGTTTTCTCTCTTCTTCTCCTTAATCTTCTTCTCCTCTATCTATTGAGCATGGACCATTAGTCTAGCAAGTCTATCTCAATAATCAGCATTGTAGTCCTATACTCCTTGACCGCACTATTAGATACGCCAGGCACAAACTTACTCATCTTGAACCTATTGTCAGCTACCACTCCAATGGAAAGAATCTTTCCAAGAAAGCCATGGTAAACTCTTTCCATTCTATAGGACCTACATCAATACCTCTATCAACTTTCCATTGCTTAAATAAAGTATGGGCTACATCCTGCAATTGATATGCAGCCAACTCGATACTCTGACTAGACATCACCCCCATAGAATTCATTACCTTCTGAATAATATCTAAGAATTCCTGTGGATCCTCTTCAGACATGAATCCCATGAAAGAAGGAGGATTCATCCGGGTGAAATTCCAAATTCTGGTTGCAGCAGTATTGGCCTTTGGGTTGGTCGAAACAACAACTGGCCGTTCATTCTGTGCTGCTACGAAGTTCGCTAGAGTAATGAAAATAGCCCTAAATTATGCGTGGGAGACATGTTCATCTAGAGGATATACCTGGACGGGCTGAGAGGCTGGCTGGGTTCCTATTCTTCTTCCGTTCTTCTTGGGAGGCATGTTCTAAAAATGGAAGGAGGAAGCAGATTAGATTGAGAGTTTAATCGCACGACATGAATACTGAAAGAAGGAAAAATTTTCCTAAACGCCTTGTATCCTCTCATCCATAAGTGTGGCGCGCTACACATCCATGCACAAAACTTTACTCGACGCGGATTTCAGACTTCCTAGGACACTTTAAAACCATAGGTTATGAAACCAAGATTGTAACGACCCGAGACTACCCCCTAGTCATTGCACGGTTCTTACAGTCCTAAGGGACCACAAGCTAACCCATGGGTTGGTACCTACTGTGAGCACTGGATAATATAATCATGAATTGCGGAAGAATAACTGAAATGCCATAAGGTTTAGAATATCTGAATTCAAACTGAAATATAAATCTAGGATAACGACTGTCTGAATCTGATAAAGTACTGATAAACTGAACAACTAACTAACTGTAATGTATGAAAAGCCTCTAAGACTGACTGACTTAGAGTTGATGGGACAAGCCCCCAACTAACTCTACTGAATACTGAAATAAAGACATAAAATGAGATTTTCTGTTCTTGGGTGATGAGGACTTACCACTGCTATTGTACTACTGATAATTTGAGGGACTAAGTGCGATTTGGGAACTGAGCGTCAGCACCTATGATATGAGATATCATAGCGCAAAAAAAGGTATGCGATTAGTACTTTGAATGTACTGGTATGCTAAATAAGGTAGACTAATATTCATGGTCTCATGAATAGGAATGATAATAATTAACTGGACATGCATGTAAAGCATAGAGTAATGAATAAAGAGCATGGACTCTGTAGCCAATAAAAATGCAGGAAAATCCATAAATACTGCGGATGCATGACCAAGCATATAACATGAACTGACTAAAATCTGTAAACTAAAATACTGAAATAACTGCAATCTGTATGCATTGGTCAAACAACACTAAGACTGAATAACTGAGCTGGGACTGTAACTGAGACTATATCTAAGACTGTGGGAGGTATCATCTAATCGGCATTCCCCAATTTGAGCTAATCAGGATCCAACCTGTAACCCTAGTTGAAAGGGTGTTAATACTGTGCCACGGGTACTAATGCTGGCTGTGAGGATTTATTAAACTGATATCATATCCAAAGGACTAAGGGTGTCAAGCCTGAACTAACGGGTGACCCCTGCGAGATAGTCAAGCCTAATCTAATGGGTGACTACTCATATCCTACACTGGCTACATAGTTTTGGAGTATAGGGACTGCTACTAATGAATCTGCCTATCTAACGGGGAAACCGCCATCCATACACTCGCTCAGTGCTAAATATTACTCCCAACTGAATGACAGTGAAATGCTAGACTATTCTGAGTTTAACTGACTGTTCTAATAATGCTCATGATATAATCTGAAGTTATTATGAAGATACTTAGACAACATTAAGTAAACAACTATGGTTTTGGGTATTCAATACCCCCAGGACTCAAAATAATAGTAGTAGCATGACACTAAAGTATTGAAGGACATAGCATGAAAACTCTTATTAAATCAATTGCTCCTGTAGGCATTTTATCAAACACTTATAGTTCATGGTTTAAAATAATCATAGAATTACTAAAGGACCGGTATATTTGATATGAAATTATCATGGAAAACACTAAGTCATGATTTAATTCAATAAATGATAACACTAAAACATGAGGAATCGAATAACAATAATAACTTCATTAGAACATGGTATTAAATCAAAGTTCATGGAGATTAATGGATGAAATCATGATTTAAAATCAAATAACTTAAGAAGATCCTAACTTTATAATTAAAAAGGTTACTTGGGATCCATGGATGAAAGGAATCCATGAATGAACATCAAACATACCTTAACGGATGAATTTCTTGAAGTTCTTGGGTGAATTCTTGAGATTTCTCATGGATTCTTGAGTGCTAGGGGTAGTAATTTAGAGAGAAAGCTCTTGAATTTTGGGGGAAATTAATAAAGAATAAACTTTTAAAATGTTTTTAGTGCTTAAGTATTCTATCTGGGCAGAATAAAATAATGGGTTAAGACTGTTTTAACCCTGGACAAAATATTAGATTTTTGGGAAAATTTTCTGATTTGGGCCGCTGGTGCGACGCGGCGCTATTGTGCCGTGTCATAGGAAATAGACAACTGGGAAACTGGTCTGTGGCACGACACGGGGAAATCGCGGTCCTTCACAAATTTGGACCTGGAAGTTCTCCGCGGCGCGGTGGTATCGCGTTGCAATACTGAAAAATGCCAAATGCCAAATTGGCCTATGGTGCAATGCGCCAAAATCGCGATACCTCACTGGAAATTGAAAATTTCTATTTTGACTCTCTCCGCGATGCGCTGATGGGTAAAATGACGGTGTTTAACGACTAAAACTTAAAATCGCCATAACTTCTTACCCGATTATCGGATTTAGGTGAATTTTATATCATTGGAAAGCTAATTGAATTTCCTACGGAATGGCAGGATCTAAACTGAAAAAAATGAACGTTTCAGAAATTTTATATATGAATACTCATGTATTAGGACTTAGATTATGCTTTGGAAATATGGGGTGTTACAAGTAATCAGTACTTACATATCAGTATTAGATTTAGTTTTGAACCTTATGGCAATTTTCCACTAATTTCCGCATTATACAATATTATTATTCAGTGATTGCAGTAGGTACCAATCATGGGTTAGCTTGTGGTCCTTCGGGATTATGAGCACCGTGTGATGTATTGGGTACAGACTCGGGGTGTTACAATAACCAGCGATGATATCGCCAAAGAAGATATTAAAGACTCATAATTTATCTATTCAGATAAACCCCTATCAGAAGATGCCATTGCAGAAATGGAGGAATTGCTTAAAAAACTAAATGGGAAGAATAAAGTATGATATACTATTATCAGATGCCTTCATAGTGAATTCACTATGCATGGGACCCGGATGCTGTACCCTTAGTACTATTAGCAAATTCCTACATAGTAGATCCACTATGCATGGGACCCGGATGTGGGACCCATTTTACTATTCGTAGATTTTTTTTCTTTTCAATAAATAGGTGCCTTCATTTGTTAGGGGAGGCAGAAGGTTTTCATTTTTTTTCTTTTCTCTCTTGAAGACTCTTTCTCTCTAGTTCTTCATCTCTCTTGTATAATATTCTCAAGTTTGGAATAAAAGCCTGCCATTAATTACTATTAAGACCTTGCATCCGGAAGATTAAGGTAGTTATTTCTTCTTTTAATTTGAGTTCTTTAATACTATCTCTCCCTCTTTGGCTGTGACTATGTTCGGCTAAATAATTTTCATATCTATGCTGAAGATCAAACTTCTCTTGTATAATAGCCATGAAAAATCTAGATTCTATCAAAATATAAAGGAATTTCTCTATAGTTTGTTGACTTGGTTCCAAAATGGTGGTATAGTCGAAGTTGGTACTGCTTTTGTTGGCTTTGTCTTAGTGACTACATCTAGCGAGCCGTGAATCTTTATGCCTATTAAAATTGAGGAAAAGGGCATTCTTCTTCACGGTTAGAACTGCTAGACATATGGACTCAACTCAAGTATGTATTAAGTCTGACTGGCCCTTTGTTTGGGCAAAACTCCCATACAGTCAATAAGCTATATGAAATTCTTATGTATTTCAGTTAGGTTTTCATTTCATTTTTTCAATGTTAACTTATAGGACTGGATGGCCATGTGGATTGCCTGCAACCCTCAGATCCTGTAACCTGGTATCAGAGCCAAGGAACTTTCATGTTTATTATGTAATAGATCTGAACTATTCAACATAGATATGAAATTTTTCTGCTAATGGAAATGAGAGATGTGAGTACTAAGAGTACTCGACTTGAAGAGGTATATATACCTCAGAATCTAGACTTGTTACATAAGTGGACTATTCCAAATGTTGTTATAAAAACCATTTATGACTATGGTTGGTTTGGCAAAGTTTTTTCTAAACAAATGATAAAGACAACTGAACAGTCTTTAACATTAATTTATTCTGAACAAATGATTCATTTATTAAATAAGTAAGACATTAATTTGCATAAGAATCATTGTAATTTTATGCACATTGGATTGGTTCAAATTGCCTTTAAATCTTTAACTCTTAAAGGGTTACTAGAGACATTTTTAGCAACTCTTAGAGATGCTAGAAATCTAAATTTTAGACAGTCTCTAATGGGTTCGATTGAATCCACTGTGGCCTATGGTCAGGTTTATTTCAATTCTCAGACAAATTTACAATTATCTTTGATTGATGCAAATATACTTGATGCTTTAACATTAAATATGAAAACACATGGTTATAATTATTCGCCTGGATCTGAACTTATTTGTCTATCATACAAAATTTATTACAGATTATTAACTACTTTAAATCCTTGATGTAAGTTATACGATACATCGGATCAGACTATATTAGTCGAAACTAATTTTGCAAGGTCTAAGGTCACCACAAGGAGACCTATTAAATGGGATGAGATTGATTTTCCCACTATTTGGACCTTAAATTTGGTTATATCTCCGAATCAAGTCACCGTTGATTTAACTAATAGTGAATTATAGCAAGTGACTCAAAATCTGGATGGTCGGATTTTTATTCAATTTGATGAAAGGTCTGCTGTTTATAATAGACATTAGTTCTCCATGCATAAATTATTACCTGTTATGCATCATATTTATCTTGTAGAACTATTATATGGTTCAGCTAGAAGTTGTGCAGCTTCTTTGTACACAATTGACTCAGCTTCTACAAGAATTATAGAGAAAGTTAAAGTCAATCCTCGAACAAATATTGTTCAAGATAATGACAATATTTCTGATAGAGATATTCCTACTGCTTCTGAAATGATCTTTGATTTGAATGATATTTAATGATTCCACACCAAATCAATTTTAGTCCTGGATCCCATGCAAGAAATTATATTAAAAAAGAATTCTTTAATAAAAAACGGAACTAGTTTAGAAGTTGTTTTTTTGAGACTTATAGTCCTAATGAGACGAATAATATTTCTCAAGAATTCTATGAAACGTGTGCATTGCATAACCAAATTATGTATTTTGTGCCTTGGTTTATAACTACATACTTTCCATTGTATGTTAAGGTACTTGAAAGATCATATCAAGATAATAGTGGTAACATTGTTAGAACTGTTTACCCCCCTCCCCCAAGATCCTTTTATTTTTCCAAATAATACCGGTATTACCTTTTCTGCATTTCAAAAATTCATTGATAATGAAGTCACTAAGGTAACTGTTGCAGAAATTAAAAATTTGATTTTCCAAAATAATTATTTGAGCTTATATGTAAAAGTTTTAGGAGAACATATTTCTTCTCTTGATAAAAAGCTCGATGAGTTAACTGATTTGATAAAAAAACTGAGTATTAGTCCAAACTTTACTGATATTGCTTCTTCTTTAAAAAGTAAGACAAAAGATTTGACAACTAAAACCAGTATTCAAAGGCCCCCTGATATTGAAGGATTTTAACTTAAATCGCCTTTGCATTATTTAGAATAACTTCTTGATAAAAAGCTTACTGGTTTAAATATTAGACCTATTGATTTGTCTAATGCCTTTCTTCATAGCCTAGAATCCACTCCTGATTTGAAAAATCAGACCAAATTAGAGCTTAATAAGCTTAAAGGAATGATTAGAAAACAGTCGGGTAAAAATCTCAGATATGTTGATTTACCCCGCATACAAACTTATTACAATCCGCGACCCACTCCTAAAGATATTCTACAAGAGGAAAGGGATTGAAATTAGACTAATACATCTTATAACAGAGATAATATTTATGAATGGAACCTTGATGGCTTAATTGAGAGATAATTAACAATCCTTATTCACAGCATTATGATGTATTCAATGGTGTGCAAAGCCACTGGTAGTAGATAAAATAGAACAGATAAAGTTATCTGTAAAATGATAGTTGCTGGTTTTACTGGCTAACTTTATGGCTGGTGGGATAATTTTCTAACTCATGAGCAAAGAGAGTCTATTTTTAATGCTGTAGCTATAGCTCCAGGGGTTGATAACCTAGGAAGAGCCCTAGTTGCAAATAGGAAATATGCTATTTACACACTCATTCTTACAATTTTAGAATATTTTAATGGTAGCTTCACCAAACAGTACGGAAATATTCATACTCTCTTGAATGGGCTCAGATGTAAGACCCTAGGAGAATTTAGGTGGTATAAGGACACCTTATTAAGTCGGGTCATGGAATTACCCAAAAATAGATATGCACATTGTAAGACCAAGTTTATAGACGGACTTCCTCCATTATTTGCTGAAAAGGTTAGAACAAATCTTAGAGTCTCCTTTGGTGAAATTCCTTGGGAAAAGTATACCTATGGTCATTTGATTACAACTTGTACACAAGAAGGGTTAAACTTGTGTAATGAGTTAAAATTGTGTAGACAACTTACGTTTGATAAACTTAGAGAAAAATCTCAGATAGGAGATTTTTGTAATCAGTTTGGTATACCTGAACCAGCTTCCACCTCCAGGAAAAAAGGAAATAAATAAAGTGAGAAGCCTTATAGAGAAAAGAGATCTAGATATAGTTCCAAAGAAGAACGTGAAACTAGAAAAACTTATAGGAAATCTACTAGATTTACCAAAAATAGGTCTAAGCAAGATCTTGCTAAGATTAAGTGTTACAAATGTGGTAACTTTGGGCATATTGCTATAAATTATAATCTTCAAAACTTATATCTTTAGGTCTTACTGATGATGTGCATGATCAAGTTTATGGTTTGTTATACACCTCAGGTTCGGAATCTGATTATAATGCCGAATCTGAATCAGCGAATGATCTTGAGTTTCTTGATTTATTTGATAGTGATAATGCTACTGTTTGTTCTGATTTCCAAGGTGATACCTGCACTTGTGATGATGCATTTTATAATTTTTAATTCTATTTTGAAGATTTAAATGTTCAAACCATTACTTCTGATAATGTGTTAGAACTTTTGAAAGAAGTTTTGGATGAGAAACTACGGAAAAAAATTATTAATTTGTCTACTAGTTCACAACCCAGTAATTCTAAAACTGCTGATAACCATACCTTTACTCCTAAAACTGCTGATAGAAATTATTTTATGCCTTATTCGATATCAGAGGTTAATAGACGTCTTGCTATGAGTTATGCTCCTGGTAAAGATACTTCTTTTGATGATTTAAAAATTGAAGTTGAAAACTTGAAAAAAGATATTAAATTATTTAAACAAAATCAAATGATTTGTGCTCACAAAATTTCGCTAATTGAGAAAGATATTTCTCCCACACAGATTTCCAAAGAAAAAGAATTTTTTTTCGAAGAAAGTGATATGGATGATATTTAAAATTTCCTTAATTTTAAAAATAATTATTTTTGAGAATGATGCAAATTGTTACTGCTCATAAATGGTATATTAAATGTACTCTTTTTATTGATAATCATTTTTCAGTAACTAATAGTGCTATGATTGATAGTGAGCAGATGTTAGCTGCATACAGGAAGGTTTAGTCCCTACAAAATACTTTAATAAAACCACTCATGTAGTTAAATCTGTATCTGGACATGCTCTTGATAAATAGTATAAATTGCCAAACACTCATATTTGCCAGAGTAAAATATACATACCGCATTTCTTTTTTTTGGTAAAAAATCAGTTATACCCTCCAATTATACTTGAAACTCCTTTTATAAATGCTATTTATTCTTATACTCATATTGATGCAAAAGGATTTACTGCTATTTACAAAAATAAAGAGATATCTAATCCTTTTGTTATAGACCACGTAAATAGAGATATTAATGCTTTAATTGATATGAAGTAAAAACATGTTAATTTTTTACAACTTGAATTACTTAGCATGAATATTTGAGATATAATGAAATCTGCTAAGGTATAGGAAAAAATTAAGTTAATTTTCGAACAACTGGTTGTTGATATTTGTGATGATCACCCCAGTGCTTTTTGAAATCGCAAAAGGCATATTGTTACGCTTCCTTATGAAGATAATTTCTGTGAGGATGATATCCCAATGAAATCATGATTTTGTTAAATGTATGCTGAATTAGTTGAATTCTGCAAAACAGAGATTGATAATCTGTTACCAAAAGGGTTTGATAAAGCCTTCAAAATTTCCTTAGTCATGTACTGCTTTTTATGTTAATAACACAACAAAAAAGAAACGTGGTGTTCCCAGGTTGGTGACAAATTATAAACCTTTGAATAAATATTTAAAATGGATTAGGTATCCTATTCCAAGTAAAAAGGTATTTATTATCTCATTTATACGACGCCAATATATTTTCAAAGTTTGATTTGAAATCGGGATATTGGCAGATTCAATTATTTAAAGAACATACTTATAGAACTGCTTTTAATGTTCCTTTTGAGCAATATGAATGGAATGTCGTGCCGTTTGCTTTGAAAAATGCCCCATTAGAATTTCAAAAGATAATGAATGATATATTTAATCCTTATAAGGATTTCATCATCGTTTATATTGATGACATTTTTGTATTTTCTAAAACATTTGAATTGCATATCAAGAATCTTGATATTTTTAAGAAAATTGTAATACAGAATGGTTTGGTGATATCTAAGCCAAAAAATGAGTTTATTTCAAACAGATGTTAGATTCTTAGGACATAATATCCGTAAAGGGAAGGGAGTACCATTGATTTTGCTTCAAAATTTCCTGATATTATAACTGACAGGACTCAATTGCAGAGATTTTTGGGATGCTTGAATTATATTTCCAATTTTTATGAGAATTTATCTCGTGATTTAGCCCCATTATACGATAGGCTAAAAAAGGATTAAAAAGGATCGTGGATGGATAGTCATACAAATCTTATTAAACGTATTAAACAGAGTGTTAAAACTTTACCCTGTTTAACTGTAGCCAATCCTGCTTGGCAAAAAATCATTGAGACAGATGCATTTAATATTTCTAATAGTAGAATATTGAAATAAGTTAATCCCCATAATAAAAATGAATAAAAATCATTCAGGTAAATGGACTGATAGTCAGAGAAAATATACAACAGTAGCTCATGAAATGCTAACCATTTTCAAATGCATTCTAAAATTCCAAGATGATCTTTATAATCAAAAGTTTTTGATAAAAACTGATGCTCAATCTGTGAAGTATATGTTTGATAAAGATTTTAAACATGATGTTTCAAAGTTAATATTTGCAAGGTGGCAATCCCAATTAGCACCTTTTAATTTTGATATTTAGTATAAAAAAGGAATTGATAATCCCCCCTTGATTTCTTATCTAGGGAATATCTCAGTTAAAATGAACTTTTATAAATCGTTTCTTACTAAAAAATTTTAATTACCATTTTAAAGGTTATTCCATTATACAGAGACATTTAAAATCTCATAATTTATAAATTCATCCATGATATGGTTGAAGAAGAATTTTCTGTCTTTAATTATGAAGAATTAGAGATATTGACTGGTATGATTTGGAAATATCTGATTGATTATGCTATTTGCAGTATGGTTACTGACCCTCTATGGCAGATGGCCAGAGGAAAAAGACAGGGCAGATCAGGAGGAAGATCAGCCTCCGATGGAAGGGAAGATCATCCCTAAACAAATCATGTTCTAAGGGATCGTCATACGGATCCTCATCTAATTCCCCCGTTATACAAATAGAAAATAGGAGTTTGATAAACTCCAAGGTATCACAGAAAGGTGAATCTTCATCATTTACTTCTATCCATCTGGATGATATTCCATAAGATAGTCCGTTATATGGACAATTGTAAGCTTATTTAGCAACTCAAAAGAAAATTGATACATTTGCTTCGATTTCAAAAGATAATGATGATATCAGACCTTATGAAAGGCTAAAAAACAAAGAAATGATATTTCTTATTGAGAACTCTGAGATTCAGAGGTGAAATGAACCGTGGAAGATACTCCACAAATATTTGATGAATAATTTACATTTTCCGGGTGAGTCATACGAAACCCAGACTTATTATGAAACCATTCTAAGTACCACAAGAAGTGTAGAATGCGAACATTTCTCCGATTATAACTGTGAAGAAAATGTTTACAACTTCTCTAAAATTGTTATTAAACGAATTATATCCGTAGAAGATTGGGGAGTGACCACTATGACAGAAAAGTAGATATTGCTCAAAGGTTCCAAAATAAATTTCACTTATTGAGACTATATTCAGGCCTTTGATAAAGTACTTTAATATAATAATGATCGACATAAGCATACTTGGATCATAAAGGTATAAGCAAAGACCTTTGCAGAACCAATTTCAAATTGGTTTTTAAAATGGTGGTCCTATCATGGTCCAACCATTCAGATATTGCCAGATCCATTTTTAAAGTTATACAAAGAATGGGCCAAAATCTCTCCTCAGTTAAACGAATTGTATTATGCAGATCATATCTGCAATCTGGATAAAATTGATCAAATGCATTTCTTCCTTGAATTCTCTATTACTTAAACTCATAAACGGGCCTCAGAATTCGAATTTACAGGAGAACAAATCCCATGTTTATACAGGGTATTTTATAATAATTTTTGGGACAAATTAATGAGAAAGGATCCCAAAACAAAAATATTGCATGGGCAAGAACTCTTGGACTTTGTTCAAAATAAGGTTCAAGAATATTTAGTAGCCCTTCGACAAAATATTATTGAGGAAAATTCACTAAAACACATTGCAAGGAGAATCACTGTACATGATGGCGACATAATTGAAAATGATAGAAAACTATTTGGACGAAGTCCAAAAAAATCTGATGAAATCTGTTGATAGTCCTGACAAATCAAACACTTAATTGAGAAGTATAACCAATGATGATATCATCAAAAAAGATGTTGACGACTCACCACCTATACCTTCAGATAGACCTCTGTCAGAAGATGCCATTGAAAGAACGGAGGAATTTCTTAAAAAATTAAAAGGGAAGAATAAAGTGTGATATACTATTCCCAGATGCTTGCATAGTAAATTCACTATGCATGGGACCCGAATGTGGGACCCTTAATACTATTGGCAAATTCCTACATAGTAGATCCACTGCGTATGGGACCCGAATGTAGGACCTATTTTACTATTCGTAGATTTTTTTTCTTTTCAATAAATAGGTTCCTTCATTTGTTAGAGAAGGCAAGAAAAGTTTTTCATCTTTTTTCTTTTCTCTCTTGAAGGCTCTCTCTCTCTAGTTCTTTATCTCTCTTAATAATATTCTCAACTTTGGAATAAAAGTCTGCCATTAATTACTATTCAGGCCTTGTATCCGGCCAATTAAGGTAGTTATTTATTCTTTTAATTTGAGTTCTTTAATAATCTCTCTCCCTCTTCGGCCGTGACTATGTCCGGCTAAATAATTTTCGTATCTATGCTAAATATCTAACTTCTCTAGTATAATAGCCATGAAAAATCTAGACTTTATCAAAATATAAAGGAATTTCTCTATAGTTTGTTAACTTGGTTCCAAAATGGTGGTACAGTCGAAGTTGGTACTGCTTTTGTTGGCTTGTCTTAGTGACTACGTATAACGAGAAGTGAATATTTAAGCCCATTAAAATTGAGGAAAAGGGCGACCTTCATCATGGTTAGAACTGCTAGACACATGGGCTCAACTCAAGTATGTATTAAGTTCTGACAGACCCTTTGTTTGAGTAAAACTCCCATACAGTGAATAAACTATAAGAAATTCTTATATATTTCGATTGGAATTCCATTTCAGTTTTCCGATATTAATTTATAGGTCTGGATAGCCATACCAAGTACAGGATCTATCAGGGCTAGCGGTAATCCACGCGGCCATCCAGACCTATAAGTTAATATCGGAAAAAACCAACCAAAATATATAAGGATTTCATATAGCTTATTGACTCTATGGAGAGTTTTACCCAAATAAAGGGCCTGCCAGAAATTAATACATACTTGAGTTAAGCCCACGTGTCTAGCAGTTCTAACCATGAAGAAGGACACCCTCTTCCTCAATTTTAATGAGCTTAAAGATTCACGGCTCGCTAGACGTAGTCACTAAGACAAAGCCAACAAAAGTAGTACCAACTTCGATTGTACCACCATTTTGGAACAAGTCAACAAACTATAGAGAAATTCCTTTATATTTCGATAGAGTATGGATCTTTCATGGCTATTATACAAGAGAAGTTAAATCTTCAGCTTAGATATGAAATTTTTTTTAGCGTGACATAGTCACGGCCGAAGCGGAAGAAAGAGTATTAAAGAACTTAAATTAAAAGAAGAAATAAATACCTTAATTGGCTGGATTCAAGGCCTAAATAGTAATTAATAGTAGACTTTTATTCCAAACTTGAGAATGTTATACAAGAGAGATGAAAAACTATAGAGAGAGAGAGAGCCTCCAAGAGTGAAAAGAAAAAAGATGAAAAACTTTTCTTGCCTTCCCTAACAAATGAAGGCACCTATTTATAGAAAAGAAAAAGAATCTACAAATAGTAAAATGGGTCCCACATCCAGGTCCCATGCACAGTGGATCTACTGTGTAGGAATCTGCCAATAGTACTAAGGTTCCCACATCCGGGTCCCATGCATAGTGAATTTACTATGCAGGCATCCGGGAATAGTATATCACACTTTATTCTTCCCTTTTCATTTTTTAAAAATTCCTCCGTTCTTACAATGGCATCTTCTGACAGAGGTCTATCCGAAGAGATAGGTTGTGAGTCTCCAACATCTTCTTTAGTGATATCATCGCTTGTTATTCTTTTCATTGAAGTGTTTGATTTGTCATGACTATCAACAAATTTAATCAATTTTTTTTCGGACTTCTTCCAAATAATTTTCTATCATTTCAATTTTGTCGCTGTCATGTACATCAATTCTCCTTTAAATGTGTTTAAGTGAATTTTCCTCGATAATATTTTGTCAAAAGGCTACTCAATATTCCTGTCCATGCAATATTTTTGTTTTGGGATCCTTTCTCATTAATTAGTCCCAAAAATTATTATAAAATACCCTGTATAAACATGGGATTTGTTCTCCTGTGAATCCGAATTCCGGAGCCCATTATGAATCCAAGGAATAGAGAATTCTAGGAAGAAATACATTTGATCAATTTTATCTAGACTGCAGATATGATCTGCATGATACAATTCGTTTAACTGAGGAGAGATTTTGGCCCATTCTTTGTATAACTTTAAAAATAGATCTGGCAATATCTGAATAGTTGGATCATGATAAGACCACCATTTTAAAAACCAATTTGGAATTGGTTCTTCAAAGGTCTTTGCCATACCTTTATTAATCAAGTAAGCTTATGTCGATCATTATTATAATAAAGTACTTTATCAAAGGCCTGAATATAGTCCCAATAAGTGAAATTTATTTTGGAACCTTTGAGAAATATCTGCTTTTCTGTCATAGTGGTCATTCCCCAATCTTCTACGGATATAATCCATTTAATAAAATTTTTAGAGAAGTTTTAAATATTCTCTTCAAAGTTATAACCGGAGAAATATTCGCATTCTGCACTACCTGTGGTACTGAGAATGGTTTCATAATAAGTGCGGGTTTTGTATGACTCACCCAAAAAATATAAATTGTTCATAAAATATTTGTGGAGTATCTTCCACAGTTCATTTCGCCTATGAATCTAAGAGTTTTCAATAAGAAATATCATTTCTATGTTTTTTAGCCTTTCATAAGGTTTGATATAATCATTATTCTTTGCAATTAAAGCAAAAGTATCACTTTGCTTTTGAGCTGCTAAATAAGCTTGCAATTGTTCGTATAACAGGCTATCTTTTAGAATATCATTCAGATGGATAGAAGTAGATGATGAAGATTTGCCTTTCTGTGATACCTTAGAGTTTATCAAACTCATATTTCCCATTTGTATAACGGGGGAATTAGATGAGGATCTATATGATGATCCCTGAGAATATGATCTGTTTGGTGATAATATTCCCCTTCCATAGGAGGCTGATCTTCCTCCTGATTTGCCCTGTCCTTTTCTTCTGGCCATCTGCCATGGAGGGTCAGTAACCATACTGGAAATAGCACAATCAATCAGATATTTCCAAATCATACCAGTCAATATCTCTATATTCTTCATAATTAAAGATAGAAAATTCTTCTTCAACCATATCATGGATGACTTTATCAATTTTTAGATTTTGAATGTCTCTGTATAATGGAATCACCTTTAAAATGGTTATTAAAGTTTTTTCAATAAGAAACAACGTATAAAAATTCATTTTAACGGAGATATTCCCTAGATAAGAAATCAGGGAGAAAATTATCAATTCCTTTTTTTATAATGAATATCAAAATCAAAAGGGGCTAATTGGGCTTGCCACCTTGCAAATATTAACTTTGAAGCATCATGTTTAAAATCTTTATCAAACATATACTTCACAGATTTAGAATTAGTTTTTTTTCAAAAACTTTTGATTATAAAGATCATTCTGGAATTTTAGAACACATTTGACAATGGTTAGCATTTCATGAGCTACCGTAGCATATTTTCTCTGACTATCAGTCTATTTACCAGAATGAAATCTTATCAAGTATTTATTTTTATTATGCGGATTAACGTATTTTAATATTCCACCATAACCAATATTAGATGCATCTGTCTCAATGATTTTTTGCCAAGCAGGATTGGCTAAAGTTAAACAGGGTAAAGTTCTAACACTCTGTTTAATACGTTTAATAAGATTTGTTTGACTAGCCGTCCACGATCCCTTTTAATCCCTTTTTAGCCTATCGTATAGCGAGTCTAAATCATGAGATAAATTCTCACAAAAAAGGGAAATATAATTCAAGCTTCCCAAAAATCTTTGCAATTGAGTCCTGTCAGTTATAACATCAGGAAATTCAGAAGCAAAATCAATGAATCTCTGAATGGGAGAAATCTTCCCTTGACAGATATTATGTCCTAATAATCTAACATTTGTTTGAAATAAACTCATTTTTGGCTTTGATATCACCAAGCCATTCAATATCATAATTTTCTTAAAAATATCAAGATGCTTTATATGCAATTCAAATATATTAGAAAATAGAAGAATATCGTCAATATAAACGATGATGAAATCAATATAAGGATTAAATATATCATTCATTATCTTCTGAAATTCTGATGGACCATTTTTCAAACCAAACGACATTCCATTCCATTCATATTTCCCAAAATAAACATTAAAAACAATTCTATAAGTATGCTCTTTAAATATTTGAATCTGCCAATATCTCAATTTCAAATCAAACTTTGAAAATATATTGGCGTCGTATAAATGAGATAATAAATCTCCTTAATTTGGAATAGGATACCTAATCCATTTTAAATGTTTATTCAAAGGTTTATAATTTATCACCAACCTGGGAACACCACGTTTCTTTTTTGCTGCGTTATTAACATAAAAAATAGTACATGACCAAGGGGATTTTGAAGGCTTTATCAAACTCTTTTGTAACAGATTAACAATCTCTTTTTTGCAGAATTCAACTAATTCAGCATTCATTTGACAAGGTTGTGATTTCGTTGGGATATCATCCTCACAGAAATTATATTTATAAGGAAGATTAACAATATTCTTTTTGCGATTCCAAAAATTATTAGGGTGATCAGCACAAATATCAACAGACAATTGTTCGAAAATTAACTTAATTTTTTCCTGTACCTTAGCAGATTTCATTGTATCACAAATATTCATGCTAAGTAATTTAAGTTGTAAAAAATTAACATGTTTTTGCTTCATATCAATTAAAGCATTAATATCTCTAGTAACGGGGTAACAAAAGCATAAGATATCTCTTCATTTTTGTAAGTAGCAGTAAATTCTTTTGCATCAATATGAGTATAAGGATAAATAGCATTTAAAAAAGGAGTTCCAAATATAATTGGAGGGTATAACTGATTTTTAACCAAAAAAAGGAAATGCGGTATGCATATTTTATTCTGGAAAATATCAGTGTTTGGAAATTTATACTCTATATCAAGAGCATATCCAGATGCAGATTTAACAACATACGTGGTTTTATGAAAGTATTTTGTAGGGACTAACCTTTCCTGTATGCAGCTAACATCTGCTCCACTGTCAATCATAGCAATATTAGTTACTTAAAAATGATTATCAATCAAAAAAGTACATTTAATATACCATTTATGAGCAGTAACAATTTGCATCATTCCCAAAAATTATCATTTTTTAAATCAAAGGAATTTTGAATATCATTCGTATCACTTTCTTCGAAATTTTTTTCTTGTCCTATAGAAATCTGTGTGGGAGAAATATCTTTCTCAATTTGCAAAATTTTGTGATCATAAATCATTTGATTTTGTTTAAGAGCTTTTTTTTCAAGTTTTCAACTTCTATTTTTAAATCATCAAAAGAAGTATCTTTACCAGGAGCATAACTCATATCAAGACGTCTATTAACCTCTGATATCGAATACGGGATAAAATAATTGCTATCAACAGTTTCAGGAGTAAAGGTAAGGTTATCAACAGATTTAGAAGTACTGGGTTTTGAACAAGTAGACAAATTAATAATCTTTTTCCGTAGTTTCTCATCAAAAACTTCTTTCAAAAGTTCTAACACATTATCTGAAGTAATGGTTTGAACATTTAAATCTTCAAACTAGGATTCCGAATTATAAAATGTGCCATCACAAGTTCAGGTATCATCTTGGCAATCAAAACAAGCATTAGCATTATTACTATCAGATAAATCAGGCAGCTCAAGATAATTTTCTAATTCAGATTCAACATTATAATCAGATTCCAAACTTGAGGTGCATAACAAACCATAAACTCGATCATGCACATCATCTGCAAAACTTAAAGATTTAAGCTTTTGAAGCTTACAATTTGGAGCAATATGCCCTAAGTTACCACATCTGTAACACTTAATCTTAGCAAGATCTCGCTTAGACCTACTTTTTGTAAATCTAGTAGATTTCCTATAAGGTTTTCTAATTTCACATTCTTCTTTGGACCTATATCTAGATCTCTTTTTTCTATAAGGCTACTCACTTTTGGAATATTTATGTCCTTTTTCCCTGGAGGTGGAAGCTGGTTCAGTTATACCAAACTGATTACAGAAATCTTCTATCTGAGATTTTTCTCAAAGTTTATCAAGCTTAACTTGTCTAGACAATTTTAACTCATTACACAGGTTTAACTCTTCTTGTGAACAAGCTGCTATCAAATGACCATAGGTATACTTTTCCTAAGGAATTTCACCAAAGGAGCCTCTAAGAGTTTTTCTAACCCTTTCTGCAAATAATGGAGAAATTCAGTCTATAAACTTGGCCTTCCAATGTGCGTATCTATTTTTGGGTAATTCTATGACCTGACTTAAAAAAGGGTGTCCTTTACCACTTAAATTCTCAAAGGGTCTTACATCTAAGCCCAATCAAGTGAGTATGAATCTTTTCGTACTGATTGGTGAATCTACCATTAAAATGTTCTAAAATTGTAAGAACGAGTGTATGAAAAACATCTTCCCTATTTTCAACTAGGGCTCTTCCTAGGTTATCAAACTTGGAGAAGTAGCTACATTAAAAATTAGCTCTCTTTTTTCATGATTCAAAAAATTATCCCATCAGCCACGAAGTTGGCCAGTATAACGAGCAAATATAATTTTACAAATAACTTTATATGTTCTATTTTCTCTATTACCAGTAACTTTGCTCACCGTTGAATACATTGTAATGCGGTGAACGAGTATTGTTAATTGCCTCTCAGTTAAGCCATCAAGGTGCCATTCATAAATTTCGTCTTCGATATAAGACGTATTAGTCTGATTCCAATCCCTTTCGTCTATTAGAATATTTTGTGGAGTGGGTCGCAGATAGTAATAAGTGTGCATGTGGGGTAAATCGGTATATCTGGGATTTTTACCCAACTATTTTCTAATAATTCCTTTAAGCTTATTAAGCTCTAATTTGGTCTGATTTTTAAAACCAGGAGTGGATTCTAGGCTATCAGCAAAAACATTATACAAATCAATAGGTCTAATATTTAAACCAGAAAACTTTTTATCAAGAAGCTGTTCTAAATCATGCAATGGGGATTTAAGTAGAAATCCTTCAATATTAGGGGTGCCTATGAATACTGGTTTTAGTCATCAAATCTTCTGTCTTACTTTTTGAAAAAGAAGCAATATCAGTAGAGTTTGGACTAATACTCAATTTTTTTATCAAATCAGTTAACTTATCAAGCTTTTTATCAACAGAAGAAGTATGTTCTTTTAAAACTTTCACTTATAAGCTCAAATAATTATTTTGAGAAATCAAATTATTAATTTCCGTAATAGTTACCTAAAAGACTTCATTACCAATAAATTTTTGAAATACAGAAAAGGTAATACCAGTATTATTCGATAAAATAAAAGGAGCTTGGGGAGGGTAAACAGTTCTAACAATGTTACCACTATTATCTTGATATGATCTTTCAAGCACCTTAACATACAATGACAAGTACGTGGTTATAAACCAAGACACGAAATACATAATTTGATTATGCAATGCACACGTTTCATGAAATTCTTGAGAAATATTATTTATCTCATCAGGACTATAAGTTTTAAAAAAATCAAGTTCTAAATTTGTTCTATTTTTTATCAAAAAATTCCTTTCTAATATAATTTCTTACCTGGGATCCAGGACTAAAATTGATTATGTGTGGAATCACTAAATGTCATTTGGATCAAAGTTCATTTCAGAAGCAGTAGGAATATCTCTATCAAAAATATTGTCATTATCTTGAAAAATATTTGTTCGAGGATTGACTTTAACTTTCTCTACAAATCTTGTAAAAGCTGAGTCAATTGTGTGCAAAGAAGCTACACGACTTCTAGCTGGACCATATAATGGTTCTACAGGAGAAATATGATGCATAACAGGTAATAATTTAGGCATGGAGAATGAATGTCTGTTATAAACAGTAAACCTTTCATCGAATTGTATACAAATCTTACCATTTGAATTTTGAGTCATATGTGATAATTCACTATTAGTTAAATAATCAGTGACTTATTTTAGATATATAACCAAATTTAAGGTCCAAGTAATGGAAAAAATCAATCTCATCCCATTTAATAGGTCTTCTTGTGGTGACTTTGACCTTGCAAAATTAATCTTGACAAATATTTCCGATCCGATGTATCGTATAACTTACATCGAGGATTTAAATTTGTTAATAATCCGTAATAAATTTTGTATGACAGATAAATAAGTTTAGATCCAGGCGTATAATTATAACCATGCGTTTTCATATTTAATGTTAAAACATCAAGTATATTTGCGTCAGCCAAAGATAATTATAAATTTGGTTGAGTATTGAAATAAACTGGACCATAGGCCACAGTGGATTCAATCAAACCCGTTAGAGACTTTCTGAAATTCAGATTTCTAGTATCTCTAAGAGCTGCTAAAAATGTCTCTGGTAACCCTTTAAGAGTTAAAGGCAATTTGAACCAATCCAGTGTGCATAATTAATGTCTCGCTTATTTAATTAATGAATCATTTGTTCAGAAGAATTTAATGCTAAAGACTTTTCAGTTGTCTTGATCATTTGTTTAGAAAAAACTTTATCAAACCAACCATAATCATAAATAGTTTTTTATGAACTTTTGGAATAGTCCACTTGTTTAACAAGTCAAGATTTTGAGATATATCTACGTCTTCAAGTTAAGTACTCTTAGTACTCACATTTCCCATTTCCTATTTGTATAATAGGGGAATTAGATGAGGATTCGTATGACGATCCCTGGGAATATAATTTGTTATAGGATCTGAGGACTGGCGATAATCCGCACGGCTATCCATACATATAAGTTAATATTGGAAAACCGAAATGAAAATCCAACTGAAATATATAAGAATTTCATATAGCTTATTGACTGTATGGGAGTTTTAACCAAACAAAGGTCCTGTCAGAACTTAATACATACTTGAGTTGAGCCCATATGTCTAGCAGTTCTAACCGTGAAGAAGGATGCCCTTTTCCTTAATTTTAACGGGCTTAAAGATTCATGGCTCGCTAGACGTAGTCATTAAGAGAAAACCAACAAAAGCAGTACCAACTTCGACTATACCATCATTTTGGAACCAAGTCAACAAACTATAGAGAAATTCTTTTATATTTTGATAGAGTCTATATTTTTCATGGCTATTATACAAGAAAAGTTAGATCTTCAGCATATATATAAAAATTATTTAGCCGAACATAGTCACGGCCGAAGAGGGAGAGAGGGTATTAAAGAACTCAAATTAAAGGAAGAAATAACTACCTTAATTGGCTGGATGCAAGGCTTGAATAGTAATTAATGGTAGACTTTTATTCCAAACTTGAGAATACCATACAAGAGAGATGAAGAACTAGAGAGAGAGAGCCTTCATGAGAGAAAAGAAAAAATGAAAACCTTCTTTTGCCTTCCCTAAAAAATGAAGGCACCTATTTATAGAAAAGAAAAAGAATCTATGAATAGTAAAATAGGTCCCACATTCGGGTCCCATGCACAGTGAATCTACTGCGTAGGAATCTACCAATAGTACTAAGGGTCCCACATCTGGGTCCCATGCATAGCGAATTTACTATGCATGCATCTGGGAATAGTATATCACACTTTATTCTTCCATTTTAATTTTATAAGAAATTCCTTCTTTCTTGCAATGGCATCTTCTGACAGCGGTCAATCTGAAGGGATAGGTTGTGAGTCTTCAACATCTTCTTCGGTGATATCATCTCTGGTTATACTTTTCATTGAAGTGTCTGATTTATCACGACTATCAACTGCTTTCATTAGATTTTTTTAGACTTCTTCCATATAGTTTTTCTATCATTTCAATTCTGTCGCCGTCATGAACATCGATTTTCCTTACAATGTGTTTTAGTGAATTTTCCTCGATAATATTTTGTCAAAAGGCTACTGAATATTATTGAACCTTATTTTGAATAGAGCCCAAGAGTTTCTGTCCATGCAATATTTTTGTTTAGGGATCCTTTCTCATTAATTTATCCCCCAAATTATTATAAACTACCCTGTATAAACATGGGATTTGTTCTCCTACGAATCCAAATTCCGGAGCCCATTTATGAATCTAAGGAATAGAGAATTCAAGGAAGAAATACATTTGATCAATTTTATCCAGATTGCAGATATGATCTGCATGATTCAATTTATTTAACTGAGGAGAGATTTTTGCCCATTCTTTGTATAACTTTAAAAATGGATCTGGCAATATCTGAATGGTTGGACCATGATAGGACCGCCATTTTAAGAACCAATTTGGAATTGGTTCTGCAAAGGTTTTTTCTTATACCTTTATGAACCAAGTATGCTTATGTCGATCATTATTGTAATAAAGGACTTTATCAATGGCCTGCATATAATCCCAATAAGTGAAATTTATTTTGGAACCTTTGAGCAATATCTGCTTTTCTATCATAGTGGTCATTCCCTAATCTTCTACAGATATAATCCATTTAATAACAATTTTAGATAAGTTGTAAATATTCTCTTTATAGTTATAACCATAGAAATGTTCGCATTCTACACTACCTGTGGTACCGAGAATGGTTTCATAATAAGTGCGGATTTTTATGACTCGCTTGGAAAAAATATATTATTCATCAAATATTTGTGGAGTATCTTCCACGGTTCATTTCGCCTCTGAATCTCAGAGTTTAAATAAGAAATATCATTTCTTTGTTTTCTAGCCTTTCATAAGGTTTGATGTCATCATTATATTTTGCAATTGAAGCAAATGTATCACTTTGCTTTTGAGCTGCTAAATAAGCTTGCAATTGTTCGTATAACAGGCTATCTTTTAGAATATCATCCAGATGGATAGAAGTAGGTGATAAAGATTTGCCTTTCTGTGATACCTTAGAGTTTATCAAACTCCTATTTCCTATTTGTATAACGGTGGAATTAGATGAGGATCCGTATGATGATCCCTGAGAATATGATCTATTTTGGGATGATCTTTCCCTTCCACCGGAGGTTGATCTTCCTCTTGATCTGCCTTGTCCTTTTCCTCTGGACATTTACCATAGAGGGTCAGTAACCATACTACAAATAGCATAATCAATCAAATATTTCCAAATCACATTGTAAAGCCCCGAGTTTGTAGCCCAGACATTGCACGGTGCTAACGATCCCAAGGGACCATAAGCTAACCCATGACTGATATCTATTGTAAGAACTGAATAATAATACTATAAATAATGTGGAAAATAGTCTGAATTTCCATAAGGTTCCAAATCTAAATACTGGTAAAGACTAACATCTAAAATCTGAATATTGTCTGAACTAGTCTAGTTTGAAAAGCCTCTAACTGAACTGTCTGAATGTGGAGTTGATGGGACAAGCCCCCAACTAACTTCGACTACTGAAATAATAAAATAAAACATATCCTCGATAGATGAGGACTCAATACTAAATTTTACACTGCTGGCTGAATCTAAATCTGTCTATGCACGGTTAGGAATCTGAGCATCCGAACCTATGATATGAGACATCATAGCGCAAATTAAAAGTATGCGTCAGTACGTGGAATGTACTGGTATGCTAGATGAGGTATGGCTGAATGCAAGGATTCATATGCATGAACAATAACTGACTGGATGATATAGAGTAACTAAATATGAGAGTACATAAGTAGCAGAGACTACTATAAGTACTGAGCATGCGATACTGTGCATATACGTGTATATATACTGTAACAAAACTTTTACTGAATCTGAGTTTTGAGTTCTGATACTGAGTAACTAATAATTTGAGATTTACTGATAACTAAATTTTTGAAACTGATTGACTATATCTAACAGTCCTGATTCTATAAAACAGAACCGAGTTCTATACTGAGACAGAAAACTAAAATTGAAACTATGGGAAGTAATTATCTAACCGATATGCCCTTTTTTCTGAATAGATTTGGGGTCCAACCTATAACCTCAGCTGGAAGGGTGTCAGTACCATGCCACGATTAAAGACAAGCTGAAGAGTTTCCCTCATCTGGCAGGTACTCTAATGAGAACGGTGCTACCCTCAACTGGCAGGTTAAAAAACCTCATCAACCCTCAACTGGTAGATTGATGTCTTAATCTATGCTGGTTACGTAGTTCTAGAATGCAAGGACTACTTCTAAGGATCACACCCTCTACTGGCAGGTGAGCCCCCATCCTTGGGTTCATTCGCTGCTGAATCCTACTCCCAACTGAATAGACACTGAACAGATTATACTGAGCTAAACTAGACTGATACTGAGTTTCACTAAAATTTTATAACTGACTGAGTTTACTAGGATTTGTAACCGACTGAGTTTACTGATCGTGACACTACTGAGACTATTCTGTAACTACTGTAGTTCTAGGTAAATATCTAGATATTTGGGTATTAGATACCCCCAGGACTTGATAGCGTGAAAGTAAAGCATAGACTAATCTTGAAAAGCATAACAATGTCCACTTGTTCATAATTCATTCATAGAGACATTTTGTCAAACACTTGTAGGGCATAAGCTTGTACATGATTGGGACCACATAATGACATGTCATGATTCCACTATTTACTTCACATAGGCATTTTAGAAAACACTTGGGGAACATGGTTTATTTCACATAATAATTTCCACTACATGAACATCATGAATAGAATACTCAATGTCAAATTCAAGGGTTTAGCATGCAATTCATATAATTAATCACATAAACCATTTTAATTTCGTGAGACTTATACTAAATCATGGATTGAAACTTAATTAATATCATGAACATGAATACAATCAATTTCAAGCATGAAATTCATAATTCTGAGATCTTGTAAGTTTAAAAAGGGATTCTTGAACTCTATGTGTGAAAGGAACCCATAGATGAACACCTAACATACCTTGGAATCTTAATTCTTGAGGGTTCTTGGAGAAAGTCTTGAGTTTGTTCTTGATTTCTTGAAGCTAGGGCTTTACCCTTTGAGAGAGAATGCTTTTAATTTGGGGAAGAATGAGTGGATAATGTTGTAACTATGTTAATTAGGGGTAAATTTCGTGTTAAAGGTTGATTTGGTCAAGGAAAACTACCCAATTACCCCTGGAAAAGATTTAAAAATCGTCACTGAAAATTCCCGATTTGGGCCCTTGGATTGATGTGCCACCATTGCTCCATGCTACTGGAATTCCATTGCAAACTATTTAAAAAGGACGACTGGGAATTTGGCCTGTGGCGCGATGCGGTACAATCATGGAGCCTCACTGGAATTTGACAATTGTGAACTAGGACATTGGAGTGATGTGCCATTATCGCAGAGCTCTATTAGAAACTGACCAATGCCATTTGGCTGATCTCTACGACACGGTGAAGTGCTAGTTGGCACACTGTTTTATAAAAATGGCTCTAACTCTTCACCCGGGTATCGGATTTGGGCGAATTTTATATTGTTGGAAAGCTGACTAAATTTTCTATGCAATGATAAGCTCTAAAATATAAAATACTGAGTATTATAATAATTTTATATATTAATACTCATGTGTTGAGATTTAAAATGAGCTAAGGAAATACGGGGTATTACAATATCTCCCCCTTGGGAACATTTGTCCTCGAATGAGATTGATTAAGTTGAGAAACTACTGATAGACTAAGTTTACACACTGGACATTCATATCTGATGCATGGAATATATGACTGAAAGTACTGATAAGCTGAGTTTTTATTCTAAACATGCATATCTGATGCATTAGTACATGGCTGTACTGATTCATGAATGCATGACTGTCGTGAAGATGATATACAACGGTAACTGATACCAAGCTTGTAACCAAAACTTGACATGGAACTGAATAAATCTAAGGAAAACTGTACCTCATCTGAGTATACTGGTGAACCTGAGATCATTTACTGAACATGCATGAATGGGAACATGAGAACATAACTGGGTTTGAAACATGATACATGAACTGAACAGATTCCTTGGATACATGCCATGACAGGGGACTGGTCATACAACTGAGATGGGAATGAAAGAGTCAGCTTATGTGTACTCGTTACTCCAAACTGGATCTTGTTACATGAAGAGAAACTGGAAGGTTTAGGACATAAAAGCTCAGGAGTTATAGTGCATCTCCCCTTTAGGACATTATGTCACCTAAAGAATGCTAACTTGGCTGAGATACTGAGGAAAAATTGAGATGATGCACGGGGCACCCACGAACTAAATTGTGACTGAATAACTGGGATTTGAAACTGAGGCACGATATATGAACTGAGATGAACTTGTAACTACCAGAATGCTTCACTCTGGAATGGTCATATTCATAAGAATTCGGATAGGACGACTGGGTGGAAAGATGTGAAACCATACAAAATTGTCTGCTTGATTGTTAAACTGAATTGCTGGCTTTATGGACTAACTCATGCTGAAAACTTATACTCAACTGAAACATTTCTTGACACTCTTTCTATAAAGTTCCACTATCTTTATGGAGCAAGGAAATCTTGGCATGGTCTGAATAAGAAATCTGAATAAGAAATCACAACATGGCTCCAATTCTGTAATATGGAACAAGGCCTACAAAACATCATCTAAGATAGAGTTACTAAGCCTTATGCACTGCAACTACTAACTTGCAATCTTAGCCTCGCATTTTACTTGAGGCTACTGAAAATATTCACATGGGCCCTGATAACTCTACCTACTGAGGTTTGAGCTGGACTGAGTTCTCCTACTAAGTTCAAGCCTACTTAAATCCATGAAATTCACACATAACACTGTAGTACTAGCCCGAGTCATGAATTCAATGCTCTCCATATTTCATAACTTCTTATCTACATAATAAATTTGTTTTTCCCTTCAATAACTAAACACAACCTCCTACTAGCCATTCACTATGGAAAATTCACTTATCCACTTACACACCAACATGACCTTCAAGCCTATCTTTATAACTACAACCTCATATAAAACAAGCATACAATAATCTTTCCTTAACATGAAATATTTACTCTGTCCCATTTAAGCAGTTGCCCATCACTTCTCATTTTATAAGGAGAGTACACTGAAAGATTAAAAAATGAGGTCCTAAAGCATGAATGGACACTACACGGAACTTGACATTTAACTGAGGTCTGAGGAATAGAATATCAACATCATGGATCTATCAAGAGGTCTAAACTGAGGATATACATGACATAGTCTGAATTTAGCTGATCATTAGGAGTGTTGCATGAGTCATGGGAACTGAGCATACTATAAAGAATAAGTACATGAGTCATGAGCTGCATGACCTGAGTTTGGAGTTTCTGTATTCATGGAACATGATTCATAACACTGAGTGAACTGGAACACCTTATACTAGGAACTGTAAGCGTACATGATTTTTGATAATGCACGAATATGATCTATGATAATAGAGATGACATGTAATGCATGAGTAGATATCGTGATAGCTGAAGTACAAAACTTTGCACAGAGGTTAAAACGGGTTGGGCATCATTCTCTCCCACTACTTTTCTACACATACTGACATTACTACTAAAATCTGAAAACCTGACATGGTTACTTGTTCTACCATCTCCCCCTTGGCTTAAAGCCATTATTCTTAAGCTGTGAATAACTTAATAAACTTTGAATTAAACTGAAACCACTTTACTCTAGAGCCTGAGATATAACAATACTCATAAACACTAAACTCATTCTGAAGGACTACACCTGATAACGTATGGTCCACTGCTAGTACTTTCTTTCGATACATGATTCCTTACTTTTTATTACCCCAACAATCATCCTATATCAACCTTAACACTGACTAACTTTGAATTTTTAACTCTTTTTTCTACTAGGTCAATCTTCAAAGATTCAAACTTAAATCAACTGAAGGGATTTTTTGAAATACTATAACTAAGCAATTTCTATATACTCATCTAGCTGGAATAGATTTACCTATTAGGGTAAGCACTAAGAAAAGTTCTATTAAGATTTCTAGTCTGATTTTAAAGTTGATTGCTATGTAAGGAGTTATAAGAGACAAAGAAGCTCCTGGATCTAATAAGGCATAAATATGTAAATGGAAGATCTGTAACATACCGGTGAACACATTAGGAGAACTTTCCTAATATTGTATGGACTGAAGTACATAGAGTCTGTTTAGGCGTTGCCCGCTGGTGGCACTGAAAGCAGCACTCTGCTGATTCGGGCAGCCGAACTGAGCTGAAGGACGACTGTACTGATCCTGTGAACCTGACTGAGGACAATCTCTAATTCTATGGCCTGGCTTTCCATACCCAAAACATATATCACTGCCATCCCTACACACTCCCTTATGATTCTTACCACATTCTCTACAAAGTGGATGGGTACGACCACTGCTCACACTACCCTGGGTTTGAGAGCCTGGTGCCCTATCTCAACTGTCATTCCTAAACTTTGGTACTGGCGTACTAGATGAAGATGGAGCTAGAACCAAAGATTTTAGGCAAAACTGGGAACGGTTACCACCCTCTGACTTAGGCTGAGTGAAATTGAAGCTTCATGTTCTAGCTTTCTTATTCTCCCTCTCTCTCTCCTTATTCTTGCTTTTTCTATCTGCTGAGCATGGAACATGATCCTGGATATGTCCTTCTCCTTAATTAACATCTTAGTTCTACACTCCTTAACCACACTCTCTGACACCCTAAATATGAACTTGCTCATTCTGGACCTACTATCGGCTACTACATATGGAGCATACCTGTCTAACTGAGTAAATTTGAGGGAATACTCTTTCACACTCATTCTACCCTGTCTAAGATTGATAAACTCTAAGACCTTGGCTTCTCTTAACTCTAAGAGAAAGAATCTATCTAGAAAAGTAGTAGCAAACTCTTCACACTCTATGGGCTTTGCATCTATGCCCCTGTCTACCTTCCACTGCTTAGACCACGTATGAGCTACATCTTGTAGTTGATAGGCAGCTAACTCAGTACTCTCACTGGAAGTCACTCCCATAATATCTGTGACTTTCTGAACCTGATTGAGTAACTCCTATGGATCCTTTTCTAACTTAGATCTTGAGAGTAGTGGAGATTCATTCTGGTGAAGTCCCGAATCCTGGCTATAGCAGTATTGGACACTGGGTTGGTCTGCACATCAGGTGGTCATTTATTCTGAGCTGTTATAGAACTAGCTAGAGTGGTAAACGCATCTCTAAATTCTAGATGAGAGACATACTCGTCCAGGGGATCTACGTGAATGGGCTGAGGTACTGAATGATTTCCAGTTCTTCTTCCATTAGTCTTTTTGGGGGGCATGTTCTGTAACCAAAAGGAAGAAAAGGATTAGATTAAGAATTTAGCTTGAGCTCATGCTCGCTCGCACGACATGAATACTGAAAAAAGGGAAACTTTTCCTAAATATCTCATAACCTCCTATCCATAAGTGTGGTGCGCTACACACCCATACACAAGACTCTACTAGATGCGGCTTTCAGACTCCCTAGGACTGTGTTGAACCTTAGGCTCTGATACCAAGTTTGTAATGCCCCAAGTTTGTAACTCAGACGTTACACGGTGCTTACGATCCCGAGGGACCACAAGCTAACCCATGACTGATATTTGCTGTGAGCAATGAATAATAATACTGTAAATAATACAGAAAATAGGCTGAATTGCCGTAATGTTTAAAATCTAAATACTGGTAAAGAATAACATATAATAAAAACATCTAAAATCTGAATACTGTCTGAACTAGTCTAGTCTAAAAAGCCTCTAACTGTACTATCTGAATGTGGATTTGATGGTACAATCCCTAACTAACTCCGACTAATGAAATACTGAAATAAAACATATCCTTGATAGATAAGGACTCACTACTAAATTTGATACTGCTGGCTAAATCTAATTTTGTCTAGTGCGGTCAGGAACCTGAGCGTCCGAACCTATGATATGAGATATCACAGCGCAAAGAAAGAGTATGCATCAGTACATGGAATGTACTGGTTTGCTAGATGAGGTAAGGCTGAATGCAAGGGTTTATATGCATGAACAATAACTGACTGAATGATATAGAGTAACTGAATATGAGAGTACATAAGTAACTAAAATTGCTGTAAGTATTGAGCATGTGATACTGTGCATATACGTGTATATATAATGCAACTGAGCTTTTACTGAAGCTGAGTTCTGAGTTTTGATACTGAGTAACTGATAATCTGAGATTTACTAATAACTGAATAACTAAAACTGATTGATTGTATCTGACAGACTTGATTCTGTAGAACTGAACTGAGTTCTATACTGAGACTGAAAACTAAAACTGAAACTATGGAAAGTAATCATCTATCCGATATGCCCCTTTTTCTGAATAGATTTGGGGTCTAACCTATAACCCCTGCTGGAAGGGTGTCAGTACCATGCCACGGGTAAAGACAAACTGAAGAGTTACCCTCATTTGGCAGGTACTCTAATGAGAACAGTGGTAGCCTCAACTGGCAGGTTAAAACACCTCATTAACCCTCAACTGGAAGGTTGATGTCTCAACCTACGGTGGCTACATAGTTTCATAATGCAAGGACTGCTTCTAAGGATCACACCCTCTACTCGTAGTTGAGCCTCCATCCTTGGGTTCACTCGGTGCTGAATCCTACTCCCAACTGAATAGACACTGAACTGATTATACTGAGCTGAACTAGACTGATACCGAGTTTCACTAAGTTCTATAACTAACTGAGTTTACTGGGTTCTGTAACCGACTGAGTTTACTGATCGTGACACTACTGAGACTATTCTGTAATTACTATAGCTCTAGGTAAACAACTAGATTTTCGGGTATTAGATACCCCCAGGACTCGATAGCGTGAAAGTAAAGCATAACATGATCTTGAAAAGCATAACAATGTCCATTTGTTCATAATTCATTCATAGAGATATTTTATCAAACACTTGTAGGGCATAAGCTTGTACATGATTTGGACCACATAATGACATGTCATGATTCCACTATTTACTTCACATAGGTATTTTAGCAAATACTTGGGGAACATGGATTATTTCACATGATAATGGCTAACACATGAACATCATGAATACAATACTCAATGCAAATTCAAGGCTTTAGCATGCAATTCATATAATTCATCATATAAACTATTTTAATTTCGTGAAACTTATACTAAATCATGGATTGAAACCCAATTAATATCATGAACATGAATACAATCAATTTCAAGCATGGAATTAATAATTCTAAGATCTTGTAAGTCTAAAAAAGGATTCTTGAACTCTATGGGTGAAACGAACCCATAGATGAACACCTAACATACCTTGGAACGTTAATTCTTAAGGGTTCTTAGAGAAAGTCTTGAGTTTGTTCTTGATTTCTTGAAGCTAGGGTTTTGCCCTTTGAGAGAGAATGCTTTTAATTTGGGGAAAAATGAGTGGATAATGATGTAACTAGGTTAATTAGGGGTAAATTCCATGTTAAAGGACGATTTGGGTCATGGAAAAATAGATAATGATGTAACTAGGTTAATTAGGGGTAAATTTCGCGTTAAAGAGTGATTTGGGTCATGGAAAAATATCCAATTACCCTTAGAAAAAATTTAAAAATCATCACTGAAAAATCCCTATTTAGGACCTTGGCACGATGCTCCACCATTGAGCCATGCTACTGGAATTCCACATGAAACTGTTTAAAAAGGATGACTGGGAATTTGGCCTGTGGCGTGATGAGGTACAATCGCGGAGCCTCACTGGAATTTGACAATTATGAACTGGGACATTGGCGCGATGTACCATTATCATGGAGCTCATATGGAAATTGACGAATTCCATTTGGCTGGTCTCTGCGATGCGGAAGTGCCACTTGGTATACTATTTTACAAAAATGGCTCTAACTCTTAACCTGGGTATCGGATTTGGGCAAATTTTATATCGTTGGAAAGCTGACTGAATTTTCTATGCAATGATAAGCTCTAAACTGTAAAATATTGAGTATTATAATTTTTTTTTATGAATACTCATGTACTGAGAGTTAAAATGAGTTTAGGAAATATGGGGTATTACACATACCAGTCAATATCTCTAATTTATTCATAATTAAAGATAAAAAATTCTTCTTCAACTATATCATGGATGACTTTATCAATTGTGAGATTTTTAATGTCTCTGTAATGGAATCACCTTTAAAATGGTAATTAAAGTTTTTTCAGAAAGAAACGATGTATAAAAATTCATTTTAACTGAGATATTCCCTAGATAAGAAATCAGGGAGGGAATTATCAATTCCTTTTTTATACTGAATATCAAAATCAAAAGAGGCTAATTGCGCTTGCCACCTTACAAATATTAACTTTGAAGCACCATGTTTAAAATCTTCATCAAACATATACTTCACAGATTGAACATCAGTTTTTATCAAAAACTTTTGATTATAAAGATCATCCTAAAATTTTAGAACGCATTTAACTATGGATAGCATTTCATGAGCTGCCGTAGCATATTTTCTGTGACTATTAGTCCATTTACCTGAATGAAATCTTATCAAGTATTCAGTTTTATTATGGGGATTAACTTATTTTAATATTCTACCATAACCAATATTAGATGCATCTGTCTCAATGATTTTTTGCAAAGCAGGATTGACTAAAGTTAAATAGGGTAAAGTTTTAACACTCTGTTTAATACATTTAACAAGATTTGTATGATTATCCGTCCACGATCCTTTATAATCCTTTTTAGCCTATCGTATAACGGGGCTAAATCATGAGATAAATTCTCATAAAAAGGGGAAATATAATTCAAGCATCCCAAAAATCCCTGCAATTGTGTCCTGTCAGTTATAACATCAGGAAATTTGAAAGTAAAATCAATGGATTGTTGAATGGGAGTAATCTTTCCTTGATAGATATTGTGTCCTAAGAATCTAACATCTGTTTGAAATAAATTCATTTTTGCTTAGATATCATCAAGCCATTCTGTATCACAATTTTCTTAAAAATATCAAGATGCTTGATATGCAGTTCAAATGTTTTTGAAAACACAAAAATGTCATCAATATAAACGATGATGAAATCCATTTAAGGATTAAATATATCATTCATTATCTTTTGAAATTCTAATGGGGCATTTTTCAAAGCAAACGACATGACATTCCATTCATATTTCCCAAAAGGAACATTAAAAACAGTTCTATAAGTATGTTATTTAAATATTTAAATCTGCCAATATCTCGATTTCAAATCAAACTTTGAAAGTATATTGGCGTCGTATAAATGAGATAATAAATTCCTTTTACTTGGAATAGGATACCTAATCCATTTTAAATGTTTATTCAAAGGTTTATAATTTGTCACCAACCTGGGAACACCACGTTCCTTTTCAGTTGTGTTATTAACATAAAAAGCAGTACATGACCAAGGGGATTTTGAAGGCTTTATCAAATCCTTTTGTAATAGATTATCAATTTCCTTTTTGTAGAATTCAACTAATTTAGCATTCATTTGACAAGGTCGAGATTTCGTTGGGATATCATCCTCACAGAAATTATCTTCATAAGGAAGACTAACAATATGCCTTTTGCGATTCCAAAAAGCACTGGTGTGATCAACACAAATATCAACAACCAGTTGTTCGAAATTTAACTTAATTTTTTCCTGCACCTTAGCAGATTTTATTGTATCATAAATATTCATGCTAAGTAATTCAAGGTGTAAAAACTTAACATGTTTTTGCTTCATATCAATTAAAGCATTAATATCTCTAGTTACGGGGTCTGTAACAAAAGATTAAGATATCTCTTTATTTTTGTAAGTAGTAGTAGATCCTTTGTGCATCAATATGAGTATAAGGATAAATAACAATTATAAAAGGAGTTCCAAGTATAATTGGAGGGTATAACTGATTTTTTACCAAAAGAAGAAATGCGGCATGCATATTTTATTCTGGAGAATATGAGTGTTTGACAATTTATACTCTATATCAAGAGCATGTCCAGATGCAGATTTAACTACATGAGTGGTTTTATGAAAGTATTTTGTAGGGATTAACCCTTCTTGTATGCAGCTAACATCTGCTCCATTATCAATCATAGCAATATTAGTTACTGAACAATGATTATCAATAAAAAGAGTGCATTTAATAACCATTTATGAACAGTAACAATTTGCATCATTCCCAAAAAATAATCATTTTTAGAATCAAGGGAATTTTGAATATCATCCATATCACTTTCTTTGAATATTTTTTCTTTTCCTTTGGAAATCTGTGCGGGAGAAATATCTTTCTCAATTTATAAAATTCTGTGATCACAAATCATTTGATTTTGTATAAGAGATTTAATCTCCTTTTTCAAGTTTTCAAGTTTTATTTTTAAATCATCAAAAGAAATATCTTTACCCAGAGCATAACTCATAGCAAGACGTCTATTAACTTATGATATAGAATAAGGCATAAAATAATAGCTATCAGCAATTTTAGGAGTAAAGGCATGGTTATCAGTAGTTTTAGAAGTACTGGGTTTTGAACTAGTAGAGACATTAATAATCTTTTCCCATAGTTTCTCATCCGAAACTTCTTTCAAAAGTTCTAACACGTTATCATAAGTAATGGTTTAAACATTTAAATCTTCAAACTGGGATTGAAAATTATAAAACGCATCATAACAAGTGCAGGTATCATATTGGTAATCAGAATAAGCATTAGCATTATCACTATCAGATAACTTAGGAACCTCAATATCATTTTCTGATTTAGATTCAGCCTTATAATCAAATTCCAAACCTAAGGTGTATAACAAACCATAAATTTGATCATGCACATCATAAGTAAGACCTAAAGATTTAAGCTTTTGAAGCTTACAATTTGGAGCAATATGCCCAAAGTTACCACATCTGTAACACTTAATCTAAACAAGATCTCGCTTAGACCTATTTTTGGTAAATCTAGTAGATTTCCTATCGGCTTTTCTAGTTTCACGTTCTTATTTAGACCTATATCTAGATCTTTTTTTTCTATAAGTCTGCTCGCTTTTGGAATATCTATGTCTCTTTTTACTGGAAGTGGAAGCAGGTTCAGGTATACCAAACTGGTTACAAAAATCTCCTATCTGAGATTTTTCTCAAAGTTTATCAAGCTTAAGTTGTCTAGCCAATTTTAACTCATTACACAGGTTTAACCCTTCTTATGTACAAACTTCTATCAAATGACCATTGGTATACTTTTCCCAAGGAATTTCACCATAAAAGCCTCTAAGAGTTTTTTTAACCCTTTCAGTAAATAATGGATGAAGTTCATTTTTAAACTTGGCCTTCCAATGTGCATATCTATTTTTGGGTAATTCCATGACCCGACTTAAAAAGGTGTCCTTATACCACCTAAATTCTCCTAGGGTCTTACATCTAAGCCCATTCAAGAGAGTATGAATTTTTTGTACTGATTGGTGAATCTACCATTAAAATGTTCTAATATTATAAGAACGAGTGTATAAACAACATATTCCCTATTTGCAAATAGGAATCTTCCTAGGTTATAAACCCCTAGAGAAGTATCTACAACATTAAAAATTAACTCTCTTTGCTCATGAGTCATAAAATTATCCCACCAGCCATGAAGTTGGCCAGTAAAACCAACAACTATTATTTTACCGATAACTTTATCTGTTCTATTTTCTCTATTACTAGTGGCTTTGCACACCATTGAATACATCATAATGTGGTGTATGAGGATTGTTAATTGCCTCTCAGTTAAGCCATCAAGGTTCTAGTCATAAATATCGCCTTCGCTATAAGACATATTAGTCTTATTCCAATCCCTTTCCTCTATTAGAACTTCTTTAGGAGTGGGTCGGGGATAGTAATAAGTTTGCATGACGGGTAAATTGGCATATCTGAGATTTTTACTCGACTGTTTTCTAATCATTTCTTTAAACTTATTAAGCTCTGATTTGGTCTGATTTTTCAAATCAGGAGTAGATTAAAGGCTATCAGCAAAGGCATTAGACAAATCAATAGGTCTAATATTTAAACCAAAAAGCTTTTTTTCAAGAAGCTGTTCTAAATCATGCAAAGGCGATTTAAGTTGAAATCCTTCAATATCAAGGGGCGTTTAAATACTGGTTTTAGTCATCAAATCTTCTGTCTTACTTTCTTAAGAAGAAGCAATATCAGTAAAGTTTGGACTAATACTTAATTTTTTTATCAAATCAATTAACTCATCGAGCTTTTTATCAAGAGAAGAAATATGTTCTCCTAAAACTTTCACATATAAGCTCAAATAATTATTTTGGGAAATCAAATTATTAATTTTACAATAGTTACCTTAGCGACTTCATTAACAATGAATTTTTGAAATGCAAAAAAGCTAATACCAGTATTATTTGGTAAAATAAAAGAAGCTTGGGGAGGGTAAAAGGTCCTAACAATGTTACCACTATTATCTTGATATGATCTTTCAAGCACCTTAACATACAACGGCAAGTATGTGGTTATAAACCAAGGCATAAAATACATAATTTGATTATGCAATGCACAAGTTTCATAAAATTCTTGAGAAATATTATTCGTTTCATCAGGACTATATGTCTCAAAAAACCAAGTTCTAAACTGGTTCCATTTTTTTATCAAAAATTCTTTTTAATATAATTTCTTACCTGGGATCCAGGACTAAAATTGAGTTGGTGTGGAATCATTAAATATCATTATCTTGAACAATATTTGTTCAAGGATTGACTTTAACTTTCTCTACAAATCTTGTAGAAGCTGAGTCAATTGTGTGAAAAGAAGCTGTACGAATTCTAGCTAGACCATACAATGGTTTTACATGAGAAATATGGTGCATAGCAGGTAATAATTTAGGCATGGAGAATGAATGTATGTTATGAATAGTAGAACTTTCATCGAATTCAATACAAATCCTACCATCCGAATTTTGAGTCACATGCAATAATTCGCTATTAGTTAAATCATTAGTGACTTGATTTGGAGATATTACCGAATTTAAGATCCAAGTAGTGGGAAAATCAATCTCATCCCATTTAATAGGTCTCCTTGTGGTGACCTTAGACCTTGCAAAATTAGCCTCGACTAATATAGTCTGATTCGATGTATCGTATAACTTACATCGAGGATTTAAAGTAGTTAATAATCTATAATAGACTCTAAATGATAGACAAATAAGTTCAGATCCAGGTGCATAATTATAACCATGCGTTTTCACATTTAATGTTAAAGCATCAAGTATATTTGCGTCAGTTAAAGATAATTGTAAAATTGGCTGAGTATTGAAATAAACTGAACCATAGGCCACAATAGATTTAATCGAACCCATTATAGACTATCTGAAATTCAGATTTCTAACATCTCTAAGAGCTGCTAAAAATGTCTCTGGTAACCCTTTAAGAGTTAAAGGTTTAATGGAAATTTAAACCAATCCAATGTGCATAAAATTATAATGATTCTTATGCAAATTAATGTCTCGCTTATTTAATAAATGAATCATTTGTTCAAAAGAGTTTAATGCTAAAGACTGTTTAGTTGTATTTATCATTTGTTTAGAAAAAACTTTATCAAACCAAACATAATCATAAATGGTTTTTATATCAACTTTTAGAATAGTCCACCTATTTAAAAAGTCAAGATTTTGAGGTATATCTACCTCTTAAAGTCTAGTACTCTTAGTATTCTAATTTTTAGGTAGCCGATTCACTCCACATACAAACTTAATACTATTCATGACCCACTCCTCAAGATGTTTTAATAGAGGAAAGGGATTGGAATCAGACTAATACATCTTATAGCGGAGATGATATTTATGAATAGAACCTTGATGGCTTAATTTAGAGGTAATTAAAAATCCTCGTACATCATATTATGATGTATTCAACGGTGTGTAAAGCCACTGGTAATAGAGAAAATAGAACTGATAAAGTTATCTGTAAAATAATAGTTGCTGGTTTTACTGGCCAACTTCGTGGATGGTGGGATAATTTGATGACTCATGAGCAAAGAGAGTCAATTTTTAATGCTGTAGCTACTACTCCAGGGGTTGATAACCTAGGAAGAGTCCTAGTTGCAAATAGGGAAGATGCTGTTTTAGAACATTTTAATGGTAGATTCACCAATTAGTACGAAAACATTCGTACTTTCTTGAATAGGCTTAGATGTAAGACCCTAGGAGAATTTATGTGGTATAAGGACACCTTTTTTAGTTGGGTCATGGAATTACCCAAAAATAGATATGCACATTGGAAGGCCAAGTTTATAGACGAACTTTTTCTATTATTTAATGAAGGGTTAAAAAAACTCTTAGAGGCTCATTTAGTGAAATTCCTTGGGAAAAGTATACCTATGGTCATTTGATAGCAGCTTGTACATAAGAAGGGTTATACCTGTGTAATGAGTTAAAATAGTCTAGACAACTTAAGCTTGATAAACTTAGAGAAAAATCTCAGATAGGAGATTTCTGTAACCAGTTTAGTATACCTGAACCAGCCAGTAGAGGGTGTGACCCTAAGTAGCAATTACTGAGTTCCAGAACAACATAGCCAACTTAGGTTTGAGTCTTCCTGCTGGTTGAGGGTTGACACATATCTCATAAGAGCACCTGCCAGCATAGGTGACTCCCTAGTCCTACGGGACATCAGTTTAGTAGATCTACACAACCAGTGTTAGTACCCGTGGCAAGGTACTGACACACTTCCAACTGGGGTTATAGGTTGGACCCCGATTATCTTAGATTGGGGTATGTTGGTTACATGATACCTCTCTCAGTTTCAGACCAGTTATTCAGACTAAGTATAGTTCAATTTTACATGATTAAGTATACAAATATCAGTTAATCAGTATTTAGTAATCAGTTAACCAGTATACAATTATTAGTTAATGAGTATTCTAATATTAGTTACTCAGTATACAAACATCAGTCTTCCATTTACATGGATTTCAGTCGTTCAACCACACAGGCATTTAGTCATTCAGTTAATTAGATTAGTTCAACATATGTCCATGATTATTTTTATTGCATTTATCTTTACATGTTCATGCACTTATGTCAGTACTTACATGATTCCAATTAGTCTCTTCCCTCCATACTAGTACATTCAAAGTACTACTCCATCTTTTTTCTTAAGCTATGTTACCTTATAACATAGGTTCAGATGCACAGTTTCCCGACCACTCTTATCCAGCTCTGTACCCATCTCAGCAGCAGTAGTAGTAAGTCCTCATTCATAGAGGATGCTAAAATTTTATCTATTTACAATACTTGCATTCATGTTAGTTAGTTGGAGTTAGTTGGGGGTCTGTCCCATTAGCTCCTAATGTTTCGAAAGCTTTTAGATGTTCAAATAGTCTGTTTAACTTCCAGATGTTATCCATTATTTTTCAAATTTGACAGTTATATTATAGTTCAATAGTCTATTTTAGGCCATATTTCATTAGTATATCTTTCACACATGTTAATTCAATATTGAATTATTCAGTGCTCATAACAGGTACTAGATCCTAGATTAGCTTGGGGTCACTTGTGGTTGTAAGCACCGTGTTGCAACTAGGGGGTAGCTTCGGGTCATGAAAAAAGTTGGTATCAGAGCCTAAGGTTTTAAAGTTTCCTTGGGTATCAGAAAGTTGCATCGAGTAGAGTCTTAAGCATGAGTGTAAAGCGCGCCACATTTATGGACAAAAGGCTATGAGACATTTTAAGAAAAATTTCCCTTCTTTTAGTATCTATGTCATGCGAAAGAGCATGAGCTCTGTTGAACTTCCTCTTATAATTTTTCCTTCATTCCATTGATAAAATATGTCTCCCAGAAAAAATAATGGAAGAAAGAACATGGGTCAGCCCACACCACCTGTTTAGGAAGATCCCCTGAATGGCCATATTTCCCATGCCAAATTCAGAGCCGCTTTCACCATTTTGGCTAACTCAGTAGCTGCCCAAAATAACCAGTAGGTTGTTGCCCCAACCAATCCAGTGGCAAATACAGTAGTAGCCAGAATTTGAAATTTCACTTGGATGAATCCCTCTTTGTTTTGTGGATCAAAGTTTGAGGAGGATCAATAGGAGTTTTTGGATGCTGGGTAAAAAGTGAATGACATCATGGGTGTCACCTCCAGTGAAAGTGTAGACTTAGCTGCTTACCAGCTGCAGGGAGTGGCTCATACATGGTTCAAGCAGTGGAAGGAGGATAGGGATGTTGAGGTAGGGCTGGCAGAGTAGGAGAAGTTTACCACGACTTTCTTGGATAGGTTATTTCCGTTAGAGTTGAGGGAGGCCAAATTTTAGGAGTTTATAAGCATGATGCAGGGTAACATGAGTGTAAGAGAGTACTCACTCAAGTTTACACAGTTGGCAAGGTATGCTCCTACTATGGTAGTTGATTATAAGGCCAGAATGACTAAATTTATGTCAAGAGTTTCGAAGGATGAGGTGAAAGAGTGTAGGAAAACTATGTTGGTTAAGGAGATGGATCTTTCTAGATTGATGGTCCATGCTCAGCAGATTGAGAAAGAAAAGCTCAAAGAGAAGGAAATGAAGAATAAGAAGGCTAGAGCAGGCAGTTTCAACTTTTCTCAACCAAGGTCAGAAAATGGTAATCGTTCTCAATTTCGTTCTCAATTTTCATCTCCAACACCATCTTCGGCCAGCACCCCAGTGCCTAAGTTTAGGAAAGGCAATCAGGATAGGGCGTTAGGCTCTCAGACTCAGGGTAGTGTGAACAATGTTCATACCAATCCGCTTTGTAGGAAATATGGTAAAAATTATTAGGAAGAGTACAGAGCAAGTAGTATTGGATGTTTTGGGTGTGGTAAGCCAGACCACATGTTCAGGGATTGCGTAGCGGTTAGTCAGAAGAGTAAGGATGTTCATCAGATGGGTCAGGCCAACTTTTCATTAGCTCTAGATGGTTGCCCAATATAGCAGGGTGCTACTTCTAGTAGACACTACTAGAACAGACTTTATGCTCTTCAGACCTGGCATGATCAGGACAGTCCTCCTGATATGGTTACGGGTACGTTACAAATTTTCCATCTTCATGTTTATGTATTGTTAGACCCCGAAACTTCACTTTCTTTTGTTACTCCTTACATAATTGTAGACTTTCGTATTAGTCTCAAAATATTTGCAGGACTTTCCTTACTGTCTACCCCAGTGGTTAAGTCTATTGTAGGCAGACGGGTATACAAAAATTGCCCTGTCACAGTGTCTCAGAAAGTTACCTCAGTTGATCTTGTGGAGTTAGAGATGACTAATTTTGATATCATTCTTAACATGTATTGGCTCCACTCATGTTATTACTTAGTTGATTATAGAAATAGATTTTTTTAGTTCCAATTCCCTCATGAACCAGTTATTGAATAGAGGGGTAGTACTTCAGTGCTTAAGGGCCAATTTGTTTCATATCTTAAGGCAAGAAAAATGATATCCAAGAGGTATATTTACCCCATCATCTAGGTTAGAGACTCAAGTTCAGAAAATTCGAGTCTTGAGTCAGTTCTGATAGTAAATGAATTTCCTGATGTGTTCCCAGAAGATCTTCCTAGAGTTTTTCCCGAAAGGGAAATTAACTTCGAAATAGATCTCCTTCCAGATACCCAGCCTATCTTAATTCCACCTTACATAATGGCTCTATCTGAGCTCAAAGAATTGAAAGAACAGTTAAAAGATCTCTTAGATAAGGGTTTCATTAGGCTTAGTGTTTCCCCTTGTGGCGTTCCAGTCCTTTTCGTGTTCAAGAAAGATGGTTCTCTCAGAATGTGCATCAACTACCGTCAGTTAAATAAAGTCACCATCAAGAATAAGTTCTCTCTCTCCAGGATTGATGACTTGTTCGACCAACTTCAGGGTGCAAGTTATTTCTCTAAGATAGACCTCAGATACGGATATCATCAGCTTAGAGTTAAAGAATGTGACATTCCAAAGACAGCCTTCAAAACTCGGTATGGTCACTTTGAATTCCTAGTTATGTCTTTTGGACTAATGAATGCTCCTGCAACTTTTATGGACTTGATGAACAGGGTGTTCAAGTAGTACTTGGACATATTCGTCATAGTCTTCATTGATGACATCCTTGTCTATTTTTGTAGTGAGAGTGATCATGTAGGCCATTTGAGGGTTGTATTATAGACCCTTAAGGACCACTAGTTATTTACTAAGTTCAGCAAATGCAAAATTTGGTTGAGATCGATAGCTTTACTTGGTCACATAGTTTTAGGTGATGGCCTCTGAGTTGATCCTCAAAAGACTGAAGCTGTAAGAAAATGGCCAAGACCCATCCTTCGTTATATATCAGGAGTTTTTTGAGTTGAGTTAGCTATTATAGATGGTTTGTTGAAATGTTTTCTTGTATTGCTTCTCCCATGTCAAGACTAACCCAGAAGAAAGTCAAATTTTTGTGGTCGGATTTCTGCGAGAAGAGTTTTCTGGAGTTGAAGAGTCGACTCACTTCAGCTCCAGTCTTGACTTTACCAGATGCACAAATAGGTTTGTAATGTATTGTGATGCTTCTAGAGTTGGTATCAGTTCTGTATTAATGCAGAGAGGTAAGGTCATAGCCTACTCCTCTAGACAGCTTAGCCCAATGAGAAAAATTATCTAACCCATGACTTTAGTTGGCAGCTATTTTTTCCCCTTACATATTTGGAGGCATTATCTTTATGGGGTTCATGTTGACTTTCTCATGGATCACAAGAGTTTACAGTATGTGTTCACGCAGAAAGATCTGAATCTTCCTTAGAGAAGATGGCTTGAGTTGTTGAAAGATTATGAAGTGAGTGTGTTATACCATCTAGGCAAGACCAATATAGTGTCAAATGCCCTTAGTAGATTGTCTATGGTTAGTGTTGCTCATTTAGAATATAATGAGGAGTTGACCCAAGAAATTCATCATCTTTCAAGTCTAGGAGTTCAGTTGGTTAATTTAGTCAAAGGTAGCATAGGGGTTCAGAATGGTTCAAAATCTTTATTGGTTACCGAAGTAAAATAAAAGCAAGATAGGGGTCCAAGTTTGGTCAAGTTAAAAGAGATTATTAGATATCAGAAGGTGGAAGTTTTCTTCCAAGAAGGAGATAATGTGCTTCATTATCAAGGTAGGCTATGTGTTTCATGTGTTGATGGTCTATGATAGTGAATTTTGGTTGAGGTGCATGGTGCGCGATACTCCATTCACCCAGGAGCCACTAAGATGTATCGTGATTTATGAGAAATCTATTGGTGGAGTGGTATAAAGAAAGATATTACAGAATTTATGGCAAAGTGTTTGAACTGTCACTAGGTTGAGGTTTAGAACCAAAGTCCTAGTGGTATGCTCCAGGAGTTCAGCATCCCCACTTGGAAGTGGAAGGTGGTGAACATAGACTTTGTAACAGGTTTGCCTCGTACCCGCTGTCAGCACGATTCGATTAGGTCATTGTAGATAGACTGACCATGTCAACCCATTTCTTACCAATTCATACTTCATATTCAGCTGAGGAATATACTAGACTCTATCTCAGAGAGTTGGTAAGATTGCATGGGGTTCCATTGACCATTATTTCAAACAGCGGTACTCAATTTACCTCTCACTTTTGGAAAGATTTTCATAAGGGTCTTGGTACCCACGTTTATCTCAGCACTGCTTTTCATCCTCAGACAGATGGTCAGGTAGAGAGGACTATTCAAACATTAGAGGACATATTGAGGGTGTGCGTTACTAACTTTAAGGGTAGCTGGGATGATCACTAACCTTTGATTGAGTTCGACTATAACAACAGTTATCACTCTAGTATGCATATGGCTCCTTTTGAGGCTTTTTATAGGAGGAGATATAAGTCCCCTATTTCTTAGTTTGAAGTAGGTGAGGGTGCTTTGATAGGTATAGATTCAGTGTTTGTAGTGATGGATAAATTTTAGCTGATCCGTGACTGGCTGAAGACAGCCTAGAGCCTACAGAAATCTTATGTAGATATGAGAAAAAGAGGTCTTGAGTTTGATGTTGGTGACTTTGTGTATTAAAAAATTTCACCCATGAAAGGGGTGAAGAGATTTAAAAAGAAGGGAGGCTCAGTATGATACAAGATCTAACCCTAATAACTTGAAAAAAACAACTACAAAAAAGGACATGAAGTAGAAGAACACAAATAGAAGATAGATGAAGAAAACACTACACGGATTCAAACACAAACAAGAGAAAAGTGCATAACCATAAAGGATAGTTAGATAGACATACACCTACACCAATAAATAGTACCAAGGTGTGTATCAAACACCAAGACACACAACACCAATAGAGGATAACACCACACTCTTAGGTGGACATAAAGGGATCAACTCCTCAAGCACTAACCTTTCTTGCCAAAATGTCAACAAGAGTGATTCCACACTCAAAGATGGCCCTAGTTCCAATGTATTTTCCAATACCTACACTACAATGGCTTTTTCAAACCCTACACTAAGGAAAGAAAATACAATTTGAGTTCCAATCAATCAATCTACAAAACTAATGAAAATAGAAGCCTACTTATCTATTTATACTTATTAAAAAAATACTAAAATACCCTTAATGAAGGGTGCTCCTTTAGAGTGTAAAAGAGAGGCCTCAAAAGACCACAAAGCCATTAATGAACTTGAATGGTGAGGTGTCTCTTGAGTGTAAGTGATAAAGTATAGAAGACCAAAATTCCCTTTAAGTGAAGCACCTATGAAGTGTAATGTTCCTTCCCCCCTCTTCAACCTATGCCACGACTTTGAAAAGGTTCTAAAAGGCCTTTACTCCTTTTACAAATCCGAGCTTGGTCCCTTGATAAATATCTTGTAATACTTATGCTCTTAAGGCGGTTATCACAATCCCCCGCTATGTTGGCCCATATAGAATTTTGAGCCGCTTTGGGAAAGTATCTTATGAGTTAGAGTTGCCTGCAGATTTGGCATCAGTACATCTGGTGTTCCATATATCTTTGCTAAAGAAATGCATTGGTGATTCAGTTTATGTTGTTCCTTTAGAGAGTATGAATATGAATGATAGTTTTTCCTTTGAAGAATTCCTAGTTGAGATCCCTGACCGTCAGGTTCGTAGGTTGAGGAATAAGGAAATTTCTTTAGTTAAGGTTCTATGGAGAAATTAGTTCGTTGAGGAAGCAACTTGGGAAGCAGAAGCAGATATGCGATCCCAGTATCCTCGTCTTTTCTCCATAAATTCATACTCAACTTGAGGTAATCGTTCTCTTTAATTTGACTCTTTCTGTTATCTATTTCATCTATATAACTATTCTTATGTCACAACATACATTCATGAAATCATTTTAGTCCATGTATTATGTATTATGTTTCAGACCCAGTTATTTAATCATGTTTCAACTTATCAGTATTCATTATACACTCTCAGTCTCCTTAGTATCTCAGCTTAACTAGTTTTATTCGATGATGAATGGTCCCAAGGAGGAGATATTGTAATACCTCGTAAGATTCTAAGCTTGATTCCGCTTCTGGTTTCATGTTTAAGGAGTAAGAGCTTGAAATTTTCACTACGTATTGAGGACTTAGTCATTTTAAGACCCCAGGATTTTACAGATTTTATTTTTGGCCTTCCCAAACCCGAGATGTTGGTTTTTGAGTTAAAACATGTTTGGGGATATTAAAGGTGTATCTCAAAAGAGTTTAAGAATTTTCAGATGAGAAATTGGGGCATGGTTGGAGCACGGAGGCAGTGAGCCTCCACGATAAAGACGTGTCGCGGAGGCAATGCCACACGTTAGGTTCCGTATCGCAGAGGCTATGCCCCGTATTAGGGTCCATGCCGTAAAGTCTATGCCTCGTGGTTAGGTTTGTGATGTGGAGGCATTGTATTTCCAGCTTCATGAATTAAAGAGGCCAAGGGTAATTTGGTCCTTTCCCCTCAACCCTAATCATTCAAAGCACAACTTATAACAACTAAAAAGGTATTATTTTCCAATTATCATCAGAATAACACTCGTAGAAACCCTCCCTTTTCCCTAAAATGAGGAATTCAAGATTCTTCGCCAGAGAATTCAAGTGTTCAAGTTTTCAAGTTCAAGCTTTCTTCAAGAACCTAACCATTGAGGTATGTGGGGTATTCATCAATGGGTTCCTTCCACCCATTGAGTCCCAAAAATCCTCTATTTGGTCTGAGCATGAGTTTTACTCTTTACTATGATTTAATTTAGTGTAAATCATAAAATTTATCCATGTTTCCTCATTAATTTTACTTTCAAGCCATGCTATTAGATTTTCCATATGAATTATGATTCTATATGACTTAAAAATCCAAACTCACATGTCATGTTTGGTCACTACCATATCAAGTTATCAAATTCATGTATTTAATCATGTATACATGATAGCCTCTCAAGTTTAACTTATCCCTATATTGTAATTCACGAGATTATTAGTTATTTAAATGCATTATGTTTTGGGTCCTCTAAATCATGATTTACTACCAATGGTTAAGATGATGTTATCATATTTTTAAGTATCATTCAGTGATGGCGGGTTATGAACACCCAATACTTATGTGTTTACGTAGGTTTTAGATTTCCAAGTGATAAATCAGTTAAACCATGATTCATATCATTATACTCAGTTGTCATGATCATGTTGAGCACTATCAATTGTGATGTTCAGTTGAACTCAAGTCAGTACCAGTGTCAGTTCAGTTGGGAGCAGGATTTAGCATCGAGCGAACACAGGGATGATGGCTCACCTTCCAGTTGAGGGTTGACACATATCTCATCGGAGCATCTGCCAGTAGAGGGTGACTCCCTATTCCTGCCGGACATTAATTTAGTAGATCCACATAGACAGTGTTAGTACTCGTGGCAAGGTACTGACACCCTTCCAACTGGGATTATAGGTTGGATCCCGATTAGATCAGATTGGGGCATGTCAGTTACATGATACCTCCCATAGTTTCAATCCAGTTATTCAGACTAAGTACAGTTCAGTTTTACATGATCAAGTATACAGATATCAGTTAATTAGTATTCAGTTATCAGTTAACCAGTGTTCAGTTATCAGTTAATTAGTATTCAGATATCAATTATTTCAGTATTCAAATATCAGTTACTCAGTATACAAACATTAGTTGTCCAGTCATACATGTATTTAGTCATTCAGTTAATTAAATTAGTTCAACACATGTCTATGCTTATTTTTATTGCATTTGTCTTTGCATGTCCATGCACTCATGTTAGTACTTGATTCTAATTAGTATCTGCACTCCATACCTGTACATTCAAATTATTGACCACATATTTTCTCTTACGCTATGTTGTCTTATAACATAGGTTCAAACACACAGTTATCCGACTACTCTTAGCCAGCTCGGTACCCATCTCAGTAGTAGTAGTAAGTCCTCATTCATCGAGGATCCTATGATTTTATCTATTTATAGTAATTTCATTCATTCTAGTTGGTTGGAGTTAGTTGGGGTCATCCCATCAACTCGTTATGTTTTAGAGGCTTTCAGATATTCTGACTAGGTGTTTAGACAGTCAATTTAACTTTTATATGCTATCAGTTGTTTTTCAGATTCAACAGTTATATTTTGGTTCAATATTTCATTTTTGACCATATTTCATCTGTAAATCTTCCACACATGTTATTTCAGTATTGAAATATTCAGTGCTCATAGTAGGTACCAGATCAAGGGTTAGTATGGGGTTATTTATAGCCGTAAGCACCGTGTTGCAACTAGGGGGTAGCTTTGGTTCATGTCATAATGGAAGGATATAGTGATAAAAATTGGATCACTAAATTGAATGAAGCAAAATCTACAAATGGATATATATTTACTTTAGGTGGAGGAGCAGACTCTTGAAAATCGTCCAAACAGACACGTATTTCCCGTACTACAATAAAATCTAAATTTATCATGTTAGATAAAGCTGGTGAAGAAGATGAATGGCTTCGAAACTTTTTGGAAGATATTCCTTATTGGCCCAACCTTTGGCACCAGTATGCATACACTATGATTGTCAAGCGGTGATAGGTAGGGCAAGGAGCATGATTTACAATGATACATCTCATTATATAAGACAGAGACATAATATCGTTAGAGAACTACTCTCCAGTGAAATTATCACTGTTGACTATGTGAAGTCAAAGAACAAAGTGTTGGATCCACTTATAAAAAAGGCCTATCTGGAGAGAGAGTTGAGATATCATTAAAATAAATGGGTTTACGGCCTAGGACAAGTCAGCATGACGGTAACTCTACCTAGGAAACTGGAGATCCCAAGAGCTAGGTTTAACGAGATCAAACAAAGTTGTGACTGACGGTTCAAAATTGTCAATATACTCAACCCATTCTCATGATGAAGGCAATATTTAGATAATAAGGATAAGGCTTATGTTTTGAAGCTTTTTAATGGTTTCTAAGTTTGGCAGGTTTGACCAAATAGTTTGATCTATAGGATTAAACATTTAGGAATCACCTATGTGAGGTTGAAGTGGAAGCTGATTCAAGGAGAATATTAGTAAAAGCCTATACTCTACCCTCTTATGAAACCAGGATGTGTTCATGGATAAAACGAATAAAACCATGAGAAAATAAATGGTAAAAAGCTGTTATTATGACTTATGTTGTCTAAGTGTACATTAAAGTTCGACAGTTCAAAGATATCAAATCTACCGATTGACCGAGACTACAGAAAGTTCAAAGGGAAACCTACTTATCCAGATGCAATTAGTCTTTGCTAGTAAATCACACACTTGTCCATAGTTTTTTTATAAAATAGTCATTCCACATTCATGTGGGGGGTTGTTGGGGTTTTAAGAGGTGTGAATGGAAAATAAATATGTGTTTTTCCAAAAAGACATCAAGAGAAAGGATGCAATTTGAATATGCACCTTTTTGGATTGGATGGTTATGACCTTTCCAGGCATCCGCTTAGTCGGTTAAGCACAGGGTAGTGTATGGGTGAAGAGTATTTCTAAATCATCTGTTATTTCTGAGGTAAAGAAAAAGCAGGATAGAGATCCCAATCTAGTAAAGCTGAAAGAGTTAGTCAGAGATCAGAAAGTAGAAGTTTTCTTCCAAGGGAAAGATAGTGTACTGCGTTGTCAGGGTCGGCTATGTGTGCCAGGTGTAGATGACTTGAGGCAACTAATCTTGCAGAAGCGTATGGTGCGTGTTACTTTATTCATCCAGGGGCCACTAAGATGTACAATGATTTACGGGAGATCTATTGGTGGAGCGGTAGACGAGGGATATTTTAGAGTTTGTAGCTAAGTTCTCGACATGTCAGCAGGTTAAGATTGAGCACCAAAAGCCTAGTGGGTCAATGCAGAAGTTCAGTATTCCCACATGGAAATGGGAAGAAGTGAAGATGGACTTTGTGATGGGTTTGCCTCATAATCGTCATCAGCATGATTTGATTTGGGTTATTATTGACAGGATGACCAAATCAGCTCATTTCTTACCAGTTCATACCTCTTATTTGGTCGAGGACTATTCCAAACTCTACCTCAGAGAGTTGGTTAGGTTGCATGGTGTTCCCTTATCCATCATCTCAGATAGAGGTACTCAGTTTACCTCTTACATCTGGAAGGCATTCCAAAAGGGTCTTGGTACCCAAGTTCACCTCAGTATAGCCTTCCACCCTCAGAAAGACGATTAAGAAGAAAGGACCATTCAGACTCTAGAGGATATGTTAAGAGCCTGCGTTGTTGATTTTAAAGGTATTTGGGATGACCACTTGCCTTTGATTGAATTCTTATACAATAACAACTATCATTCCAGTATCCAGATGGCTCCGTTTAAGGCTCTATATAGGAGGAGATGTAGGTCTCCGATTGGTTGGTTTGAAGTAGGAGAGACTACAATTGTAGGGCCTGACTTAGTGTTTGATGCTTTAGAGAAAGTCCAGTTGATCAGGGAAAGGCTTAAGGCAGCCTAGAACCGACAGAAATTGTATGTAGATGTAAGGATAGAAGATCTCGAGTTTGAGGTTGGTGATTTTGTGTACTTGAAAATATATCCTATGAAGGGAGTGAAGAGGTTCTACAAGAAAGGGAGACTCAGTCCCCGATATGTCTGTCCTTATAGAATTCTCAGTCGTTTTGAAAAGGTAGCTTATGAGCTGGAGTTGCCTTCAGATCTAGCTTCAGTACACCCTGTGTTCCATGTATCCTTGCCAAAAAAGTGTATTAGAGGCCCGGCTGTAGTTGTTCCTTTAGAAAGTGTAGATGTTCAGAACAGTCTTTCCTATAAGGAAGTTCCAGTCAAAATTCTTGATCATCAAGTTCGTAGACTAAGGAACAAACAAGTTCCACTAGTCAAAGTTCTTTGGCGGAATCAGTCCATTGAGGGAGCTACTTGGGAAGAAGAAACAAATATGTGGACCAAGTATCCTCACCTCTTCTCTGCAAACTTAGATTCAGCTTGAGGTATCTTACTTCCTTAGATTTACTTAGTTCCATGTTCAGTTACAGTTACAAACTTCAGTTATTGTTGCATATCATTACCATGTCAGTTATGCATTCATGAATCATCTTAACCATGTATTCATGCATCAAATATTCATGTTTAGTATGTAAAAGCAGTCTATCAGTATTCCTTAGCTTAATCAGTCTCATTCGAGGATGAATGTTCCCAAAGGGGGGAGATATTGACACATGAGTTATTCCATATAAATTTTTAAAATACTCAGTATTTTTCAGTTTAGAGCTTACCATAGCATAGGAAATTTAGTTAGCTTTCCAACGATATAAAGTTCCCCCAAATCCGATACTCGGGTTAAGAGTTAGAGCCATTTTTGTAAGACAATGTACCACCTGGAACATCAATGTGTCACGGAGGCATGTCAAATGGAAATTATCAAAATCCAGTGCTCCATCACGATCATGGCGTGTCACACCAAGCAACATTTTCAGAATTTTCCTTTTCCAGTAAAGCTCTGCTATTTCACCGCGTCGCACCAAGGGCCAAATTACTATCCAGTGAGGCTCCGCGATTCCACCGCATCGCGCCAAACTTCTAGGTCCCAGTTGTCATTTTCCAGTGACATGGTGCGATAGCACCGCGTCGCACCAGTATGCCAAATCAGGATTTTTCAGTCAGTTTTGAGCTTTAATTCCAAGGGCTTTTAAGTTCTTTTCCCTCACCCAGTTAGCCCAAATTACAAAATTTAATTCCTAATAACCTAATTAGTCATTATTTTATTCAATTTTTCCCCAAAATCAAGAACATTCTCTAAATTAGAAAAAACCCTAACCTTTAATAATCAAGGTCAAATCTCAAGAACTCACCCTCAATCCTCATGAATTTGTCCACCCAGGTATGTTAAATGTTCATCCATGGGTTCCTTTCACCCATGAAGTCCAAGCATCAAATTTTAATTATAAAGTTATAATCTTTTCAAGTTATTATGATTTTAAATTATGATTTTAACCATGAACCTCTATGAATCTTGATTTTATACCATGCTTTAATGAAATTATCATTGTTATCAATTTTCACATGTTTCAGTGTTGTCATTCTTCAAATTAAATCATGATTAAGTGTCATAGATGTTGAAATCATGCTATTACTTCAATTTTTTATAATATTCCCATGATTTTCTTAAACTAGGAACACCAAGTGTTTGATAAGATGCTTACAAGAACGAATATTTGATAAAAGTTTTCATGCTATGTCCTTCAAGCTTGAGTACTATTTTACTATTATTGCTAATGAGTCCTGGGGGTTATGAATACCCAAAAACTTATCTTTTTACTTAGTATCATCGCAGTATCTTCAGAATAGCTTCAGAATATATCATGAGCATTATTACATCAGTCAGTTAAACTCCAAACAATTTAGTAACTTAGTGTCATTCAGTTGGGAGTAGGATTTAGCACCGAGCGAGTGTAGGGATGATGGCTTCCCTGTTAGATAGGCAGAGTCATTAGTAGCAGTACTAGTGCTCTAGAACTATATATCCAGTGTAGGATATGAGAAGTCACCCATCAGTTTAGGCTTGACTACCTCGCAGGGGAACCCGTCAGTTCAGGTTTGACACCCTTAGTCCTTCGGTATAGTACATCAGTGCAGTGGATCCACACAGCTAGCGTTAGTACCCGTGGCATAGTATTAACACTCTTCCAACTAGGGTTAAAGGTTGGACCCCAATTAGCTCAGATTAGGGCATGTCGGTTAAATGGTACCTCCCACAGTCTTAGTTACAGTCTCAGTTCAGTTATTCAATTTCAGTTGCTTAACCATAGTATATAGATATCAGACATTCAGTCATCCAAATTTCAGTATTTTAGTTTATAGATTATACTCATATCATGTTATATTCTTGGTCATGCATCCCCAGTATCAACAAATTTCATGTATCATCAGTACTTACAGTTTTCATGCATCTTCAGTATTTGCATATTTCATGCACTCCATTTAGTATCTTATGTTATTCTTATATATATTTAGATGATTATTTGTTCATGTTCATTAAACTATGCATATGTTTCCACCTTATTTAGTATACCAGTACATTCAAAGTACTGATTGCATACCCTTTTCTTGCGTTATGATGTTTCATATCATAGGTTCGGACATCCAATTCTTGGATCACACTTAGACTTCTCAGGCTTTCATCAGTAGCAGTGGTAAGTCCTCATATTTTGAGGAAATATTATTTTATTTCATGCTTTCAGTTTAGTAGTCAGTTGGATTTAGTTGGGGCCTGTCCCATCAACTCACATTCAGTCAGTTTAGAGGCTTTCAGACACTATAGTCAGTTATTCAATATTCATACTTCAGTTGATATTGTCAGATTATTTTATAAATTTGGCATTAACATATTTTATGAGTTTTCATTACTTAAAACCTTATGGAATCATAGTTGTTCTTCTGTATTATCATTATATTATTCAGTACTCACAGCAGGTACCAGCTCATGGGTTAGCTTGTGGTCCCTCGGGACTGTCAGCACTGGGTGACGCCCAGGGTGTACTCTCAGGGCGTTACAAATTTCTCGACTGAAAATTCCAAAACTCTTTTGAGATACACCTTTAATATCCCCAAACATGTTTCAACTCAAAAACCAATATCTCGGGTTTGTGAAGGCCAAAAATAAAATCTGTAAAATCTTGGGGTCTTAAAAATGACTATGTCCTCAATACTTTGTGAAAATTTCAAGCTTGTACTCCTTAAGCATTCAACCAAAAGCTAAATCGGGCTTAGAATCTTATGAGGTATTACAATATCTCCCTCTTGAGACCATTCATCCTTGAATGAAACTGGTTAAGCTGAGATACTAAAGAGAATGATAGCGTATACTAAATACTGATAAGCTGAAACTTGATTAAATAACTAGGTTTAAAACATGATACATGATACATGGACTGAACTGATTTCATGAATACATGCTGTGACATAAGAATGGTTATATAGATGAAACAGAGAACAAAAAAAGTCAACTTAAAGAGAACTATTAACTCAAGATGATTCTGAATTTGTGGAGAAAAGACGAGGCTACTGGGCTTCCATATCTGCTTCTGCTTCTGAAGTAGCTTTCTCAACAGACTGATTTCTCCATAGAACCTTAACCAAAGGAATTTCCTTATTCCTCAAACTACGAACTTGATGGTCAAGGATATCAACTGAGACTTCTTTAAAGGAAAGACTATCCTTCATATTCACACTCTCTAAAGGAACAACAGAATCTGAATCACCAATGCATTTCTTTAGCAAAGATACATGGAACACCAGATGTATTGATGCCAAATCCGCAGGCAACTCTAACACATAAGCTACTTTCCCAAAGTGACTTAAAATTCTATATGGGCCAACATAGCGGTTACTAAGCCTCCCCTTCTTTTCAAACCTCTTCACCCTTTTCATGGGTGAAATTTTTGAATACACTAAGTCACCAACATTAAACTCAAGACCTCTTTTTCTCATATCTGCATAAGATTTCTGTAGGCTCTGGGCTGTCTTCAGCCTATCATGGATCAACTGAATTTTCTCCATCGCTGGAAACATTGAATCTAGACCTATCAAAGCACCCTCACCTACTTCAAACCAAGCAATAAGGGACCTACATCTCCTCCCATAAAGAGCCTCAAAAGGAGCCATATGCCTACTAGAGTGATAATTGTTGTTATAGGCAAACTCAATCAAAGGTTAGTGGTCATCCCAACTACCCTTAAAGTCAATAACGTACACCCTCAATATGTCCTTTAATGTTTGAATGGTCCTCTCTGCCTGACTATCTGTCTGAGGATGAAAAACTGTGCTGAGATGAACTTGGGTACCAAGACCCTTATGAAAAGCTTTTCAAAAGTATATTACTCAACTAAATATGAAGTATGAACTGGTACGAAATGGGTTGACATAGTCAGTCTATCTATAATGACCCAAATCAAATCGTGCTGACAGCGTGTATGAGGCAAACCTGTTACAAAGTCTATGTTCACCACCTCCTACTTCCAAGTGGGGATGCCGAACTCCTGGAGCATACCACTAGGCCTTTGGTTCTTAACCTTAACCTGCTGACAGTTTAAACAATTTGCCACAAACTCTGCAATATCTTTATTCATGCCACTCCACCAATAGATTTCTCATAAATCACAATACATCTTACTGGATCCTGGCTGAATAGAGTATCGCATACCATGCGTCTCAACCAAAATTCACTATCTCAGACCATCAACACATGAAACACATAGTCTGCCTTAATAATGAAGAATGCCATCTCCTCCTTAGGAGAAAACTTCCACCTTCTGATCTCTAATAATCTCTTTCAACTTGACCACACTTGGACCCCTGTCTTTCTTTTCTTTTACATCGGCAACCAATGAAGATTTTGAACCATTCTGAACCCCTACGCTACTTTTGGTTGAATCAACTAATTGAACTACTAGCCTTGAAAGCTGATGAATTTCTTGGATCAACTCCTTCTTATTATATTCTACATGAGCAACACTACCCATAGACAATCTACTATGGGCATTCACCACTACATTGGCCTTGCCTAGATGGTACAACATACTCATATCATAATCTTTTAACAATTCAAGCCATCTTCTCTAACAAAGATTCAGATCTTTCTGCGTGAACACATACTGTAAACTCTTGTTATCCATGAACACGTCAACATGAACCCCATAAAGATAATGCCTCCAAATTTGTAAGGCAAAAAAAATAGCTACCAACTTAAGGTCATGGGTTGGATAATTTTTCTCATGGGGCAAAGATGTCTAGAGGAGTAGGCTATGACTTTAACTCTCCGTATTAATACAGAATTGAGACCAACTCTAGAAGCATCACAATACATTACAAAATTATTTGTGCCTCTGGGAAAGTCAAGACTGGAGCTAAAGTAAGTTGAGTCTTCAACTCCGGAAAATTCTTCTCGTAGGAATTCAACGATAAAAAATGGACTTTCTTCTGGGTTAGTCTGGACATGGAAGAAGCAATAGAAGAAAACATTTCAACAAACCATCTGTAATAGCCAACTAAACTCAAGAAACTCCTGATATATAATGGAGGATGGGTCTAGGCCAGTTTCTTACTACTTCGGTATTTTGAGGATCAACTCAGATGCTATCACTAGAAACTATGTGACCAAGAAAAGCTACTGATCTCAACCAAAATTTGCATTTGCCAAACTTTGCAAATAACTGGCGGTCCTTAAGGGTCTGCAATACAACCCTCAAATGGCCTTCATGATCATTCTCACTACGGGAATAAACAAGGATGTCATCAATGAAGACTATAAAAAAACTACTTGAACACCCTATTCATCAAGTCCAAAAAAGCTGTAGGAGCATTCGTTAGTCCAAAAGACATTAACTAGGAATTAAAAGTGACCATACCGAGTTTTGAAGGTTGGCTTTGGAATGTCATATTCTTTAACTCTAAGCTGATGATATCTAGATCTGAGGTCTATCTTAGATAAATAACTTGCACCCTTAAGTTGGTCGAACAAGTCATCAATCCTGGGAAGAGGGAACTTATTCTTTGCAACACCCCGATTTGCTGAACTGAAATGCTACACGGTGCTCATGACCCCGAAGGACCACAAGCTAACCCATGACTGATATTTATACCTGTAACTGTATAATATTCATATAAAATACGGAAACATGAACAAAGAGGGCGTAAGGTTCAATCTTGAATAATAAGATATCTGAAGTAAGGTGGTATCACAGTACCAAAACAAAACTGAAAATACTAAAGTCTAAATCTGAAAACTCTATAATCGTCTGAAAGCCTCTAAACTGTCTGAATAAGGAGTTGAAGGAACATGTCTACAATTAACTCCTAAACTGAAGATAAATTGAAATACTGGAATAATAAATGTAATGATCATGTCCTTGAAAAATAAGGACTCACTGCTTACTGAACTGCTACTGCTGATCTGGAATCTGCACCTAAGAACCTATGGTGTAACATAAAAAGAAAGCACCATAGCGCGAATGCGTCAGTACAACTAAAGTACTGAGTATACGTGGGGATAGGCTAAATGCATGGGGTTTATATGCATGAACATGCTGACTAATATGAACATGAGAATACATACATACATACATACATACATAACTGCTACAGAACTCGTGGAGATACTGACTACTTGAGTTTGAACTCTGACAACATGAGTTTTGTGATACTGAGATACTGAATGACTGATGACATAGATGACTGTATTTAACAGTCCTAATTCTGAGGAAAACTATCTGAGTTCCAAACTATATTTGAATATCTAAGTTTGAGATCAGTCCTAGCTGACGAGTGATCTCTGAAACTGATAATAAAATACTCGACTGAATCTAAAATTGAGATCAAGCCTGTCTGCCGGGTGACCTCTAGATATAATAATAAGTATCTGAATATGGGACCAAGCCTATCTGATGGGATGGTCCAAGAACCATTAGAACTATCTGAGTTCCAAACTGTAGCTGAACATCTAAGTCTGAGATCAGTCCTAGCTGACGAGTGATATCTGAAACTGATAATGAGAATACTCGACTGAATCTGAGATTGAGATCAAGCCTGTCTGCTGGGTGACCTCTAGATATAATAATAAGCATCTGAATATGGGACCAAGCCTATCTGACGGGATGGTCCAGGAATCAATGGAACTATCTGAGTTCCTTACTGAGATCGATGACTATATTTGACAGTCCTGATTCCTGATTTCTACTCTGAAAACTGATACTAAAATTGAAACTGTACTGTAACTATGGGAGGTAGTAACCTAACCAATATGCCCCACTACTGTACTGGTGGGGTCTAATCTTTGCCCTGACTGGAAGGGTGTCAATACCATGCCACGGGTAGAGACCTCTGCTATGGTCAAGCCTCTCTAACGGGTGACCCTGAATAGGAAATCAAGCCTAAGGCAATATAATAATCAAGTTTAGCCTTAATCTGACGGGTGACTCTTGTCCTGCGCTGGCTATGCAATTCTAGAGTACAGGGATTGATGCTAACGGCTCTGCCTTTATAACGGGAAAACCGCCATCCCTGCACTCGCTCGGTGCTAGTCCTTACTCCCAACTAAAAAACACTGAACAAATTAACTGTGCTGAATTTACTAACTGAACTGAACTGATTCTGAGTTTACTGAGTTCCTTGGACTGACGGAACACTACTATCATCTGATATCTAGCTAAGTCATGAGATTACCGATCTTACTGAGTACTGAGTTTTCATAAGATTTCTGAGTCTTTCCTGAGTCACATGACTAACTGCAATCTACGGAACATAGCTTGACTGAGGATGTCTTGAAACATGATACTAGCTCTAGGCATACAACTATAGTTTTTGGGTACAAGTACCCCCAGGACTCGATGGAAGGAAACTGACACACATGACTGACTTGATCACAAGATTTGAGTCCACAATTCACAATATCATAAGTAAAGATTTCATAATAAGAGTGATTCTCAACAAACTATCACATGATCGGGAATGCACACAATATCTATATACTTGCATGGCTTCAATAACATGGTCATTCCATATCACAACAATATCATGACCATCTCATACAACTTCTTCAATTCAAGACAATAGCATGGGGTTCACGTTGAACATAAACTTAGAACATGGAATAGTCATTTTGGACTTATTATGTCGTAAAAGTATAATTTCTATTCCCTTAGGTATTTTCACAAACACCTTACATGCGCATCTTAGGCGTAGGTGGATTCATCAAGATTTCAAACATTCAACCACCAATTTCACATGTTTATACATTAAATACCACCATATCCTCATACAAAACATACAAAGATCCCATATTAGGCATCATCAAACTCCAACCACATGAACATCAACCACCAACAACATAAACATCATAATACATAATTTAGAAGATGGTTCTTGAGCTTCATGGACGAAAGGATTCCATGAATCAACTCACGCATACCTTAGAAGGAAGATTCTTGATGATTGACGGAGGAATTTCCTTGAAATAGGATCTTCAAGCTTAGTTATGCAACCCTAGTTGTTTTTCTCTTTTAGTTCTCTTGGATGATGAGCTTTGAGGTGATAATAGGGTTGTAATATGTTTAGAAGCTATATATTTCGTAGGGTTAAGTTTAGGGACGTGTAAGGAGTGTTAAAAGACTTAATTACCCTTAAAATAACTCAAAACAGAGTGTTTTTGGCACCTGGAACTGACTTAGGCGGCGCCCAAGTGATTGCCTATGCTTGGGTTGGGCGGCGCTTAACCAATCGCCTATGCTTACTGTCTCTCACGAAAATGGGCATAACTTTTCGCTCGGGTATTGGATTAAGGCGAAATTGGTATTGTTGGAAAGATAATTTGATTCTCTACAATTTGGTGTGTATAAATCAGCCAAAATACCACATTAAAATCATGTTATACTCTTGCAAAGATGACCCTTGCAAAATCGAACACTAAAAATTGATGGATTCAAAAACTCTTAGCTTGTATTACCTTAAGTGACTCATATGAACATGCTTAATGAATCATAAGCTATCCTATCACTAGGATATTCATTGTAAGTCATGTACTCAAGTATGAATCATAGGATAGGAGATTTCATATGTAAGAATACTTATTCACTTCCTAGCTTAGAAACATGCGGGGTATTACAACATCTCCCCCTTGGGAACATTTGTCATCGAATGAGAATTTACTGAGGTAGGAGAGATGATAAGATGAAGTACGTACAAGACATACACTACTGAAACATGGATTCATGATTGACATGACTGAAAGTGGAGCACAATATACTGAACATGCATATCTGATGCATGGGAAGCTGATTCATGAATATAAGACTGAGGACTCTAATAAAGTGAGTTTTCTCAAAATGAGAATGCATTTTTGATGCACAACTGAAAAACTAAATCCATGCATATCTGATGCATGATTACATGACTGACATGATATGTAAATGTATTAGTGAAGTTACTGATAAATAGTACTTTCTCTACTGAACACGTATATCTAATGCCTGAATATCTGACTGAGCTGACTCTTGAAAGCTTGACTGATTATGCCATGGCACTTGATAACTAATTTATAACGGGAACATGAAAGCATCAAGAAAAGGTGGGGTATCTCCCCCTTGGGACACTATGTCCCTCTAGGAATGTTTACCTTGCTGAGATACTGGGGTGATGCACAGGGCATCTACAAACTAGATTATAACTAAACATTGGAGAGCTGAGACTAATGCATGATGTATGAACTGAACTGGATCTGCTAATGTTACTAACTAACTCATGTGGAAACATAAGCTCAAACGAGCGCAAGATATCTAACAATGCATACAATGATCATGAAAAACTTGTAACGTACCCGAATTTAGGTTGGGGAAACTTTTTGGATCATGGTGAGTCTGGAGTGAATAGAGTCGATTCTGACGCTGACCACTATTGGTACTGGGATTTGCAGCCTGCTCACGTGAATCTCTACCTTTCTGAGCTAACACTCTACACTCCTGCACTCTGTGTCCTGGCTTACCATACCCAAAACATACCTGACTATTACCTCTGTATTCACCTAGATGATTCTTGCCACACTCTCCACAAAGCAGATAAGTACGATCACTTATAACACTACTCTGGGCTTTGGAGCCTGGCGCCCCACCATGACTAACATATCCAAAGTTAGGTGTGGGCACACTAGCTGAAGATGGAACAGGGGCTGAATTTTTCTGACTATGGTGAGAACGATTACCACCCTGTGACCCAGCCGGAGAAAAGCTGTAACTACCTGCTCTAAATCTCTTATTAGATCTCTCCCTCTCCTTAGACTTATCTGCCTCTATCTGCTGAGCATGTATCATTAATCTAGCAAGGTCTATGTCCTTATTGAGCATAGCTGTTCTACACTCTTTCAATACCAACCCGGACACACCAGTCACAAACTTACTCATACTCGCTCTGGGGTCAGCTATCAAGTCAGGAGCATACTTAGATAACTGGTTGAACTTAAGACAATACTCCTTCACTATTATGGAGCCTTATCTCAGGTTCATAAACTCTTCAACCTTAGATTCTATCATCTCTAATGGGAAAAACTTATCTAAGAAGGCATCCTGAAATATCTTCCAAGTCATGAGAGTTGCATCTTCCCCTCTATTCTTCTTCCATAACACTACCCAATCATGAGCAATATCTTTCAGCCTATAGGACACTAATTCCATACTCTCCTCCCCTGACACATGCATGATTTGGGTGATCTTCTTTACCTCTTCTAGGTACAGCTGTGGGTCCTTACCAGTTACTGACCCAAAGAATTCTGGAGGGTTCATTCTCATAAAATTTCTGATTCTGGCTGCAACTTAATCCCTATGTTGCGGGGGTGGGGCTGCAGTCTGTCGGTTGCCCTGGACACTAGTGGTTACCACCTGGGCTAGCGCCTGAAAAGCTGCCCAAAATTCTGCATGTGACACATTCTCATTCAAAGGATCTGTGGGCTGCGGGGCTGACTGATTCCCTGTTCTCTTCTTAGGAGGCATGTTCTGCAAACAGAAGAAGAACAAGGATTAAATTGAGAGTTCAACTTGAGCTTTTGCTCACTGGCATGATATGAGTATTGAAAGAAAGGAAACTGTTCGTAAAACATCTTATAGACTCCTGTACATAAATGTGGCGCGCAACACACCCATGTACAAGACTCTACTAGATGCAACTTTCAGACTTCCTAGGACTCTATTGAACCTTAGTCTTTGATACCAAGTTTGTAACACCCCGATTCGTTGAACCAAAATGCTACACGGTGTTCATGACACCAAAGGACCACAAGCTAACCCATGACTGATATCTGTACCTATAACTACATAATATTTATATAAAATGTGGAAACATGAACAAAGAGGGCGTAAGGTTCAATCTTGAATAATAAGATATCTGAAGTAAGATTGTATCACAGTACCAAAACAAAACTGAAAATACTAAAGTCTAAATCTGAAAACTCTATAATCGTTTGAAAGCCTCTAAACTGTCTGAATAAGGAGTTGAAGGAACATGTCTCCAACTAACTCCCTAAATTGAAGATAAACTGAAATACTGGAATAATAAATGTAATAATTATGTCCTTTAAAAATGAGAACTCACTGCTTACTGAACTGCTACTACTGATCTGGAATCTGCACCTAAGAACCTATGGTGTAACACAAAAAGAAAGCACCATAGAGCAAATGCGTCAGTACAACTAAAGTACTGAGTATACATGGGGGTGGGCTAAATGCATGGGGTTTATATGCATGAACATGATGACTAATATGAACGTGAGAATACATACATACGTAACTGCTACAGAACTCGTGGAGATACTGACAACTTGAGTTTGAACTCTGACAACGTGAGTTTCGTGATACTGAGATACTGAATGACTGATGACATGGATGACTGTATTTAACAGTCCTAATTCTGAGGAAAATTATCTGAGTTCCAAACTGTATCTGAACATCTAAGTCTGAGATCAGTCCTAGCTGACGAGTGATCTCTGAAACTAATAATAGAATACTCGACTGAATCTGAGATTGAGATCAGGCCTGTCTGCCGGGTGACCTCTAGATATAATAATAATCATCTGAATATGGGACCAAGCCTATCTGACGGGATGGTCCAGGAATCATTGGAACTATCTGAGTTCCAAACTGTAGCTGAACATCTAAGTTTGAGATCAGTCCTACCTGACGAGTGATCTCTGAAACTGATAATGAGAATACTCGACTGAATCTGAGATTTAGATCAAGCCTGTCTGCCGGGTGACCTCTATATATAATAATAAGAATTTGAATATGGGACCAAGCCTATCTGATGGGATGGTCCAGGAATCAATGGAACTATCTGAGTTCCTTACTGAGATCGATGACTGTATCTGACAGTCCTGATTCCTGATTTCTACTCTGAAGACTGATACTAAAACTGAAACTGTACTGTAACTATGAGAGGTAGTAACCTAACCGACATGCCCCACTACTGTACTGGTGGGGTCTAATCTTTGCCCTGACTGGAAGGGTGTCAATACCATGCCACGGGTAGAGACCTCTGCTATGGTCAAGCCTTTCTAACGGGTGACCCTGAATAGGAAATCAAGCCTAAGGCAATATAATAATCAAGTTTAGCCTTAATCTGATGGGTGACTCTTGTCCTACGCTGGCTACGCAGTTCTGGAGTACAAGGATTGCTGCTAACGGCTCTGCCTTTATAACCGGAAAACCACCATCCCTGCACTCGCTCGGTACTAGTCCCTACTCCCAACTAAAAGACACTGAACAAAATAACTGTGCTGAATTTACTAACTGAACTGAACTGATTCTGAGTTTACTGAGTTCCTTGGACTGACAGAACACTACTAACATCTGATATCTAGCTAAGTCATGATCGGGAATGCACACAACATCTATATACTTGCATGGCTTCAATAACATGGTCATTTCATATCAAAACAATATCATGAGCATCTCATACAACTTCTTCAATTCAAGACAATAGCATGGGGATCACGTTGAAAATAAACTTCGAACATGGAATAGTCATTTAGGACTTATTATGTCATAAAAGCATGATTTCTATTCCCTTAGGTATTTTCACAAACACCTTACATGCACATCTTAGGCATAGGTGAATTCATCAAGATTTCAAACATTCAACCACCAATTTCACATGTTTATACGTTAAATACCACCATATCCTCAGACAAAACATACAAAGATCCCATCTTAGGCATCATCAAACTTCAACCACATGAACATCAAACACCAACAATATAAACATCATAATATATAATTTAGAAGATGGTTCTTGAGCTTCATGGACGAAAGGAGTCCATGAATCAACTCACGCATACCTTAGAAGGAAGATTCTTGATGATTAACGGAGGAATTTCCTTGAAATCGGATCTTCAAGCTTAGTTATGCAACCCTAGTTATTTTTCTCTTTTAGTTCTCTTGGATGATGAGCTTTGAGGTGATAATAGGGTTGTAATATGTTTAGAAGCTATATATTTCGTAGGGTTAAGTTTAGGGTCGTGTAAGGAGTGTTAAAAGACTTAATTACCCTTAAAATAACTCAAAACAGAGTGTTTTTGGCACCTGGAACTGACTTAGGTGGTGCCCAAGTGATTGCCTAAGCTAGGTTGGGCAGCGCCTAACCAATCGCCTATGCTTGGGTTGGGCGGCGCCTAACCAATCACCTATGCTTACTGTCTCTCACGAAAATGGGCATAACTTTTCGCTCGAGTATTGGATTAAGGCAAAATTGGTATCGTTGGAAAGCTAATTCGATTCTCTACAATTTTGTGGGTCTAAATAAGCCATAATAACACATTAACATCGAGTTATACTCGTTCAAAGATGACCCTTGCAAAATCGAACACTAAAAATTGATGGATTCAAAAACTCTTAGCTTGTATTACCTTAAGTGACTCATATGAACATGCTTAATGCATCATAAGCTATCCTATATCTTGAATATTCATTGTAAGTCATGTACTCAAGTATGAATCATAGGATAGGAGATTTCATACGTAGGAATACTTATTCACTTCCTAGCTTAGAAGCATGTGGGGTATTACATTCTTGATGGTGACTTTGTTCAACTGATGGTAGTCGATGCACATTCTGAGAGAACCATTTTTCTTTGCACACGAAAAGGACTAGAATGCCTCAAGGGGAAATACTAGGCCTAATAAAACCCTTATCTAAGAGATCTTTTAACTGTTCTTTCAATTCTTTGAGCTCAGCTAGAGCCATTATGTAAGGTGGAATTAATATAGGCTGGGTATCTGGAAAGAGATCTATTTTGAAGTTAATTTCCCTTTTGGGAGAAACTCCAGGAAAATATTTTGGGAACACATCAGGAAATTCATTTACTATCAGAACTGACTCAAGACTTAAATTTTCCGAACTTGAGTCTCGGACCCGAACGAAATGGTAAATACACCCCTTAGATATCATTTTTCTCACCTAAAGATATGAAACAAACTAACCCTTAAGCACTGAAGTACTACACCTCCATTCAATAACTGGTTCATTAGGGAATTGGAACTAAAAAATTCTATTTCTTCAATCAACCAAGGAATAATATGAGTGAATCCAATACATGCTGAGAATGACATCAAAATTAGTCATCTTTAACTCTACAAGATCATATGAGGTAACTTTCTAAGACACAGTGACAAGGCTATTTCTGTATACCCTTCTGGCTACAATAAACTTAACTACTGTGGTAGACACTAAGAAAGGTTCTACTAACATTTTGAGACTGACAGCGAATTCTACAACTATGTAAGGAGTAACAAAAGAAAGTAAAGTTCCGAGGTCTAACAATGCATAAATATAAAGATAGAAAATATGTAACGTACCCGAAACCATATTAGGAGGACTGTCCTAATCATGCCAGGTCTGAAGAGCCTATAGTATGTTCTGGTGGTGACCAGTGAAAGTAGCACCCTGCTATATTGGGAGAGCTTCTAGATCTAATGAAAAGTTGGTCTGACCCTGCTGATGAATATCCTTACACTTCTGACTAACCGCTAGGCAATCCCTGATCTTATGGCCTGGCCTGCCACACCCCAAACATCCAATACTACTTGCTCTGTACTCTTCTTGATAATTTTTACTATATTTCCTACAAAGCGGATTGGTAGGAACATTGTTTACACTACTTTGAGTCTGAGAGCCTAACACCCTATCCCGATTGCCTTTCCTGAACTTAGGCACTGGGGGGATGGCCGAAGATGGGGTTGGAGATAAATTTTTTTGATGATACTGAGAATTCTTACCACCTTCTGAACTTGGTTGAGAAAATTTCAAACTGCCTGTTCTGGCCTTCTTATTCTTCCTTTTCTTCTATTTGAGCTTCTCTTTATCAATCTGTTGAGCATGGTCCATCAATCTAGAAAGATCCATATCCTTTACCAACATAGTTTTCCTACACTCTTTCACCACATCCTTTGAAACTCTTGACATAAATTTACTCATTCTAGCCTTCTAATCAACCACTATAGTAGGAGCATACCTTTCCAACTGCGTAAACTTGAGTGAGTACTCCCTCACACTATGTTACCCTATATCAGGATTATAAAATCCTAAACCTTGGCCTCCCCCAACTCCAACAGAAAGAACTTATCCAAGAAAGCCGTGGAAAACTCCTCCCACTCTGCCGGCCCTGCCTCAACACCCCTGTCCTCCTCCTACTGCTTGACCCATGTATGAGTCACTCCCTGTAACTGGTAAGAAGCTAAGTCTACACTTTCACTGGAGGTGATAGTCATGATGTCATTCACTTTCTGTACAACACCCAAAAACTCCTGTGGATCCTCCTCAGACTTGGATCCAAAAAACAAAGGGGGATTCATCCAAGTGAAATCTCAGATTCTGGATACAACTGTATTTTCCACTGGATTGGCTGGGGAAACAACCTGCTGGTTATTTTGGGAAGCTACTAAGTGGGCCCAAATGGTGAAAATGGCTCTAAATTTGGCATGGGAAACATGCTCGTTTAGGGGATCTTCCTAAATAGGTGGTGCGGGCTGACCCCTGTTCTTTCTTCCATTGTTTTTTCTAGAAGGCATATTCTTTAAATGGAATGAAGGACAAATTAGAAGAGGAGGTTCAACAGAGCTCATTCTCTTTCGCATGATATGGATACTAAAAGAAGGGAATTTTTCCTAAAACGTCTCATAGACTCTTGTCCATAAATTTGGCGTGCTTCACACTCATGCTTAATACTCTATTCGATGTGACTTTTAGATACCCTAGGATACTTTAAAACCTTAGGATCTGATACCAAGTTTTGTTATGACCTGAAGCTACCCCCTAGTTGAAACACGGTGCTTACAGCCACGAGTGACCCCAAGCAAATCTAAGTCTAGTACCTGCTGTGAGCACTGAATAATTCAATATTAAAATAACATATGTGAAAGATATAATGATAAAATATGGTCCAAAATAGAATATTAAACTGAAATATAACTGTCAAATCTGAAAAATAACTGATAACATCTTGAAGTTAAACTGACTGTCTGAACATCTGAAAGACTCCAAAATATAAGGAGCTGATGGGACAGACCCCTAACTAACTCCAACTGACAAACATGATTGCAGGTATTATAAATAGATAAAATTATAGCATCCTCAATGAATGCGGACTTACTACTACTGCTGCTAAGATGGGTACCGAGCTGGATAAGAGTAGTTGAGAAACTGTGCGTCTGAACCTATGTTATAAGGCAACATAGTGCAAGAGAAAAGATGCCGTCAGTACTTTAAATGTACTGGTATAGAGGATAGAGACTAATTGGAATAATGTAAGTACTGACATGAGTGCATGAACATGTAAATAATAATGCAATAAAAATAAGCATAGACATGTGCTGAACTAATCTAATTAACTGAATAACTAAATGCTTGTGTGGCTGAACGACTGAAATCTGAGTAAATGGATAAATGATGTTTTTATACTGAGAAACTGATATCAGAATACTAATTAACTAATAACTGAATACTGGTTAACTAATAACTAAATACCAATTAACTGATATTTGTATACTTGATCATGTAAAACTGAACTATACTTAGTCTGAATAACTGGACTGAAACTGTGGGAGGTATCATGTAACCGACATGCCATAATCTAAGATAATCGGGGTACAACCTATAACCCCAGTTGGAAGTGTGTCAGTACCTTGCCACATGTAGTAACACTGGTTATGTGGATCCACTAAATTGATCTCCCGTAAGACTAGGAAGTTATCCTCTACTGGCAGGTGCTTCTATGAGATATGTGTCAACCCTCAACTAGTAGGAAAACTCTCAAACCCACTTAGGATATGTTGTTCTAGAACTCAGGAATTTCTACTAAGGGTCACACCCTCTACTGGCTAGTTCAGGTATACCAAACTGCTTACAGAAATCTCCTATCTGAGATTTTTCTCTAAGTTTATCAAGCTTAAGTTGTCTAGACAATTTTAACTCTTTACACAGGTTTAACCCTTCTTGTGTACAAACTGCTATCAAATGACCATAGGTATACTTTTCCCATGGAATTTCACCAAAGGAGCCCCAAAGAGTTTTTTAAACCCTTTCAGCAAATAATGGAGGAAATTTGTCTATAAACTTGGCCTTCCAATGTGCATATCTATTTTTGGTTAATTCCATGACCTGACTTAAAAAGGTGTACTTATACCACCTAAATTCTTCTAGGGTCTTACATCTAAGACAATTCAAGAGAATAGAATGTTTTCGTACTGATTGGTGAATCTACTATTAAAATATTCTAAAACAGCATCTTCCCTATTTCCAACTAGGGCTCTTCCTAGGTTATCAACCCCTAGAGCAGTAGATACAACATTAAAAATTGACTCTCTTTGCTCATGAGTCATAAAATTGTCCCACCAGCCACGAAGTTTCCAGTAAAACCAACAAATATCATTTTACAGACAACTTTATCAGTTCTATTTTCTCTATTACTAGTGGCTTTGCACACCGTTGAATACATCATAATGTAGTGTACGAGGATTGTTATTTGCCTCTCATTTAATCCATCAAGGCTTCATTCATAAATATCATCTCCGAGTTTGATTCCAATCTCTTTCCTCTATTAGAACATCTTGAGTAGTGGGTCGCAGATAGTAATAAATTTGCATGCAGGGTAAATCGACATATTTGAGATTTTTACCCGGCTATTTTCTAATCATTCCTTCAAGCTTATTAAGCCCTGATTTGGTCTAATTTTCTAAATTAGGAGTGGATTCAAGGCTATCATCAAAGGCATTATACAAATCAATAGGTCTAATATTTAAACTAGAAAGCTTTTTATCAAGAAACTGTTCTAAATCATGCAAAAACAATTTAAGTTGAAATCCTTCAATATCAGGGGGCCTTTGAATACTGGTTTTAGTCGTCAAATCTTCTATCTTACTTTCTAAAGAAGAAGCAATATTAGTAGAGTTTGGACTAATACTCATTTTTTTTATCAAATCAGTTAACTCATCGAGCTTTATATCAAGAGAAGAAATATGTTCTTCTAAAACTTTCACATATAAGCTCAAATAATTATTTTGGGAAATCAAATTATTAATTTCTATAATAGTTACCTTAGAGACTTTATTATCAATAAATTTTTGAAATGCAGAAAAGGTAATACCAGTATTACTTGGTAAAATAAAAGGAGCTTGGGGAGGGTAAACAGTTCTAACAATGTTACCACTATTATCTTGATATGATCTTTCAAGCACCTTAACATACAACGGTAAGTATGTGGTTGTAAACCAAAGCACAAAATACTTAATTTGATTATGCAATGCACACGTTTCATAATATTCTTGAGAAATATTATTCATCTCATCAGGACTATAAGTCTAAAAAAACCAATTTCTAAACTGGTTCTATTTTTTATCAAAAAATTCCTTTTTAATATAATTTCTTGCCTGGGATCCAGGACTTAAATTGATTTTATGTGGAATCATTAAATATCATTTGGATCAAAGTTCATTTCAGAAGCAGTGGGAATATCTCTATCAATAATATTGTCATTATCTTGAACAATATTTGTTCAAGGATTGACTTTAACTTTCTCTACAAATCTTGTAGAAGCTGAGTCAATTGTGTGCAAAGAAGCTGCACGACTTCTAGCTGGACTATATAATGGTTCTATAGGAGAAATATGATGCATAGAAGGTAATAATTTATGCATGGAAAATGAATGTCTGTTATAAACAGTAGACCTTTCATCGAATTAAATACAAATCCTACCATCCAGATTTTGAGTCACATATGATAATTCATTATTAGTTAAATCATCTGTGACTTGATTTGGAGATATAACCAAATTTAAGGCCCTATTAGTGGGAAAATCAATCTCATCCCATTTAATAGGTCTCCTTGTGGTGACCTTTGACCTTGAAAAATTAGTCTTGACTAATATAGTCTAATCCGATGTATCGTATAACTTACATCGAGCATTTAAAGTAGTTAATAATCTATAAGAGATTCTGTATGACAAACAAATAAGTTCTGATCCAGGTGTATAATTATAACCATGCATTTTCATATTTAATGTTAAAACATCAAGTATATTTGCGTCAGTCAAAGATAATTATAAATTTGGGATGAGTATTAAATTAAAATGGACCATAGGCCATAGTGGATTCAATCAAACCCATTAGAGACTGTCTAAAATTCAGATTTCTAACATCTCTAAGAGCTGCTAAAAATATCTTTGTTAACCCTTTAAGAGTTAAAGGTTTAAAGGTAATTTGAACCAATCCAATGTGCATAAAATTATAATTATTCTTATGCAAATTAATGTCTCGCTTATTTAACAAACGAATCATTTGTTCAGAAGAATTTAATGCTAAAGACTGTTCAGTTGTCTTTATCATTTGTTTAGAAAATTTTTTATCGAACCAACCATAATCATAAATGGTTTTTATATCAACTTTTGGAATAGTCCACTTGTTTAACAAGTCAAGATTTTGATGTATATCTACCTTTTCAAGTCGAGTACTCTTAGTACTCACATCTCTTATTTCCATGAGTAATTTTTTTTCATATCTATGCTGTGTTGTTTAGATCTATTACATAATAACCATAAAAGTTCCTTGGCTCTGATACCAAGTATAGGATCTATCAAAGCTGGCGGTAATCCACGCAGCCATTCAGACCTATAAGTTAATATTGGAAAAAACCAACCGATACTAAGTTACAAGATATGAGGGCTGGCGATAATCCGCACAACCGTCCAGATCTATAAGTAAATATCGGAAAATCGAAGTGGAAATCCAATTGAAATATATAAGAATTTCATATAGCATATTGACTATATGGAAATTTTACCCAAACAAAGGGCCTGTCAGAACTGAATACATACTTGAGTTGAGCCCATATGTCTAGCAGTTCTAACTGTGAAGATGGATACCCTTTTCCTCAAATTTAACGAGCCTAAAGATTCACAACTCGCTAGACGTAGAACTAATACAAAGCCAACAAAAGTAGTACCAACTTAGACTGTACCACTATTTTGGAACCAAGTCAACAAACTACTGAGAAATTCCTTTATATTTTGATAGAGTCTAGATTTTTCATGGCTATTAGACAAGATAATTTAGATCTTCAAAAATGGATCTGGCAATATCTGAATGGTTGGACCATGATAGGACCACTATTTTAAAAACCATTTTGGAATTGGTTCTGCAAAAGTCTTTGCACATACTTTTATAAACCAAGTATGCTTATGTCTATCATTATTATAATAAAGGACTTTATCAAAAGCCTAAATGTAGTCCCAATAAGTGAAATTTATTTTGAAACCTTTGAGTAATATCTACTTTTCTGTCAGAGTGGTCATTCCCCAATCTTCTACGGATATAATCCATTTAATAACGATTTTAGAAAAGTTATAAACATTCTCTTCATAGTTATAACTGGAGAATGATTTCATAATAAGTGTGAGTTTTGTATAACTCACCCAAAAAGTATAAATTGTTCATCAAATATTTGTGGAGTATCTTCCACGGTTCATTTTGCCTCCGAATCTCAGAGTTTTCAATAAGAAATATCATTTCTTTGTTTTCTAGTATTTCATAAGGTTTGATATCATCATTAGCCTTTGCAATTGAATCAAATGTATCACTTCACTTTTGAGCTGCTAAATAAGCTTGCACTTGTCCGTATAACAGTCTATCTTCCAGAATATCATCCAGATGGATAGAAGTAGATGATGAAGATTTGCCTTTCTACAATACCTTGGAGTTTATCAAACTCCTATTTCCCATTTGTATAACAGTGGAATTATATGAGGATCCATATGACAATCCCTGAGAATATGATCTGTTTTGGGATGATCTTCCCTTTCTACCGGAGGCTGATCTTCCTCCTGATCTGCCCTGTCCTTTTTCTCTAGCCATCTGCCATAGAGGGTAAGCATACTGCAAATAGCACAATCAATCAGATATTTCCAAATCATACCAGTCAACATCTCTAATTTCTTCATAATTAAAGACAAAATTCTTCTTCAACCATATCATAGATGACTTTATCAATTATGAGATTTTTAATGTCTCTGTATAATGGAATCACCTTTAAAATGATAATAAAAGTTTTTTCAGTAAGAAACTATGTATAAAAATTTATTTTAATTGAGATTTTCCCTAGATAAAAAATCAGGGAGGGAATTATCAATTCCTTTTTTATACTGAATATCAAAATCAAAAGGATCTAATTGGGCTTTCCACCTTGAAAATATTAACTTTGAAGCATCATGTTTAAAATCTTTATCAACCATATACTTTATAGATTGAGCATCAATTTTTATCAAATTTTTTTAATTATAAATATCATCCTGAAATTTTAGAACGCATTTGATAATGGTTAGCATTTCATGAGCTACCGTAGCATATTTTCTCTGACTATTAGTCCATTTACCTGAATGAAATCATATCAAGTATTCATTTTTGTTATGGGCATTAACTTGTTTCATTATTCCACCATAACCAATATTAGATGCATCCGTCTCAATGATTTTTTTCCAAGCAGGATTGGCTAAAGTTAAACAGGGTAAAATTTTAACACTCTGTTTAATACGTTTAATAAGATTTGTATGACTATCCATCCCTGATCCTTTACAATAATTTTTTAGCCTATCGTATAACGGGGATAAATCATGAGATAAATTCTCATAGAAAAGGGAAATATAATTCAAGCTACCCTAAAATCTCTATAATTGAGTCTTGTCAGTTATAACATCAGGAAATTTAGAAGCAAAATCAATGAATCTCAGAATGGGAGTAATCTTCCTTTGACAGATATTGTGTCCTAAGAATATAACATCTGTTTGAAATAAACTCATTTTTGGCTTAGATATCTCCAAACCATTTTGTATTACAATTTTCTTAAAAATATAAAGATGCTTGATATGCAATTCAAATGTTTTAGAAAACACAAGAATGACATCAATATAAACGAGGATGAAATCCATATAAAGATTAAATATATCATTCATTATCTTCTGAAATTCTGATGGGGCATTTTTCAAACCAAACGACATGACATTTCATTCATATTGCCCAAAAGTAACATTAAAAGTAGTTCTATAAGTATGCTCTTTAAATATTTGAATCTGCCAATATCCTGATTTCAAATAGAACTTTAAAAATATATTGGCATCATATATATGAGATAATCAATCCCTTTTATTTGGAATAACTACCTAATCAATTTTAAATATTTATTCAAAGGTTTATAATTTATCATTAACCTGGGAACACCATGTTCCTTTTCTGCTATGTTATTAACATAAAAAATAGTACAAGACCAAGAGGATTTTAAAGGCTTTATCAAACCCTTTTGTAACAGATTATCAATCTTTTTTTTTTGCAGAATTCAACTAATTCAACATTTATTTGACAAGGTCGTGATTTCGTTGGGATATCATCCTCACAAAAATTATCTTCATACTGTTGAGTAATAATATGCCTTTTGTGATTCCAAAAAGAACTGGGGTGATCAACACAAATATCAACAACCAGTTGTTAAAAAATTAACTTAATTTTTTCCTGTACCTTAGCAGATTTCATTGTATCACAAATATTCATGCTAAGTATTTCAAGTTATAAAAAGTCAACATATTTTTACTTCATATCAATTAAAACATTAATAACTCTAGTTACGAGGTCTGTAACAAAAGAATAAGATATCTCTTTATTTTTGTAAGAAGCAGTAAATCCTTTTGCATCAATATAAGGATAAATAACATTTATAAAAGGAGTTTCAAGTATAATTGGAGGGTATAACTGATTTTTTTTACCAAAAAGAATAAATGCGGTATGAATATTTTATTCTTTAAAATATGAGTGTTTGAATTTATACTCTATATAAAGACCATGTTCATATGTAGATTTAACGACATGAGTGGTTTTATGAAAGTATTTTATAGGGACTAACCCTTCCTGTATGCAACTAACCTCTACTCCACTATTAATCATAGCAATATTAGTTGCTAAAATATAATTATTAATCAAAAGAGTACATTTAATATACCATTTATGAGCAGTAACCATTTGCATCATTCCCCAAAAATAATCATTTTTTAAATCAAGAGAATTTTGAATATCATTCGTATCACTTTCTTCGGAATTTTTTTCTTTTCCTTTGGAAATCTGTGTGGGAGAAATATCTTTCTCAATTTGTGAAATTCTGTGATCACAAATCATTTGATTTTGTTTAAGAGATTTTTTTTTTCAAGTTTTCAAATTCAATTTTTAAATCCTCAAAAGAAGTATCTTTACCAGGAGCATAACTCATAGCAAGATGTTTATTAACCTCTGATATCAAATAAGGCATAAAATAATTGCTATCAGCAGTTTTAGGAGTAAAGGTATAGTTATCAACATTTTTAGAAGTACTGAGTTTTGAACTAGTAGACAAATTAATAATCTTTTCCCGTAGTTTCTCATTCAAAACTTTTTTCAAAATTTCTAACACATTATCAGAAGTAATGGTTTGAATATTAAAATCTTCAAACTAGGATTGAAAATTATAAAATGCATCATCACAAGTGAAGGTATCATCTTGGAAATCAGAACAAGCATTAGCATTATCAATATCAGATAAATCAGGCAACTCAAGATCATTTTTTGATTCAGATTTAACATTATAATCAGATTCCAAACCTGAGGTGTATAAAAAACCATAAAATTGATCATGCACATCATCAGCAATACCTAAATATTTAAGCTTTTGAAGATTACAATTTGGTGCAATATGCCCAAAGTTATCACATTCGTAACACTTAATCTTAGCAAGATCTCGCTTAGAACTATTTTTGGTAAATCTAGTAGATTTTCTATAAGATTTTCTAGTTTCACGTTCTTCTTTGGACCTGTATCTAGATCTTTTTTTTCTGTATGGCTGCTCACTTTTTGAATATTTATGTCTATTTTTCCTAGAGGTGGAGGATGGTTCAGGTATACCAAACTAATTACAGAAATCTCCTATCTGAGATTTTTCTCTAAGTTTATCAAGCTTATGTTGTCTAGATAATTTTAACTCATTACATAAGTTTAACCCTTCTTGTGTACAAACTGTTATTAAATGACCATAGGTATACTTTTCCCAAGGAATTTCACCAAAGGAGCCTCTAAGAGTTTTTCTAACCATTTCAGCAAATAATGGAGGAAGTCCATCTATAAACTTGGCCTTCCAATGTGCATATCTATTTTTGGGTAATTCCATGACCAGACTTAAGAAGGTGTCCTTATACCACCTAAATTCTCCTAGGGTCTTACATCTAAGACCAATCAAGTGAGTATGAATGTTTTCGTACTAATTGGTGAATCTACCATTAAAATGTTCTAAAATTGTAAGAACGAGTGTATAAACAGAATCTTCCCTATTTACAACTAGGGCTCTTCCTAGGTTATCAATCCCTGGAGCAGTAGCTAAAACATTAAAAATTGACTCTCTTTGCCCGTGAGCCAGAAAATTATCCCACCAGCCACGAAGTTGGACACTAAAACCAATAACTATCATTTTACAGATAACTTTATCTATTCTATTTCCTCTATTACTAGTGGCTTTGCACTTCATTTAATACATGATAATACGGTGAAGGAGGTTTGGTAATTGCCTCTCAGTTAAGCCATCAAGGTTCCATTCATAAATATCGTCTCCGCTATAAGATGTATTAGTCTGATTCCAATCCCTTTCCTCTATTAGAACATCTTGAGGAGTGGGTCGCAGATAGTAATAAGCTTGCATACGGGGTAAATTGGCATATCTGGGATTTTTACCCGGCTGTTTTCTAATAATTCCTTTAAGCTTAGTAAGCTCTGATTTGGTCTAATTTTTCAAATCAGCTGTGGATTCTAGGCTACCATCAAAGGTATTAGAAGTATCAATAGGTCTAATATTTAAACTAGAAATCTTTTTATAAAGAAGGTGTTCTAAATCATGCAATGGCGATTTAAGTTGAAATCCTTCAATATCAGGGGGATTTTGAATACTAGTTTTAGCCGTCAAATCTTCTATCTTACTTTTTGAAGAAGAAGCAATATTCATAGATTTGGACTAATACTTAATTTTTTTATCAAATCAGTTAACTCATCGAGCTTTTTATCAAGAGAAGAAATATGTTCTCGTACAACTTTCACATATAAGCTCAAATAATTATTTTGGCAAATCAAATTATTAGTTTCTGCAACAGTTATCTGTAAGTCCCCGCAAAATTTTAAGCTTAACTCAGCCCATTAAAGCTTGAAAAGAGGTCCCAAACTTAGAAATTTCAGCTAAGTTCTTATACTTAGAATCATTTTTAGCCTTCATAAGTTGGCAATCCTATTTTATGGCCATTTTAACCTTAAAACGTCAATCTTTGGCTTGAATCATGATCAGGTGGGTCAATAGGTCACTCCGGGTGAGTTTCAGATTTTTTGGACCTCATTTGAATCTTATTCAGGTGACCAAAATAGTAGGTCGATGCGATCTCAACACGTCCGTCGCCCATTGTGTCGACAAATAATTTTTCTCCAGCTTTTAGTGCAATTCCAGTGAGCCTATACGAACTCAACGCGACGCGTTGGTCATAGCGTTGATGCCATTTATGCGGCACTTCGGTATGCATATGCTGGGCACATTTTTCAGTCATTAAAATCCCGCATCCAGAGTGGTAATTGGGTCATTTTACACCCGTATTCAGCCCAAAAAACATGAGAGTAAATCATTTCTAGGGAAATAACACTCAATTTCTCTCAAATTTCTCTCAAGAATAAACCCTAGGGCTTTTGATTTCAAATTCAAACTTCAAGAACTCACCATCAATCTCCATGAATTCAAGCATCAAGGTATGTTAGCCGTTCATCCAAGGGTTTCCTTCCACCCTTGGAGTTCAAGGACCCTTCTTAAATTACAAGTTAATTTTTTCATGAATTTCATGTTGAATTTGATTGTATTTATGATTATGATGTAGTTGGGTTTATAATTCATGATTAATTGTAAGTTTCTTGAGAAACAAATAGCATGTGTGTGTTGTTATATGGTTTCATGTTAAAAATCCTTGAATTTGTGAGTTTGGGATTTTGATCAAGATGCTTGCATGTTATAGTATTGTCATGTGTATAAATTATGCTCCCCAAGTGTTTGATAAATTGTTCATGTGAGTTGAGTAATGAAATCATATCATGTTAGCATGTATACAAGTTCAGGCCACGTAAGTTTTTGATAAAATGTATCAATTAATGAATTGTGATAAAGTGTGTGGCTATCATGCTTTCAAGATTGTGCTATATTTTATAATTTATGCAATCGAGTCCTGGGGTATCTAATACCCGACAATCTAGATCTCTACCTAGATTTAAAGTAGTTTCAAAATAGTCTTAGTAATGTACCTAGATAGATAACATGATCAGTAACAGTTCAGACAAGCCTAGTATAGTCTAGAAATTAGTTCAGTGTCTATTTAGTTGGGATTCGGAATCAACATCGAGCGAACCTAGGGATGGGGGCATTCCTACTAGTAGAGGGTTTAACCCTTAGTAGCAATCCCTGCATTACAGAACTATGTTGCCAGCATAGGTTGAGATGTCTTCCTGCCAGTCGAGGGTTGATATATCTCGTACGAGTTTTCCTGCTAGCGAGGGTTGATGAAAGGTCTTCCTGTCAGAGAGGGTTAACTCATAGCCATTGTTAGTATCCCTTGGCAAGGTTCTAACACCCTTCCAACTGGGGTAACAGGTTGGACCCCAACTCAGTTTATAATCGGGGTATGTTAGTTAGATAAAAACTCCCACAGTTTCAGACTTAGTATAAAGCCTCAGTTCAATTTTAGAATCAGGACTATCAGATACAGCCACCCAGTTCAGTGTAGAACTCAGTTTAGTTCTACAGAATCAGGACTATCAGAAATAGTCTCTCAGTTAACAGTAATTTAGTATCAGTAAACTCAGATATTAGTCATTCAGTTTTCAGAACTCATTATCCAGTGTTAATGAAATCTCAGTTACAGTATACGTAGTTATGTGCATAACATTGCATAATCAGTATCCACAACAGTTTCAGATATACATGTACTCTCATTCAGTTATATTCATGCCATTTAGTCAGTTATTGTTCATGCATATAACCTATGCATTCAACCTTACCTCACCTAGCATACCAATACATTCAAAGTACTGACGCATACCTTTCTTTTGTTCTATGATGTCTTATATCAAAGGTTCAGACGCACAGGCTCCTGACCGTACTTAGTAGCCCAGAATTTCAGTAGCAAATTTAGTGGTGAGTCCTCATAGTTAGAGGAAAGAGTATTATTTCAGTTTATCAGTACTTCAGTAGTCAGAGTTAGTTGGGGGCATGTCCCATCAATTCTACATACCTACAATTCAGTTAGAGGCTTTTTAGACTAGACTATTTCAGACAGATATTTAGTATTCAATATTTACATATCAGTGTTTGATTTAGTTTTGAACCTTATGGCATTTTTCTGCCTAATTTCCACATTATACAATATTATTATCCGATGAGTGCAGCAGGTACCAGTCATGGGTTAGCTTATGGTCCTTCAAGATTATAAGCACCGTGTAATGTCTGGGGTACAGTCTCGGGCCGTTACAAACTTGGTATCATAGCCTAAGGTTCAATAGAGTCACAGGAAGTCTGAAATCCACGTTTAGTAGAGTGTGTAGCGCGCCACACTTATGGACAAGAGGCTATGAGGCATTTTTGGAAAAGTTTCCATTCTTTCAATATTCATATCGTGCGAGTGAGCATGACCTAAAGTTACACTCTCAATCTAATCCTTTTCTTACTTTCATTTACAGAATATGCCTCCCAAAAAGAACAATGGAAGAAGAACGGGAAATCAGCCAACACCTCTGCCCATCTAGCCAGATCCCCTGGACGAGCATGTCTCCCACGCAAAATTCAGAGTTGTTTTTACCACTCTAGCTCATTCTCAAGAAGTATATAATGAATGCCCAGCTGCCATTTTGACCAACCTAGTGGCCAATACTACTACATCTAGAATTTTATACTTCACCTAAATGAAACCTGCACCCTTTACCAGGTCTAAGTCAGATGAGGACCCACAGGAATTCCTTGATCAGGTGCAGAAAGTCACAAATATTATGGGGGTGACAGCTAGTGAAAGTGGTGAGTTGGTCGTATATAAGTTGCAGGATGTGGCTCACTCATGGTTCAAGTAGTGGAAGGTAGAGAGGGCCGCAGATGCAGGGCCTATAGAATGGGAGGAGTTTACCACTGCTTTTATGGATAGGCTCTTCCCACTGGAGTTAAGGAAAGTGAAGGTATTGGAGTTTATTAATCTGAAGTAGGGCAACATAATAGTGAAAAAGTATTCTCTTAAGTTTACTCAGTTGGCCAGATATACCCCTCATATGGTAGCAGATAGCAGATCTAAGATGAGTAAATTTATGTCTAGGGTGGCTAACAGTGTGGTCAAGGAGTGTAGGACCGCAATACTGATTAAGGAGATGGACATATCTAGGCTCATGGTCCATTCTCAATAGATAGAGGAGGCTAAGAATAAAGAGAGGGAGAGAGAGAATAAGAGATCTAGAACAGGTAGCTTCAACTTCACTTAGCCTAAGTCAGAGGATGGGAGTCGTTCTTTGTTCCACCTAAAATATTTAGTTCCAACTCCGTCCTTAGCCAGTGCTCCAATGCAAAAATTTAGAGACGACAATAAAGATAGGGCACCAGGCCCTAATCCTCAGGGTAGTGTTAGCAGTGCCCAAAAAATCCCCTTTGCCAGAAGTATGACAAAAACCACTAGGGTGTCTGCAGGGCTGGCAGTGATATATCTTTTGGGTATGGCAAGCCAGGCCACAGGGTCAGAGAGTTTCCTCAGCTGGGTTTGCAGAGTCAGCATAATTGTTCTTCAGCTCAATCAGGTCACTCGAATCAGCAGGGTGCCGCTTCCAGTTCCACCAGTGGGCAACACCCAAATAGGCTTTATGCACTTCAGTCCCAATAGGATTAGGAAAGTTCTCCTAGTGTGATAACTGGTACTTTACAAGTTTATCATTTGCACGTTTATGCTTTACTAAACCTAGGAGCTTCTTTGTCATTTGTAACTCCTTATATAGACTTCAGAGTCAGTCCTAAAATCCTAGCAGAGCCTTTCTCAGTATCTACCTAGTGGGTAAATTTATCATAGCCCAACGGGTAAACAGAAACTGTCTGATTATAGTATCTCAAAAAGTCAATTCAACATACTTAGTAGAATTAGAGATGATCGATTTTGATGTAATTCTTGGCATAGATTGAATTTATTTATGCTATGCTGTAGTTGACTATAGAAAGAGAGTTATCCATTTTCGTTTCCAAATGAACCTGTCCTTGAGTGGTGGGGTAGTACTTCAGCACTTAGGGGTCAACTTGTTTCCTACCTCAGGGTGAGGAAAATGATATCTAAGAGGGTGTATTTATCATCTCGTTTGAGTTAACGACTCTAGTTCAGAGACCCCTAATCTTGAGTTAGTTCCAGTAGCATGTGGATTCCCAGATGTGTTTCTCGAAGATCTTCCAGGAGTCCCTCCTGCATGGGAAATTGACTTTGAAATAGATCTACTTCCAGATACTCAGCCTATCTCTATCCCACCATATAGAATGGTCCCAACAAAACTCAAAGAGTTCAAAGAACAGTTGAAGGATCTCCTAGATAAGGGATTCATTAGTCCCAGAATATCCCCTTGGGGTGCACCAACTCTATTCGTGTGTAAGAAAAAAGGTTCTCTTAGAATGTGTATAGACTACCGTCAGATAAATAATGTCACGGTCAAGAACAAGTATCCACTTTCCAGAATTGATGACTTGTTTGACCAACTTCAGGGTGCCAGTTACTTTTCTAAGACAAACCTCAGATTGGGCTATCAGCAGATCAGAGTCAGAGAATGTGACATTCCAAAGATAGCTTTCAGAACTCGGTATGGTCACTTAGAATTCTTAGTCATGTCATTTGTTCTTACCAATGATCCAGTAGCCTTCATGGACTTGATGAACCGCTTGTTCAAGCAGTACTTGGATATGTTCCTCATAGTCTTTATTGATGACATTCTTGTCTACTCCCGCAGTAATTATGATCATACAGACCATCTCAAAATAGTATTACAAACTCTCAGAACCCATTATTTGTTAGCCAAATTCAGTAAGTGTGAATTTTGGTTAAGGTCAGTAGCTTTCCTTGGTTATATAGTTTCTAGTGACTGCATTAGAGTTGATCTTCAATATACCAACACAGTGAGAAACTGGCCCAGACCCATCTCTCCATCAGATATTAGGAGTTTCATAAGTTTGGCTGGCTATTATCGATGGTTTGTTGAAGGATTTTCATAAATTGCATCCCCCATGTCCAGATTGACTCAAAAGAAAGTCAAATTCCAGTGGTCAGATTCTTGTGAGAAGAGTTTTTAGGAGTTAAAGACTCAACTCACTACAACCCTAGTTTTGACTTTACCAGATGGTATATTGTGATGCTTTCAGAGTTGGTTTGGGGTATGTTTTGATACAGAGAGGTAAGGTCATAGCCTCTGCCTCTAGAGAGCTTAAGCCCCATGAAAAGAATTACCCAACTCATGATCTTGAGTTAGCAGCTGTTGTATTTTTCTTAAAGATTTGGAGGCTTTATTTGTATGGGGTACATGTAGATGTGTTCACAGACCATAACATAATGCAGTATATGTTTTCACATAAAGATCTTAACCTTCCTCAGAGAAGGTGGTTGGAGTTGTTGAAAGACTATAACATAAGCATCTTGTATCATCCGAGCAAGGCCAATATAGTGGCCGATGCTCTCAGTAGGATGTCTATGAGTAGTGTTGCTCACGTGGAGGATGGTAAAAAGAAGTTAGTTCAGGAAGTTCATTAGCTTAGCCTCCTAGGTGTCCGCTTAGTCGATTTAATAGAACGTAGTGTGTGGGTGAAGAATAGTTCAGAATCATCTCTAATTTATGAAGTGAAGAAAAATCAGGATAGAGATCCTAGTTTAGTCAAGTTGAAAGAGTCAGTCAGAGATCAGAGAGTAAAGGTTTTCTCCCAAGGGGGAGATGGTGTGTTGTGTTGCCAGGGTCGGCTATGCATGCCAGGTGTAGATGACTTGAGACCATGAATTCTAGCAAAACTGCATGGTGTACGTTACTCTATTCATCCAGGGGCACTAAGATGTACTGTGATTTTCAGGAGATCGATTGGTGAAGTGCGATGAAGAAGGATATTGCAGAGTTTGTAGCTAAGTTCTCTACGTGTCAGCAGGTTAAGATTAAGCATTAGAAGCCCAGTGGATCTATACAGGAGTTTAGTATTCCCATATGGAAGTGGGAAGAAGTGAACATAGATTTTGTGATGGGTTTCCCCATACTCATCGTCAACACGATTCCATTTGGGACATTGTAGATAGGATGACCAAATCAGCTCACTTCTTACCAGTTCATACTTTCTATTCAGCTGAGGACTATGCTAAACTCCATGTCAGAGAGTTAGTCAGGTTACACAGAGTCCCAGTATCCATTATCTACCTGTTTACCTCTTATTTCAGGAAATCCTTCCAAAAGAGTCTTGGTACCCAAGTTCATCACAGTACACTCTTTCACCCTCAAACAGATGGTCAAGAAGAAAGAACCATCCAAACTCTAGAATATATGTTAAGGGCATATTTCATTGACTTTAAGGGTAGTTGGGATGACCACTTGCCCTTGATTGAGTTTGCATATAATAACAGTTATCATTCCAGCATTCAGATGGCTCCGTTTGAGGCACTCTATAAGAGCAGATATAGATCTTCCATTGGTTGGTTTGAAGTGGGTGAGGCCACAGTGGTAGGGCCTGACTTGGTATTTGATGCTTTATAAAAAGTTTAGTTGATCAGGAAAAGGCTCAAGATAGCTTAGAGCTGACAAAAATCGTATGCAGATGTGCGAAGAAAGGATATCGAGTTTGAGATTGGTGACTATATGTATTTGAAAATCTCTCCTATGAAAGTATTGAAGAGGTTTGGAAAGAAAGGGAAACTCAGTCCCCGACATGTCGTTCCTTACCGAATTCTCATCCATTTCGAAAAGGTAGCTTACGAGCTTGAGTTGCCTTCAGACTTAGCTTCAGTGCACCCAGTGTATCATGTCTCCTTGCTAAAGAAGTGCATAGGTGACCCAGTAGTTGTAGTCCCAATAGAGGGAATTGATGTCCAGAACAGACCCTCTTACGAGGAAATTCCAGTCGAAATTCTCAATTTTCAGGTTTGCAGACGAAGGAACAAAGAGGAATTTGAAATCAAAAGCCCTAGGGTTTGTTCTTGAGAGAAATTTGAGAGAAAGTGAGTGTTTTTCCATAGTAATGATTTAATCTCGTGTTTTTGGGGCTGAATACGGGTGGAAAATGACCCAATTATCCCTCTAGATATGGGCTTTTAATGACTGAAAAACGAGCCCAGCGACGCGCATACCGATGCACCATATCAATGCGATGACCAAAGCAATGTGTTGAGTTCACTGGAATTGTACTGAAAGCTGGGGAAAAATTATCTGTCGACACGATGGGTGACGCGACGCATCGAGATCACGTCGACCCACTATTTTGGTCACCTGAGTAAGATTCAAATGAGGTCTAAAAAATCCAAAACTCTCCCGGAGTGACCTATTGACCCACTTTATCATGATTCAATCCAAGGATTGACGTTTTAAGGTCATAAGGGTCATAAAATAGGATCTCCAACTTATGAAGGCTAAAAATGATTCTAAGTATAAACACTTAGCTGAAATTTCTAAGTTTGGGACCTCTTTCAAGATTTAACGTGTTGAGTTAAGCTTAAAATTTTGTGGGGTCTTGCAATATCTCCCCCTTGGGAATATTCTTCCTCGAATGAGATGAACTAAGTTGAGAGAACTGATAGACTAAGTTTATATATACTGAACATGCACAACTGAAGCAAGATTATATGACTAAAAGTACTGATATACTGAGTTATCATACAGATATACATAACTGAAGCATGACTAAGTTCTGAAAACATGACACATGATTGAGTTGTTTCATAAAGGTATGCATGATATGAGAATGCTATGCAACTGAACCGATATAGAGTTGTAAAGGTAATCTGAGCATGGAACTGAATGAATTCAAGGAAAACTATTACCTTGAGCTAAGTCTGAGTTTGCATAGAAGAGGTGAGGATACTTGGTCCGCATATCTCTTCTTCTTTCCAACTAGCTCCCTCAACGTACTGATTCCGCCAAAGAACTTTGACTAGAGGAACCTCTTTGTTCCTTAGTCTGCGAACCTGAAAATCGAGAGTTACAACTAGAATTTTATCATAAGAGAGGATGTTTTGGACATCAATGCCCTCTATCGGGACTACAATTTCTGGGTCACCTATGCACTTCTTTAGCAAGAAAACATAAAACACTGGGTGCACTGAAGGTAAGTCTGAAAGAAACTCAAGATCGTAAGCTACCTTTCTGAAACGGTTGAGAATTCGATAAGGACCGACATATCGGGGACTGAGTTTCCCTTTCTTGACAAACCTCTTCATTTCTTTCATAGGAAAGATTTTAAAATACACATAGTCACCAATCTCAAACTCGAGATCCTTTCTTCAGACATCTGCATATGATTTTTGTCAGCTCTGAGCTATCTTGAGCCTTTTCCTGATCAGCTGAAATTTTTATAAGGCATCAAATACCAAGTCAGGCCCTACCACTACAGCCTCACCCACTTCAAACCAACCAATGGGATATCTATATCTCCTCCCATAGAGCGCCTCAAACAGAGCCATCTGAATGCTAGAATGATAACTGTTATTATATACGAACTCAATCAAGGGCAAGTGGTCATCCCAACTACCCTTAAAGTCAATGGCACATACCCTTAACATATATTATAGAGTCTAGATTGTCCTTTCTTCTTGACCATCTATCTGAGGGTGAAAGGCTGTACTGAGGTGAACTTGTGTACCAAGACCCTTTTGGAAGACTTTCCAGAAATAAAAGGTAAACTGGGTACCACTATCTGAGATAATGGATACTGGGACTCCGTGTAACCTGACCAACTCTCTGACATAGAGTTTGGCGTAGTCCTCGACTGAATAGGAAGTATAAACTGGCAAGAAGTGAGTTGATTTGGTCATCCTATCTATAATGACCCAAATGGAATTGTGTTGACGACGAGTATGAGACAAACCCATCACAAAGTCCATTTTCACTTCCTTCCATTTCCACGTAGGATTACTAAACTCCTGCATAGAATCACTAGGCTTCTGATTCTCAATATTAACCTATTGACACGTAGAGCACTTAGCTACAAACTCTGCAATGTCCATCTTCATCCCATCTACCAATAGATCTCCCACAAATCGTGGTACATCTTAGTGGCCCCCTGGATGAACATAGTAACGTGAAACATGTACTTCTGCAAGAATTTGTTGTCTCAAGACATCTACACTTGGCACGTATAACTAACCCTAGCAATGCAACACACCATCTCCCTCTTGGGAGAAAACCTCTACCCTCTGAACATTGAATGACTCTTTCAACTTGACTAAACTGGGATCTCTATCCTACTTTCCCTTCACTTTGGAAACCACAGATGATTCTAAACACTTTTGCACCCATACACTACCTTCTGCTGAATTGACTGAGCGGAAACCTAGTCGGGAAAGCTGATGAACTTCCTGAACTAACTTTTTCTTACCATCCTCCACGTGAGAAACACTACCCATAGACATCCTACTGAGAGCATCGGCCACTATATTGACCTTGCCCAGATGATATAAGATACTCATATCATAGTCGTTCAACAACTCCAACCACCTTCTCTAATGTAGGTTCAGATCTTTCTGAGAAAACACATATTGCAAGATTTTATGGTCTGTGAACACATCTACATGTACCTCATACAAATAATGCCACCAAATCTTTAAGGCAAATACAATAGCTGCTAACTCAAGATCATGAGTTAGGTAATTTTTTTATGGGGCTTAAGATGTCTAGAGACATAGACTATAACCTTACCTCTTTGCATTAAAACACACCCCAAACTAATTCTGGAAGCATCACAATATAGAACAAACCCATCTGAGCCATCTAGTAAAGTCAAAACTGGGACTATAGTGAGTCGAGTCTTTAACTTCTAAAAACTCTTCTCACAAGAATCTAACTACTGGAACTTGACTTTCTTCTGAGTCAATCTGGACATAGTGGATGCAATGGATGAAAATCCTTCAACAAACCGTCGATAATCCAGCCAAACCCAAGAAACTCCTGATATCTGATGGAGAGATGGGTCTAGGCCAGTTTCTCACTGCGTTGGTATTTTGTGGATCAACTCTAATACCATCACCGAAAAGTATATGACCAAGTAAAGCTAGTGACCTTAGCCAAAATTCACACTTACTGAATTTGGAAAACAATTGATAGGTTTTGGGAGTTTGTAATACTATTTTGAGATATTTTCCATGATCATGACCACTGCACGAGTAGACAAGAATGTCATCAATAAAGACTATGATGAACATGTCCAAGTACTATTTGAACACGTGGTTCATCAAGTCCATGAAGACTGTTGGAGCATTGGTAAGACTAAATGACATGACTAAGAATTCAAAGTGAACATACCAAGTTCTAAAAGCTGTCTTCGGAATGTCATATTCTCTGACTCTAAGCTGGTGATAGCCTGATCTAAGGTCTATCTTAGAAAAGTAGCTGAAACCCTAAAGTTGGTCAAATAAGTCATCGATTCTTGGAAGTGGATACTTGTTCTTGATCGTGACTTTATTTAGTTGATGGTAGTTTATACACATTCTAAGAGAACTATCTTTCTTACGTACGAATAGAATTGGTGCATCCCAAGGGGATACGCTGGGTCTGATGAATCCCTTCTCTAGGAGATCCTTCAACTATTTTTTAACTCTTTAAGTTTTGCTAGGGCCATTCTGTATGGTAGGCTAGAGATAGGTTGAGTATCTAGAAGTAGGTCTATTCCAAAGTCAATTTCCCGCTCAAGAGGGACTCTTAGATAATCTTCGAGAAACACATGTGGGAATTTACATGCTACTGGAACTGACTCAAGATTAGGGGTCTCTAAACTAGAGTCTTTAACTCAAATGAGATGATAAACACACCCCTTAGATATCATTTTCCTCGCCCTAAGGTAGGAAATAGGCTGACCCCTAAGTGCTGAAGTACTATCCCTCCACTCAAGGACAGGTTCATTTGGAAACTGAAAATGGACAACTCTGTTTCTACAGTCAACTGAAGCATAGCATGAATGAAGCTAATCCATGCCGAGAATAACATCAAAATCGGTCATCTCAAATTCTACTAAGTCTGCTAAAGTGACTTTCTGAGATACCATGATGGTACAGTTGCTATATACCCATCGAACTATGATAGATTTACCCACTAGGGTAGAGACTGAGAAAGGCTCTGCTAGGATTTCGAGACTAACTCCGAAGTCAACAGCTCTATAAGAAGTTACAAAGGACAAAGAAGCTCCTGGGTCTAGTAAAGCATAAACGTGCAAATGATAAATTTGTAACGTACCAGTGACTATATCAGAAGAACTTTCCTGATCCTGTTGGGGCTAAAGTACATAAAGCCTATTTGGGTGTTTCCCACCGGTGGCACTAGAAGCCGCACCCTGCTGATTCAGGTGACCTAAATGAGATGAAAAAAGATTATGCTGACTCTGCGAACCCACCTAAGGAAACTCTATGACCTTATGGCCTAGCTTGCCACATCCGAAACATACATCACTGCCAGCCCTGAAGACACCCTGGTAGTTTTTGCCATACTTCTAGCAGAGGGGATTTGTTTAAGCACTTCTAACACCACCCTGAGGTTTAGGGCCTAGTGCGTTATCTTTATTATCGTCTCTAAATTTCAGCACTAGAGCACTGGCTGAGGACGGACCTGGAACTGAAGATTTCAGGCGGAACATAGAATGAATCCCACCCTCTAACTTAAGTTGAGTGAAGTTAAAGCTATATATTCTAGATTTCTTGTTCTCCCTCTCCTTTTCTTTATTCTTATCCTCTTCTATCTGTTGAGCATGGACCATGAGCCTGGATATGACCATCTCCTTAATCAACATTATGGTCCTACACTCCTTGACCATACTATTAGCCACCCCAGACACAAACTTACTCTTCTTAGATCTGATATTTGTTACCGCATAAGGGGTATATCTGGCGAACCGAGTAAACTTACGAGAATACTCTTTCACTGTCATATTACCCTGCTTTAGATTAATAAACTCCAACACCTTCGCTTCCCTCAACTCCAGTGGTAAGAACCTATCCAGAAAAGCAATGGCAAACTCCTCCCATTCTACGGGCCCTACTTCTGCGGCTCTTTCTGCCTTCCACTTCTTGAACCATGAGTAAGCCACATCCCGCAACTAATATGCGCCCAACTCAACACTCTTACTAGTTGTCACCCCCATAATACCTGTGACTTTCTACACCTCATCAAGGAATTCATGTGGGTCCTCATCTGACTTAGACCCGATAAAGGCTGGAGGGTTCATTCGCGTGAAGTCCCAAATTCTAGCTGCAGTAGTATTGGCCATTGGGTTAGATGAAATGGAAGTTGGACGTTCATTCTAGGCTACCACAGAATGAGCTAGAGTGGTAAAAACTGCTCTGAATTCTACATGGGAGACATGCTCATCCAGGGGATCTGGATGGACGGGGCGGAGGTGCTGGCTGATTTTCTATTCTCCTTCCATTGTTCTTTTTGGGAGGCATGTTCTGTAAATAAAATTAAGAAAAGGAATAAACCGAGACTGTAACTTGAGCTTAGGCTCACTCGCACTATATAAATATTGAAACAAGGGAAACTTTTCCTAAAATTCCTCATAGCCTCTTGTCCATTAGTGTGGCGCACTACATACCCATGTACAAGACTCTACTAGACGCGGCTTTTAGACTTCCTAGGATGCTATTGAACCTTAGGCTCTGATACCAACTTTGTAATGCCCGAGTTTGCAACCCGGATGTCACACGGTGCTCATAATCCCAAAGGACCACAAGTTAACCCATGACTGGTACCTGCTGTAATCACTAAATAATAATACTGTATAATGCAGAAATTAGGTGGAAAAATGCCATAAGGTTCAAAACTAAATCAAATACTGACCTGTAAATATTGAATACTGAATATCTGTCTGAATATAATCAAACTCAACATGAAATTCATGAAAGAAATCAACTTGTAATTTAAAAAAGGGTTCTTGAACTCCAAGGGTGGAAGGAAACCCTAGGATAAATGCCTAACCAACCTTGATGCTTGAATTCGTGAAAATTGATGGTGAGTTCTTGAAGTTTGAATTTGAAATCAAAAGCCCTAGAGTTTGTTCTTGAGAGAAATTTGAAAGAAAGTGAGTGTTTTTCCCTAGGAATGATTTAATCTCGTGTTTTTGGAGATGAATACAGGTGGAAAATGACCCAATTATCCCTCTGGATGTGGGCTTTTAGTGAATGAAAAACGTGCCCAGCGATGTGTATACCAAAGCATTGTGTCAATGGAATCAATGCGATGACCAATGCTCCGTATCGAGTTTGTGTTGGTTCATTAGAGTTTTTCTAAAAGCGGGAAAAAATTTTCTGGCGACGCGATGGGCAATGCGATGTTTTAATCGAAGGCCCCCTGACACGACACGATGAGTTAATAGATTTGATAAAAAAACTTAGTATTAGCCCAAACTTTACTGATATTGCTTCTTTTTCAAAAAGTAAGACAGAAGATTTGACGACTAAAACCAGTATTCAATGGCTCCTTGATATTGAAGGATTTCAACTTAAATCGCCTTGGCATGATTTAGAACAACTTTTTGATAAAAAGCTTTCTGGTTTAAATATTAGACCTATTGATTTGTCTAATGCCTTTTCTGATAGCCTAGAATCCACTCCTGATTTAAAAAATTAGACCAAATCAGAGCTTAATAAGCTTAAAGGAATGATTAGAAAACAACCAGGTAAAAATCCCAGATATACCGATTTACCCTGCATGCAAACTTATTACTATCCGTGACCCACTCCTCAAGATGTTATAATAGAGGAAAGGGATTGGAATCAGACTAACACGTCTTATAACGGAGATGATATTTATGAATGGAACCTTGATGTCTTAACTGAGAGGCAATTAATAATCCGTGTTCACCACATTATGATGTATTCAATGATGTGTAAAGACACTGGTAATACAGAAAATAGAGAAGATAAAGTTATCTATGAAATGATAGTTGCTGGTTTTACTGGCTAACTTCATGGCTGGTGGGATAATTTTCTGACTCATGAGTAAAGAGAGTTAATTTTTAATGTTGTAGCTACTTCTCCAGGGGTTGATAACCTAGAAAGAGCCCTAGTTGCAAATAGGGAAGATGTTGTTTATACACCCATTCTTACAATTTTAAAATATTTTAATGGTAGATTCACCAATTAGGACGAAAACATTCGTACTCCCTTGAATGGGTTTAGATGTAAGATCGTAGGAGAATTTAGGTGGTATAAGGACACCTTTTTAAGTCGGTTCATGGAATTACCCAAAAATAGATATGCACATTGGAAGGCCAAGTTTATAGATAAACTTTCTCTATTATTTGCTGAAAGGGTTAAAAAAACTCTTAGAGGCTCCTATAGTGAAATCGCTTAGGAAAAGTATACCTATGGTCATTTGATAGCAGCTTGTACACAAGAAGGGTTAAACCTGTGTAATGACTTAAAATTGTCTAGACAACTTAAGCTTGATAAACTTAGAGAAAAATCTCAGATAAGAGATTTCTATAATCAGTTTGGTATACCTGAACCAGCTTCCACCTCCAAGAAAAAAGGACATAAATATTCCAAACGTGAGCAGCCTTATAGAAAAAAGAGATCTAGATATAGGTCCAAAAAGAACGTGAAACTAGAAATGCTAATAGGAAATCTACTAGATTTACCAAAATTAGGTCTAAGCGAGATCTTGCTAAGATTAAGTGTTACAGATGTGGTAACTTTGGGTATATTTTTCTGAATTGTAAGGTTTAAAAGCTTAAATCTTTAGGTCTTGCTGATGATGTGCATGATCAATTTTATGGTTTGTTATACACCTCAGGTTAGGAATCTGACTATAATGCTGAATATGAATCAGAAAATGATCTTGAGTTGCCTGATTTATCTAATAGTGATACTGCTAATGCTTGTTCTAATTGCCAATGTGATACCTGCACTTGTGATGATTTATTTTATAATTTGCAATCCCAGTTTGAAGATTTAAATGTTTAAACCATTACTGCTGATAGCAATTATTTTATGCCTTATTCGATATCAGAGGTTAATAGACGTCTTGCTATGAGTTATACTCCTAGTAAAGATACTTCTTTTGATGATTTAAAAATTGAAGTTGAAAACTTGAAAAAAAAAGATTAAATCTCCTAAACAAAATAAAATGATTTGTGATCACAGAATTTTGCAAATTGAAAAAAATATTTCTCCCACACAGATTTCCAAAGGAAAAGAAAAAATTTCCGAAGAAAGTGATATGGATGATACTCAAAACTCCCTTGATTCAAAAAATGATTATTTTTTTAGAATGATGCAAATTATTACTGCTCATAAATGATATATTAAGTGTACTCTTTTGATTGATAATCATTTTTCAGTAACTAATATTGCTATGATTGATAGTGGAGCAGATGTTAGATGCATACAGGAAGGGTTAGTCCCTACAAAATACTTTCATAAAACCACTCATGTAGTTAAATTTGCATCTGGACATGCTCTTCATATAGAGTATAAATTGCCAAACACTCATATTTGCCAAAATAAAATATGCATACCGCATTTCCTCCTTTTGCTAAAAAATCAGTTATACCCTTCAATTTTACTTGGAACTCCTTTTATAAATGCTATTTATACTTATACTAATATTGATGCAAAAGAATTTACTGCTACTTACAAAAATAAAGAGATATCTTATTCTTTTGTTACAAACCCCGAAACTAGAGATATTAATTCTTTAATTGATATGAAGCAAGAACATGTTAATTTTTTATAGCTTGAATTACTTATCATGAATATTTGTGATACAATGAAATCTTCTAAGGTATAGTAAAAATTAAGTTAATTTTCGAACTACTAGTTGTTGATATTTGTGTTGATCACCCTAGTGCTTTTTGGAATCGCAAAAGGCATATTGTTACTCTTCCTTATGAAGATAATTTCTTTGAGGATGATATCCCAATGAAATCATGATCTTGTCAAATGAATGCTGAATTAGTTGAATTATGCAAAAAAGAGAATGATAATCTATTACAAAAGGGTTTGATAAAGCCTTCAAAATCTCCTTGGTCATGTACTATTTTTTATGTTAATAACGCAGTAGAAAAGGAACGTGGTGTTCCTAGGTTGGTGATAAATTATAAACCTTTGAATAAATATTAAAAATGGATTAGATATACTATTCCAAATAAAAGGGATTTATTATCTCGTTTATACGACACCAATATATTTTCAAAGTTCGATTTGAAATCCGGATATTGGAAGATTCAAATATTTAAAGAGCGTACTTATAGAACTACTTTTAATGTTCCTTTTGGGAAATATGAATGGAATATCATGTCGTTTGATTTGAAAAATGCCCCATCATAATTTCAGAAGATAATGAATGATATATTTAATCCTTATATTGATTTTATCATCGTTTATATTGATGACATTCTTGTGTTTTCTAAAACATTTAAATTGCATATCAAGAATCATGATATTTTTAAGAAAATCGTAATACATAATGGTTTAGTGATATCTAAGCCAAAAATGAGTTTATTTCAAACAGATGTTAGATTCTTAGGACATAATATTTGTTAAGGAAAGATTACTCCCATTCAGAGATCCATTGATTTTGCTTCTAAATTTCCTGATGTTATAACTGACAGGACTCAATTGCAGAGATTTTTGGGAATCTTGAATTATATTTTCCCTTTTTATGAGAATTTATCTCACGATTTATCCCCGTTATACGATAGGCTAAAAAGGATTATAAAGGATCATGGACGGATAGTCATACAAATTTTATTAAATGTATTAAATAGAGTGTTAAAACTTTACTCTGTTTATCTTTAGCCAATCCAGATTGGTAAAAAATCATTGAGACAGATGCATCTAATATTGGTTATGGTGGAATATTGAAACAAGTTAATCCCCATAATAAATATGAATACTTGATAAAATTTCATTAAGGTCAGTGGACTAATAGTCAGAGAAAATATGCTACGGTAGCTCATGAAATGCTAACCATTGGCAAATGCATTCTAAAATTCCAGGATGATCTTTTTAATCAAAAGTTTTCGATAAAAATTGATGCTCAATCTGTGAAGTATATGTTTGATAAAGAATTTAAACATGATGCTTCAAAGTTAATATTTTCTAGGTGGCAAGCCCAATTAGCCCCTTTTGATTTTGATATTCAGTATCAAAAAGGAATTGATAATTCCCTCCCTGATTTATTATCTAGGGAATATCTCAGTTAAAATAATTTTTTATACATCGTTTCTTACTGAAAAAAACTTTAATTATCATTTTAAAGGTGATTCCATTATACAGAGACATTTAAAATCTCATAATTGATAAAGTCATCCATGATATGGTTGAAGAAGAATTTTTTGTCTTTAATTATGAAGAAATTAGAGATATTGACTGGTATGATTTGGAAATATCTGATTGATTATGCTATTTGCAGTATGGTTATAGACCCTCCATGGCAGATGGATAGAGAAAAGGGATAGGGCATATCAGGAGGAAGATCAGCCTCCGGTGGAAGAGGAAGATCATCCCCAAACAGATCATATTCTCAGGGACCATCATACGTATCCTCATATAATTCCCCCATTACACAAATGGGAAATAGGAGTTTGATAAACTCCAAAGTACCACAGAAAGGCGAATCTTCATCATCTACTTCTATCCATCTGGCACCCTATCCCTGTTGCCGTCTCTGAATTTTGGCACTAGATCACTGTTAAAGAAGGGGATAGGACAATAGCCTGATGATTTCTCTGAGCTACTACTGAGTAAGATAAAGTGAGGGAGTCAATTCTAAATTCACCATGAAAGGCATGCTCGTCCATGGAATCTACTTGAACGGGTGAAGGTACTGACTGATTTTTGATTCTCCTTTTGATAGACCTTTTAGGAGACATATTCTATAAATAAAATAGAAGAATGGATTAGACTGGGAGTCTATATTTGATCTTATGCTTATTGGCACGACATGAATACTGAAAGAAGGGAAACTGTTCCTAAAATATCTCATAGCCTCCTATCCATAAATGTGGTGTACAATACACCGATGCACAAGACTCTACTAGATGCGGCCTTTTAGACTTCCTAGGACACTTTTGAACCTTAGGCTCTAATACCAAGTTTGTAACACCCTAAATCTGGCACCCGAAATGCTACACGGTGCTCATGACCCCGAAGGACCACAAGCTAACCCATGACTGATATCTGTACCTGTAAACTGCATAATATACTGTATAAATGCAAAAATAAAGGATGAAAGGCCATAAGGTTCAAATATCTGATAAAACATAATATCTGAAGATATGGTATATCAATACCAAAAGAACTGAAATTACTGTTTGAACATGCTAGTTTGAAAGCCTCTAAACTGTCTGAATAAAGAGTTGATGGGACCTGTCCCTAACTAACTCCAACTACTAAAATAAATTTATTAATGAATCAAAACCCCATAACATCATGAACATAAATTTTAATTCAATTTAAATCATGAGCATTCATAAATACACAAATCTTGGATTTTGAAAAGAGATTCTTGAGCTTTGTGGGTAAAAGGGACCCAGAATCAACACATGACATACCTAGGTGGATGATTTCTTGAGGAATGGTGGAGGAAAGATTGAGTTCTTGAATTGGGATTAAGCACCTAGGGTTTTCTTGTTCTTGGGGATTGATCTTTGAGAGAAACCCAAATTTGGTGTTGTAAATGGATAATGAACTTATGAGCCTTGATCTGATATTATTAGGTATTAGAAAGGATGGTAAAAGACCGAAAATCCCTTTTTAAAAATGACTGAATGATATGTGAAGGTAGGTGCGATGGTCCGTCACTGGGTTGACGGTCCTTCGGTCCTGACTGACGCACCTGGGCAGAATAGGGGTTCACTGCCTCTCCTACGATGGCTTGGGCAACAGTCCATCACTAGATCGATGGTCCATCGGCATGATCCATCAACCTTAGGAAGAATTTGATCTCACTGCCTCTGCTGCGATGGCTTGGGCGATGGTCCGTCGCTAGCTCGACAGTCCGTCGGCTCTCACCGTCGCACCTAGGTAGTTTTAATTGTTTCCTGTATTTCGGCCATAACTTTTTCTTTCGATGTCGGATTTTGATGAAATGGGTATCGATGGAAAGCTTATTCAATTTCTCACTCAACAAAAAGTGAAAATCTTAAAAATATCACACGTATAAAAGTGGGTTCATCTTTCAAAGTAAGTTTCTAACATTCTTGAGACGATTTCAAGCTAAGTAGAAATACGGAGTATTACAATAAAAGTATGCACAAAGACCTTTTCAGAACCAATTCCAAATTGGTTTTTAAAATGGTGGTCCTATCATGGCCCAACCATTTAGATATTTCCAGATCCATTTTAAAGTTATACAAGGAATGGGAAAAAATCTCTCCTCAGTTAAATGAATTATATCATGCGGACCATATCTGTAATCTGGATAAAATTGATCAAATGTATTTCTTCCTTGAATTCCCTATTCCTTGGATTCATAAATGGGATTCGAAATTTGGATTCACAGGAGAACAAATCTCATGTTTATACAAAATATTTTATAATAATTTTTGGTACAAATTGATGAGAAAGGATCCCAAAAATTATTATATTGCATGGATAGGAACTCTTGGACTCTATTCAAAATAAGGTTCAAGAATATTCAGTAGCCCTTTAAAAAAATATTATCGAGGAAAATTCACTGAAACACATTGCAAGGAGAATCATTGTACATGACAATGACATAATTAAAATGATAGAAAACTATTTGAAAGAAGACCAAAAAATTTTGATGAAATCAGTTGATAGTCATGACAAACCAGACACTTTAATAAAAAGTATAACCAGCAATGATATCGTTAAAGAAGATATTGAAGACTCACAACCTATCCCTTCAGATAAACCTCAGTAGAAGATTCCACTACAAGAATAGAGGAATTTCTTAAAAAATTAAAAGGGAAGAATAAAGTGTGATATACTATTCCCAGATGCTTGTATAGTAAATTCACTATGCATGGGACCCGGATGTGGGACCCTTAGTACTATTGGCACATTCCTACACAGTAGATCCACTGTACATGGGACCCGGTTGTGGGACCCATTTTACTATTTGTAGATTCTTTTTCTTTTCTATAAATAGGTGAATTCATTTGTTAGAGAAGGTAGAAGGTTTTTATTTTTTTTATTTTCTCTCTTGAAGGCACTCTCTCTCTAGTTCGTCATCGCTCTTGTATAATATTCTCAAGTTTGGAATAAAAGTCTGTCATTAATTACTATTTAGGCCTTGCATCCGACTAATTAAGGTAGTTATTTCTTCTTTTAATTTGAGTTCTTTAATATTCTCTCTCCCTCTTTAACCGTGACTATGTCCGGCTAAATAATTTTTATATCTATCCTGAAGATCAAACTTTTCTTGTATAATAGCCACGAAAAATCCAGACTCTATCAAAATATAAAAGAATTTCTCTATAGTTTGTTTTCTTGGTTCCAAAATGGTGGTACAGTCGAAGTTGGTACTGCTTTTGTTGGCTTTGTCTTAGTGACTATGTCTAGCGAGCCGTGAATCTTTAAGCCTATTAAAATTGAGGAAAAAGGCATCCTTCTTCACGGTTAGAACTGCCAGACACATGGGCTCAACTCAAGTATGTATTAAGTTCTGACAGGCCATTTGTTTGGGTAAAACTCCCATATAGTCAATAAGCTATATGAAATTCTTATATATTTCGATTGGATTTCCATTTCGATTTTCTGATTCTAACTTATAGGTCTGGATGGCTGTGAGGATTACCGCCAGCTCTCAGATCCTGTAACCTGGTACATGGGCTCAACTCAAGTATGTATTGAGTTCTAATAGGTCCTTTGTTTGGGTAAAACTCTCCATACAGTCAATAAGCTATATGAAATTCTTATATATTTCGATTGGTTTTTTTTTATATTAACTTATAGTTCTAGATGGCCGCGCGGATTACCGTCATCCCTGATAGATCTTGTACTAGGTATCAGAGCCAAGGAACTTTATGGTTATTATGTAATAGATCTGAACTATTCAGCATAGATATAAAAAAAAAATTACCCATGGAAACGGGAGATGTGAGTACTAAGAGTACTGAAATTAAAGAGGTAGGTATACCTTAAAATCTTGACTTGTTAAACAAGTGGACTATTCCAAAAGTCAATATAAAAATCATTTATGACTATGGTTGGTTTGATAAAGTTTTTTCTAAGCAAATGATAAAGACAACTGAACAGTCTATAACATTAAATTCTTTCGAACAAACAATCATTTATTAAATAAGTAAGACATTAATTTGCATAAGAATCATTATAATTTTATGCACATTGGATTGGTTCAAATTGCCTTTAAACATTTAACTCTTAAAGGGTTACCAGAGACATTTTTAGCAGCTCTTAGAAATGCTAGAAATCTGAATTTCAGACAGTCTCTAATGGGTTTGATTGAATCCACTGTGGCCTATGGTCCAGTTTATTTCAATACTCAGCTAAATTTATAATTATCTTTGACTGACGCAACTATACTTGATGCTTTAACATTAAATGTCAAAATGCATAGTTATATTATACGCCTGGATCTGAACTTATTTTTCCATCATACAGAATCTATTACAGATTACTAACTACTTTAAATCCTCGATGTAAGTTATACGATACATCAGATCAAACTATATTAGTCGAGACTAATTTGGCAAGGTCAAAGGTCACCACAAGGATACCTATTAAATGGGATGAGATTGATTTTCCCACTACTTGAACCTTAAATTCGGTTATATATCCAAATCAAGTCACTGATGATTTAACTAATAGTGAGTTATCGCGTGTGACTCAAAATCCGGATGGTAGGATTTGTATTCAATTCAATGAAAGGTCTACTGTTTATAACAGACATTCATTCTCCATGCCTAAATTATTACCTGCTATGCATCATATTTCTCCTGTAGAACCATTATATGGTCCAGCTAGAAGTCGTGCAGCTTCTTTGCACACAATTGACTCAGCTTCTACAAGATTTGTAGAGAAAGTTAAAGTCAATCCTCGAACAAATATTGTTCAAGATAATGACAATATTTCTGATAGAGATATTCCTACAGCTTCTGAAATGAACTTTGATCCAAATGATATTTAATGATTTCACACCAAATCAATTTTAGTCCTGGATCCCAGGTAAGAAATTATATTAAAAAATATTTTTTTGATAAAAAATGGAACCAGTTTAGAACTTGGTTTTTTTAGACTTATAGTCCTAAGGAGATGAATCATATTTCTCAAGAATTTTTTGTAACGTGTGTATTGCATAATCAAATTATGTATTTTGTGCCTTGGTTTATAACCATATACTTACCGTTGTATGTTAAGGTGCTTGAAAGATCATATCAAGATAATAGTGGTAACATTGTTAGAACTATTTACCCTCCCTAAGCTCCTTTTATTTTACCAAATACTAGTATTACCTTTTTTCATTTTAAAAATTCATTGATAATGAAGTCTCTAAGGTAACAGTTGCAGAAATTAATAATTTAATTTCCCAAAATAATTATTTGAGCTTATATGTGAAAGTTTTAGGAGAGCATATTTCTTCTCTTGATAAAAAGCTCGATGAGTTAACTGATTTGATAAAAAAACTGAGTATTAGTCCAAACTCTACTGATACTGCTTCTTCTTAAGAAAGTAAGACAGAAGATTTGATGACTAAAACTAGTATTCAAAGGCCCCCTGATATTGAAGGATTTCAACTTAAATCGCCTTTGCATGATTTAGAACAACTTCTTGATAGAAAGTTTTTTGGTTTAAATATTAGACCTATTGATTTATCTAATGCCTTTGCTGATAGCCTTGAATCCACTCCTGATTTGAAAAATCAAATCAAATCAAAGCTTAATAAGATTAAAGGAATGATTAGAAAATAGTCGGGTAAAAATCTCAGATATGCCGATTTACCCTGCATGCAAACTTATTACTATCTGCAATCCACTCCTCAAGATGTTATAATAGAAGAAAGGGATTGGAATCAGACTAATACATCTTATAGAGATGGCTTAACTGAGAGGTAATTAACAATCCTCGTACACCGCATTATGATGTATTCAGCAGTGTTCAAAACCACTAGTAATAAAGAAAATAAACTGATAAAATTATCTGTAAAATGATAGTTGCTAGTTTTACTGGCCAACTTCGTGGCTGGTAGGAAAATTTTATGACTCATGAGCAAAGAGAGTTAATATTTAATGTTGTATCTACTGCTCCAGGGGTTGATAACCTAGGAAGAGCCCTAGTTGCAAATAGGAAAGATGTTGTTTTAGAACATTTTAATGGTAGATTCACCAATCAGTATGAAAATATTCGTACTCTTTTAAATGGGATTAGATGTAAGACCCTAGGAGAATTTAGGTGGTATAAGGACACCTTTTGAAGTCGGGTCATGGAATTACTCAAAAATAGATATGCACATTGGAAGGCTAAGTTTATAGACGGACTTCCTCTATTATTTACTGAAAGGGTTAAAAAAACTCTTAGAGGCTCCTTTGGTGAAATTCCTTGGGAAAAGTATACCTATGGTCATTTGATAGTAGCTTGTACATAAGAAGGGCTAAACCTTTGTAATGAGTTAAAATTTTCTAGACAACTTAAGCTTGATAAACTTAGAGAAAAATCTCAAATAGGAGATTTCTGTAACCAGTTTGGTATACCTGAACCAGCTTTCGCTTCCAGGAAAAAGGGACAAAGATATTCCAAAAGTGAGCAGCCTTATAGGAAAAAAAATATCTAGATATAGGTTCAAAGAAGAACGTGAAACTAGAAAAGCCTATAGATAATCTACTAGATTTACCAAAAATAGGTCTAAACGAGATCTTGCTAAGATTAAGTGTTACAGATGTGGTAACTTTAGGCATATTGCTCCAAATTATAAGCTTTAAAAACTTAAATCTTTAGATCTTGTTGATGATGTGCATGATCAAGTTTATGGTTTGTTATACACCTCGGGTTCAGAATCAGATTATAAGGCTAAATCTAAATCAGAAAATGATATTGAGTTGCCTGAGTTATCTGATAGTGATAATGCTAATGCTTGTTCTGAATTCCAAGATGATACCTACACTTGTGATGATGCATTTTATAATTTGCAATCCCAGTTTGAAGATTTAAATCTTCAAACCATTACTTCTGATAATGTGTTAGAACTTTTGAAAAAGAAGTTTTGGATGAGAAACTAAGGGAAAAGATTATTAATTTGTCTACTAGTTCAAAACTCAGTACTTCTAAAACTGTTGATAACCATGCCTTTACTCCTAAAACTGCTGATAGCAATTATTTTATGCCTTATTCTAAATCAGAAGTTAATAGACGTCTTGATATGAGTTATGATCCTGGTAAAGATACTTCTTTTGATGATTTAAAAATTGAAGTTGAAAACTTGAAAAAGGAGATTAAATATCTTAAACAAAATCAAATACTTGTGATCACAAAATTTTGCAATTTGAGAAAGATATTTCTCCCGCACAGATTTCCAAAGGAAAAGAATTTTTTTTTGAAGAAAGTGATACGAATGATATTCAAAATTCCCTTGATTCAAAAAATGATTATTGTTTAGGAATGATTCAAATTGTTACTGCTCATAAATGGTATATTAAATGTACTTTTTTGATTGATAATTATTTTTCAGTAACTAATATTGCTATAATTAATAGTGGAGCAGATGTTAGCTGCATACAAGAAGGGTTAGTCCCTACAAAATACTTTCATAAAACCACTCATGTAGTTAAATCTGTATCTAGACATGCTTTTGATATAGAGTATAAATTGCCAAACACTCATATTTGCCAGAATAAAACATGCATACCGCATTTCTTCTTTTTGGTAAAAAATCTGTTATACCCTCCAATTATACTTGGAACTCCTTTTATAAATGTTATTATCCTTATACTCATATTGATGTAAAAGGATTTACTGCTACTTACAAAAATAAAGAGATATCTTATTGTCTTGTTACTGACCTCGTAACTAGAGATATTAATGTTTTAATTGATATGAAGCAAAAATATGTTAATTTTTTACAGCTTGAATTACTTAGCATGAATATTTATGATTCAATGAAATCTGCTAAGGTATAGGAAAATATTAAGTTAATTTCTGAACAACTGGCTGTTGATATTTGTGCTGATCACCCCAATGCTTTTTTGAATCGCAAAAGGCATATTGTTACTCTTCCTTATGAACATAATTTTTGTGTGGATGATATCCCAATAAAATCACTACCTTGTCAAATAAATTCTGAATTAGTTGAATTCTACAAAAAAGAGATTGATAATCTGTTACAAAAGGGTTTGATAAAGCCTTCAAAATCTCCTAGGTCATGTACTGCTTTTTATGTTAATAACACAGCAGAAAAGGAGCGTGGTATTCTCAGGTTGGTGATAAATTATAAACCTTTGAATAAACATTTAAAATGGATTAGGTATCCTATTCCAAATAAAAAGGATTTATTATCTCGTTTATACGACGTCAGTATATTTTCAAAGTTTGATTTGAAATCGGGATATTGGCAGATTAAATATTTAAGGAGCATACTTATAACACTACTTTTAATGTTCCTTTTGGGCAATATGAATGGAATCTCATGTCGTTTGGTTTGAAAAATGTCCCATCAAAATTTCAGAAGATAATGAATGATATATTTAATCCTTATATGGATTTCATTATAGTTTATATTGATGACATTCTTGTGTTTTCTAAAGTATTTGAATTGCATATCAAGCATCTTGATATTTTTAAGAAAATTGTGATAAAAAATGGCTTGGTGATATCTAAGCCAAAAATTAGTTTATTTCAAATAGATGTTAGATTCTCAGGACATAATATCCAAGGGAAAATTACTCCCATTCAGAGATCCATTGATTTTGCTTCTAAATTTCCTGATGTTATAACTAACAGGACTCAATTGCAGAGATTTTTGGGAAGCTTGAATTATATTTTTCCTTTTTATGAGAATTTATCTCGTGATTTTGCCCCGTTATACAATAGGCTAATAAAGGATTATAAAGTATCGTAGACGGAAAGTCATACAAATCTTGTTAAACGTATTAAATGGAGTGTTAAAACTTTACCCTGTTTAACTTTAGCCAATCCTGCTTTGCAAAAAATCATTGAGACAGATGCATCTAATATTGGTTATAGTGGAATATTGAAACAAGTTAATCCCCATAATAAAATTAAATACTTGATAAGATTTCATTCAGGTAAATGGACTAATAGTCTGAGAAAATATGCTACGGTATCTCATGAAATGCTAACCATTGTTAAATGCATTCTAAAATTTCAGGATGATCTTTATAATCAAAAGTTTTTGATAAAACTGATGCTTAATCTGTGAAGTATATGTTTGATAAAGATTTTAAACATGATGCTTCAAAGTTAATATTTGCAAGGTGGCAAGCCCAATTAGCCCTTTTTGATTTTGATATTCAGTATAAAAATGGAATTGATAATTCCCTCTCTGATTTCTTATCTAGGGAATATCTCAATTAAAATGAATTTTTATACATCGTTTCTTACTAAAAAAACTTTAATTAACATTTTAAGTGATTCCACTATACAGAGACATTCAAAATCTCATAATTGATAAAGTCATCCTTGATATGTTTGAAGAAGAATTTTTTGTCTTTAATTATGAAGAAATTAGAGATATTGACTGGTATAATTTGGAAATATATGATTGATTATGCTATTTACAGTATGGTTACTGACCCTTCTTGGCAGATGGCTATAGAAAAATGACATGGCAGATCAGGAGGAAGATCAGCCTCCGGTGGAAGGGGAAGATCATCCCCAAATAGATCATATTCTCAGGGATCATCATACGGATCCTCATCTAATTCCCCCATTATACAAATGGGAAATACAAGTTTGATAAATTCTAAGGTATCATAGAAAGGCAAATTTTCGTCATTTACTTCTATCCATCTGGATGATATTCCAGAAGATAGTCCGTTATACGGACAATTGCAAGCTTATTTAGCAGATCAAAAGCAAAGTGATACATTGCTTTAATTGCAAAAGATAATGATGATATCAAACCTTATGAAAGGCTAGAAAATAAAGAAATGCTATTTCTTATTGAAAACTCTGAGACTCAGAGGCGAAATGAACCGTGGAAGATACTCCACAAATATTTGATGAGCAATTTATATTTTTCGGGTGAGTCATACAAACCCCGCACTTATTATGAAACCATTCTCAGTACCACAAGTAGTGAAGAATACGAACATTTCTCCGGTTATAACTATGAAGAGAATGTTTACAACTTCTCTAAAAATTTTATTAAACAGATTATATCCGTAGAAGATTGGGGAATGACCACTATGACAGAAAAGCATATATTGCTCAAATGTTCCAAAATAAATTTCACTTATTGGGACTATATTCAAGCCTTTGATAAAGTCCTTTATTATAATAATGATCGACATAAGCATACTTGGTTCATAAAGGTATGTACAAAGACCTTTGCAGAACTAATTCCAAATTGGTTTTGAAAATGGTGGTCTTATCATAGTCCAACCATTCAAATATTTCCAGATCCATTTTTAAAGTTATACAAAGAATGGGCCAAAAACTCTCCTCAGTTAAATGAATTATATCATGCAGATCATATATGCAATCTGGAAAAAATTGATCAAATGTATTTCTTGTTTGAATTCTCTATTCCTTGAATTTATAAATGGGCTCCAAAATTCAGATTCACAGGAGAACAAATCCCATGTTTATACAGGGTATTATATAATAATTTTTAGGACAAATTAATGGGAAAGGATCCCAAAACAAAAATATTGCATGGACAGGAACTCTTGGACTCTATTTAAAATAAGGTTCAAGAATATTCAGTAGCCCCTCGACAAACTATTATCGAGGAAAATTCACTAAAACACATTGCAAGGAGAATCACTGTACATGACTGCGACAGAATTGAAATGATAGAAAACTATATGGAAGAAGTCTAAAAAATCTGATGAAATCAGTTGATAGTCGTGACAAATCAGACACTTCAATGAAAAGTATAACCAGCGATGATATCGCCAAAGAAGATGTTGAAGACTCACAACCTATCCCTTCAGATAGACCTCTGTCAGAAGATTCCATTACAAGAACGGAGGAATTTCTTAAAAAATTAAAAGGGAAGAATAAAGTGTGATATACTATTCCCAGATGCCTGTATAGTAAATTCACTATACATGGGACCCGAATGTGGGACCCTTAGTACTATTGACAGATTCCTATACAGTAGATCCACTGTGCACGGGACCTGGATGTGGGACCCATTTTACTATTCGTAGATTTTTTTTCTTTTATATAAATAGGTGCCTTCATTTGTTAGGGAAGGCAAGAAAAGTTTTTCATCTTTTTTCTTTTATCTCTTGAAGGCTCTCTCTCTCTAGTTTTTCATCTCTCTTTTATAATATTCTCAAGTTTGGAATAAAATTCTGCCATTAATTACTATTCAGGCCTTGCATCCGGCCAATTAAGGTGTTATTTCTTCTTTTAATTTGAGTTCTTTAATACTCTCTCTCCCTCTTCGGCCGTGACTATGTCAGGCTAAATTTTTTTTCATATCTATGCTGAAGATCTAACTTTCCTTGTATAATAGCCATGAAAGATCCAGACTCTATCAAAATATAAGGAATTTCTTTGTAGTTTGTTGACTTGGTTCCAAAATGGTAGTACAGTCGAAGTTGGTACTACTTTTGTTGGCTTTGTCTTAGTGACTATGTCTAGCAAGCCGTGAATCTTTAAGCCCATTAAAATTGAGGAAGAGGGTGTTCTTCTTCACAGTTAGAACTACTAGACACATGGGCTCCACTCAAGTATGTTTTAAGTTTTGACAGGCCCTTTATGAGTTTTATAAATTATTTAAAGTAGTAGTCTTTAGATAAAAATAAGTTTACTGAAAATTCATTTGTTAAATTAGTCTTAAGTTTTTGAATTTTGAATTTCAAATGAAAGTTAGGATTCTTTTAGCTTTTGAATTGAAAATAAACTCTATACTAGAAAAGTTGAATTTGAATTAACTCTTCCTATATAAACTAAATTTTCAGTCAAACTTCTCACTTCATTCTTTAAATTCTTTTCAACTTATTCTTTAATCATTCAATCAAATTCATTTATTACTTGTACCACATTCATGGTTGGCAATATGCTTACATTAATAGATCTATACATAATTTGTATATTATTTAAAGTTGATTTTATATTATTTTATTATTATTTCTAACAATTTGTGTTTTTTGTTATATAGAATTTCTATCATGGATAAAGAGGCTATAGATTATGCATATAAAATTTTTCAAAATAATTATCAAGGTATGTTGTTTATACTTGATTTGATTTCTTAATTAATTATTTATTATTTACAACTAACATTACATTTATCTTTTTATCAAAAATGTAACTAAAGAATCTAAAGTTTTTGAAAATCTGATGTATATAAACATCACAAATGTAAAATGAATATTCAAAATATTAACAAATATAAAGTTTTCAAAGATTTTATGTATATAAACATCACAAAAGTGTGAAATGAATATTTAAAAATTAACAAATATAATAAAAAAACTTTTGTAAATCTTAAACAGAAGAGATGAGGGACAAATGAATAAACAATATAATAAAGCAAAACATGAAACATAAAAGCTTTACAATTACATATTATTTTTACTCATAGAAGGTTTGATTTTGGGAGGGGGGGGGGTAATTTAGAATTTATATCTTTAAATTGTGAACAATATTCTTATAAAAAATAAGAAACATAAAGTTATTTTTACAATTATATGATTGTTTTTTGTATAGATTTGATTAGAGGTGGGGAGGGATGAAAGGGGGGAGGGGAGATGGAGGTGAGGGTAGGGGTGGAAGTAGAATTTCCAATCTACTAGATAGAGTTACCGTCATGCTGACTTGTCCTAGGTCGTAAACCCATTTCCTTTGATGATCTCTCAACTCTCTCTCTAGATAGGCATTTTTATAAGTGGACCCGACACATTATTCTTTGACTTCACATAGTCAACAGTGATAATTTCACTGGAGAGTAGTCCTCTAATGGTATTATGTCTCCATATTATGTAACGAGATTTATTATTGTAAATCATGCTCTTTACCCTACCTATCACCGCTTGACTATCACACTGTATGCATACTGGTGCCAAAGGTTGGGCCAATAAGGAATATCTTCCAAAAAATTCTGAAGTTATTCAGCTTCTTCACCGGCTTTTTCTAATGCGATAAATTTAGATTTTATTGTAGAACGGACAATACATGTTTGTTTGGACGATTTTCAAGAGTCCGCTCCTCTACCTAAAGTAAATATATATCCATTCGTAGATTTTACTACATTCAATTCGGTGATCCAATTTGTATCACCATATCCTTCCATTATGTCACGACCCAAAGCTACCCCCTAGTCGCAACACAGTGCTTACGGCCACAAGTGACCCCATACTAACCTATGATCTGGTACCTGCTATGAGCACTGAATAAATTAATAATGAAATAATATGTATGGAAGATATAGTGATGAAATATGGTCCAAAATAAAATATTAAACTGAAATATAACTGTCAAATCTGAAAAACAACTGATAGCATATAAAAGTTAAATTGATTGTATGAACACCTAGTCTGAATATCTGAAAGCCTCTAAAATATAAAGAGTTGATGGGACAGATCCCCAACTAACTCCAACTGACCGACATGAATGAAAGTACTATAAATAGATAAAATCATAGGATCCTCGATGAATGAGGACTTACTACTACTGTTGTTGAGATGGGTGCCGAGCTGGCTAAGAGTTTTTAAAAAACTGTGCATATGAACCTATGTTATAAGACAACATAGCACAAAAGAAAATATGCGGTCAGTACTTTAAATGTACAAGTATGGAGGGAAGATAATAACTGGAATCATGTAAGTACTGACATGAGTGCATGGACATGCAAAGATAAATGCAATAAAAATAAGCATAGACATGTGCTGAACTGATCTAATTAACTGAATGACTAAATACATGTATGGCTGAATGACTGAAATCTGAGTAAATGGACAAGTAATGTTTGTATTCTGAGTAACTGATATCTGAATACTGAAATAATTGATATCTGAATACTGATTAACTGATATCTAAATACTGGTTAACTGATAACTGAATACTAATTAACTTATATTTGTATACTTGATCATGTAAAACTGAACTGTACTTAGTCTGAATAACTGGATTGAAACTGTGGGAGGTATCATGTAACTGACATGCTCCAATCTGATCTAATCTAGGTCCAACCTGTAATCCCTATTGGAAGGGTGTCAGTACCTTGCCACAGGTACTAACACTGGCTATATGGATCCACTAAATTGATGTCCCGTAGGACTAGGGAGTCACCCTCTACTGGAAGGTGCTCCTATGAGATATATGTCAACCCTCAACTGGCAGGTGAGCCCCTATCCCTGTGTTCTCTCGATGCTGAATTCTACTCCCAACGGAACTGGCACTGGTACTGATTTAAGTTCAACTGAATATCACAACTGATAGTGCTCAACATGATCATGACAACTGAGTATAATGATAAGAATCATGGTTTAACTGACTTATCACTTGGAAATCTGAAACATGCGTAAACACATAAGTATTGGGTGTTCATAACCCACCAGCACTGAATGATACTTTAAAATATGATAACATTATCTAAAACATTGGTAGTAAATCACAATTTGGGGGACCCAAAACATAATGAATTTAAATAACTGATAATCTCGTGAATTACAATATAGAGATAAGTTAAGCTTGAGAGGATATCATGTATACACGATTAAATACATGGATTTGACAACTTGACATGGTGTTGACCAAACATGACATGTGAGTTTGGATTTTAAGTCATATAGAATCATAATTCACATAGAAAATCTAATAGCATGGCTTGAATGTAAAATTAATGAGGAAACATGGATAAATTTTATGATTTGCACTGAATTAAATCATAGTAAAGAGTAAAACTCATACTCAAACCAAATAGTGGTTTTTTGGGACTCAATGGATGGAAGAAACCCATTGATAAATACCCCACATACCTCAATGGTTAGGTTCTTGAAGAAAGCTTGAACTTGAAAACTTGAACACTTGAATTCTCTGGTGGAGAAGCTTGAATTCCTCACTTTAGGGAAGAGGGAGGGTTTCTACGAGAGTTATTCTGATAATAATGGGCAAATAATACCCTTTTAGGTGTTATAAGTCGTGCTTTAAATGATTAGGATTGAGATAAAAGGACCAAATTACCCTTGGCCTCTTTAATTCATGAAGCTGGAAATACAATACCTCCGCATTGCGGACCTAACCGCAAGGCATAGCCTTCACGACGTGGACCCTAATGTGGGGCATAGCCTCCGCGATACGGAACCTATCGTGTGGCATAGCCTCCGCGACACGGCCCTATCATGGAGGCTCACTACCTTCGTGCTCCAACCATGCCCTAATTTCTCGTCTGAAAATTCCAAAACTCTTTTGAGATACACCTTTAATATCCCCAAACATGTTTCAACTCAAAAACCAACATCTCGGGTTTGGGAAGTCCAAAAATAAAATTCGTAAAATCTTGTGGTCTTAAAAATGACTAAGTTCTCAATACTTAGTGATAATTTCAAGCTTGTACTCCTTAAACATGCAACTAGAAGTTGAATCGAGCTTAGAATCTTACGGGGTATTACAATATCTCCCCCTTGGGACCATTCATCCTCAAATAAAACTGGTTAAGCTTAGATACTAGGGAGACTGAGAGCGTATACTGAATACTGATAAGCTAAAACATGATTAAATAACTGGGTCTAAAACATGATACATGATACATAGACTGAACTGATTTCATGAATGCATGCTGTGACATAAGAATGGTTATATAGATGAAACCGAGAACAGAAAGAGTCAACATAAAGAGAACCATTACCTCAAGCTAAGTCTGAATTTGTGGAAAAAGATGAGGATACTGGGCTCGCATATCTACTTTTGCTTCCCAAGTAGCTTCCTCAACGGATTGATTTCTCCATAGAACCTTAACCAAAGAAATTTTCTTATTTCTCAACCTACGAACCTGACGGTCAAGGATCTTAACTGGGACTTCTTCAAAGAAAAGACTATCCTTCACATTCACACTCTCTAAAGGAACAACGGAAATTGAATCACCAATGTATTTATTTATCAAAGATACATGGAACACCAGTTGTACTGATGCCAAATCCGCAGGTAACTCTAACTCATAAGCTACTTTCCTAAAGTGACTCAAAATTCTATATAGGCTAACATAGCGGGGACTGAGTCTCCTTTTCATTTAAAACCTCTTCACCCCTTTCATGGGTGAAATTTTTTAATACACTAAGTCACCAATATCAAACTCAAGACCTCTATTACTCATATCTACATAAGATTTCTGTAGGCTCTGGGTTGTCTTCAGCCTATCGCGGATTAGCTAAAATTTCTCCATCGCTGCAAACACTGAATCTGGACCTATCAAAACACCCTCACCTTATTCAAATCAAGCAATAGGGAACCTACATATCCTTCCATAAAGATCCTTAAAAGGAGCCATATGCATACTAGAATGATAAATGTTGTTATAGTCGAACTCAATCAAAGGTTAGTCGTCATCCCAGCTACCCTTAAATTCAATAACGCACACCCTCAACATGTCTTCTAATATTTGAATGGTCCTCTCTGCCTGACCATCTATCAGAGGATGAAAAGTTGTGCTGAGATGAACTTGGGTACCAAGACCCTTATGAAAAGCTTTCCAAAAGTAAGAGGTAAACTGAGTACCACTGTCTGAAATGATGGTCAATAGAACTCCATGCAATCTTACCAAATCTCTGAGATAGATTCTAGTATATTCCTCAGTTGAATATGAAGTATGAACTATAAAAAATGGGTTGGCATGGTCAGTCTATCTATAATGACCCAAATCAAATCGTGCTGACAGTGTGTATGAGGCAAACCTGTTTTAAAGTCTATGCTCACCACCCCCCACTTCCAAGTGGGGTTGCTGAACTCTTGGAGCATACCACTAGGCTTTTTGTTCTCAACCATAACCTGCTAACAGTTCAAACACTTTACCATAAACTCTGCAATATCTTTATTCATACCATTCCACCAATAGATATCTCGTAAATCATGATACATCTTAGTGGATCCTGGGTGAATGGAGTATCTCGCACCATGCGCCTCAACTAAAATTCACAGTCTCAGACTATTAACATATAAAACACATAGTCTACCTTGACAATGAAGCACGCCATCTCCTCCTTGGAAGAAAACTTCCACCTTCTGATCTCTAATAATCTCTTTCAACTTGACCAAACTTGGACCCCTGTCTTGCTTTTCTTTTACTTCGGCAACCAATGAAGATTTTGAACCATTTTGAACCCCTACGCTACCTTTGGCTGAATCAACCAACTGAACTCCTAGACTTGAAAGTTGATGAATTTATTGGATCAACTCTGTTTTATTATATTCTACATGAGCAACACTGCCCATAGACAATCTACTAAGGGCATTCGCCACTACATTGGCCGTGCCTAGATGGTACAATATACTCATATCATAATCTTTCAACAACTCAAGCCATCTTCTCTAATGAAGATTCAGATCTTTCTGCGTGAACTCATACTGTAAACTCTTGTGATCCATGAACACGTCAATATGAACCCCATAAAGATAATGCCTTCAAATCTATAAGGCAAAAACAACAGCTGCCAACTCAAGGTCATGAGTTGGATAATTCTTCTCATTGGGCTAAGTTGTCTAGAGAAGTAGGCTATGACCTTACCTCTCTGTATTAATACAGAACTGAGACCAACTTTAGAAGTATCACAATACACTACAAATATTTGTGCCTCTAGTAAAGTCAAGACTGGAGCAAAAGTGAGTCGAGTCTTCAACTCCAGAAAACTTTTCTCGCAGGAATCTAACCACAGAAATTTGACTTTCTTCTGGGTTAGTCTGGACATAGGAGAATCAATAGAAGAAATCATTTCAACAGATCATCTGTAATAGCCAACTAAACTCAAGAAACTCCTGATATTTGATAAAGGATGAGTCTAGGACAATTTCTTACTACTTCGGTCTTTTGAGGATCAACTCAGATGTTATCACCAGAAACTATGTGACCAAGAAAAGCTATCGATCTCAACAAAAATTCACATTTGCTGAACTTAGAAAATAACTGATGGTCCTTAAGGTTCTGCAATACAACCCTCAAATGGCCTGCATGGTCACTCTCACTACAGGAATAGACAAGGATGTCATCAATGAAGACTATGACGAACATGTCCAAGTACTACTTGAACATCCTAATCATCAAGACCATAAAATCTGCAGGAGCATTAGTTAGTCCAAAAGACATAACTAGGAATTCAAAGTGACCATACCGAGTTTAGAAGGCTGTCTTTGGAATGTCACATTCTTTAACTCTAAGCTAATGATATCTGGATCTGAGGTCTATCTTAGAGAAATAACTTTCACCTTGAAGTTGGTCGAATAAGTCATCAATCCTGAGGAGTGAGAACTTCTTCTTGATGGTGACTTTGTTTAACTGACGGTAGTCGATGTACATTCTGAGAGAACCATCTTTCTTGCACACGAAAGGACTGGAATGCCACAAGGGGAAATACTAGGCCTAATAAAACCCTTATCTAAGATATCTTTTAACTGTTATTTCAATTCTTTGAGATCAGCTAGAGCCATTATGTAAGGTGGAATTGAGATAGGCTGGGTATCTGGAAGCAGATCTATTTCAAAGTTAATTTCCCTTTCGGGAGAAACTCCAAGAAGATCTTCTGGGAACACATCAGGAAATTCATTTACTATCAGAACTGACTCAAGACTCGAATTTTTGAACTTGATTCTATGACCCAGACGAGATGGTAAATACACCCCTTAGATATCATTTTTCTCGCCTTAAGATATGAAATAAACTGACCCTTAAGCACTGAAGTACTAACCCTCCATTCAATAACTGGTTCATTAGGGAATTGAAACTAACAAATTCTATTTCTGTAATCAACTAAGGAATAACATGAGTAGAGCCAATACATGTTGAGAATGACATCAAAATTAATCTGCTCTAACTCCATAAGATCAACTGAGGTAACTTTCTGAGACAAGGCAATTTTTGTATACCCGCCTGACTACAATAGACTTAACCACTGGGTAGACACTAACAAAGGTTCTGCTAATGTTTTGAGACTGACACTGAAGTCTACAACTATGTAACGAGTAAAAAAAGAAAGTAAAGTTCTAGGGTCTAACAATGCATAAACATGAAGATGGAAAATTTGTAATGTACCCGTAACCACATCAGGAGGACTGTCTTGATCATGCCAGGTCTGAAGAGCATAAAGTCTATTATGGTGGTGTCCACTGTAAGTAGCACCCTATTATATTGGGCAACCTGCTAGAGCTGATGAAAAGTTGGTCTGACCTTGCTAATGAACATCCTTACTCTTTTGACTAACCGTTAGGCAATCCCTGATTTTGTGGCCTTGCCTGCCACACCCAAAACATCCAATACTTCTTGCTCTGCACTCTTACTAATAATTTTTACTATATTTCCTACAAAGAAGATTGGTACGAACATTTTTCACACTACCCTGAGTTTGAGAGCCTGACGCCCTATCCCGATTGTCTTTCCTAAACTTAGGCACTGGGGCGCTGGCCGAAGATGGGGTTGGAGATGAAATTTTTTGACAAAACTGAGAACGATTAACACCTTCTGACCTTGGTTGAGAAAAGTTAAAACTGCTTTCTCTGGCCTTCTTATTCTTTCTTTCCTTCTTTTTAAGTTTTTCTTTCTCAATTTGCTGAGCATGGACTATCAATCTAGAAAGATCCATCTCCTTAACCGACATAATTGTCCTACACTCTTTTACCATATCATTCAAAACTCTTGACATAAATTTACTCATTCTGGCCTTATAATCAACCACCATAGTAGGAGCATGCCTTTCTAACTACGTAAACTTGAGTGAGTACCCCCTTACACTCATGTTACCCTATATCAGGCTTATACACTCCTGAACCTTAGCCTCCCTCAACTACAACGGAAAGAACCTATCTAAAAAATTCATGGAAAATTCCTCCCACTCTGTCGGCCCTGCCTCAACACCCCTATCCTCCTTCCACTGCTTGACCTATATATGAGCCACTTCCTGCAACTGGTAAGTAGCTAAGTCTACACTTTCACTGTAGGTTACACCCATGCTATCATTCACTTTCTACACAGCATCCAAAAACTCTCATGGATCCTCCTCATACTTGGATCCAGAAAAAGAAAAGGGGATTCATCCAAGTGAAATCTCAGATTCTGGCTACAACTTTATTTTCCACTGGATTGGCTGAGACAACAACCTGCTGGTTATTTTGGGCAACTATCGAGTGAGCTAAAATGGTGAAAGTGGCTCCAAATTCGGCATGGGAAATATGCTCGTTTAGGGGATCTTCCAAAACAGGTGGTGCGGACTGACCCCTATTCTTTCTTCCATTATTTTTTCTGAGAGACATATTCTATAAATGGAATGAAGGAAAAATTAGAAGAGAAAGCTCAAAAGAGCTCATGCTCTTTTGCATGACATAGATACTAAAAGAAGGGAAATGTTTCCTAAACCATCTCATAGCCTCTTGTCCATAAATGTGGCACGCTTCACACTCATGCTTAAGACTCTACACGATGCAACTCTCAGATACCCCATGACACTTTAAAACCTTAGGCTCTGATACTGAGTTTTGTCATGACCTGAATCTACCCCCTAGTTGAAACATGGTGCCTACAACCACAAGTGACCCCAAGCTAATCTAGGATCTGGTACCTACTGTGAGCACTGAATAATTCAATATTGAAATAATATATGCGAAAGATATACTGATGAAATGTGGTCCAAAATAGAATATTACTAAAATATAACTGTCAATTCTAAAAAATAACTGATAACATCTGGAAGTTAAACTGACTGTCTGAATATCTGAAAGCCTCCAAAATATAAGGAATTGATAGGACAGGACCCCAACTAACTCCAACTGACTAACATAAATGCAAGTATTGTAAATAGATAAAATTGTAATATCCTCAATGAATGAGGTCTTACTACTACTGTTGCTGAGATGGGTACCGAGCTGGATAAGAGTGGTTGTGAAACTGTACATCTGAACCTATGTTATAAGTCAACATAGCACAAGAGAAAAAATGCGGTCAGTACTTTAAATATACTAGTATGGAGGGCAGAGACTAATTAGAATCATGTAAGTATTGACATGAGTGCATGAACATGTAAAGATAAATGCAATAAGAATAAGCATAGACATGTGCTGAACTAATCTGATTAACTGAATGACTAAATGCCTGTATGACTGAACGACTGAAATCCGAGTAAATGGACAACTAATATTTGTATACTGAGTAACTGATATCTGAATACTGATTAACTAATAACTAAATACTGGATAACTAATAACTGAATACTGATTAACTGATATTTGTATACTTGATCATGTAAAACTGAACTATACTTAGTCTGAATAACTGGACTAAAAATGTAGGAGGTATCATGTAACCGACATACCCCAATCTGATCAAATCGGGGTCCAACCTTTAAACCCAGTTAAAAGTGTGTCAATACCTTGCCACAGGTAGTAACATTGGTTGTGTGGATATACTAAACTGATGTCCTGCAGGACTAGGGAGTCATCCTCTACTGGCAGGTGCCCCTATGAGATATATATCAACCCTCAACTAGAAGCTGAATCGAGCTTAGAATCTTACGGAGTATGACACATTATTGCTGCATAGTCTTGAGTATGTTTTGGATACCCAGAACTCTTTTCATTGCCATATAATGAGATTAATTGGGATTACTCGTAGTTTTGAGTATGCTTTAGATATCCAGAACTATTTTCATTGACATCCAATGAGATTGATTGGGATTACTCGTGTACTGAACCAATTTACTAATAACACATACTATATCTAGTCGCATATAATTCATGATATATATCAAACTTTCCAACACTCTTACATAGTCCAACTATGAGTCACTTTTAACTCCATTCTTTTTAAGTACAAAGCTCACGTCTAATGGAGTCTTGGCAATACCAAAATCCTAATACTTAAACTTGCCAAGTTTCTTTTCAATGTAATGAGACTGTGACAACTCCAACCCTTGTGAAGTTTTATAGATTCTTATCCCTAAAATCACATTTGCAAATCCAAGGTCTTTCATATCAAACTTTCTCTCAAGCATTCATTTTATAGCATTTATGTCAGAAATGTCTCTACTGATAATCAACATATTATCCATATACAAACAAACAATGACTTTGTGATTTGGGGTGTCTTTAATGTAAACATATTTATTACCTTCGTTTATCTTAAAGTCGTTTGCCAACATAGTTCTATCAAACTTTGCATACCACTATTTGGGTGCTTGTTTTAGTCCATAAAATGACTTAACAAGTTTGCACACTTTTTTTTCTTTACCAGGAACCATAAAACCCTCGGGTTGTTCTACGTAAATTTCATTCTCCAATTCTCCATTTAGGAATGTTGTTTATACATCTATTTGATGGATTTCAAGACCATATACCACCACCAAGGAAACTAACGTCCGAATAGACGTTATCCTTGTTACATGTGAATATTTATTAAAATAATCAAGGTCTTTCTTTTGTCTAAAGCCTTTCACTACAAGTCTTGCCTTGTTTTTGTCAATAGTACCATTAGCTTTTATTTTCCTTTTGAAGATCCATTTAGAACCTAAAGGTTTATTTCCTAGAGAAACATTAACCAACTCCTAAGTATGGCTACTCAAGATTGAATCAATCTTACTATTGACTGCCTCTTTTCAAAAGGATGCGTCTAAAGAAGACAATGCTTATTTAAATGTTTTAGGCTCATTTTTAAGAAGAAATGTCACAAAATTTGATCCAAAGAAAGTTGATGTTCTTTGACGTGTACTACGCCTTGGATTCTCATCATTAAGCTCATTCTCGCTTGGTTCATTTCGAGGTCATTTAGACCCTTCTCTAGACTGCTCATGTCCAGTTTTATATGGATAAATGTGTTCAAAGAACTTAACATTATCTAATTCAATTACCATATTTTTATTGATATCCATATGTTTAGATTTATGAACCAAAAACCGACATGCTTTACTGTTTTTAGCATATCTAATGAACACGCAGTCCATAGTCTTAGGTCCTATTTTTATCTTTTTAGGCATAGAAACTTGGAATTTCACTAGACACCCCCACACTTTGAAATATTTTAAGTTGGGATTTATTTCTTTCCATTTTCATATGAAATTAAAAGTGCCTTACTATGGGGCACTCTATTGAGTATTCTGCTAGCTGTAAGGATAACTTTCCCTCTCAAGTTTTGCAGTAAACCTTAACTTATGAGCAAGGCATTCATCAATTTATTTAAATTTAAATTTGTACTTTCTGCAGTCCTATTTGATATGGGGCAGTAGTTTGATAGACAATTCCATTTTCTACACATATCCTTGCAAAAGAAGATTCATATTCTCTACCTCTATCACTTCTTATCATTTTGATCTTTTTATCCAACTGATTTTCTACTTCTATTTTTATATTGCCTAAATGCATCTATTACTTCATCCTTACCATTTAGTAAATAAATATAATAGTATCTAGTTCAATCATCAACAAAAGTTATAAAATACTTTTTCTCACCGCGGGATGGTGTTGACTTCATATCATAAATGTATGTGTAGATTAAGTCTAAGGGATTGTAATTCCTTTCAACAGACTTATACAGATGCTTCACATACTTTTATTCCACACACATTAGGCACTTTGATTTATTTCACTCAAAGTTAGGCAAAACTTTTAAGTTAATCATTTTTCACAAAGTTTTGTAATTGACATGTCCTAAATGTACATGCTGCAATGCATTTAACTCAAGAAAGTAAGAAGAAGCCTCAGTTTTCTTTATTTCAATAACCATTACATCAAGTTTGAAAAGTCCCTAATTAAGGTAGCCCTTTCTTACATAGTCCCTCATCAAGTTCCGCCATACAGAATGGCACCTGCAGAACTGAGAGAATTAAAAGAATAGTTAAAGAATCTCCTAGATAAGGGATTCATCAGACCCAGTGTGTCCCCATGGGGTGCACCACTTTTATTCGTATGTAAGAAAGATGGTTCTCTCAGGATGTGCATTGACTACCGTCAGCTAAATAAAGTCACGGTCAAGAACAAGTATCCACTTCCTACAATCGATGACTTATTTGACCAACTTCAGGGTGCTAGTTATTTTTCTAATATAGACCTCGGATCAGGCTATCATTAGCTCAGAGTCAGAGATGTTGACATTCTAAAGACAGTTTTCATAACTCGATATGGTCACTTCGAATTCTTAGTCATGTCATTTGGTATTACCAATGCCCCAGCATCTTTCATGGACTTGATGAACCACATGTTCAAGCAGTACTTGGACATGTTTATCATAGCCTTTATCAATAACATTCTTGCCAATTCTCGGAGCGAGAATGATCATGCAGATCATCTCAGAATCGTATTCTAGACTCTCAAAACCCATCAGTTATCATGATATTTGTTCATATCTTACATGTTAGCTCTATGATCATAGATCATACTCATGCACGTTAGCAATCATGAACGCTTACAGTTTCTAGTATAAGGAGTTCAAGTTCACTCAGTGTTACGAATCATGTTCTATGAATACAGAAAATCCAAACTTAGGTCATGCAGCTTATGACTCATGTACTAATGTCATGCTTTACAGTATGTTCAGTTCCCATGACTTATGCTATACCCCTAACGATCAGCTAAATTTAAATTATGTCATACATATCCTTAGTTTAGGTCTCTTGGTAAATCTATGATGTTGACATTTTCTTCCTCTGGCCTCAGTTAGGTGTCACATTTTGTATAATGTTCATTCATGCTTTAGGTCCTCTTGTTTTAACCCTTCAGTGAACTTTGCTTAAGAAATGATGTAGTGATGAGCAATTGCTTAGATAGGAGAGAATAAATGTTTTATGTTAAGGAAAGATTTTTAAATACTTGTAATACAGGAGGCTGTAGTCATGAAGATAGGCTTGAATGTCAGGTTAGTGTGCAGGTAAATGTCTAGCAAGAACTTGTATTTAGTTGCTGAAAGAATGGAGGAATTAGGATTTTTCATAAGATGAGAAGTTGATAAAATACATAGTGTGAGTGTCTATTCAAACCCTCAATTTCTATCAATCTCTATCGCGTAGTTATCAGAATCCATTATTTAGTTCCAGTATGAGTCTCAGTTATAGCTTCAATTACTGTCTTTGTTACAGTGTCATTCACAGTCCCAGTCCAATAACTCAGTTCAGTTTTAGATTTGCTTAACCATAGCGTACAGTTATCAGTTATTCAGTTATCAGTATTTCAGTACCTCAGTTTACAGACTATTTCGAAATCATGTTATTCGCTTGGTCTTGCATTCTCAAATAATACAATCTTCACGTATTCATGCTCAGTACCTCATGTTGCTCAGTCAGCCCTTATCTAATACATAAAATACTCTACAATTTTAGTCCAGACTAAGTACAGTTCAATCTTACAAGACCAGTATTCAGCTATCAGCCATTAAGTTAATCAGACAAGTTAGTATGTTTAAGCATTCGTGCCCAATGCCCATGTGAATATTTATAATAGTCTCAAGTGAAGTATCATAATGGGGTAGAGAGTATAGTTAAGAGAGTATTTGAGGAATATGTCTAAGCTTGAAAATTTATAGTTGCAGTGCATAAGGCTTAGTCACTCTATCTTAGATGATGATTCGTAGGCCTCACCTCATATTACAAAATTTTAGCCAGGATGTGATTTCTTATTCAGATGTTTTATTTAGCCCATGCCAAGATTCCTTGCTCCCTAAAGTCACTAGAACTCTCTAGAAAGAGTTTCATGAAAATGCTCCAGTCGAGTATTAGTTTTCAGCATGAGTTAGTCCGTAAGCCAATAATTCGATTTAGCATCCAGGCAGACAAGTTTCTATGGTTTGGTTTCCCATATTTCCATCTAGTCGCACTATCCAAAACCTCATGAATGTAACTATTTCAAGATGGAGCAACCAGGTTGTTGCATATTCATCACTATTCATGTATCATGTCCCAATTTCAGATCCCAGATATTCAGTCGCGACTCCATTCAGAGGTGCCCAATGTATTATCCCGACCTTTCCTCAGTATCTCAGCCAAATCAGCATTCTTCAAGGGACATAATATCCCAAGGGGGAGATGCACCATACCCCCAAGCTTTTATGTCCTAAACCTCCTAATTTATCTTTACGTAACAAATCTATTTTGGAATAATGGGCACACATGAGTGACCCTAGAGTTCCAATTTCAGTCGTAAGCCATGTATTCAAGGGGCTTAGTTTAGTTCATGATATTTAGTTCATGTATCACGTTTCAGGCTTAGTTATGATCTCATTTTCCCGTTTATATATGTTCAGTAAATGATTTCGAGTTGAGATCGGTGATTTTATGTTCGTGAAAATCTCTCCTACGAAAGAAGTGAAGAGGTCGACAAAAAGGGAAAAGCTCAGTCCTTGATATGTCGATCTTTACCAAATTCTCAGCCATTTTGGAAAGGTAGCTTACGAGCTTGAGTTGCCGTAAAATCTAAATTCAGTCCATTCACTATTTTATGCCTCCTTTCTAAAGAGTGCATAAGTGACCCAGCAGTTGTAGTCCCTATAGAGGGCATAGATATTCAGAATAATTTCTCTTATAAATAGGTCCCAGTCGAAATCCTTTACTAATCAGATTTGTAGACTGAGGAATAAAGAAGTCCCTCTAGTCAAAGTTATTTGGAGAAACCAGTCAGTTTGAGGGAGCTACTTGGGAACCAGAAGCAGATATGCGGGCCAAGTATCCCCACCTCTTTTCCACAGACTCAGACTCAGCTCAAGGTAATAATTTTTCCCTGAACGTACTCAATTCCATGGTCAGAGATCCCTTATAGACTTGGTACCAGTTTCTATTGCATTTATAGTTATGTATTCATGCATCAGATATGCATGTTCAGCATGAAAACTCATCTTATCAGCAATTCCAGTCGTGCATTCATGAATTATGTTCAGCCATGTACTCATGCATCAGATATGCATGTTTAGTGTGAAATTTCAGCATATCGGTAGTGTCAGTCAAGAAATCATGTTACAAAAGTGCATGTCCTGTATCTAAATCCATTCTATCAGTATTCTCAACTCAGTCAGCCTCATTCGAGGATGAATGTTCCCAAGGAAGAGATATTGTAAGACCCCGCAAAGTCCTAAGCTTAACTCAGTCCTTTAAAGCTTGTTAAGGGGTCCCAGACTTAGAAAATTCTTGCTAAGTAATAAGAATTAATGTTATTTTAGCCTTCGTAAGTTAGCTACTCTATTTCGTGACCTTTACGACCATTAAATGGCGATTTTTAAGTTGATTAATGATTAGGAATGTCTGTAGGTGTTTTCAAATGAGTTTTAGATTTTTTGAACATCATTTGAAGCCCGTTTGGGAGTCCAGTTTAGTGTTTCAAGGCGATCTCGATGCACCCATCGCCCATCGAATCGATGAATATTTTCCTCCAGCTCTTAGTGCAAATTCTAAAGAACCGATTCAAACTCAATGCAGCGCATTGGCCATCGCGCCGATGCCAATGATGCGGTGCGTCAGTCTGCGCATCGCTAGGTCAGTTTTTATTCATTAAAAGCTACATCCTCAGGGGTAATTAGGTCTTTTTCCCACATCTATCAGCCCCAAAACACGAAATTAAACCCTTCTAAGAGCAAAAACCATTCATTCTTCACAAGTTACTCTCAAGACAAACCCTAGGAGATTTCAAATTCAATTCAAGGCTCAAGAACTTACCATCAATCTTTTATAATTTAATTATTAAGGTATTTCAAGTGTTCATTCAAGGGTCCCTTCTGCCCTTAGAGTTCAAGAATCTATTTTTAAAACCTCAAGTGTATTGATTACATGAATTTCATGTTGGATTTGATTATATTCATGATTATAATGATTAATTGGGTTTCTAACCCATGTTTTGTTACAAGTTTCATATGGACTTATTTGATATATGTATAGAATCATGTAAATCCATTCTAAACTCTTGAAATTATAAATGGGGATTTGAATTATGGTGCTCATGTGTGGTAGTGTCATGTGCATGGATTATGTTCTCCAAGTGTTTGATAAATTGCTCATGTAAACAAAGAAAAAGGAAAAACAATCATGCTATGTTAGCTTATGTGAAAGTTATATCATGCAATTTTTTTATGGAATGTCTATATGAATGAGTTATTATCAAGTGCATATAGTTATATCTTTCAAATTTATGCTATGATTTATTTCTTATGCTGTCGAGTCCTGAAGGTATCCAATGCCCGAAACCTTAGATGTTTACCTAGAGCTTTGGTAGTTACAAAATAGTCTCAGAAGTATCATGAACAGTAGTCTCAGTAATCAGTCACCGTTACTATTTAGTAATTAGTTCAGACCTCAGTAAATCCAGCTAGTCAATAGAACTCTGTAGTACTCCATCAGTTAATAGAATTTAGTAGTATTCCGTCAGTTAATGAAACACAGTGAACTCAGTTCAGTTCAGTTAGATAGTATGATCAGTTATAGTTCAGTCCATCCTGGTATAGTTTAGAAATCAATCCAGTGTCTATTCAGTTGGGAGTAGGATTCAGCACCGAGCGAACCCAAGGATGGGTGCATTCCTGCCAGCAGAGGGTTTGATCCTTAGTAGCAGTCCCTGCATTACAGAACTACGTAGCTAGCGTAGGTTGAGATATCTTTCTGCCAGACTAGGGTTGATATATCTCATACTAGTTTTTCTGCCAGCGAGGGTTGACAAAAGAGCTTTCTGTCAGAGAGGATTAACTCACAATTTGTATTTACCCATGGCACAGTACTGATACTCTTCCAACTACGGTTACAGGTTGGACCCCAATCTATTCAGAGAGGGTTGTCGGTTAGATGATTACCTACCACCATCTCAGTTTCAGTCTTCAGAATAGAACTCAGTTCAGTTCTATAGAAATTAGGACTGCCAGACACAGTCACTCGGTTCAGTACGAAACTCAAAATAGTTCCATAGAAATAGGAATGTCAGATACAATCACTCAGTTAACAGTAATACAGTATCAGTAAACTCAGATATCAGTAAATCAGTGATTCAGAACTCAATATCCAAGGTCATCATGACCTCAGTTATAGTTTACGTATTTCATGCATGTACTCTAATTCAGTTATACTCATGTTATTCAGTTAATATTGTTCATACATATGAACCCATGCATCTTAGCCTACCTCACTTAGCATACAAGTACATTTAAAGTACTGACACGTACCTTTCTTTTTTGCTATGATGTCTTATATCATAGGTTCAGACACACGGGCTCCCAATCATACTTAGTAGCCCAATTCATCAGCAGTAGATTAGTGGTGAGTCCTCATTGATTGAGGATAAATTTATTATTCCAGTATTTTAGTACTCAGTTTATTTCAATAGTCAGAGTTAGTTGGAAATTTATCCCATCAACTCCATGTTCAAACAGTAGGGGTTTTTCAGACTAGAATATTTATAGACAAATGTTTAGTTTTGGTATGGATGTACCGTACTCATTATTTACTTACAGTTTTGAACCTTATGGAAAGTTTCCACCCAATTTCTGCATAATTACAGTATTACTATTCAATTATTATAGCAGGTACCATTCATGGGTTAGCTTGTGGTCCTTCGAGATTATGAGCACCGTGTAGCATCTGGGGTATATACTCGGGACGTTACAAACTTGGTATCAGAGCCTAAGGTTCAAAAGAGTCTTAGGAAGTCTGAAAGTCGCGTCTATTAGAGTCTTGTAAATGGGTGTGTAGTTCTCCACACTTATGGACAAGAAGCTATAAGGCATTTTAGAAAAAGTTTCCCTTTCTTCAGTATTCATATCGTTCGGGTGAGCATGGGCTCAAATTAAAATCTCAGTCTAATTCATGTCTTTCTTATGCTTCTAGAACATGCCTTCTAGAGAAGCTAACGAGAGAAGTAATGAAAATATGCCAGCTTCTCCGCCCGTTCTGGTAGATCCCCTGAATGAGCATGTCTCCCACTTTGAATTTAGAGCTGCTTTCACTGCCTTAGCTTATTCTGTAGCTGCTCAAAACAATTAGCTGACTATTATCCAATCAAGGCTTATAGCTTATGCTCCGCAGAGTAAGAAAAAGAGGCGTAGGAAAGAAGGGAGAAAAAAATAAGAGGGCCAGAATGTCTATGCCAAAAAGTGGCCGAACAAATCCTCTTTTCCAGAAGTGCGGCAGAAACCACCAGAGTATCTGCAGAGATGAAAATGATGTGTGTTTTAGGTGTGGCAAACCAGGTCATAGAGTTAGAGATTGTCCTTAGGTGGGTTTGCAGAGTCAGCATAATCGTCCCCCAGCTCAGTCCGATTACCCGAATCAGCAGGGTGCCTCTTCCAGTGCCACCAGTAGGCAATGCCCAAATACGTTTTATGTACTTCAGTCCCGACAGGATCAGGAAAGTTCTCCTGATATAGTCACTGGTACGTTACAAGTTTACCATTTACATATTCATGCTTTGCTAGATCCAGGAGCTTCTTTGTCCTTTGTAACTCCATAAATAACTGTTGATTTCGAAGTCAGTCTCGAAATCCTAGCAGAGTCTTTCTCAGTCTCTACCCTAGTGGGTAAATCTATCATAGGGTATACAGGAACTGTCCAGTTATGGTATCTCAAAAAATCACTTCAGCAGACTTAGTCGAATTAGAAATGACTGATTTTGATGTCATTCTCGACATGGATTCGCTTCATTCCTGTTATGCCTCAGTCAACTGTAGAAACGGAATTGTCCAGTTTTATTTTTCAAATGAACCTATCCTAGAGTGGAGGGGTAGTGCTTCAGCACTTAGGGGTCAGCTTGTTTCCTACCTAAGGGCAAGAAAAATGATATCTAAGGGGTGTACCTCCCATCTAGTTCGAGTCCAAGACGCTAATTCAGAAACCCCTAATCTTGAATCAGTGTCAGTAGCATGTTAATTCCCAGATGTGGTTCCCAAAGATCTTTCCGGAGTTTCTCCCGAAAAGGAAATCGACTTTGAAATAGACCTTCTTCCAAACACTCATCCCATATCTATTCCGCCATACAAAATGGAACCTACAAAACTCAGAGAATTAAAAGAATAGTTGAAGGATATCCTAGATAAGGGATTCATCAGACCCAGTATGTCCTCGTGAGGTGCACCAGTTCTATTCGTGCGTAAGAAAGATGGTTCTATCAGGATGTGCATTGACTACCATCAACTAAATAAAGTCATGGTCAAGAACAAGTATCCACTTACCAGAATCGATGACTTATTTGACCAACTTCAGGGTGCCAGTTATTTTTCTAAGATAGACCTCGGATCAGGCTATCATCAGTTCAGAGTCAAAGATGGTGACATTTCGAAGACAATTTTCAGAACTCGGTATGGTTACTTTGAATTCTTAGTCATGTCATTTGGTCTTCCCAATGCCCCAGTATCTTTTATAGACTTGGTGAACCGTGTGTTCAAGCAATACTTAGACATTTTCATCATAGCCTTCATCAATAACATTTTTGCCTATTCCCGTAGCGAGAATGATCACGTAGATCATCTCAGAATCATATTACCAACTCTCAAAACCCATCAGTTATCATGATATTTTTTCATATCTTACATGTTAGCTCTATGATCATAGCTCATACTCATGCACGTTAGCAATCATGCATACTTACAGTTCCTAGTATAAGGAGTTCAAGTTCACTCAGTGTTACGAATCATGTTCCATGAATACAGAAATTCCAGACATAGGTCATGTAGCTCATGACTCATGTACTAATGTCATGTTTTACAGTATGTTCAGTTCCCATGACTCATGCTATACCCCAAACAATCAGCTAAATTCAAATTATGTCACGTATATCCTCAGTTTAGGTCTCTTGGTGAATTTTTAATATTGACATTCTCTTCCTCAGGCCTTAGTTAGGTGTCAAATTTTGTATAACATTCATTCATGCTTCAGGTCCTCTTGTTTTAACCCTTCAGTGAACTCTTCTTATGAAATGATGTAGTGATGAGCGATTGTTTAGATGGGAGCGAATAAATATTTCATGTTAAGGAGATATTTTTGCATACTTGTGATACACGAGGTTGTAGCCATTAAGATAGGCTTGAATGTGAGGTTAGTGTGCTGGTAAATAGCTAGAAAAAAGTTGAATTTAGTTGCTGAAGGAAGGGGGAGGAGGAATCAAGATTTTTTAAGAGATTCGCTGGAGAATTCCTCTCCAACGCCATACTCTTCTTGTTGCTACTCACGCTCGCCATTCCGCCGCTGGTGAATGGCTCTTTTCTTTCTCGCTGCCAGCCGCCAAACCGGCTATTGCCGTGTCTTTCGCTCTGGTCTCCCGCCTCCGATGAACCAGCCCCACACCGGTGAACCTCTCCCAACCATGCCGCCTTTTTTTGCAGCAAACTAGTCGCTAGCCAAGCCCCCTAAACCACCAGCTAACACCGACGCCGATAGTGCCGCTCTGTTCAGCATTTTCACCGGCGACCTCTTTCACTCTACTACCAACTAAATCAAAGCGGTCCCCTACCTCTTCACCGAAACAGCTGCTTCCCCCAACGAAATAACCCTCATGACATCCGATGTTGACCATCACTGCCATTTTCAAACAACTATTGTCAGGAATTATCAAATACACGACAGATCTATGAAATTCATCTCGGATTTATTTTCTCATTTAAGTTTTCATCTTAATCTTTTTTTTACCCTTCTCCATTTCTTAAGAATAATCTCAATCGATGACGGTTAGCTCTTAACTTTGACTCAATTGCATTACTCATTTACTTACATGGATTAGTACAACAACAAAAACAACAACAACAAACCCAGTGTATTCTCACCAAGTGGGGTCTAGGGAGGGTAAAATGTATGCAATCCATACCGCTACTTCCGAAAAGGTAGAGAGGTTGTTTCCGATAGACCCCTGGCTCAAGATAATGAATAGTCAACAAGGTCATAGTAATATATGACACAGAATGGGTGGCATAAATGAAATAAAAAATGAGAAATAATAACAGTAGAGCTAAGCGAGCCATGAAAAAGAGCAATACAAAAATTTAAAAATATAGGAAATAAGAAATAAGAAAAGAAAAAAGAAGAGAAAAGGAGAAAAGGGCGCCCCATAGAAGTAGCATATACTAGTGGCTCCTACCAATGTACACAGTCGTAGGCTTTCTAACCCGATTACATCGGAGCTCCCTAACTACTAGTTACAACCCACCCACACACTAGCCTTCTACCCTTATTCGCGACCTCCATACCTTTCTATCTAGGGTCATGTCCTCAGACAGCTGTAACAACTCCATGTCCTATTGAATCACTTCTCTCCAGTACTTTCTCGACCTACCTCTACCTCTCCTGACACCATCCAAAGCTATCCGCTCGCACCTACGCACTAGGGCATCCGTGCCCCTCCTCATCACATACCCAAACTATCTTAACCTTCCTTCCCGCTTTTTGCCCTCCACCGAAGCCACTCCCACCTTCTCTCGAATAATCTCATTCCTAACTCTATCTTCTCTAGTACGTCCACATATCTAATGCAACATTCTCATTTCCGCTACCTTCAATATTTGAATATGAGAGTTCTTGACTAGCTAACACTCTGCACCATCCAGCATAGCCGGACGGACTACCACATTGTAGAACTTGCCTTTAAGATTTAAGGGTATTTTCTTATCATACAACACTCCCGAGGCAAGCTTCCACTTCATCCAACCCGCTCTAATACATTTAGAGACATCCTTATCAATCTCGTTATTTCTCTGAATCATAGACCCGAGATACTTAAAATTATTCCTCAGGCAAACATCTTAGGAATCCAACCTCACCACCACTCCGTCCTCCTTATTTGATTCACTAAACTTGCATTCCAAATACTCCATCTTGGATCTACTCAACCTAAACTTGGATTAGTATATTGAAAATCCAAAATTGGGACAAGTTTCGTTCTAATTTTTAATTTGATGTTCACATCTGTATGCATGCTTTGTATGATTTTGTTTGACCCTAAATGAGCACTGATTCGTGATTCATGAACTGTTATTTTTAAATGTGACTGTTTTAATTATTTGAAATCTTGACTTTCATGCATGGATAGTTTTAATATTTTTGAGTTGTTCATGATTATTTTGGTAATATTGAGTTTTGATTGTGTGAAAAATTAGGGCATTTCAAATCTAGAGATATTTTGTATATTTAATTTCTCTTTCACCTCTTGATGCATGTAAAAAGTGACTAATTTATTCATGTTTGAATATTTTTTTTTATCAAAATATGTGATTTACACATTTATAGAAAATACGATCCGTATCATATTTCTTACATATTTATTTATGGTAAAATTGACTAATTTTAAGCCTAATTGATATTAATTGATTTTTTATTTACTATTTAATTGATTTTCCTACCCTGTTTTAATTAAGACAACTTTATCATCATTTTTATTTTTGGTAGTCTTCATAATTTGGGATATTAGTTGATTCTCTTGATTGATTAAAAGATTTTGGAAATATTTTTCTTCCCTTTTATCATTATGATGCCCTCACTATATAAGGTCACCCTTCATTTGTATTCAGACATCTCTGATTTTCTTGTCATACTCTCTATACAAAATTTCCCCCCACTTCTACAATCTTCTACACTGCACGTGAGTGATAAATTTTATTTGCTTTGGGATTATTGATTCTTGGTTGTTCATATGGTTGTTGAAATCAAACATTCTTTTTGTGTTGTTAATTGGTTAGTTCTCTTGAATGATGCATAAAGTTTCTTTTATATTATTTTACATGACTACGGCCTTACTTTGAATGTTTGATGACATGAGTCTTCTATTCATTTTTTGTGCAATTATTTCATGACTTATTGGGGTGATCATGTTATTTGCTTTTGTTAATATAACATGTTTTCTCCCATTGTTAAATACTTTCCCTACTAGAATGTTTGTTGTTCGTGAATCTGAAAAAATCTCTACGCATCACATAACCTCTTTGGCGTGAGCCTGCCTAGGATCCCGGAGATCCTTAGGATCTCGACAACGTCAAGGGTTGGTGTTGTGTCTCCAAAGAGATATTTCGAATTTAGGATATGTTTTTGGTGTTTTCCTTGTGCTCACAGATTAAAGACGAGCGGTTAGACAAGACAGAGTTGCCATGAATTTGAGTGTCGCTGAGGGCTATCCAATCTAGCCCCTTAGGCTTTCTTTTAATTCATTCATTATTGGTCTGTAATAATTAGTGGTACGAACATTGACACATAATAAAAATTGGGGACTGCTTGGGGTGGGGTTTTATGTGTTTTAGGTGCTACATGAATCACTTAGGCAAACAAATCTAAGATTCATTAATTAATTGGTTGTTTAGGCAAATCTAATTTAGGACTTATTTTAATCACCTAGAGATCATGTTTTAGGAGTTTAATTAACGTTTGCTTTATTAAATTACATTTAAATACGTCTATTTAATTTAAGACATGTTTATTTACTTTTGACTTGTTTAGCAAAGCTTTGACATATTACATAAAAATGAGATTTTAACACTTCAAATGACATTCCCAATATGAAATTATCTGCGATATGCCTCATTTCAATCTTTATTTTTTTCTACTTTGTCTATCGGAAACAACCTCTCTACTTCTTCGGAGGTAGTGGTATGGGCTGCGTACATTTCACCCTCCCCAGACCTCACTGTGTGGGAATATACTGGGTTGTTGTTGTACTTTGTTTATGCAAGCATTTTAAAAACACAACATTAACTGTTAACATTTTTGTCAAAAATTATTGTTTAATTTTTTTTTCTTTTTTTGCAACTTGAATAGGACAGTGTCTTTTTAAAATTATTAATTACATAAATACTATCTCCTAACCTATAGTTAGTGGGAAAGTAAAGAGGAATTAAGAGTTCTAATTCCTATGTTTTAAACAAAGCCGACACGTTCTCGTGAATATCACCCTCCAAAGTTTTTTTGAAGAACATGTGTATCTATACATATATAAATATTTGTGTTTTATCAAACTTTTACTTGTTTTTAAAAATTATATTACTATTATTTTAACTTAAGACCGACCTCCAATCAAAATTGTTGCTAAGGTAAAAGGGCGTGATCAGTAATATCATGACATCTTTTCTATAAAAGAGACAATCATTTTCTTCAAACAACTTTATTCAAATTGAAAATGATTTACTTTACTAACTCAATTAATATATTTTTAGAATATTTTATGTCTCTTAATTTAATATAAATATTTTGTTATAATCATGTCGCTTCTCCTTCTTGCTAGTCTCTCTCATGTGTTTGATTGGTTTTTATCACTTAGATAATCAACAATTAGAAATGACAAAAATAAGATGTGTTTGTTTATTAATTACTTCATCACTTACTTAACAATTATGTTAAAAATAAGCGACCTTTATTTGATCACATAGAATCCCCACGTAAAATACAAATTCGGCCGGAAACCACCTTTGTGGACCTCGAAAGGTGTCTAACACCTTTCTTTTGAGATAATTTGAACTCTTACGTGAATCTCTGGTGAACTAAGACAAAATAAGAAAATAGGTTCGTAGTTAGCCTAGGCCAGTCTCCTAACGCACCTTAATTCGTTAGGTGGCGACTCTTCACACTTTACCCTTCAAAACAAACCCAAAAAGTGTGGTCATGTTAAATCTCGCTTTCCGCGAGAAAAATAAGGCACAACAGAATGATGACTCTGCTGGGGATCTTGGGTTCTAACCTCTACGGGTTTGTGTTTTATATGGGATTCTTTTATTTGCCTAAATTTTATTTTGATTGTGATTTTTCATGATTATTGTTTGTTTTGACATCTTAATTTATTTTTTCACATGTTAGCCCTTTCCCTTCCCTTATTATGCATTTTTCATATTTCTTCATGCATATATCTTCCCCTCTTCTCCCTTTTATTGGCTATATATTTTGATATTTGCTTGTTTTTATGTTGCAAAGCATGTTATTATATTTTGCTATGTGCTACGTGTTACTGCTTTATATAACTAGCATTCCGCTCATACTTTCCTCCACCTGGAACCTCCTTTATTTTCTTTTAATGAACGGTTGCGTGGTTGCACAGACCTTCTTTCCTAAAATACCCTTCGGGAAATGCCTTGTGGATCGATCGATCAATGGTGCGTTGACAACCACAAGCTTTCCCACTCTCGAGTTGTCCACTCGAGGGAACCATGTCATAAACCCACTTTTGCCCTTTAGGTCTTGGCTACATATTTCTTTTATTAAGGAATATGCATCCCATTCAACGTAGGATGTCGTAGCATCCTTGACGCGTTGAATGTTAGTCTCATTCAAACTCCAAAGAGGTTCACGACCTCAAAGAGATTCTCAATTATTTGTTATATGTTGCATTTCTATGTATGTATTGATATCTTGTCTATTTTGTTATTTTTGTTCTTGCCTTAGTCACTCCTTACATTTAGTGTTCCTCACTTTAGAGTTTTACTGTTAAAATTCTAATCATGTTAGGACCCTACAATAAACTCTTAGAGCCTATGCAAAATCATCTAATTCATCCCCACGTGCTATTGAACTTCTACAACTCTCAAAATTTTGAACTACATCTAACCTAATTCTTGTTCCAACAAGATACGTAGGCAATCCTTTATAAGGATGCGGTCTTTCTTTTCCCTTTCTTTTACAAAACATCCTAATATTTGAAAATGTGAAACAAACTTTCTCATTCAAATAGTTTTTCTATCAAAACATATTCTCTATTTCTTTCACCTTTCCATAATGTCATAAGGGTGAAACTTAGAAGATTTTCTCTGGATTATTCCAACAAATTTTCACAAATTTTCAAACTCTCAAACATTTCAAACTAAATACCTCAAAATGTTCAAAACTTTGTCGATCTTCAATTCTCCCATTTATTCAAAACAATTTCTTTAAACATTATATCTCTGCAATATCTTATCAGTATTCACTTGTTCACTCAATCAACATCAAGTAAGAATTTAATATCTAGGTCTTTGTTAGAATCTATCTTCCGTCTTGTGATATTAATTCATTTTTCAAGCTTAAGTTCTAGCCTACCCATTCGTCCTAAAGTCCTCCTTGACAAAATGACTCATATTGACATACTATCTCTTTTCGCATTGAGTACGCTAATACTTATTTTGTTTAGTTTACTATTTATTACTTAAAGGCTGTTTAGCATTTGAACATCGACTCAATTGAAAATCTACAATGTGACAAATATGCTCAATATCCAGAAAGATTACATCCCTCTTTTCTCTCACTCAAGGCGAAATACTGTTTAGATCGAACCTTCTTATTCTCGCGTTATTCATGTACCCTCTCAATAATTTTCTTCAACATTCACCACTCTTGAAAATGGGAGACGACTTTAGTCTCCATTTATCGCCTTATGACTAAATAATATTTTCTATCTTATCTACCTTTCTTTTTACTCATGAACTACGTTCGACCTGACTTTCATTCAGAGGCCGCCCACTCTGGGTCCGGTCTTAATCTAATAAAACATTTTTTTTTCTCTTTCAAATTCCTACACTTCCAAAAATGTCAGGCTAATAGGCCCAACTCTTAAGCATATAAAGACAAATTACAATTGAGGTTACGATATTCAAATGTAGGACAACCATTTCTTTTGGACTAATGTTTTCTTTGAGTGGTATAGGAATATAAGAATCTAAACACAAAATTGGGGTAGAATTTTTGAGGTTTCAAGAAAACCTCAAAAAAATTCACAAGTAAACAATATATCAATTCACAATGATGTGCGAAAGGCGCTACTTATTCTAAACTGAGGCAGAATTTTTTGAGAATTTCTCAAAAATTTCACCATGATGAAGTACAAGTCCCAACGGTCCATGAAGCAGAGACAATGACCACAGAGTAAAATCGAGCAAGGTACGAATCGACATTTCTTTTCGACTGATAATTTTTCTTGGAGTGCAGACAACATGCACTAAACGCAATAACGATGCTGTGATATCATCAAAGAGGCCAGGATTACATCCCCAATAAGGGAAATGAGCTAAGTTGTTCTATCTTTTAACTTTGACAATATTTAATTTGACATTACTTTGTTAAATAATCTTGAGTTCTTGTAGAACCTTAAATTAAACAATCTTGGGTTCCTATAGAACCTTATTCCACAATATTGGGTTCATGTAGAACCTTATCAAACAATATTGGGTTCTTGTAGAACCTTAATTGAACAATCTTGGATTCCTGTAGAACCTTATTCAACAAAATTGGGTTCCTGTATAACCTTAATCAACAATATTGGGTTCCTGTAGAATCTTGGGTTTTTTTAGAATGTTATTCGACAATGTTGGGTTTTTGTAGAACCTTATTCCACAATCTTGGGTTCTTGTAGAACCTTAATTGAACAATCTTGGGTTCCTGTAGAACCTTATTCAATAAAATTGGGTTCCTGTTGAACCTTAATCAATAACATGGGTTCCTGAAGAACCTTATTCAATGATATTGGGTTCCTGTAGAACCTTAATCAATAATAATGGGTTCCTGTAGTATCTTAATAAACAACATGGGTTCCTGTAGAACCTTATTCAATGATATTGGATTCCTGTAGAACCTTATTCAAGAATATTGGGTTCTTATAGAACCTTATACAACAATATTGGGTTCCTGTAGAACCTTATTAAACAATCTTGGGTTCCTGTAGAACCTTATCCATAATATTGGATTTCTGTAGAACCTTATCTACAATATTGGGTCCATGTAGGACCTTAATAAACAATATTGGGTTCTTGCAACCTATGTTTTTCATGTGCTTATCGTATTCACATTCCACGTTTCAAAATCTCTCTAACCTTGTTTATTTGTGCTATCATTATTCAAATCCTACCTTTGTTCTTACACCTCTCAACTCATTGTTATTACAAGTGTTATTTGCCTCAATCACACCAACCCACGATATTATTGTTGACGCCCCTATCCTCTATTATTAACATTCTTTAGGAATATTGTTTGTTCCTAAATCTAGAACTACAAACGACCTGATTCTCGTAAAACTAGAGATATGTAGGCGACTTAAGACCAAAGTCTCGGCCACACTATTTTTAACCACCTCCTGTTACTTTAATTCCAACGAAGCTTTCTTGGTCGGATAAAATTAGCTACTACGTCAACTTTTGTTGCTTGACAATTCTTTCATCATTCTCAAGCAATGAAGGGGAACCTGTTGACATTCAATTTTGACCTCCTGATACTCCTTTTAGGCTGCTATTTTATCAAAATTATTTAATTTTAAATGTTAATAGTTTTTACGCATTATTCTTGTATCATATAAATAACGACGCGCCACATTTATGATTTTTTTTAAAATGGACAAATTATTGTATTTCTTTTATTATCATCTTTTTAAAATTTATTAATTCAAATATAATATTTTATACAATTTTATTATTTTTTCATAAATATGCATACTCATCATTTACAAACGCATTGTCTAGTTTAATTTTTATTATTACATAACGTTAGTTTCTCTCAATAAGACGTCTTACTATTATTATTATTATTATTATTATTATTATTACATTTCTTAAATTAGCAGCCATTTTTTTTTATTTCAATTTTCCCTTACTTATTTAATTTATAGCCACTTTTTAACTCTTTTTAATATTATTTTTACCATGTCTTATCTCAGCCGTTGATCAAAGATGATCCAACGGTTGAGATCAAATCCCCCACTCTTCCCTTTTTAACCCTTTACAACAAAACCCTAATGCCATTTTGCTAAAGAACAGCCAACATCACTTTCTTTCTCTCTCTCTCTCTCTCCCTCATCTCTCTAAAGGCTCCACCAATACCGCTGTCGGTGAGGTAGTCACTCCTGCCGCCTCCCACCAGAGAACAACGACGTCCAGCCAAGTGATCCCCCGACCACCGATTCGCCGGAGAATTCCTCTCCAACGCCACACTTTTCTTGTTGCTGCTCACGCTCGCTATGCCCGCCGCCGGTGAACGGCTCTTTTCTTTCTCGCCGCCAGTCGCCAAACCGACCATCACCGGCCACTACCGTGGCTTTCGCTCCGCTCTCCCACCTCCGACGAACCAGACCCACACCGGTGAACCTCGCCCAGCCATGCCGCCTTCTTTTGCCACGAACCAGTCGCCAGCCAAGCCACCTAAACCGCCGGCTAACACTGGCGCCAATAGTCCCGCTCCGTTCAGCTTCTCCATCGGCGACCTCTTTCACTCTACTAGCAATTAAATCAACGCGGTCCCCCGCCCCTTCACCAAAACAGCTGCTTCCCCTGATGAAATAACCCTCACAACATCTGATGTTGACCATTACTGCCATTTCCGAACAAAAATCGTCAGAAATTATCAAATACACGACGGATCTACGGAATCCGTCTCGGGTTTGTTTTCTCTTTTAAATTCTCGTCTTAATCTTTTTTTTTTTACCCTTCTCCGTTTCATAAGAATAATCTCAATCGATGACGGTTAGCTGAATTTTGACTCGATTGCATTGCTCATTTGCTTATCTGGATTAGTATATATAAAAATCCCCAAATTGGGACAAGTTTCGTTCTAATTTTTAATTTGATGTTCACGTCTGTATGCATGCTTCGTATGATATTGTTTGACCCTAAATGAGCACTGATTCGTGATTCATGAACTGTTATTTTTAAATGTGATTGTTTAAATTAATTCAAAATCTTGACTTTCATGCATGGATAATTTTGATATATTTGAGTTGTTCATGATTATTTTGGTAATATTGAGTTCTGATTGTGTGCAAAATTAGGGCATTTCAAATCTAGAGATATTTTGTATATTTAATTGCTCTTTCACCTCTTGATGCATGTGGAAAGTGACTAATTTATTCATAGTCTGAATATTTATTTTTTTCAATCAAAATATGTGATTTACACATTTATAGAAAATACAATCCCTATCATATTTCTTACATATTTATTTATGGTAAAATTGACTAATTTTAAGCCTAATTGATATTAATTGATTTTTTCTTTACCATTTAATTGATTTTCCTACCCTGTTTTAATTAGGACAACTTTATCATCATTTTTATTTTTGGTAGTCTTCATAATTTGGGATATTAGTTGATTCTCTTGATTGATTAAAAGATTTTGGAAATATTCTTCTTCCCTTTTATCATTGTGATCCCCTCACTATATAAGGTCACGCTTCATTTGTATTCAGACATCTATGGTTTTCTTGTCATACTCTCTATACAAAACTTTTCCCCACTTCTACACTCTTCTACACTACACGTGAGTGATAAATTTTATTTGCTTTGGGATTGCTGATTCTTGGTTGTTCATACGGCTGTTGAAAATCCAACATTCTTTTTGTTCTGTTAATCGGTTAGTTCTCTTGAACGATGCATTAAGTTTCTCTTATGTTATTTTACATGACTACGAGCTCACTTTGAATGTTTGATGATATGAGTCTTCTATTCATTTTTTGTGCAATTATTTCGTGACTTATTGGGGTGGTCATGTTATTTGATTTTGTTAATATAACATGTTTTCTCCCGTTGTTAAATGTTTTCCCCAATAGAATGTTTGTTGTTCGTGAATCTGAAATAATCTCTATGCGTCGCATAACCTCTTTGGCGTGAGCCTACCTAGGATCCTCGAGATCCTTAGGATCTCGACAACGTCAAGGGTTGGTTTTGTGTCGCCAAGGAGATATTTCGAATTCGGGATGTGTTTTTGGTGTTTTCCTTGTGCTTACAGATTAAAGACGAGCGATTAGACAAGACAAACTTGCCATGAATTTGAGGGTCGCCGAGGGCTATCCAATCTAGCCCCTTAGGCTTTCTTTTAATTCATTCATTGTTGGTCTGTAATAATTTGTTGTACGAACATGGACACAGTGAAAATTGGGGACTGCTTGGGGTGGTGTTTTATGTGTTTTAGGTGCTACATGAATCACTTAGGCAAACAAACCTAGGGTTCGTTAATTAATTAGTTGTTTAGGCAAATCTAATTTAGGACTTATTTTAATCACCTAGAGATCATGTTTTAGGAGTTTGATTAACATTCGATTTATTAAATTACGTTTGAATACGTCAGTTTAATTTAAGACATGTTTATTTACTTTTGACTTGTTTAGCAAAGCTTTGATATATTTCAAAAATTGAGATTTATCACTTTAAATGAAATTCCCAATATGAAATTATCTGCGTTATGCGTCATTTCAATCTTTATTTTTTTCTACTTTGTTTATGCAAGCATTTTAAAAACACAGCATTAATTGTTAACATTTTTGTCAAAAATCATGGTTTAATTCTTTTTTTTCTTTTTTGCAACTTGAATAGGACAATGTCTTTTTAAAATTATTAATTACAAAAATACTATCTCCTAACCTATTGTTAGCGGGAAAGTAAAGAGGAATTAAGAGGTCTAATTCTTATGTTTTAAACTAAGCCGACACGTTCCAGGGAATATGGCTCACCAAAGTTTTTGTTGAAGATCATGTGTATCTATACATATATAAATATTTGTGTGTTATCAAACTTTCACTTGTCTTTAAATTATGTTACTATTATTTTAACTTAAGACCGACCTCCAATCAAAATTGTTGCTAAGGTAAGAGGGCGCGATTAGTAATGTCGCTTCTCTCTTCTTGCTCGTCTCTCTCATGTGTTTGATTGGTTTTTATCACTTAGATAATCAACAATTAGAAATAACAAAAATAACATGTGTTTGTTTATTAATTACTTCATCACTTAGTTAACAATTAAGTTGAAAATAAGCACATAGGATCCCTGCGTAAAATTTGCGTAAAATTTGAATTCGGACGGGAACCACCTTTGTGGACCTCAAAAGGTGCCTAACACCTTCCTTTTGAGGTAATTTGAACCCTTACCCGAATCTCTGATGAACTAGGATTAAATAACAAAATAGGTTCATAGTTAGCCTAGACTGGTGCCCTAACGCACCTTAATTCGTTAGGTAGTGACTCTTTATACCCTTCAAAACAATCCCAGAAAGAGTGGTTAAGTCGAATCTCGCTTTTCGCGAGGAAAATGGGGCGCGACAATAACTGAACAGTATCTCAATTTTATTAAATTTTAAAATAAACTCATAGTTAAAATTTTAACTTATATATACCTAACACTATTGTTAGTGTCACGATTTGAAGCTACACTCTAGTCGTAACAATGGTGCTTACCACAAGCTAACCCATGAGTTAGTACCTTCTGTGAGCACTGAATAAATATGAACATAACACCTGTGCGAAAGATGAGCTTAGAAGGAAATATAAATTAGAATACTTAAATACCAGATCAATTATAAGTCTGAAACATTTGATAAAAACTAAAAGTAACTGACTCATTATCTAACTAACTATCTGAACGTTTGAAAGCCTCTAAACTGACTTAGGAGTTGATGAGATAGACCCCCAACTAACTCCGACTGACTAAATGAAATGTAATACTGAAATAACTGAATAAACATAATATGTCCTCGATGGATGAGGACTCACCGCTACGGCTATTGGATTACGCTGAGTTGTCTAACTGCGGTCGAAAAATGTGCATCCGAACCTATGATATAAGACATCATAGCGCAAAAAGAATATGCGGTCAGTACTTTGAATGTACTCGTATATGAGACGAGGTTAGGTTGATATACATGGGGTACTGTGCAAATGAAATAAGGACTAACTGAATAGCATGAGATTACTGAACATGAATGTATGAAAATTATAACATCTGAGAATGCAAAACCAAGCATAAACATATATCTGAAATAATCTGTAATCTGAAAGATTGAAATCTGATAACTTCATAACTGAGAATTTGTATGCTTTGGTCAGGCAAACCTGAACTGAAACTATATTGAATACTATAGTGAGATCGTGTGAGGTATCATCTAACCGATATTTCCAATTTTAGTTAATCGGTGTCCAATCTGTAACCGTAGTTGGAAGAGTGTCAGTATCGTGCTACGGGTACTAACACTGGTTGTGTGGATCCACTAAATTGGTGTCCTGAAAAACTAAAGAGTCACCCTCAACTGAAAAGTGTTCTAATGAGACATGTGTCACCCTCAACTGACAGGTAAACACTTTGTCAACCTTCAATTGGTAGGTAGATATCTCTAACCTACGCTGGCTACGTAGTTCTGTAACTCAAAAATTGCTACTTAAGGGTCACACCTTCTACTGTCAGGTGAGCCTTCATCCCTGGGTTTGCTCGGTGCTAAATTTTATTCCCAACTAAACTGACACTGATACTGGAATAGACTGAACATTACATATCTGATAGTGTTCATCATGATTATAAACATGTAAGTATACTGATAAGAGTCATGGATTAACTGTCTGAGTACTTGAAAAGCTGAATTCATGTAAACCACATAGGTATTGGGTGTTTATAACCCATCAACACTGAATGGAATTAACAATAATGCTATAGACTTACATAATGATAGACATTATTATTCCGATTTTGAGGTATTCTATGGAACATTGTTAGGATTTTGGGTCGGGTTGGATCAAGTTGGGTTCCATACCCAAATACCCATTCTTAAGGTATTCTATATGTTCCATATCTTTTGTTTTCATGTATTCAATTAAATTCTTTTTCGTTAGTATTTCTATTAATCTTATTTCTTCCATATCTTTTCTCCAATATTCTAAGTATTCGTAGTTTATCTTTTTAATCTGAATAATACCAATTTGAATAATAATGTCTATCATCAAGTAAGTCTATGTCTTCTAAATCGTATTCTATCCATTCTAGATTTAATAACTCTTCATCCTCAAAATCAAATATCTTTTCCTATATAAGTTTCTTTATATCTATTATTTCTATATCCTTAAGTACATACAAAACAAGTATCTTAAATTTATTTATCATCTCATTAGATAAGTAGGTTGTCATTTTCATATGATGCTTAGTTCCAAAGTATTCCTTCCAATCATATACATAATAAAATATGATCATCTTAGATTATTATATTTCCAGATTATTCTTAAATAACTATGTCCCTGTATCACTATTAGCATGGTACGTTTAGATGCTATTTCCCTACACAACGCCTCAACTCTGGTTACTACCCTATCACGGCTTCTCTGCCTTATCGGTTTCACCTTTAGAATGACATAGTTCTGGGAACTTTCTCCTTTTCCTCTTTGCTAATAAACTTTGCAACATATTATTCGCTGAATAATTCTATTATATAGTAACTAATATGAACTTATTTTATCATATCATGATTGTTAGGAATTAATGGACTTAGCTATTCATAATCATAAATGAAAATACCTGTTCTTGTAGATTTGATAATTCTGAGCTTTGATCATCCATATTGAGTATAAAATTGAATATCTTATTGGATATTTGAGAGAATTTTTAATTGTTTACAAGAAAGGCTTTCTCTCCGTAGAAATACTTGTCTTAGATTACCGAATGGCCTGCCTTATTATAATCTAAAAGTGCGCAAACTATTCCTACTTTACATTTGTCCTCCTTTTTCAAAAAGTAAAAGTAACTTTACAAAAAGTGCTAAAAAACTAAGCAATAATTAATGTACATGTCTTTTTTGTAACTTTTTATCTTGTTAGGGATTCTTCTTTATTTTCTCATTGGACCGTCCTTTTTTTTTATGTCGGTTTCTATCTTCTGTTGTTTTATCTTCTAGCTGGCTTTTTTCATCCTTATCTTCTTGGTTGATTTTCCTCCCTTTATTGTAGTTGTATCTATCTTCTTTGTCATTGGTCCTTTTGTATCTGCCTTGATTAATTCTTTTATTCTAGTTAGACTTCTGGGATAACATTATCTTCTCTATTGCATCTTGAACATAGGTGATCTGGGTATTTGTGTCCTATTAGCTTACAGTATCTGGTCAATAATTCTTCTGAAATGAATTCTTTCTTAATTGCTCTTGTAGTTGGTTGTCTTTCTGGGTTAAGTAATGTCATTATCCACTTCTGGACTTCTTCCATATCGGACTGTCTTAGTTATCTTGAATTTGAATAAATTATTAACTGGTCTCTTGAATAATAGCTCCATATCGGGTTTCCATTGAGATAATTATTTGCTAGTTCTTGAATAATCGTAGATATTCTAATAATTTGCTTGTTTGCGTAGAAATCTGGTATCTTTACTTTAGGTATTTTTGGTTGCTGTTCAATGTCTTCTGGTATGATCATATCTCTGGTCAATCCAATTTTTATAACTTGTATAACTGGTTTGATTTCATCATATAATATTTCTGCTGGCGCAGTATAAAACTTTATGAAAAATAAATTTTCTTTGGTTATCTTTTTGTAGGTTATAAATGCTTTGTATATTTTCGGTATAGCTAATAATTCACTTCCATCTTGGGTCTATATGGTATTAAGTAATCCATAACTTAAACAAGTTTTAACTAGGTTTGTACTGGTCTTTAGGAGTGCAATTAGCTTGTTGTATCCTTGTAACTTTTGGGTTATATAGTCTTGGTTTGGTTCTTGGATATTTGTGGCTCTGGATTTGAGGTTTAGGTAATTTTGTATTTTGTGGATATTTTCTATATATGATCTGGTTATATGGTTATAGGCTTTTTTATCTTGGTTTAAACTTTCTAACTATGTAGTAGTTTGTGAGGCTACGAATAAAGGATCTTTTTGTATTTTTGGTATAAATGGTTTATCAAATATCTTGTTCAGGTTCAATTCTTTTTTATTAACTCCTTTTCTTGTACCTGCAGCTGTAGATTGATAAAGGTTATGGGTTTTATGGAGCATCCCAATGTCTCCTTTTAGCTCTGGATTTTTTATGTCTTCCGATCGACGTAGCTCTGTATTTTTATAGTCATGTTGCTGACTTATAGCTTTAGACTTCAGTTTATCTTCATTAGTCTTTAGCTTTTCTACCTCATTGCCCATACTGTCCACTTTTAGTGAAAGTGTAGTTAGGGTTTTGAGTATTTCTTCAAGTGTATCTTTTTCTGTTATATCAGTCTGTGTAGCTTTTTCTTGATATGTAGTCTGCAATAACATTCATGTTAGTACTAATTATTTCAACTGTAAATGTAAAATTTAATATATTTAATATCAATCTCCGTATTTCTTTTGTTGTAACTGAATTTTGTATTTTTTTAGTTAGCCACCATCGTACCTGTGCATTATCTGTTCGCACAATAAATTTGTTATATACGATATATGGTTCAAATGCTAATAAACATTTATATAATGAACATAATTCTTTCCTATTTATTTTCCATTTTATTTCTGTTTCATTAAATGTTCCTGAATAATACCTACAATGATGTTCTATTTTTTCATTCTCATATTTGTATTTAAGTACTCCTCCGTAGCTGTACTCACTTGCATCTGCTTCTATTAAATATATACTTTCATCTGGAAATTGTAATTTAGATAGTTTTTTTATTTTTTGTACTTATTTTTTGTCTTCTTCATTGTAATTATATTCTGCATCCTTTTTTAAATTTTTTCTGTAGTGGTTTTAAATATTTTGCTAGTTTTGGTATATATTCTCTTACTTGGTTTACTAATCCTAAGAATGATTGTAATTTCATTTTTGTATCTAACTCTTCTTTTGAATTTATTATCTTTTGTACTATATGTTGTTGCATTTTTATCTATTTGTATTCCTAAGAATTCTATCTGTTTTTTCATTATTTCTGCCTTTTTCTCACTTAGGCTTATTCCTGAATTTTCTATTATACTTATAAATTGTTCTAATAATTTTAGATGTTACTCTTTTGTTTTTGAATATAATAATATATCGTCTATGTATACTATACAATTAGGTAATTGTTTAAAATAGTTATCCATAAAATGTTGATACCTTACTGGTGCATTTTATATCCAAATGATAGTACATTCCATTCATAAAAGTCTTGTGGTACTGTAAATGCAGTTAGCTTTTTAGATTCTTCTTCTAGTTTAAGTTATAAAATCCTGACTTCCAATCAAACTTGCTAAAATAGTTATATCCTTGTATTTGTCTTATTTTTAATATCTTGTTTGGTATTGGGTAATTATATGTTATAGTTTTTGCATTTAGGTTTCTATAGTCAATAACCATCCTGCTTTTCCCTCTTTTTTGTTCACTATGTTTATTTACTATAAATGCTGGGCTAGTGTGTTTACTATTACTTTACTATATATATTATTTTTCTAATAGTTCATCTATGTGTATTTTAAATTCCTTTAAATCATCAAAATTATATGTTAATGGTTTTTGAGTTATTATACTATCTTTATTTACCAGTTCAATTTTTACAGTAGTTTTATGTTTTTCCCATTCTTTTAATGAATCTTCACAATATTGTTGTTTTAATTTAATTTTAATTATTTCTACCTTATCTATTGAAAATATGGTCATTTCTTCCTTATTTATTGAAAATATTATTAGTTCTATCGTATCTTCAGTGGATTTTATAATTTCTAATTTTTGCGTAATTTTTTCACTACCTTTTATCCAATCTGTTTTCTTTCTTATTTTATTAGTAACTCTTTTTTCTCTAACTTTTTGTTTACATGGTGTTGTAAACCACCAGTGTGTTTTAGTTATTATGTGCGGGTATAGTTTATCTAAGAATGACATTCCTAAAAGCATATCTTTTGATGTTAGCTCATAATTATAAATTTCTACTATTGTTAGTATTTTATCCCATATTTGTATTTTTACATTTCTAGCTTTATATGTAATTAGACTTCCTTCATTATTAAATTCTTTAACTACTATTGATGTTTTTAACTTATCCCATTTACTTTCCCGTAAACAGCTATATCTACATAGATTGGCTTCTGCTCTTGTATCTATCATAGGTGTATAATATCTATATAATATCCTTCTATTATTATTTTCATAAGTACATATATTTTCATATTAAAGATGTTTTTATTAATAATTTTTTCTTATTATGTTATGGTTATTTCGGTGTGTTTTATATTGTATGGTCTTACTTGTTCTAATCATTTTATTCTTAATATTATATCTGCCTTTTGTGTTTCTTCTTTCACCTCAAATTCAATTTTTATCCTCCTATTATAATTTCCTTTTCAGTCGTATTTTTAATAATTATTAAGTTTCTTGATAAATCTGGACATATATTATTATTAGTTTTGATTTTTTTATTTTTTACTAAATGTTTCATTATATAATTTTCTTCCTGTCTTGTGTTTATTAATATTAAATATTCCTTCTCATCCATCGTTCCTATTATATAATATTGTGTTAGGTTAGGTTTTGGGGTTATCTCATATGCTATTCTTTTTTATGGTTTTAGTTTTTCGTAAGATATCCGTCTTGATGTTCCTATCCGTTCATTTACTATTTCTAAATCTCCTTCTATATCTATATCCTGGTAACTGTAATCATTATTATCTATTGTTTTTACGAATTGCTCAAAAGGACTTTCTATTTGTATTTTGTTTATTTTATTTTTTTCAGTTATCTTATGCTTTGTTGTTAATACATATAAATTTTTACATCTTGCTGTAAATATTTTACTTCCTGGGGTTAACTCTATTCCTGATATTTTCCAATATAGTATTAATGATTTATCTATATTTTTATCTGTTATTGATACAGAATAGTTTGCACTTATTATAAATTTAATTTTTTGATAAATTAGATTTCCTCTTATAACACTTATTAGACTTTTTTTTATAGGTTTTATGATCCTATCATCTGCTAAATATAATTGTATTGGTGTATCTATTCCTTCCCTAAAACATGCTTTTATTAATATCTCTGTTCCTCCAAGGTGTACATATTTTATTGGGTCTCTACTCTTTATATCCTGTATTTCTTTATTAACTATTCTCTTTGTTATTGGCGGTATACTAGCTTTACCTTTCGCGTATCTACAATCTATTAGATGTTCTTTTTGGCTTACTACGTAGTATTCTTCCTTTCGTCTATTAAATATATTTCTTATTGTTGGTATTTTAAATATTTTTTCTACACTTAAATCTAATTCCTTTCCTTTTATTTCTTCGAATATATTATTATCAAAAATAATTTTTTGATTTGTTCCTTCTTCGTCTAAATATTCTTTTTGTCTTATTATTTGTATGCTTTCTTCAGTCATCTAATTTATCTAATTCGTTATCTGTTTCATTTTCTGAGATTCATATATACTATCTTTACTTTCTAATTCGTAGTCTATATAATCTATTTGCATGTATTCTGTATTTTCTATTTTTATTTCTGATAGTTGTTTTTTTTTTTGGATCTTTGGGTATTTTACAATCTTTTGCTATATGTCCTAGTTTTCCACAATTATAACACTTACATTCTTTTATAGATTTCTTTTTTCTATGTGGTCTTTTATATTTATAATTTTTTACATAATATCTTTTTCTTGGTTTTTTATATTTATATTGGGATTTCCTATATTTATTATATTTCTTATGCCTTTTTCTTTCCTTGTAATATTTTTCTTCAGATCTAAATTGGGGTGTTATTTTATCTTCACAACATGCTAAATTTTTTATTAATGTTTTTTCCATTTTTATTTCTTTCCTGTATTTTTCACATATATTCCTATACCATTGTTGTAAAAATTTTATCCTTGCTCCTAAAGTATCTATTATTTTTGCTTCATCCCAACTTTTTATTATTTTTGAACTGAATGGTTCAGGTAGCTTGTTAAAATATAATTTTCTTATTTCCTTACTTTCTTCTATATTATATTTTCCCTTATAATAATATTCTCTAAATGCACATGTATATTCATCTACGTAGCACATATTATATATTGCTAATTTCAATATTAGGTTCCTGTTTGTATCTTTTTCTATATTTTGTTCTTCTTCTTCTGTTGTCATACTACTAAACTCATCCCTTATAGCTGTTTCATATTTTTTCAATATTTCTATTGGTGATGCTTTAGTTGTTCCTTCTGTGTTTTTGTTAGATCTTAGTACCTTTTTACTTTTCTCAGTTAAATTTGATAGCCATAATTTTACTGTTCCTATTAATGTTCTTTCAATGTATTCTGGTGTATCTGTTGTGTCTATACTATTATCTAGTAATTGTTTTGATATATATCCTACTCATAGTTGTATCGTCTTGTTTGTATCTATTACACAGTCCAAATCTAAGAAGTTGGAATTTTTATTAACTATTTGTTTTGGTATCCATCTATATTCATTGTTTGGGTTGTATCTCTTAGGCTTATCTTTGTAATTATATGTTGGTTTTCTTATTTCTGATGTACTAGGTATTATATTTTTGTTATCCTTTTTATCAAGAGTATTTACTTATGTGTTTGTTTCTTCTATTATTTTATTGACTGCTTCTTCTTTTTCCTTAATTTCTAGATCTTCTATTCTTTCTAAAATTTCTGTATAGGTTTCACTATCTTCTGAATCATAATCATTTATTTTTTCAGTATCTATTGTATTTACTTATAATTCATTGGCCTTTAATTCTTCATTTTTTATTTGTAATTTTTGTTTAAATTGGTTTATTTCATCTAATAGTTTTTATTCTTTATCCTTTTCGTCTTTTTCTCTGTCTTTTTTCATATAAATTTTTTAGCATTTGCAATTCCTTTTCTAACTCTGAAATCTTATTATTTTTGGTTTCTTCTATTTTTCGTATTTCATCCGTAGTTTGTTGTTTTATCTTATTTATTTCTTTTTTCCTGTCTATTTCTTCATTTTCTTTTGCTATCCTTACCATAGCTGTTAACTTATCTTCTAATTTTAATTCTTCTTTTTCTAGCATTAAATATAAATGTTCGCCTATTTTTTTATATCTTCTTCCTAAATTAGAAAAAACTATTCTTATTTTTAATCCTTCATAGTTTTCATATATTTTTTCTTCTATTATAAATTCTTCTTTTTTCATTTTATCTACTTAATTGTATATAGGTCATGTTGATATATGTATTCTAAGATATCTATTGTGATTCCAAATCTGATATTTCTTCCCTTTGTGTATTTATTGATTCTTGACATACTCCAACAGTTATGACATATTGTAGCCTTTCTTTCCTTATTTTTAATTCCCTTCATTTTTCAGATATTATTTATTTTAGTTCTTTATATCTTTGTGATTTTTGTGTATTGTCCATTTGTTAGTATTTTAACTACTAGCTCTGATACCAAATTGGGGGGTTAGATACCTAACGTATAATTTCATATTGGTTAAATGCTTTATCATAACATTCCTTTGTGATTTATTTTAATCTTATTAATTTTTCTCTATTATTCTTAAGATATTCTATATGTTCCATATCTAAACTTTGTTATAGTTTTTTTTCTTTGAGAAATATGTTCCCATGCTTAATTACAACTTGCACGAAAACAAGAAAAATCACATTAGTTCTTATTAACTTAATTAAGAAAGTATTCAACTATTACGGTTGTTAAAGAATTTGTGTAACTTCTTAAGTAGAATTTAATTTATAAGATAAGTATTTGAGATCTTTAATAATATGTTAAATAAATAACTACACAAAGTACGGATGACTTCACTAGTTAATTAACAATTAACAATACTAATAAATAGAAGGGAGGACTGAGGAGGCCAATGTAATTTGAAAACAACAATTTCGGTTAGGAAAACATGTATTATTACCACTATTCTTTTTAAGATCTTAACTAAACAAGTTGTTGTTCCGTTTATTAAAGTCTAATTTCTTAAATAGTTTCAGTTTTTGGATGCTCAATTTTGGACTGACTAAAGTGTGCGAATAACTTTTAAAATTAGTAATATTGTGACTTTTGAATTTAACATGAAAAATTTGTTCATATTTCCATTCCATGTATGAAAATTTCATGTCTCATCTTAATATGTCACAACAAGTGTAACGCCCTACATTTCGGACTAGAATGAAAATTCGTCATTCATATGTGTAGATATTCCAAAAGCCTCAAATCCTATGTAAATTTAATATGTTAATCAATTATGTAGTGTGAGAATCTATTTGAGCATGTATTTAGATCATAGAGGTCCTCTAACTCAAGGACAAGTTGAAAGCTTTCCTATCGTTTAGGTTTTAGTGAGCGTTAAAACTGAGGTCAACTTCAAACGACCATAACTCCTTGTATATATAGAATTTGAGGACCTACTATATGTCAAATTAAAAATATTTCAATTATCTTTCCAACTATACCAATTTCTCCCAAATATGATACCGGAGAAAAAAGTTATACCCTTTTTACTCCAACATGTCAGCCTGGAAAACTGAGTGACGACATTCGTGATAACTTTTCACAAGTGTGATGACTTATCACAAACGTCGTCAGCCTTAGGCAGAATCCAGCCCCCAGTGACGACATTTCTGATAAGTTATCACAAGTGTGATGACTTATCACGAATGTTGTCAGCATTAGGCAGAAATCCATCAATTCCACCCCCCGGTGACGACATTTGTGACGACTTATCACAAGTCTGACGACCTATCACAAATGTCGTTAGCCTTAGATTTTCAGCAACTGGGAAGCAGTTTAGTAAGGGTATTTTGTTCTTTTTCCTTCACCTCCCACAACTTAAAACCCTTAAGGAACGTAACTTTCTCCTATTTTTCTTTAGTTAAACATCTTAAAAACTCTCTCTTACAGTTTCAACCACAAGATTAGGGTTTTTATTAAAATCATCTCCCAAAAGCAAGATTCAAGCCCTTTTTCCAAGATAATCAAGAATTAAGTTTCCCAATCCAAGAACTCTCCAACAAATCATCAAAGTTTTCTTCCTAAGGTATGCGTAGTGTTCATCCATGGATCCCTTTCATCCATGGAGCTCAAGAATAATGTTTTAAATAATAAATTGTGATGTCCTTGTTGTGTTATGACTATATTCATGTTGATGATTGTTGTTTGGGTTCAAGGTTGTATCTTGATGTGTTTTTCATGAAGCATGTGAGTAGGTTAGTTGAAACCCATGAATTTTGGATGGATTAAGATTGTCAAATTGATAAGTACACCTATGCCAAAAGTTGTGCATGTAAGGTGTTTGATAAAATGCCAAGAATGATAGAATCTATGTTTTTATGACTTAATAGTGCTTAAATGACAAGTCCATGTTCTATTCCTTATGTTTCCACATGAATTCCATGTTATTGATAGGTGTTGTTGTTATGAGTTGTTGTTGTGATATGGAATGCCCATGATATTGAGGTATGCAAGTATACCCATGTTATATGTATTCCCTTTCATGTATAAGGTGTTGAGAGCCATGTGTAGTATAAAATCTCCTATTTATGGTATTATGAATTGTGGATGTTATTCCTATGATCAAGAAGTATTATATGTGTCAGTTTCCTTCCATCGAGTCTTAGGGGTACTTGTACCCAAAAAATATAACTGTGTGCCTAGAGCCGAGTCGGTCTTAAGATAATCTCAGTCGTCCTATGATCAGTAGAACTCAGTCCGTTGTAGAATTTAGAACTCTCAGACAGTTATAGAACTTAAGAAATCTTAGTAATCTAAGTATCGTTATCATTCCATCTTCAGTTCAGTACTCAACTTAGATCTCAGTAGCATTCAAGAAATCAATTTAGAACTTAGTATCATTCATTCAGATAATAGATTCAGTAGTATTCCGTCAGATAACGGAACCAAGTAAACTCAGTCAGCTTAGTTAAGTAATAAACTCAGTAACAACTTCAATTCAGATCAAGTACAACTTCTAAGAATCAGTTCAGAGTCTTTTCGTTGGGAGTAGGAGCTTACACCGAGCGAGTGCAGAGATGACGGCTCCCTGTCAGAGAGGAAGAGTTATTAGGAGCTATCCATGAACTCTAGAACTGCGTAGCCATCGCAGGATGTAGGATTCACCCATCAAAAAAAGGCTTGTCACCTGTCAGAGAGGCTTGACTATTATACTGCCTTAGGCTTGACTTCTTATGAGGGTCACCCGTCAGATAGGCTTGACCATAGAGGTATTTACTCGTGGCACAGTATTGACACCCTTTCAGCTGGGGTTACAAGTTGGACCACACCAGTTCAGATTCGGGGCATGTCGGTTAAGTGAGCACTCCCACAGTTACAGTTTCAGTATCAGTCTTCAGAGTAGAACTTAGAAATCAGGATTGTCAGATATAGTCATCAATCTCAGTAAGGAACTCAGATAGTTCCACAGATTCATAGATCACCCTCTAGATAGGCTTGGTCTAACATAAAGTTATTCAGTATCAGTACTTACAGAGGTCACTCATCAAATAGTCTTTATCTCAGTCTCAGATGCAATTGAGTATTCTCAATATCAGTTCCAGAGATCACCTGTTAGTTAGGCCTGATCTCAAGCTTAGTCACTCTTAATCATTATTAGAAGATTTAGACTGTCAGATACAGTCTCTCAATATCAGTTACATCGGTTAGGCCGATCATCACAGACATTTCAGTTATATCAGTCTTCATATCTTACGTTATCAGTATTCATTTCAGGACTGTTAGACACAGTCAATCAGACCAGTTTTTCATAATTTGAACTGTCAGGCATGGTCGTTTATCTATTCAATATCTTAGTATCAGTAAACTCATGTTGTCAGAATTCAGACTCAGTAGTTAGTATCACCACGAGTTTAATTTCAGTTACTTACGCATGTATGTATTCTCTCGCTCATATTAGTCAGTATTGTTCATGCATATAAACCCCTTTGCATTTAGCCTACCTCACTCGTATACTCAGTATATTCAGACGTACTGACACATTTGCGCTATGGTGATTTCTCTTATATTACACCATAGGTTTAGAGGCACGAGTTCCAGAGCAGCAGTAACATTGCAGATTTCAGTAGTCAGAGTTAGCAGTGAGTCCTTATTCTCCGAGGACATGATTACTACTTTATTACTTCAGTATTTCAATTTGGCTTTCAGTAGTCGGGATTTAGTTGGAGACATGTTCCTTCCACTCCCCATTTCAGATAGTTAGAGGCTTTCAAACTAGATTACAAACTAGATTCAGACTTCAGTATTTCAATTTTGTTTTGGTATTGTGATACCACTTTATTCAGACATTGTTATTATTCAGATTATGTTTAGTTTTGAACCTTATGGCCTTTCAGTTCATGTTTCCACATTTATATTCACATATTATACAGTGTACAGGTACAGATATCAGTCATGGGTTAACTTGTGGTCCCTCGGGGTCATCAGCACCGTGTAGCCTTCCGATTCAGAAAATCGGGGCGTTACAACAAGATTATACAATAGGGGTTATTTGGTGTTGGATTCTAGATGATTTATGCATGTATGAAATTTTGTATAATTAATACTATGTTTGGGGACTCCATATTCTGTCAATCCATAAGTTAGAAAAAATACATTTTCCTCATGACCGAACATAGAAAATTCCAGTCCATCCTGTCATAGGCTTTTGTCATATGCAATTTCAAAATAATATTACCATATTGAGGGGACTGATTAATGTTTTGAACCATTTCTTGAGTCAAGATGATGTTTTCTAAGATGGACCTCCCTTTAATGAAACTAGTTTGGCAGGGAGAAATGAGTTTCTACATGATAGGAGTTCGTCTTTGACTCATGAGTTTAGAATTGATTTTATTAGAAAAGTGACTAAGACTAATAGGTTTGAGGTCAGAAAAATACTGAGGTGTCTCAATTTTAGGAACTATAATAAGGCAAGTATGAGTAAGGGATCTAAGAATAGGGATGCTGCAACAAAATCAAGAATCATGTGAAAAGGGTCCTCTTTGATAATATCCCAGCATGTATGGTAGCATTTGCCAGAAAAAACATCTAGCACCAGTGCACTATGTGTGCTCTTAGGGAAAATGACATCTTTCACATCAGGGACAATAACAGAGTATTGTCCTTATCATTTATTATCTTTAGAATGCAATTCATGACAGTGTCATCCAAAAAATATCTTCCTTAATGAATTGTTTCTCAAAGAATTGGATAGCTTGTTGAGCAATATTATCATCACTACTGATCTACTTGTCGTGCTCATCATGTATGCTTGTGAGATTTATCCTCCTTTTCCTCCCTTTCACAATAGAATGAAAGAACTTAGAATTGACTTTCCCTTTAACAAATCACTCAATACCAGACTTTTATTTTGAGAAAGATTCTTGTTTCTTGTAAGCTTCGATCAATTCAGCTATGACAATCCAAAATTAAAGGATCGTGATGGTACTCATCTCGGTGAACCTTGAAAAGTAAGCCCATCACACAAACCAATACAAAAGAGAAATTAGCATACAAAACCCAAGGGAAGGCTCCTAGAATAAAGCCGAACTATATCAATATAATGGAAGCAGAAAGAAACATAAACAATAATGCCATAACTCCCAAAACCTGGTGTCACAGTGTAAGAACTACTAATACAACTCAAGAAAACACAATAGATAAAAATAACTTTGTCTCCAAAATATAATAAAGACATAGTCTAATAATAAGAGGTAGTAGTAGGATCAAATGCATGAGATCCATTGCTACCTCGTAAAGCTCCAAATATCACTCTAAACAACCAATGTGAGGCATACCCGAACCAGGATGTGCACTGGAAGGGCATAGTGGGAGTGAGTACGGTCCACTTATATGCAGTAGGTATCATAGGTCGACTAAGCAAAGTAGATAAGAAAACATACAAAATATACACTAAGGGCACGTCACCTACAATCAGAAAATGTCTCACAGCGGTAGCCCACACTAATTACACTAACAGATTTATAATACTCACATATATATTGCAACAAACACCAGAAAGTACCACAAGTATACATTAGACCATATGCAAGTACAGAACAACAATATATACGAGCACATCAAGTATAAGTAAAGCACGATATAACAAACGGATAGGTAATAAGTCAAGATAAAAATACAATCACATCACAAGTATAGTAAAGTAAATACAATGAAAGTGATGATGATGGTGATGATGTAATTCATGAGGTCATCACAAAACCTCCGAGACAGTCACACAGCCTTCGTATACATCTACGTAGCTATAAATTCCTGACATAGGACCCATGGGGGTTCGTCAACCTGTATACAATCCATATCCATATCTCCTCCCTGGCATATCCTTTGGGAGGGGGGTTATAAGATATCACATTTTCTATCAGAAAAAGCCAGTGTTTCTCATTTTTCTAATATTTCCACAGTGGTACCAATATTTCATGAATGTACATGACATAAGGATGTAATTCTCACAACCAACCACATTGAGTATTTCCATATCCAACCAACATACCAACCAAGTGAGCCAAACATCCCTTCAATGTTTCTATCCATCCATGAAAACCAACATGATTCATATGCCAATAGAGTATGAACACATCAGAATACATAATTGGTAACACAATAGGCTTTTCATCAAATAAGATATAATTATTTTTCATGTATATAGGCTATCAACATCACATAGGATCCCACACGACATAATAGCACATAATATCTCAAAACAACCAAATACATCACATATTGGCGCCCATTCAGCACAACACAATAAGATAGCCATTTTTCATGATTAGTTCCCACACTCTTAACATGCTTTTGTATCAAAATTAACTATCCAGCCCAGTCTGAAAGAAGTTAAGCCATAACCCACCACAAATGTCGAAAACTGAAATAAAAGCCTTCAATACCAATGCCTTACTCCTCATGAACTGATGCGAAATTACATAAAATGTTGAAATATAAAATTTATGTATCAAAAGAAAGACAATGGTATCCATATTACCCATTTTCAAGTCGTGGTCAAAATGGACCCCAAAAGTAGGTTTTCAAAAAGAAAGGAAAACATTGTAAATTTATTTCAAAAATATGTTCTCTATATTTTTTAGGAGTCTACAGCTGAAAATTTACACAAAAACGAGTTAAAAATGAGGTTTAAAATTGAAGAAAACCCATTTTCAAACTTAACTTGGTAAAATCCCTTAAATCCATTTTAAAATCAAGAATTGGAGTTATTTTGAAGATGAAATTGAGGAAAAATGGATAATTATAGGATTAGAAACTCACCCAAGTGAAAAAGGTTTGAAATTAGGGTTTATATTGGAGAAATACAACTTTTAGACCTAACGGGCTAAAATTTCTAAATTCCATACTTTCATTCAAGTTTAAAATAAGAAATAGATGATAAAGCTCAAAGAAAATAATTAAAATAGGTGTTATGGAGCTTAACCATGTTTCAAAGTGGAAGAAATAGCTCAAAGTCACGAAAATCTAAGCTCGAAGTCACAAAAATGGTAAAAAAAATAGTGAGACATGAGTATTTATATACCCAGACATCACGATCGTGGACCTAGTGTCGTAATCACTGTACCTGACAGATATGGGTATCGCAATCGCGGAAAGGGTGTTCGGTCGCGACACTTAACCTAGATGTCCAACGCGACCGCACACTAGCTTCGCGATCGGGGATGCACCAGCTGAGTGGTGCACCAGTTGGGGACTTGGTGAAATTCCAAGTCTCCACGAGCCCCTTGGGATTCTTCTGGAATCCTGTGAACACAAACGAACTATGGTACCTTATCAAATTTGACTCTCCGAACTCAATGATGATAACAGAATTTTGAAAAGACGTCATTTTCACAAAGTTGAACACCAAAACCTAAAATCACAACTTTTCGAACTGAGGGTCGAAATGAGATTTAAAAGCAATAAAACCACACCAACTATGTTATAATCCTAAAATTGATGTTCTAGATCTGCTGGCACAATCCATTTTGCCATCTGATGCACAGATCAAAAGATGTTGACTGAAACTAACTATAAGGCTCTCAAAGACACCAAAAACCATAATATTGCATAAAACACACTAAAATGCTTTGAAAACTGTAACGCCCCAAAATTTCCATCCCGAGACGTCACACGGTGCTGAGGGCTACACATAACCCCAAGCTAACCCTCGGAGCCAGACACTACCTTAAGAAACTCAATTTAACAATAGTCATGCATAATAAAGAGATATATCACATTGGGTTCAAAAGTGATACTAGAGAATACTAAACTGTACAACCAAAATATATATTGAATGTCTGTACATACCATCCCTCTAGTCTGACAAAACCTCTATACATCAAAATCAAGGAGCCTTTAGGACAAACCCCCAACTGACTCAATAGTACTGAAAGCTATAACAACAAAATGATATCACAAAAATATAGACACGGTCGTCGAACCATGAGGACTCACCACTGAGGAAACGTAGTGAGGCACCCGAATATCGCTAACGTGGCTGCGGCTGAGTATTTGAACCTAGATTACGAGAAAATATAGCCCATAGAAAAATATGTGGGTCAACACTTTGAAATGTACTGAGTATGTGGGGGTGCATTCAAAAATGTAAATATCATCATCAATTTCATGAAAATATGCATATGTACAATGATGGATCACTTGGCTTGAGTTAGATTGAAACATACTTTTCATGATCTCATAGTAAATAAATCATATGATAAAAACCTCATAAATCATCATAAACAACTCAACTCTTCAACTCAAGACTCGGAGTGACTCGGTAATTCAAGAAACTCAACTCTTATGGATATGGGAGGTTCTTATAACCGACATAAACCATGTGAGCTACATGAAGTCCAACGTTTTTCCCTCCTAAGGAGAGAACCCCACATTGGCAGGAGCGTCGTACTCTTGCCAGGGAGTACAACCTCAATTTAGTGATCACAATCTCATACTCGGCCTCTGGCCCATAAATATCAATATCAATCCTACAGTGGCACGTAGTTTTGGGGGAAATACCACATTTTCCGCTCGGTGCTAAATACTACTCCCAGACACAAGCTCAGAACGCGTTAGGAAATCCACCACAAACATCACAAGGGTCTATCATGAAGATCAAATCCAATCTCTTTCTCATTTATCAAATAATAATCAATTTGTGGATTCCTAACTCGACTCGACTCGACTCAAATCAATCTTTCTCAATATTAAAATGTATCAATTCATTAAATCATGGCAACATCAATAACTTTGAGAAATTATCAAGACTCATTGTAACAACTCAATCTCATGAATCAATATACTCTATAATTTAATTTTTCATAAGGAAGCTTAAAGCTTGACACATATCTTGAAAGCACTTGAAATATCAACTCATGGTAGAAATATGAAATTCACAATATTAAATATCAAGTCATAACTTGGGAATAGTAAAATAATCATGTATAACAAAGCTTGAATAATTTATATTCTCATAGTCTCATGATGAAGTAATTTGGGTATAAACCCACTTGCAAAATCATATAAATCCATAATAGAAATCAAAGCTTTGGGCACAAGAACGAAAGGATTGCTCTTGTTCCAAACCCCGCATACCTTAATCTTTGAAATTGGATGAATTCTAGTGCTTGAGACTCTATCCGCACTTGTAATAAATGATTATCGAAGCCCACACTATGAGAAACTTGGTTCTTGAAGAAATCTTGAAGATTTATGGATGATTTTTGGAAGATTAATGTTCTTGAATGAAACCCTAGATACATTTTCTTAAGAGAATTGGAAGATAAAATGAAGAAATTAGGGTTTGTATGGGGATTCTCATATAAATAGGGGCCTCTAAAAGATGGGAAAAGACCAACATACCCTTGCAAAAATGTCCTTTAATTGCTGAATAAAATAGCTGACGACATTTGTGATAAGTCGTTAGATTTGTGACAAGTCGTCACGAAATGTCGTCACAAAAAGGTGGAATTTATGACTTTATGCTTAAGGTGACAACATTTTTTGACAAGCCGTCAGACTTGTGACAAGTCATCACAAAATGTTGTCACATAGTTTCCAGGATGACACGCTGGAGTAAAATAGGCATAACTTTTCGCTCCGATATCGGATTTGGGTGAAATTGGTACCGTTGGAAAGCTAATTCAATTATCTATCTGTTGGTGGGTCATGAACTCAAAATTTCTTAGTGTAACAAGAGATATGCTCATTTGAAGTTGACTATGCCAAAATCCTTCTAAAAAATTCAATCGGTAAGGGATGTTTTGATTCACTTAATCGCTAGGACATCTTTGAGGCCTTAATACACATCACCCTTGATCAGAAAACAACCAAAGCACTATAATTTATTTCTCATGAACTTGATTTATGGTGGAACTATTGGTTAGATTTCTCGGGGTATTACAAAAACTGTGCCAATTATTTTCACACCACCAAAATACTACAACACCAGTACGGGGAGGAGTAAATAGTCAAATTACATAGAAACACATATTTTACATAAGTCATACAAATTTTGAGTGGCTATATCTTCCACCACTAAAAATCAAGTTTGTCCTCAAACTAAAGTCAAGAGAAATACCTGAATCAGCAAAAAGATGGGGATAAGAACTACGCATATCAGACTCGACCTCCCAAGTAGCCTCATCTATAGATTGATTCCACCACTGGACCTTAACCACAAATTTTAGCTCTACAACGCAACTATTTAACATCCCTAGGCAATATGGAGACTAACTCCTCAATAAAGACAACCTCTCATCTAACTGAGTCAACTCCTAACGAATGGCATGAGACTCATCCGAAATGTAATAGCGAAGCATGGAAATATGAAAAATTGGATGAATAGATGATAAGTCTGGGGGAAAAGCTAACCCATAAGCCACATCACCAATAGTCTAAAGAATCTCAAATGGGCCAATATACCTAGGCTAAGCTTTCCTCTCTACCTAAACCTCATCACACCCTTCATGGGCGAAACTTAAAGGAAAAACAATCACCAACACCAAATCTTAAGGCACGAAGTCTATGATCTACATAAATTTCTGCCTACTCTAAGCCGCTCGAAGTCGGTCCTGAATGATCCAAACTCAATCCAAAGACTCATGAAGCAAGTTAGTACCTCAAGGTCTAACCTTAGAAACATCAAACCAACCCACTGTAGAGCAACAACGCCTACCACACAAAGACTCAAAGGGAGATATATCGATATTGGAAAAGTAGATATTATTATACGTAAACTACGCCAAAGCTAAATACTACTCTGATTACCCACCAAAATCCATCACACAAGCTCAGAGCATATCCTCCAAAACCTGGATAGTACGCTCTGACTAACCGTCAGTCTAGGGGTAAAATGCGGTGCTAAGATCAACCCAAGTATCTAACTCATCCTAAAAAGTCTTCCAAGAGTGAGATGTGAACATAAAACCTCAATCTAAAATGATATTCAAACGCACACCATGAAGTCGCACAATCTCATGAATGTAGATACGTGCCAACCTTTCATTCGTGAGATACGTGCCAACCTTTTAGTACTGAAAGAGATCTGAACCGAAATAAAATGGGCAGACTTGGTCAATTGATCCTCGATGACCCAAACACTATCAAAACAATAAGAAGTATAAGGCAATCTAGTCATGAAGTCCATAGTGATTCATTCCCACTTCCACTTAAGAATGGGTAATCTTTAAACCAATCCACCAGGCCTTAAATGCTCGGCCTTTACCTACTGGTAACAAAGGTAAAAAGCTATAAAATCTTCTATATCTTTCCTCATACCACTCCACCAGTAATGTTGTCTCAAGTCACGATACATGTTAGTCACTCCCGAATGGATGGAATACCAAGAACAATGGGCATCACTCCAAAATCAATCTAATTCATTATCCCATTTTTGACACACAAACTCAACCTCCAATCCTTAAAACTCCATCTGAATCAAGTGAGACTTTCTTATCTTTACCACTCAACACTTTATCCTGAATCACCCTCAATTCAACATCATCAAATTGATGAGCTTGAATCTTCTTCGTCAAACAAGACCTAGCATCCACAAATTCCAAAACACACCCAGATGTCAAAATATCTAGCCTAACCATCTGGTTAGATAAAGATACCTCTAAGGCCAAAGGCCTCTCCTGGGTCAAAATATATGCTAAGATGCCTATGCTAGTCGACTTCCAGCTCAAGGCATCTTTAACCACATTAGCCTTGCACGGTTGATAGAGAATAATCAAGTCATAATCTTTAAGCAACTCAAGCCAACGACGCTACCTCATATTAAGATCTCACTGGGTGAAGAAGTACCAAAGGATATGATGATCAAAAAAGATCTCACAACGTACTCCATACAAGTAATGCCTCCAACACTTCAATGCAAAAACAATCACGCACAACTCCAAATCATAAGTAGGGTAATTCTTCTCATGGGGCTTCAACTGACGAGAAACATATGCAATCATCTTACCCTCCTACATCAACACAACACCTAACCCAACACTTAAACCATCACAAAAGATGGTAAAACCCATGCCCTCTATGGGCAATATTAAGATAAGAGATAAAGTTAATAAATCCTTGAGCTTCTATTACAAGCATCAGACTACTGAAAGAAAATCTTCTTATAAGTCAACTTGGTCAATGGAGCTGCAATTGATGAAAAACCCTCAACAAAATATCGATAATAACCTGCCAAGCCAAAAAAACTTTGAATCTCGGTTGGCAAAGTAGGCCTATCCTAATTACAAACTGTTGTAACCTTAGATAGATCAACCATAATACCCTTCTTTGTCACCACATGACCCAAGAAAGAAATAGACTCCAACCAAAACTCACACTTAGAGAACTTGGCATACAACTTCTCATCCCTCAATCTCTGAAGCACAATCTACAAATACTCCTCATGTCCGGCTTCACTCTTGGAATAATCCAAGATATCATTTATAAATCTAATAATAAAGGAGTTAAGATATGGTTAAAATACCCAGTTCATCAACTCTATAAATGTGGCTGGGACATTGGTCAACCTAAAGGCTATGACCAAGAACTCATAATTACCATATCGAGTTTGAAAAGACATCTCTGAAATATTTGAAGCTCTAATCCTCAAATGGTGATACTCAAACCTCAAATCAATATTTGAAAACACCACGACACCCTAAAGCTAATCAAACAAATCATTTATACGAGAAAAAGGATACTTATTCTTAATTATCACCTTGTTCAACTATCGATAATTAATACACATTTAGATAGACCCATTCATCTTTTAAAAAAAATGAAAAGTGCACCCTAAGATGATACACGATGTCGAATAAATCCCTTATCTAATAACTCCTGTATCTGATCATTTAATTCCTTCAACTCAGATGGGGCTATCCTATAAAAAGGAATGAAAATGGGCTTGGTGCTCGGCTCAACATTAATATCAAAATCAATATCACAATCTGGAGGCATACCAAGCAAATCCATAGAAAACACATCCATAAACTCACGGACAATATGAACAAAATCTAAAGAACGAGGTGAAACAATACTAGTATCACAAATCTAAGTAGAGTAAGACAAATATCCTCTCTCAACCAATCAATGAGCCTGAACATAAGATATAACCTTCTTAGGACCTAAATGAACTGCACCCTTCTAAGTTATCCTTAATACATTAGGTGAAGCTAATGTCACAATCTTAGCATAATAATGTAGGACAGCATGTCAAGAATCCAAACAATAAATACCTAAGATGACGTTGAAATCAATAATATCAAAGACAAGCAAATCTACCCAAGTCTCACACCCAGCAAAAGTCACAATATAGGTTCAGTACACCTAATCCACTACTAAAGAATCTCATGCTGGGGTAGATACATGAATAGGCATGGAAAGAGGCTCACTAACAAAATCAAAACCAAAATAAAAAATATGCAAAATATTGGATAGAGTAGATCCCGGATCAAATAACACAGATGAAAACTAAAACAATTGGGGAAGATCACAACATCAGAAGCCTCTGCCTATGGTCTGACGGGCATATAATAGCACTATCCACGACCATCAGCTGTCTTAGTAGCCCCGCAACCACTATTACGAGCTCCACTATCTCTGTCTCTCGCATCTCTGGTAGAACCCCTACCTCTCACAACTAAAATAGAATAGCTTTGATCACCCAATGGGTATAGTCCTTGGACAAATGGCTAATCTCATCACACATAAAATAACTTTTATGACCCAACTAAACAGAAAAAGGTACCGTTGGGCTCAGGCGACTAACCTAAACTACTGATCCAGAGGATCCACTACCTAAACCCTACAAGGCTGCCTATAATGGTCTACCATGATACCCATAAAAACCTCTAAAATCTCTACCTCGATAAGTGTGGCCTCTATACTCACCAAAATGGCATATCTTTTTGGATCCTCCCTGAGATACTAGAAAAGTGCCCTCAGTCATCTTAGTACGATCCACTATACTTTAGAAAGACACTCCAAATACAATCGGCTGAGATGTAGCCAACTGAAGAAAAACATCAAACCCCTTCATAAACTTTTGAATCTTCTCAAACTCGATGGCAATGGTAGCATAAGAATATCTAAATAAGGTATGGAATTATTACTCATACTCTACAATAGTTATGGATCCTTTCTCTAGGTGATTAAACTTATCTCTCATCCGATCCCTCAGACTGTAAGGCACAAATCTCTCTAAAAAGGCCTCAACAAATTGGTCCTAAGTCATCTTGCGAGAATTAGGAGATTTGCAACTAACAAGTGACATCCCTAAATCTCTAGAAGTATCTCTCAATTGATAAGCAACCCCATGTGACTAAAGTGAATCCAAATTATGCAACATCTCTCGACAATCAATCAATAACTCATAGGCATCCTCACCCACAACACTACTAAGCCTAGGAGGACCTAAATAAGTAAATCTCTCAATTCTTTTTTGATCCTCAGAAGACAACATTGTACTCACAACAGAAGGAGGAATGGTGAATCTGGCTATCTGAAATCCCACCAGAGAAGGTAACATGGATGAAGGTTGAACTTCTGATATCAGAATACCATACTCAAATATCGGCGCTGAAGGAGAAGTAACACTCAGGGTTTGAGGAGTACCAAGAGTAGAAGTAGGTACAATTGGAGGATCCACACTTGAGACTGGAGAAACACCAAGCACACCCAAAGGAGCACCCTCAAATGGGTCAATAAGCAAACCAAAAACCGCTTTAAAACTGGGGTAGAAGAACTCAGTTGAACAAAAGTTGGACCCATACCTCTAACGTCTTCAATAGGTGACTCAAGGGAAAGTCCCCTAGCACTACTCCTAGACGGGGCTGATCTATATGCCCATCTACTACCTCGAGTCCGTCCATGACTCACAGTTCATCCTTTAGACTAAGTTATCTCCTTGGATGAAGGCTTTATATCTCTAATCTCACGTGATCTAGTCATCACTATTAACGTAAAAAAGAGTGAAATATGACTTAGAAAACAAGGTATGAAAGAAATTTACATGATAAGAAACAAAATAAGGGATATTTGACATCCTATAGCCTTTCAAAGATAGATATGAATGTCTACGTACCAATCCATGAGACTCTATTAGAAATCCTATTATTACAACATTGAGACCAATGAACCTGGCTTAGATATCAATTTTACACGACCCAAAATCCAAGGGTCATGATGGCACTTGTCGCAGCTAACCTTGATAAGTAAACCCATCACACTAACTGATACAAAAAAGAAATAAGCATGCAAAACCCAAGGCAAGGCACCTAGAATAAAGCTGAACTATATCAATAGAATGGAAGCACAAAGAACCATAAACAATAATGCCATAACTCCAAAAACTTGCTGTCTCGTATAAGAACTATTAATACAACTCAAGTAAACATAATACATAGGAATAACTGTGTCTATCAAATATAATAAGAACATAGGCTAATAAGAAGATGTAGTAGTAGGATCCGAACTCATAAGATCCATCGTTACCTTGTAAAGCTCCAAATATTGCATGAATCAACCAACGTGGGGTGTACTAGAACTAGGATCTGCACCAAAAAGTGGTAGGAGTGAGTATGGTACACTTGTACTCAGTAGGTATCATAGGCTGACTGAGTAAAGTAGATAAAAAAACATACAAAATATACACTAAGAGCACATCACCTACAATAAAAAAATATCCCAAAACAGTATCCAACAGCACTTGCACTAACAGTTCTATAATACTCACAAATATATTGCAACAAATACCATAAAGGACCACAAATATATATTACACCACATACAAGTAGAGCATAAAAGGATAACATATAAAAGAACATCAAGTACAAGTAAAGGAAGATATAACAAATAGATAGGTAATAATTAAAGACAAATATACAATTACTTTACAAGCATAGTAAAGTAAATACAATGAAAATAATGATGATGGTGATGAGGATGAAATTAATGATGATATAATATGCGAGGTGGGTGCAGAACCTCCGAGACTGTCGCACAGCCTCCATATACACCTATAGATCTACAGTTTCCTGATATAGGATTCATAAGGGTTCATCCATCCATATACAATCCATGTCTATATCTCCTCCTCGGCACATCGCTGGGGGAGGGTTTTATAAGATACAATATTTTTTGTTAGAAAAAGTCAATGTTTCTTAGTGTTTCTAGTTTCCATGGTGGTAATAATGTTTCATAAATGTACATGACATGAGGATGTAATGCTCATAACCAACCACAATGAGTATTTCTATATCAAACCAACATATCAACCAAGTGAGCCAAATATCTATTGAATATTTCTAACAATCCATGAAAACCAACATAATTCATATGCCAATAGAGTATGAACACATCACAATACTCAATTGGTACCATAATAGACTTTTCATCAAATAAGATACTATTATTTTACATGCATATAGGCTATCAACATCACATAGGACCCCATATGGTCACACATAGCGCATAATATCATAAAATCATCAAATACATCACATATAGGCCCCCCCACAGGCACAACACCAAAAGATATCCATTTTTCATGATTAATTTTCACACCCTTAACATGATTTTTTATTAAAATTAACTACCCAACCCACTTTGAAAGAAGTTAAGTCATAACCTACCTCGAATGTCAAAAATCAAATCAAAAGCCTTCAATCCCAAAGCCTTACTCCTCATGAACGGTCTGAAGATTAGCTAGAACACAAAAATATAGAATCTATGCATTAAAAAAAAAGCCAATGGTACCCATATTGTCCATTTTTAAGTCTAGGTCAAAATAGACTCCTACAATAGGTTTTCAAAAAAGAAGGTCTAAATTATAACTTTATTTTAAAAATATGTTCCCCATATTTTTAGGAGTCTAAAACTTAAAATACATAAAAAAACACATAAAAAATAAGGTTCAAATCGAAGAAAAATTATTTTCAAGTTTTACCATGTAAAATTCCTGAAATCCTCTTAAAAATCAAGAATTGAAGTTGTTTTGAAGATAAAATTGAGGGGAAATGGATAATTATTGGATTAGAAACATAGCCAAGTGAAAAAGGTTTGAAATTAGGGTTTAAATTGGAGAAATTCAATTTTTAGGCCTAATAGGCCAAAATTCCCAAATTTCACACTTTGATCAAAGTTTAAAACAAGAAATAAATGATAAAGATTGAAGAAAATAATTGAATTAGGTGTTATGGAGCTTACCCAAGATTCGAAGTGGAAGAAATAACTAAAAATCATGAAAACCTAAGCTATAAGTCTAAAAAATAATGAAAAATGGTGACACATGGGTATTTATATGCTTAGGCATTGTAATTGCAAACTAGGTGTCGCGATCACGGTACATCACTGATAGGGGTATCGCAATCGTGAAAAAGTTGTCATGATCGTGACACTTGACCTGCATTCCCAATCATGGTTGTGGTAGTAGCTTCTCAATCGCAGGTGCACAAGCTAAGTGGTGCACCAGCTAGGGACTTGGTGAAATTCCAAGTCCCCGTGGGCCCCTCGGGATTCACCTAAAATCTCGTAAGTGCAGAAAAACTATGCTACCCTATAAAGTTTGATGTTCTAGACTCAATACAATATCAGATTTTTGAAAATACGTTGTTTTCATAAAGTTGACCACCAAAATCCAAAATCACAACCTTTTGAACCAAGGCTTGAAATGAGATTTAAAAGACAAAAAACCACACCAACCATGTTACCACCCTAAAATTGATATTCCAGATCTATTGGCATAGTTTGTTTTGCCATCTGATGCATTGATCAAAAGATGTTGGCTGAAGTCCACTATAAGGCTCTCAAAACCACCAAAAATCATAATATCGCATAAAACACACCAAAATGCATCGGGAACTATGACAATCATCCCCATATCGTAAAAATACTACAACACAATAACCAGAATAGGTAAAATGGTCAAATCACATAGAAATACAAATTTCACATAATTCATCAAAATTTTGAGTCGTTACATCAACATTAGCCTAATTAAGAGCATCTATTCATTTCAGAATTATCATTAGTAGATTGAGTTTGCAGATCAATAATTTTTTCTTTCAGAGATTTGATTGATATAAAGATATTACCAATTGTATTCTTAGACCAAGCTGAAAGCATTTGGAAGTATTTTTGAGTTTGAGATAGAATTTCCAAAGAGGAGAACCTTTAACCTTTATATTCCAGGATTATGTTTGGTACTAAATCAATTTAAATTGCACTAGACCTGGCTTCTTCAACTCTAGCAGAGTTCTAAAATAGGGAGACACCTTATCCCCTTCTCTTTTTGTTATTAGTGCTAAAATTCTCTCTATTATTTTAACCTCCCTAATGAAGGATTCATCCCCTACTCTTGTGATAAAAAAGACCCTTAATTATTTATTTATAAGTTAGAGCAACCCATAGAATTAGCATCAGTGCACCCAGTGTTTTATGTCTCCTTATTAAATAATTGCATTAGAAACCCGGCATCAATACTACCAATAGAAAGAATTGGCATGGAGAGTAGCCTCTCTTACTAAGAGGTTTTAGTTGAGATCCTTGACCGTCAGATTTGAAGGTTGAGGAATAAGGAGGTCGCCTTGGTAAAGGTTCGATGGAGAAACCTCTCAGTTGAGAGAGCTACTTGGGAAGCAGAAGCAGAAGCAGATATGATGACCAAGTACCCCTATGTTTTCTCTTCGAACCCAGTTTCAGCTTGATGTAATAGTTTTCATTAAGTAATTAATTAATTCTTTCATTTCTATCTCAACTATCCAGTCATCTCCATTTCATGGAATGGATTCATGGGTATAGTTCAGTCCATGCACCAATCCCAGATTTAGATATTAATTCATGCCCAGCTCATGAATAATTAGTGTAATAATATCTGCCTATCCCTCGCAGCCTAGCTTAGTTAGTTTCATTCAAGGATGGATGATTCCAAGGAGGAGATATTGTAATACCCCATTTTTTCAAGCTCTAAAATTGTCAAAATATGTATCATTAAATTAGTTTTCCAATGCCATAAGTCTCTCCTTAATTTGATATCGCGGAAAAAAGTTATGAAAATTTCCCTAAGAATTTGTCAACTGCCAGTGGTAACGAGTCCAACACACAACTTATTATCAGACATAACTAGTCATCATCTGGACTCATAGCCATACCAGCAAGGACCCCCAAATTTCATTCTAGGGGTAACGATTCTACCTCACAACTCGTTATCAGTGACAATGAGTCATAGGGTGGAGCCATTACCTTAACAGAAAAGAACCTAAAAATATAGTCTCAGACCACGACTACTCCTAGAAACTCATGGTTAGACATAATGAGTCATTAGAAGAAGGATTTTTACCTTAATAGTAAAGGTTCAGAACCCAGTATCTCAGGTCACGACTTATGACCAGTCGTAACGAGTCATTAGGGGAGTCATGACGTCTGGTACCAAAATTTTTGCATGATGTTAACATGGCTTTCTGGTAAATTCCACCCCTTCATAACCTAACCCACATTGTTTAAGCCTTCAAAAATATCAGTTATCAAGGGTAAACATTACCCTAACCTATCATAACTCAAAAATCAATTAACACATAGAAAAAGAAGTGTTTTCTCTCTCAAAAGCCAAACTAAGGTTCATTGAAAGCAAGTTCAAGTTTCAAGAATATTTTCCAAGTGTTTCAGGTATATGGTATTTCAATAGTGGGTCCCTTCCATCAACTGAGTCCTAAGAAATCCCCTAAATTTACAAGCACAACTCTTTTTACCTTTAATTGGGTTCCAAGTCAAATATGAATCTCTTAACTCTCCTCAGTTTTTGTGTATGTCCATGAGTATGTGTTTTCCATGAGATTAGTGATCTATCATTTATGTGAACATGATTTTGCCCCATTATTTCAAGTTGTTGAGTTGTTGGCTTTAGATTGAGAAATTGACTTATTATGCTCAGTGAATACTATCGCATTTGGATACATTAGTCAGAGCTGGTGGGTTATGAATACTCGATGCCTAGGAGATTAAACATGCATTAGTTTACATATTCATGATGTTCTTCAGATCATGCATGTATTATATATTCTTAATACCATGATTGAGCATATTAGTTACCAATTTAAATCTCAGTTATAATTTAGTGTCAGTTTAATTAGGAGAAGTACTTAGCACCGAGTGAATACAGAGATGAAGGCTCACCGACCAGTTGAGGACTGAGACCTTTAGTAGAAGTCCCTAAGTTCCAAAACTACGGTGCCACCATAGGTTATAATGGGTTACCCACCAGTAGAGGACTGATACCTTAGTCCTTTAGGACATCAGTTTTGTAGATCCATGCCAGCCAGTGTTAGTACCCTTGTAAAGGTACCGACACCCTTCTAACTAGGGTTACATATTGGACCTCGATTATCTTAGATTGAGGTATGTCAGTTAAATATTAGCTCCCATAGTCCTCAGTTCAGTACTCAGAGTATGTTTAGTTCAGGTTTGTGTGACCAAGTGTTCAGTATTCAGTCATTCAGTTATTTAGATACCCAACAAATGTTTCTACTTAGTCTTGCATTTGATTTTCATGTTCACGCATTCATGCTCAGTATATGTTAATATCAGTTAGTTTTTCATCTTGCATACCCAGTACATTCAAAGTACTAATCGTATACTTCTTTGCTTATATTGTCTCATAATATAGGTTCAGACGCCTAGTACCCAGACCACCCTTAGTGCATTCACACACCACTCAGTTGCAGCCTTCATAAGTTCTCACTAGTCGAGGACTAGTTATCTTATCAGTTATTTATTTTAGTACTTTATCTTATTTTAGTTAGTCAGAGTTAGTTGGGGATGTATCCCAAAAACTCATCAGGTTTAGAGGTTTTCAAACAGTTAGATAGGTTTCTTTCTAGTTTCATTGAGAATCTTGAGATAGTATTTACCTTGAATTTATTATTGTCACTTATAAGATTACTTTAGTTTGCTTCCACCCAGTATTTTGCTATATTTTTTCAATATTTATTTCTTATCCCAAGTCATGGGTTAGCTTGGGGTCACTTGTTACTCTAAGCACTATGTTACAACTAGGGGATAGTCTCAGGTCGTGACACTAAGCCTGAGTCTAGGTATCTTTTCATAATTCATAGACGATATAGGGTCATGGACAACCTCGAGATGTGTCCTAATCTAGGGTCTAGGATAGGGGGCCTTCCTAAGACCTTATTCCTTCTCCTGAGCTATAAATTCTTCTACCACCACCAGTGGTGGGTCAAGGACCAGCCCAAGATCCATTGGGACTTATTTCTTCTTCAGTGCTCAGGGATGATTTGGTTTAAATTTTGGGATTGGTTAGTGGTGCATGGTATGATGGTGCCCAGTTTACAGATCAAAGTGGTACTGAGGAAGGAGCATAGCCTGTAGATACGGATCTTAGAGTTAAGGTCCCTCTTGCATGGTTAGTTGTTTAGTCAGTAGTTGGACGACCATCTATACCTATCGAGGAGTAGAAGAGGTTGGATAGATTCTTAAGATTGGCTTTGCCTATGTTTTCTGGTGCACTGGGCAAGGATGCATATGAGTTCTCGATGGTTTGTGAGGATAGAATCTGTAATTTGGTCCTAGTCGAGACTCGTGGTATGGATTACATTACTTATAAGTTGGACTTGGCAGCTCAACATTGCTGGTTTGGTTATCTTGAATCTAGTCTAGCTAGATGTTCCTTTGTGACATGGACCCAATTCTCTGAGAACTTCTTGGAGAAGTACATGCCTTGCGGTCTTATGTATTTCTTGATAGATCAATTATCAAGGTTTGAGTAGGGCTCTATGACTATTGTAGAGTATAAGGATGGATTTCATGAGTTGTCTAGGTATGTTACTTCTATTCTAAATATTGAGTATGAGAGGGTTAATTGCTTTGTCTGAGGATTGATGATTCTTTTTTGCATGTATACACAAAGTTTGGATGTTACGAGTAGGTCCTTTTTTGAGGTTTCTAATCATGCTCGGCTTATAAAGGAGATACATCGCAAGGCCCAAGGGGGTAGCGATAAAAATCCATTAAGGGTAGGTTCAATGGGAGTCGTAGTAGCTCCCAATTCAAATGTAGTGGTTATCAAGGTAGGTACCCTCTGCATTAGTTGTATCAGTATCAAGGTCAGTCAAGTAGACTCATCCAGGCTGTGCTTCAGATTATCGATGGAGGCCAGTCTAGCTTCAGTGATCTTCTTGGCCAGAGTCGTGGTCAACCTTCGAGAGGTTTATGTTCTGGCTATTCTAGTAGTGGTGGTTATTCTGGGTAGTAAAATATTTTATTTTAGTCCATCACCTAAGGTATGTTATGGGTCTGGAGCTTTTGGTCATTTCTCGATGGAGTGCCCCTGTCATGGAGTAATTTTTCCTTCTGCTCAAAGTGTTCCAACTATCATGGAAGTTCATGCATCATCTAAAGGTGGTATGCATGGTCATATAGATGGTTCCTAGGATACCAGTGGAGGTACTTAGATAGGTAGGATAGGAGGTTGGTCAGGAGCCCTACCAGGTGGTAGGTGTGGTCAGTTGTATGCAGTGCTTGCTTTACTCGAGGTTGAGTCTTTGGATGTTGTTATTATAGATATGATTTTTGTATACTGTCAGTCAGGTTTTGCTTTGTTTGATCCAATATCCACTTATTCTTATGTGTTTTATTATTATGCTCCATGATTAGAGTTATCTTGGGATTCATTATCTATGCCATTATGTGTATCTACTTCTATAGGTGATTCTTTAGTAGTAGATCAGATTTCCAAATCATGTGTTATGACTGTTTAACAGTTTAAAACTTATGCTAATCTTATTATATTAGACATTGTGGATAGTGAAGTGGTTTTGAGCATGGGCTGGATAACTCACTATAATGTAGTCCTGGATTATTTTACCAAGACCTTTACGTTAGGTATGCCTGGTATACCCCCGATCATGTTGCGGGGAGTTATTTTCCATGAGCTAATGGGAATTATTTCTTATATGTGTGCTAGGAGACTTATTTTGAGGGTTGCGAGTCTTATCTCGCTTATATTCATGATGTTAGTGTGGAGAGTCCGTCGTTTGACTCTATTTCTGTAGTTTATGAGTTTCCAGATGTTTTCTCTATTGATATACTTAGCCTTTCTCCCGAGTATGATATTGAGTTTGTTATTGGTGTTTAGCCGAGCTCCTCACTGTATGGCACCTACCAAGTTTAAGGAGATAAATTCTCAGCTTCAGGATCTTCTTGGTAAGGATTTTATTAGACTGAGTGTTGATAACATTAAGATTCTGATTATTGACTATTGAACTTTTTTAAATGTAAGAAAGTATGGTTGAATAATACTCAAAAAGGAAGAATCATCTTCCAAGAAGGAAAGGAAGATTTGTATAAGATTTTAAGGAGAATAAACCAAGAAGATTGGCAAAATATATGGGACTCTAAATAGATTGAGGGAATCCTATCAGAAAATTCTATTGATTACTAAAAGGCTTGTCAGGAAAGGAAAAAATCTTATGCATTTAATAGGACTGTTATATCCCTTATACCTACTTATATTTCCCTTTCAGTCTTTATTTATTCTTGGAAATTGAATATTTCTCTTTTAATTTCCTATGAAGAAAAATCCTTTGGTTGTGATGTGCCACGGAAACATGGCACGTTTGATGCTTAAAATGGGGAAATTATGTATTAATTTAGGTTGTTTAGTTAGATATAATGTGTGTTTTATGTGTTTTACATGGAAATTAGGTTGGAAGTGGCATGAACTGAAAAATGGAAGTAAATGCTCGGTCAGGCTATGAGTCATCAAGTCACCTTACAACTCGTAGCCCAATTCGTAAAGAAAATAGTAGTTTTAGCAAAATTAAGGAACTAATTAATTGAAGGCAACGAGTCGTAAAGTCTTAATACGACTCTTAGTAGAAAGTTGTATGTTGACCAATGTCTGTAGAATTGAAGATGGATGCTCCAATTGCTATGAGTAAAGATCATGAGTCCTAACGTTTGTAAACGACTCGTGGTGAGGAGTCATAAAGACAACTGACCTAAATGACCTAAGGAAGAGAAGCTACTGGAGGGACTACGACTAGCAGAATACGACTCATAATGTGAATATACGAGTCATATCCACTAAAGAGAGAATGGGATCTACGACAGTAGGCAATGAGTCATAAGGAAACATAATAACTCATTTCTAGAGATGTAACCACTATCGATTTAATTTTCCTACTCCATTTTAATTAGGATTCTTTGGTTATTTTGAGATAATATAAATACCTTAGGGGTTGTTTCATTATTATGTTACACACTTTAGATAACTTTCTACATGCTTTCATATAATTTGATGTTGTTTTAGCAAAATACTATTGGTATGCACTTTATTCGTATCTTATTTTAGCATATGACTCGTAATGTGACTAAACGAGTCTTAGCTACTAAAGAGAGAAAAGGAGCTACGATAGTAGGCAACGAGTCGTAAGGAGACATAATGACTCGCTGCTAGAGATGCAACCACTTCCGACTTAATTTTCCTATTCCATTTTAATTAGTAGTCTTTGGTTATTTTGATACAATATACATACCATAGGGTTATTACATTATTATGTTACACATTTTATATAACTTTCTACATACTTTCACATACTTTGATCGTGGATATAATTGTTCTTGGATTTTTGGTTCGTGTTCAATTGGAGATTTTGGATTTTATTCTTTCTTTATCATGTAATTAATTACATGTCTTATTTATTGATTATCACGGATTATTGCATAAGCACGAGAGGCTAAGTTCCCTGACTAGGGTTGTGAGAACCCTGGTGGATTAACTACGTAAAGAAAGTGGAGATTCGTCTATTCTATTGGTGTTGCGTGTATTACAAAAATAGTTACAATAGTGATTTGAGGTTATCAAACATCATCTAATCAACTCAAGACTTAATAGGTGAGAGTTGTACTGAGGTTACAGACAAGGGACAACAAGGCGACACCCTGAGACTCAGAAAATGAAGGGTGACATTTATCAACACGTTCACAAGACATTTGATAATACATAGCTTGTAAACTTTGCACGTAGAGCAATGGGGTAGGTGGATCAAACATGAGAAACTTATGGAGTAGAGAAGCCAGGGGGAACACAGTTCTAGTAGTTGTTTTCTATTATTTACAAACACAAACACTTAAGTTTGGCTACTTGTTACTGTTGATTTTCGAATCCCCAATTTACTTTTCCATACTACTCGTGCATTTTTTTAAGTTTGAGAAACTAGTCTACATGTTCCATGTGGGTTCAACCCCAACCTGAGTTGGGTTACTATATTTGACATCGGCCGCTGTATACTTCTTTGGAGGTTAGTTTTGGGAGACATTAAATTTTTGTGTCGTTGCTAGGGAAGATGGTGTTGATTCATTGACTGAAGTTGGTGAAGTTCAAGGGTTTTATTTTCTGTTCCTTAGTTGGGTATACACCAGTGTATGCTTAGCACTAGGTTTCAAGGCAATCCCTTACTCCCCATTGATCCAGAACCCCAAAGAATTCTGCAATAATCAAGAAGGATGTCAGAGCATTCTCGTGATAGTGTTCAAGCAGGAGTTTGAGATGACCCTCTTGCTATACCTCCACCTACTCCAGGTGATCCATAAAATATTTCTATTATCCAGATGGAGCTAATGTTATCAATGGTAGCTAAATAGAGAAGAGAAGCTAAGGAAACCTGGTTGGCTCAGTAGTCAGAGCTAGCCAGGCCAAGACCAGCTGATCGCCGATCACCAATCGGTAGTGATCATGATAGAGCACATGGTGGCAGATCTCGAATGATACCAGGATATTAATATCTATCACCATATGATGAAGATAAGGGCATGGGCTATGTTGAGCCTGTAAAGACAAGATTTATTATTCCTTCTGCTCTACCCTCTAATGTGCTGTTCGATATCACTAGTGCAATGATCCAGCTGTTGAACTAAAAGAGTGTGTTTTCGGGAATGGAAATAGACTATATGAATATGCATCTTGCTAATTTTATGGGAATATATACTTCGTATATCATACCAGGAGTAGATTAGGAAGCTTTAAGGTTGTAGTTGTTTCCTTTTTTTGCTGATAGAAGAAACATCAATATGGTTGTGGGAACTTTCTAGAGGCTCAATCACTACTTGGAATGACCTGTGCAGATAGTTTTTGAATCGATTCTTTCCTCCTGCCTGAATACTATATCTAAAAGATGAGATCTACAACTTCCAGTAGTTTCCTACAGAGTCTATGTATGAAGCATTATTTTGGTTTACAAAGAATTTGAGTAGGATACCACATCATCTAATTCTAGGTTTAAATTTGCAAGAGATATTCTGTAGATCCCTGAAAATTAGCTCTAGGGCCACGACAAACACTATATCTTGAGGTGCACTTATGCGTCTACGTTGGGATATGGCCTAAAAAATTCTAGCTGAGATATCTATCATAAATCGAGGATGGCACACTTGGGAGGCTGATAGAGGAGCTGGTACATATGTTATTGGGGATGCTAGTAACTACAGAGATGGTGATGATACGGTAGTAGAAGAAGTTGAACAAATCAAAACTGATATTGGGCTGCTTACAAAATAATTTGTAGTGATGACGGCTGAAAAGGTGAATACAGTTGGAGCATAGAGATCTACTTCTAGAGCATATGAGTCTAATACAAATGAGTGACATATATATTCCACCAGGTAGCCAAGATACCGAGCCTATAATATAAGTAATGTTATCAATGCTAGTAAAAGTCTAAGAAAGTCAAGAGAGCAGCTTTATGGAGATTAAGGCAGACATATCAAGGCTGAATCAGAAAGTTGAGTCACATGCCACTATGATTAAACAATTAGAGCAACAATTTGGCCAAATGTCTGCCATATTGAATCAACAAGAACCTGTCACTCTTCCTAGTAATACAGTGTAAACCTAAAGAATGATAGTCTTTACCATGCCATTAACACTCATAGTGGTAAGACCACCATGGATTTACCCATGCCCACTATGAGTGAGTTAAAAAATAATGATGATCATGTAGACATTGAAGAAGCACCTAAAGTTGAAGCAGCGAAATCATCAAATATTGAGAATATTTGTAAGAAGACTAAATGTAAGGTTAAGGTTTAGGATCCTATTCTGAAGACCATTCCAAGACCTCTCCATCCTTTTCCTAAACGACTGAAAAAGAAGTAAGAAGGTAAATATCAGAAGTTCTTGTCTATGTTGTAGGAGTTTTCTGTAAACATGCCCCTCATATAGGCATTAGAGCAAATACTTGGTTATACAAAATTCATGAAATATCTGGTCACTAGGAAGCGGACAGTGAACTATGAGCTTGCTGACAATGTTCATCACTGTAGTGCTATTGCTTCTAGATTATTGGAAGAAAAGGAGGACTCTGGAGCCTTCACCATTCTATGTACCATGGGGTCCTTGATGAGTAGTGTTTTACCACTCATTCGCACTTATTTTTCATGCATATTACCTTGTCTCAAATGAGTAAATGAGTTATAATTGTGATTTAATGCACTAATATCCCCTCGTTGTAGGTATAGAAGTTGAAAAGACCAAAAGATGTGGATTGAAGCTAAAAATAATCAAAAGGGAGCAGAAAAAGTACAGCTGAAGACCTGTAGTGAACTAGCCTCATTTACCATGATAACAGTCCATGGGTCACGGTCAGTCAAGATGGTAAATCAACCGTGACCGCAGAAGTCAATTATGGTCGCACAGCCGCGGTCGCAGCTAGACGTGAGCGATCGCGGCTTGGAAAAATGTTCATCCCAAGTGCAAAACTATAATTGTACGTGTTGATCCCAATTTGAACAAAAAGACTCAAGACCTAATTGGAGGAATCATGAATTCCATCACATTCCTTCTTCCCCAATTTTTCTCTAGTTTAGCTTAGGGTTTTGATGACTCCATTTTGGAGAAGAAAATATTGTGTAAAGCTTGGGTGAAGAATACATTGGAGACTCTCCAAGTGGAAAATTTTCTCACTTCCATTGTTGATTTTGTGGAGGTACCAAGTTTGAAGTAACATTCGCTTAGATCTACAACAAATTAATTCAACGGAGATTATGGGTATATCTATGCTTTTTCATCTTATGTGTAGATAAATCTACCTCTTGGGGTTATTTGTGAATAGGGATTAAAGTGTGTGTGGGTTGTTATTGTTAGCATCTATTTGGTAGTTCATGTTTATGGGTTCTATTATTGCTATGCTAATTTGGTTGGGATTTTATGGGTGAAAGCTCCAAATACCCAGATGGGTGAAAGCTCCAAGCTTTAGAAAACCTAAGGACATCTTTGAAAGAAGGGTTTTGGGTGAATATTAGGAATCTATATCATCCTCGAAAGAGGGATGTGAAGACTAAAACAATGATAGACAATTATGTGTGTAGTTTTCTAAATTCTCACTATCTTAGAAATAAGGGTGAAAGTGAGGTTGACTATGACATGGGTGTCATACTAGAAATAGGGATGCCTTGATTGAGGTTGTGGTTGCTAATTGTTGAAGACACCCATTAGGTATTCAAAAGGATCAATGGGTGAAAGTTTGGTGTTTTGTTGAAAGACTAGCATCAAAATCTATAACCAAACCTACCCATATTTCACTTACTAAATTGATGTTGATGACTAACTCTCATATGTCACTCCCATAGTAATTCATAATCCCAAGATTCATATATAATTTCTAGAGATCTAATTATTCGTAGCCCCGAATTTATACTAGAAAATCCCAAAAAAAAACATTAGTGTAGGATCTTACCTCCCCCATTTTATCTTTTTGTACCATTTGTTTGAATTTAACTTGTAACAATCATTCCAAATTAATTTAATTACCACTCACATTGTTCCTCGTGATTCGACCCCAACTCTAAAGTTGGGTAAATATATTAACGGCGACCGTCTTGAACTTAAATTGACGTGTATGTTGAGCGTTATGCGCCATTGTCGGGGAATAATTTGGCGTATTAAGTTAGTTTGCAATCTTAGTTACTTGCATGAATCCAAACTTGTAAATATTTATTTGTGATTTTTCTTTGTAGGTAGATTTAATTTTATTTTTACCTTTCTTGATGGCTTCTTCTAACAAATATAAGTTTAATGTTTGGAAGTCATATCGTGACCCCCCCATGTTCGTATTATTACGGACCACACTTTAGGAGAGATTGTAAGTATGCTCCCCGGGGAGAGTTTTTACCATCTCAATCTGATTGGGAGTATGGTTTACCTATGTGTGGATGTTTACAAGGGAATTGGGATGACTGTCCAAACACCTCCTCCCCCTATTATACTAATCGAGTTGCTAGTCCCTCTTATGAGCTTGACAGATTTTATATAAAAGGGAAGAAGGAGCAACATACTGACTCCAATAGATGTGACCCAAGGTTACTTACTATTTTAGATTGAATGGAAGCAACGGGGGAGAATCTTGAAGACTTACATAAATCCCAAGAGGCGTTCTAATGGGAAACTACAAAAGTAAGGAAATTCGACAAGGATATAATTCTTGCAAACATCACTACATTTCCCACTCCCTAAGAGGAGGTTTATGGAGAAGAGAAACCAAGCTATGATGAAAAGTTTAGTAGTATTCCTCCGTGGCTTCCCAACCATTGAACTCATTTGAGGGAGAAGAAGCCCAAATAAAGAAAATGGTGTTAGATCCAAAAGAAGAATCGATGCTAAATCTCGATGATGAATTTAGTTCATTTTGGAGCAAGTGTGCTGAGTTGGATACAAGTCCCAAATTAAGAGAAGGTATCCATTCTAACCACTTGTTAACATTATACTTGTTGGATTGGATTAAAGTCTATCTACCCAAGTTAATGATGACAATTGTAGAGAAGGAACTCTATTCTTATGTTTTAGAATTTGACATCTCAACGAAGCATATGGAGCCCCACATATCAATGGACAAAGAACTTAACTCTCCAAATCCAAGGAATGGCCTATTGATACACACTCTTTTACCTAAGGCAAGAAATCATAAAATGGATGCAAATTTGGGTAAAAGGTTCAAGTCTTCGAAGTGGCGTGATAGAACAATCATCACCATACCCTTATATTTTCACAATGTGCCTCAAAGACGTAATGATCAATAATTGTGTAAGAAATTCAAATCCTCAAAGTGGAGACACAAATGGGGATCAAAAAGGCATCGAGCTACGATTTTAAACCAAGCGCTCGATGGGAGGCAGCCCATCATGCCATGAAAAGTGGCCCGTATCCTTTTTTTTATGCATTTTAAAGTAGAATAAAATCTTATTAGTGTGCATGAATAATCCGTAGAATTTTGGGGTGCCAAGAGAATTTTTTGTTAAATTTGGAAAGGAATGTGTGGTATTGGAAATTTGGACTATATAGAAAACCTGGTTGATAGGTCTCAGTTACTGCGACTGCAGAGCGTATTACCATGATCGCAGAAGCTTTGTGACTATGAATGCATAACTTGAACCGCAATCGCGGTCAATTCAGTTTAAAGATTCGTTCAACTTACCCATTCCCCCCAAATTCTTTAAATCTCTTTTAAAATTCTCTCAAAATCCACTAAAAATTTGTGGCTTTGCATTGCATTTTCAAGTAATAATTCGTCCCGTGCATTTTAATTCGGTAAGCTGTTCATATTCCCTTATGTTGAATATCTATTTCCTGCTTCGAACATATAGCATAGACAAAGGCCTAAAATAGTATTTTCACTGTGAAATGCATGCTTGGTAGTGTTTAGTGCTGTGGTTAAGTGTTATAAGGTCGTATACACACGACTGAGGTAGTCTTGAGTACCTAAAATCTGGCCTTAACCCATTCAGGTTAAGATGTATTTCATGTGTTTGATAGACGTCCCCTACGAAATCTATGCTTAATTCTTTTACATTTGGGGACATGAACTTACACTGCAGGGTCAACTTCATTGTTGCTATTATTTTCATACCTAGTGTAGCTGCAGAATTGGGGTTAAAATTGAGTTTTAAATACTAGGCAAAAACTGTTAGACCAGGCCTCAGGTACCACAATCGCGACCCTAATGACCGCAATTGCATCACCACGATCGCGGCCAACGCTCTGTGACCGCCATACCTGAAGGCAGGTTATGGCAGGCATAAATCATCCTGCCATAAATTAACTAGCCCTGAAACCTTCTATAACAATATCACGTGAGCTTATAGATTAATTTTGGCATGTGCTTATTGTAATGTTAGCATGAGCTACACTGTTTACAGGTTCTAAGACTCAACAATGGGAAACTTTGAAGACACCCGATTTATGTCCGCAAAATGCCAACACCAGTATGACGCAGACTTCCACAGAATAAAGCTACTCCTTGAAAGAGGTATCAACCTAGACAAGGTAGAAGAGAAGTTCCCAGAATTCCTTGCTAGGCTTACTGTAATTAGGTGGATGTGTTTTGCCCTTGAACCCTGCCTCGCTAATGAGCAATGGGTGTGTGAGTTCTACGCAAACCTCTATTTAGTCTCCTTCGCAAACCTAGTTATGAAAATTTGAGGTAAATAGGTCCACTTTGGAGCGGTAGAAATTAATGCTATGTATGGGCGGTCAAATGTTGACATAAAGGAGTTTGATGCCAAAACATATGAGCCTAGGACTTGGACGACTGGTATCTTGTGTCCTAAAAAAGAAGTCCCATGGGCCACCACTAAACAAGATATTTTAATGAAGGACTTCAAGGCTAAGGCTAGGCTGTGGTTGAACATCATCTATAGTAGATTCTCACCATGCACACACATAACCGTGGTCACATATATAAGAGCTAGGATGGTCGCACACACCTTATCTGACATTGCTATGAATATGGATGAGATTGCTCTCTCTGAGTGGCGATACTTTAAGAACCAGGGAGGTACCCATTTTCGCTTTCCATATCTTATCACTGAATTATGTAGGAGAGTAGAAGTAGAGGAGTATATCACGGAAACTTGGGTGCGCCCTGGTTCTCTTATCTATCCACTCAAATTCAGAGGTGAGGGTGAACCAGGTCAGAGTAAGAAGAGAAAGATGGACTCGAGAAAATTAGTCCAAGAGGTCACAGACTCTTACGGACCCTCATCAACGACCGCTTTCAAGGATATTTCTATTCAAATACAGGGGATAAGAGAGATATTGTCTATATTATCTCAGGGACTAGGAGAGTCCTCCATTGCTCGTCATTCATATGTGGATAAATTAGATTATGATAAGTACATAGCAGAGCAGAAGAAGCAGAGTACCATATTAATCAGCTTGGAGAGAGCTTATTCAGCCCTAGCTAAATCCGTAGGAGCCTCAAAGACTTATATGATGGGATGGTAAAGAGAGAAAAAAAGAGGGATAAATTTTTTAGAAAGATATGGAAGGGTGTGAAAGGCATATTCAAGGTTCTCAAACCCAACCAACCACTACCTCCATCGAGAATTGATAGTGAGGATGATACACCAGCAGAATGGTCAGATGATGATGCTGAGTCAACAGAAGGATATAGCTTGTGATACGAATACAAAGAGCTCTTTTTACTCTCGCTTTCTTGCACATGTAGTGCAGACACTACATTCATTTCAGTAGGGGGTGACCCCAAATTCTATATTGTTTGGTGTTATATTTTTGGATATTTCTTTTGATAATGTTTTGGATACTGTTTCTCATGCTGTCCTTTGGATGCTATATTTTTGGGTATCTCGATGGTGCCCAAGTTTTATGGATTAGCATGTTTTTCTTTTATTTCTAGTCTTAGTTTTCTATACATACTTTAAATTTTGTTATAGATCTTAGTGATGTTGGGACAAATATGCAGGGGAATTCTGAGTACCCGTAGAATAAATATCAAAAAATGCAAGGGAAGTCTGAGTACTTTTAGCATTTTGTTTTGAAAATTAGGATCACTTTATACACCATTGGCAAAGTCTGAGTAGCCATATGGTTAATTTTCCTGTTTTGAGCCAAGATGTGAGACTAAGGCTTTGGTTGTAGCCGTCTCCATATGTTAACAATTTGTGCATGGTGCTATGGCAAATCAAGAAACCCCCTCCATCCAAAATTTCTGATAAATCAAGGGCATGGGCGCAAGCAATGTTGTAACAAATCCTTTTCTTTTTTTGTGGTTCCATAAATTTTGGACTTGTGAATAGTGATAAATACTCCATGATTGTTTCCATTGGTAAGGACATTGGAGCTCCCTTAACGAATTTTGCATGCCATGTGTGGTGAGAATATTGCATTCATCTCTTGTTTACTTGGGTTATCTAGAACATGCCCCATTATTCTTTCAAAACTAATTTTTATTGTAGGTGGTTGGAGAAATGATCTTAGGCCCTCTTTGTGGGTTTGGTACCTACTATAGCCTAAAAATCCTACCCATGTATAATTTTAGTCCCTAGTACCTACTTTGAGCCTTTAAACCTTTCTTTGGAAAACACGTTAAAAGACGTGAACCATTCTTTTATCCCTCTTTTTAACCATACCCTCTTTGAACTCAAAAATGTAAGGTGAAGCTTAAAGCCTAAGTTAGGGGTGGTAAAGATTGATGGAAGTGAGTTTGGAGCCTTGAAGTTGTAAATGAATTGCCTAGTGTACCTATGCTTTAAAAGAAAAAGAATGAAATAGGAAGAAGTCCAACAAAGAAAGGTTTTGCATGAAAATTTCAAGAAAATGAAATGAAAGAATAGTGGTGAACAAAGAAAGCACAAAGTACGCATAAGAAAAGAGAGAAAACAAAACAGAGTGGCCCTTAGTCTAAAGAAGGAGTGTTGTAAGGTGTGATATAGATGTTCAAGGTAGGGTGTAACCTAGTTCCCTAAATGATATCCTACCCTAACCCGGACCTACTTTAAAATCTTAGAAAGTTCTTTGATATCTCTAACCATTTACTTTCTTTGTAGTGGTGATTGAAAATAGGGTCAAGCCTATGGCATGACACTTATTGCATTGAGATTTCTTTTGTGGGGGGAGAATTTTGTACTTAAAATTCCTTGTTACTTGTTTGGTAGTTTGGTGTGTAAAACTTTTCTTTCTTATGAGATGGGCATGCAAATAAGTTGAGGTGAGTGATTTTTGTCGCCTCCCAGATAATGAGGCAAGTGGAATATGGTTTAGTTTTAGACAAAAGGTGAGCCACTTCTAGAGTATTTGTCTTTGTTGTTTGATTTCTCTTTAAAGTCATGCATTCTTTGAGTATTGCATTATATAATGAAGGGTGTTGTAAAATTAGTCTAGCACATGTGTAATGAGCTACTTGTAGTTGTAAATGAAGTTGAAGTCGTTATAGACCTTGAGGCATGAAATTTGGGCATAAATGATTGTGGCTCATGGCAAATAGATAGTGTTGTTAGAGGACAAGCAAGGTCTTAAGTTGGGGGTGTTGATGAGTGGTGCTTTTACCACTCATTGGAACTTATTTTTCGTGCAAATTACCTTGTCTCAAATGAGTAAATAAGTTATAATTGTGATTTAATGGATTAATATCCACTCGTTGCAGGTATAGGAGTTGAAAAGATCAAAAGATGTGGATAAGAGCTTTAAATGATCAAAAGGGAGTAGAAAAAGTACAGTTGAAGACCTGCAGTGAACTAGCCTCAGTTTCTGCAGTCACAGTCCATGGGCTACGCTCGCGGTCAGTCAAAATGGTCAATTAACCGCGACCGTTAAAGTCAATCGCAGTGGCACAACCACGATCGCAGCCAGACTTGCACGATCGCAGCTTGGCAGAAATGTTCATCCTAAGGAAAAAACTGTAATTACATGTGCTGATCCCAATTTGAACAGAAAGACTAAAGCCGTAATTGGAGGAATCATGAATTCCATCACATTCCTTCTTCCCCAATTTTCCACTAGATTAGCTTAGGGTTTTGTAGACTCCATTTTGGAGAAGAAAATATTGTGTAAATTTTGGGTGAAGAATACATTGGAGACTCTCCAAGTGGAAGATTTTCTCACTTTCATTGTTGATTTTGTGGAGGATCCAAGTTTGAAGTAACATTCGCTTAGATATACCATAAATTAATTCAATGGAGATTATGGTTATATCTATGCTTATTCATCTTATGTGTAGATAAATCTACCTTTTGGTGTTATGTGTGAATAGGGATTAAAGTGTGTGTGGGTTGTTATTGTTAGCATCTATTTGACAGTTCATGTTTATGGGTTCTATTATTGCTATGCTAATTTGGTTGGGATTTTATGGGTGAAAGCTCCAAATACCCAGATGGGTGAAAGCTCCAAGCTCTAGAAAACCCTAGGCTATCTTTGAAAGAAGGATTTTGAGTGAAGATTAGGAATCTATAGCATCTTCGAAACAGGGATGTGAAGACCAAATCAATGATAGGCAATTATTTGTGTAGTTTTCTAAATTCTCACTATCTTAGAAATAAGGGTGAAAGTGAGATTGACTATGCCATGGGTGTCATCCTAGAAATAGGGATGCCTTGATTGAGGTTGTGGTTGCTAATTGTTGATCACACCCATTAGGTATTCAAAAGGATCAATGGGTGAAAGTTTGGTGTTTTGTTGAAAGACTAGCATCAAAACCTATAACCAAACCTACCTATATTTGACTAACTAAATTGATGTTGATGACTAACTCTCATATGTCACTCCCTTAGTAATGAATAATCCCAAGATCCGTATATAATTTCTAGAGCTCTAATTATTCGTAACCCCAAATTTATACTAGAAAATCCCAAAAAGAAACATTAGTGTAGGATCTTACCTCCCCTATTTCATTTTTTTGTACCATTTGTTTGAATTTAACTTGTAACTATCATTCCAATTTAATTTGATCTCCACTCATATTGTTCCTCGTGGATTTGACCCCGACTCCAAAGTTGGGTAAATATATTGACGACGATCGCGTTGCACTCAAATTGATGTGTAAGTTGAGCGTTATCAGTCTTTCAACTTTGCTCGGGTTTTATGTGATCTAGGAGCATGTATTATACCGCTGGTTATTTTAAATAGCTTGGGTTAGGAGAACCTAAACCTTCCTTAATGAGATTGTTGATGGCTGGCAGGATCATGAAAAATTCAGTTGGTATTCTTTGTTATGTCTTGGTAAAGGTGACATCCTTCATCTTTCCAGATAATTTTGTGATACGTTATTGTGAGGTGGACTTCAGAGTCCCTATCATCTTGGGAAGACCCTTCCTAACTACAGGCAAGGCATTGGTGGATATGGATTTAGAACAGATAAGGTTCAGGTGCAATGATTAACAGGTAACCTTTAATGAAAGCCAACCAATGCGGCAGCCAAACGATATGAGAGTTATGTCTGTAATTGACACCATTGATGATGAAGTTGATGCAGTGACTGTTCCAATTGAAGAGAGGCTGGGTATTAAAGCACTAGTAGTGGTGATTATTAATTTTGATAGTGATGGAATTGAGGAATATAACGAGATAGTAGGGTCTTTATATGGGAGAGGTTTATATACTTACGCTCCAAAGAAGATAGATCTGGATTTGAAGAATAGAAACACTCCTCCTGCTTTTTCCTCAATTGAACAGCCACCGACATTGGAATTAAAGGCCCTTCCATCCCATTTGTGCTATGTTTTTTGGGGTCCAACAATACATTGCTAGTGATTATTGCAGCGGTCCTGGTTGAGCAGAGGTAAAGGAAATATTATTGGTGTTTCAAAGGTTCAAGAGATCTGTAGGGTGGACCATTAATGGTATCATGGCTATTTTGCTAGGGAATTATACTCACAAGATCCAACTTGAACCAGACTGCATTACTAGTATAGAGTATTAGCAGCGACTAAATCCTTCTATGCAGAGGTGGTAAAGAAAGATATTATTAAGTAGTTGGACGCTGGTGTTGTTTACCTCATTGATGATAGTAAGTGGGTCAGTCTTGTGTTGTGTACCCCAAAGAAAAACGGAATTGCTGTCGTGCCAAATGAGAAAAATAAGCTCATGACAATGAGACCAGTCACAAGTTAGAGAGTGTGCATGGACTATAGAAATCTAAACATTTGGACCCTAAAGGACCACCACTTCCCAATTCCCTTCATGGACCTGATGCTGGATAGACTTGCGGGAAGGGGTTGGTATCATTTTTTTGATGGCTATTTGGGTTACAATAAGATCATGATTTCTCCTAAATATCAAGAGAAGGCAACATTTACCTGCCCATATGGGACCTTTGATTTCAATAGAATGCCATATGGGTTGTGCAATGCTCCAGCCACATTTTAGATATGTATGATATCCATCTTCTCTGACATGGTAGAAAACACCATTGAGGTATTTATGGATGTCTTTTCAATGGTTGATGAGTCTTTTTATGAATGTCTAGTTCACTTGGACAATGCTTTACGCCGATGTGAAGAATGCAACTTGTTACGTAATTGTGAAAAGTGTCATTTTGTGGTGAAAGAAGGGATTGTTCTTGGGCACAAGATATCAAAAAGAGGCACCGAAGTTAACAAGGCAAAAATTGATGTAATTGAAAAGTTGCCACCACCAGTCTTGATAACGAGAATTTGAAGGTTTTTAGGTCATGTTGGGTTTTACAAGTGATTCATCAAAGATTTCTCAAAGATTGCAAATCCTCTTTGAAAGCTCCTTGAGAAAAAGGTGAAGTTTGATTTTGATGAGGCATGTTTGAAGGCGTTTGAGTGCATGACAGAGAGGTTGGTGCCAGCCCCTATCATAGTGTCTCTCGACTGGTCTCTACCATTTAAGATCATATATGATACAAGCGGTGTGGCCCTAATTACCGTCCTAGGCCAAAGACAAAAAAAGATTCTGCACCCGATCTACTATGCCAGCAAGGCATTAAACCCTTCTCAAAAGAATTATACTATTACAAAGCAGGAGTTACTAGCAGTGGTTTTTGCCTTTGAAAAAATTTGGTCTTATCTGAATGGCGCTAATGTTATTATGCATAAAGACCATGTAAATTAGAGATACTTGATGGCAAAGAAAGATGCAAAGCCGAAATTGATTTATTTGGTTCCCTTATCGTTAGAGTTTGATTTTGAGGTGAAACATCGAAATGGTATAGAAAATGAAGTTGCTGATCATTTGGCCAGACTTAAGGATAAAGCAATGTAGAAAGTAGGGAATGGGATTGAAATTGATGATACTTTTCCTGACAAGAAGATTTTGGTAGCATCGCAATACCTAAGTTGTAACGACCCAAAATCGCCTCCTGGGACGTCACGCGGTGCTTAAGGCTACAAATATCCCCAAGCTATTCCTTTAAGCCTGGTTCTACTAATAACTCTCATTTCAAGATGAAATAATTCAAACACTAGCATAGTCATATCATATAAAAGGAAATACGGAGAAAATGCTAGGTCCAAATGACCACAATACTGGAAACCTCAACACAACCACAATCTGATAACCAGTCAGACAAAGCCTCTACGAATCCATGAATTAGAGAGCCGTTGGGACAGGTCCCCAACTGACTCAAAATGAACTAGAAATAACAATATAGTATCTCAAAATATGGAGATGTCTGAATATAGGTCCTTGAACCATGAGGACTCACCACTGTAGGAATGTAGATAGAGGTACTCGGAAATCACTGACAAGGTTGGGACTAAGCACCTGAACCTACATTATAAGACAATGTAGTACATAGACGTATATGTGGATCAATACTTGAGAATATACTGAGTAAGTGGGGGTGCATGCTTTTATATAAAACAACATCAATACTCTTTAATCAAATCATGCATGTAATAAGTAATGACTCACATGTCTTGAATAAGTATAAAATGCAAAGCTCATGAATCATGTAAAATGGAACATGTAACACAATCTCATGAGTCATTATACTTTTAGCATTGAAATTTGTACTCACCTCTTATTCTTATTACTCAAGGCTAAAGGAAACTTTAAGCAATACTTACAACTCATGCATATGTCTCATGGAGAGTAAAACTTATTTAATGCTCAATAACTCATAACTCTTTTGAACTCAAATACTTAGAATTCGGAATCATATAACCTTGGAACATTCTTGAAGGCATTTTATTCACTTTAGGAAAATATCTCATTTCAAGCTTTAGGGAAAAATATTCATATCAATGGAAGGTATTTTAGTTTTAAAAGAAAATATCTTATCTTAAAGCTTTAGTTTTAAGGGAGATTCTCTTAACTGACATAAACCATGCGAGCTACATGGAGTCCAACGTTTTGTCCTCATAAGTAAGAGACCTCACGTTGGGGAGAGGTGTCATACTCTAGCCAAAGAGTATAACCTCAACTCAGTGATCACTTATCTCGGCGTCGGGATGAAATATCTTGGTCTTAGGCCTAACAATCATCTCGACCTTAGGCCCAACCTACAGTGGAACATAGTTCTGGGGTAAGAAATCGTGGTAACTTACCCAACTTGGTGCTAAATACTACTCCCTTTAGTTTATCTCGCTCATCTCATGAAAATCCACTTTAGAATAATCTCATGGTTCAATAAGAACCCAATAATCAAATCTGTAATCTCATGTAGTAGAGTGGATTTCAAAACTCAATGACCATTAGGTCAAAACATTTCTCAATAATCTCAGAATACTCAAATCATGGGTACTTATAGCACAATAGTTCATAAAATCTCAAGTCTCAAGCTGGGCTTAATAACTCATAATTCAATCTCAAGTTAGAACTCATCAAAAGCATAATAGATAGCATATAGATTCATAACTCATGTAGAAATCTGAAAATTTCAGCAATTTATCTCAAAATCTCAACATACTCATATACTTCAATGTTTCAAACATTTCAACTATTAACTTCTCAAGGATTAAAATCATGGGGTATAGACCCAGTTGCAATTTCTTAAGAAAACATGTAAAAATCATGTCATTAGACTCTTAATTCAAGGAAAATATCAAAAGCTTGCAACCAATAATAATGGGTGAAAACCCCCAATTCAATTTCATGTAAAATCTCATAAATTACAGAGAATTGTAGTATAAATAAGCCTTTGGACACAAGGGTGAAAGGATTACCCTTGTTCAAAACCCCACATACCTTGAATTAGAAGCTTTGGATGAACTCTCGCTTTTGGAACTCTATTCGTACTCTTGAATGAGGGTTCTTGAAGCCCTTGACTTGGGAACCTTGAATCTTGACTCAATTTAGAAAATCTATGGTGGATTCTTGAGATTCTTGGAAGAGGTTTTGGATAAATAGGGTTTTTGTTGAGAGATAATTTGAGAGAGACTTCATAGAATGCTTGTAAATGACTTTAATCCGATGTTTTCACGGTTTAAGAGGCTTGGAAAAAGTTCAAACTGCCCTTTTTAACTTCTGTAAGAAGCTTGAAAAATTGAACTGGGAACCCAATTTTATGGGCCACCGCGACGCGCCACTATCGTGGTGGCTCACTGGAAATTGGAAAATGGGAATTTGGTAGTCACCGCGACGCTGAGCCATCACGTTGTACCACTAGTTGGGACCTGTAACTTCAGCGCGACACCTCACAATCGTGTCAGGCCACTGGAAATTAACTATTGGGAAATTGGGGTTCTCCGCGATGCGCCACTATTGCGGAGTTCCACTGGAAATTGACAATTGTGAAATAGACCCTCTCTGCGACACGCCAAGCACTAAAATGATGTTGTTTTATGACTAGGACTTAAATTATCCCTAACTTCTTGCCCGGGTATTGGATTTGGGAGAAACTTATATCGACGAAAAGCTTATCAAATTTCCCATGTGCTAAAAAGTCAAAATTAGGGAAATTCTATATGGTTAAAATGATACTCACTTAGGAAGTCACTCCTTAATCTTCTCGAGGAGAAATTAAGCTTTAGGAAAAATTTAGGGTATTACAATATCTCCTCCTTGGAAACATTCGTCCACGAATGTCGCTAATTATGCTAAGAGCACGGAGGAAATTGAGTACATAAAGTTGGAAGAACTCGCTAAACTGACTCTATGTCTTTCTAAACTCTTGAATGCCTCAGAAATTGCAATAACTAATACAAGGATAGATGCATATAGCTGAACTTTAGATTAGAAGGGCTGAACTAAGGAAGAATAATACCTTCGGATTAATCTGAACTTGCGGAAAAGAGGTGCGGGTACTTGGCTCGCATGTCTACTTCTGCCTCCCAAGTAGCACCCTTAACAGACTGGTTCCGCCACAAAACTTTGACCAAGGGAACTTCTTTGTTCCTTAGTCTACAGATCTGAAAATCTAGGATCTCAACAAGAATCTCATCGAATGAAAGACTGTTCTGAATATTTGCATTCTCTGAAGGATCTACTACAACGGAATAAACAATATGCTTCTTAAGTATGGAGACATAAAAAATAGGATGAGTAGCTGACAACTCTACGGTCAACTCAACCTCATCGGCCACCTTACCAACACGGCTCAAGACTCTATACGAGCTAACATAACGGGGACTATGCTTCCCCGTTTTACAAAACCTTTTCACCCCTTTCATTGGTGAAATCTTCAAGTATACCAAATCACCCACTTCAAATTCAAGATCTCTTCTCCTTACATCGGCATAAGATTTTTGACAACTCTGGGTGGTCTTCAACCTCTCTCTAATCAACTTAACTTTCTCCATAGCTTCAAACACTGCATCAGGCCTAATTACGACAGCTTCACCCACTTCGAACAAACCTATGGATGATCTACATATACTACCATACAAGGCCTCAAATGGTGCCAACCCGATGCTAGCATGGTAACTATTGTTATTGGATAACTCTATCAATGGCAAATGCTCATCCCAGCTACCTTTGAAATCAAGAGCACATGCCCTCAACATATCTTCCAAGGTCTGAATGGTCCTCTCAGCCTGACCATCTGTCTACGGATAAAAAGCGGAACTCAAAAGGACTTGGGTACCAAGACCCTACTAGAACGCCCTAAAAAACTGAGAAGTAAATTGAGTGCCCCTATCCAAAATGATAGACGAGGGAACTCCGTGCAGCCTGACTAGCTCCCAGATATACAATCTAGAATAATTCTCAGCTGTATAAGACGTATGCATGGGCAAGAAATACACGAACTTAGTCAGACTATCTACACCAACCCAAATAGAATCATGATGACGACGCAAAAGAGGTAACCCGGTCATGAAGTCCATATTCACCACCTCCCACTTCTAAGTTGGTATATTAAACACTTGCATCACACCACTAGGTCTTTGGTGCTCTACCTTAACCTGTTGGCACATTGCACACTTTGCTATAAACTCAGCTATATCCTTCTTCATACCATTCTACTAATAGATTTCCCGTAAGTCGTGGTACATCTTGGTAGTGCCGGGATGAATAGAATACCGTGCGCTATGCACTTCAGCCATAATCCTTTGCCTCAGATCATCAATACACGGAACGCACAATCTACCCTGTAATCTCAACACGCCATCTCCCCCTTGGGAGAAAGCCTCTACCTTTTGGCCCTTAACTGACTCCTTCAGTCTGACTAAACTAGGTTCCCTATCTTGCTTCTCCTTCACTTCTAAAACTAAAGAGGATTCGAAACTACTCTGCACCAACATACTTCCCTCTACTGAATCAAGCAACCTAACACACAATTTAGCTAGACAATGCACATCGTGAGCTAACTCTTTCTTAACTTCCTCTACATGAGCAACACTACCCATAGACAATCAGCTAAGGGCATCCTCCACTACGTTCGCCTTGCCCGGGTGATACAACACACTCATATCATAGTCTTTTAACAACTCCAACCACCTTCTCCGCCTAAGTTCAACTCCCTCTGAGTAAGACTATACTGCAGGCTCTTATGATCAGTAAACACATCAACATGAACACCATAAAGATAGTGTCTCCAAATTTTCTTAGCAAAGACCACAACAGCTAACTCAAGATCATGATTGAACTTCAAGAAGTACTTCTTAACAGTCATGGAGCCCTGCCTCAAGTTCATAAACTCCTTAATATTTACTTTCCTCATCTCAAGCATAAAGAACTTGTCTAATAATGCATCTTGGAACACATGCCAAGTCATAGGAGCAACATCCTCACCTCTACCCTTTCTCCACGATACAACCCAGTCATAAGCTATGTCCTTCAACCTATAAGATGCCATCTTAACACTTTTTTCCTACAAAACATGCATCACCTGCGTGATCTTTCTCACCTACTCAAGGTGCAATTATGGTTCCTCACCTGCCTTGGACCCATAAAACTCTGGCGGATTCATCCGTATAAAGTCACGGATTCTAGCCGTGGCTACATCACCTCCCTATTGATTAGCAACTGCGGCCTAGTTATTGGCCTAAACATTAGCAGTGACTGCTTGGGCTAACGCCTGAAAGTCCACCTGAAACTCAGCATGAGACACTGTCTCATTCAAAGGATTAACAAGCTGGGGTTAGTCATTATCATTTTTGTGGGCATCTGCTCTTCGGAGAGGCATTTTCTGAAAAAGAAAAGCATAAATTATTTGATGAGAGGGACAACTGCAAGCACAATGGAATATGAAAGAAAGAAACAACTTTTTCCTAAAACATCTTGTAGCCTCTTACTCATAGATGTGGCGCGCTACACACCTATAATCAAAACGCTACTCAATGCGGCTTGTCAGACTCCTTAGGACTCCTGTAAAACCTTAGGCTCTGATACCAAGTTTGTAACGACCCAAAATCACCTCCCTGGATGTCATACGGTGCTTAAGGCTACAAGTAGCTCCAAGCTAACCCTTTGAGCCTATTTCTACTAATAACTCTCATTTCAAGATAAAATAATTCAAACACTAGCATAGTCAGATCATATAAAAGGAAATACAAAGAAAATACTTGATCCAAACGACCACAATACTGGAAACCTCAACACAACCACAATATGATAACTAGTCTGACAAAGCCCCTACTAATCCATGAACTAGAGAGCCATTGGGACAGGTCCCCAACTGACTCAAAATGAATTGGAAATAATAACATAGTCTCTCAAAATATGGAGATGTCTGAATATAGGTCCTCAAACCATAAGGACTTACCATTGTAGGAATGTACATAGAGGTACTCGGAAATAACTGACTAGGTTAGGGCTGAGCACCTGAACCTACATTATAAGACAATGTAGCACATAGATATATATGTGGATTAACATTTGAGAATATACTGAGTATGTGGGGGTGCATGCATTTATATAAAACAACATCAATACTCTTTAATCAAATCATGCACATAATAAGTAATGACTCACATGGCTTGAATAAGTATAAAATACAAAGCTTATGAATCATGTAAAATGGAACATGTAACACAATCTCGTGAGTCATTATACTTTTAGCTTTGAAATTTGTACTCTCCTCTTATTTTCATTGCTCAAGGCTAAAGGAAACTTTAAGCAATACTTTCAACTCATGCATATGTCTCATGGAGAGTAAAACTTCTTTAATGCTCAAGAACTCATAACTCTTTTGAACTCAAATACTTGGAATTCAGAATCATATAACCTTGGAACATACTTGAAGAATTTCATTCACTTTAGGAAAATATCTCATTTCAAGATTTAGGGGAAAATACTCATATCAAGGGAAAGTATTTTAGTTTTAAAGAAAAATATCTTTTCTCAAATCTTTAGTTTTAAGGGAGATTCTCTTAACCGACATAAACCATGCGAGCTACATGGAGTCCAACATTTTGTCCTCCTAAGTAAGAGACCTCACGTTAGGGAGAGGCATTATACTCTTTCCAAGGAGTATAACCTCAACTTAGTGATCACTTATCTCAGCCTCAGGCCAAACCTACGGTGGCACATAGTTTTGGGGTAAGAAACCGTGGTAACTTACCCAACTCAGTGCTAAATACTACTCCCTTTAGTTTATCTAGCTCGTCTCATTAAAATACACTTTATAATAATCTCATGGTTGAATAAGAACCCAATAATCAAATTTGTAATCTCATATAGTAGAGTGGATTTCAAAATTCAATCACCATTAGGTCTAAACATTTCTTAATAATCTTAGAATACTCAAATCTTGGGTGCTTATAGCACAATAGTTCATAAAATCTCAAGTCTCAATCTAGGATTAATAACTCATAATTCAATCTCAAGTTAGAACTCATCAAAAGAATAATAGATAGCATATAGATTCATAACTCATGTATAAATCTGAAAATTTCAGCAATTTATCTCAAAATCTCAACATACTCATATACTTAAATGTTTCAAATATTTCAACTATTAACTTCTCAAGGATTAAAATCATGGGGTATAACCCAGCTGTAATTTCTCAAGAAAACATATAAAAATCATGCCATTAGACTCTTAATTCAAGGGAAACATCAAAAGCTTGCAACCAATAATAATGGGTGAAAAAAACCAATTTAATTTCATGTAAAATATCATAAATTACAGAGAATTTTAGTTTAAATAAGCCTTTGGGCACAAGGGTAAAAGGATTACCCTTGTTCAAAACCCCACATACCTTGAATTAGAAGCTTTGGATGAACTCTTACTTTTGGAACTCTATTCATACTCTTGAATAAGGGTTCTTGAAACCCTTGACTTGGGAACCTTGAATCTTGACTCAATTTAGAAAATCTATGGTGGATTATAGAGATTCTTGGAATAGGTTTTGGATGCTTAGGGTTTTTATTGAGAGAAAACTTGAGAGAAACTTCATAGAATACTTGTAAAGTATTTTAATATGGTGTTTGCATAGTTTAAGAGGCTTGGAAAAAGTCCAAAATACCCTTTTTAACTTTTGTACAAAGCTTGAAAAATTGAACTGGGAACCCAATTTTATGGGCCACCGCGATGCGCCACTATTGCGGTGTCTCACTGGAAATTTAAAAATAGGAATCTGGTAGTCACCGTGACACAGGGCCATCACGTTGTCCTACTATTTGGGACCTGGAACTTCAGAGCGACGTGTCACAATCACTTCAGGCCACTGGAAATTGACTATTGGGAAATTAGGGTCTTCCGCGATGCGCCACTATCGCAGAGTTCCACTAGAAATTGACAATTGTCAAATAGAACCTCTTCGTGATGCGCCAAGCTCTAAAATGACATTGTTTTATGACTAAGACTTAAATTAGCCATAACTTCTTTCCTGGGTATCAGATTTGGGTGAATCTTATATCGACGGAAAGCTTATCAAATTTATCATGTGATAAAAAGTTGAAATTAGGGAAATTATATATGGTTAAAATGATACTCACTTAGGAAGTCACTCCTTAATCTTCTTGAGGAGAAATTAAGCTTTAGGAAAAATTCAAGGTATTACATAATTCCCTGGTATGCTGACTTTACAAATTACCTGGCAAGTAATCTTGTCCCAAAGGATCTATCCTTATAGCAGAAAAAGAGGTTTATGCATAAGGTAAGGAAGTTTTTCTGGGATGAATCTTATCTTTTCAAAATTTATATGGATGGGGTTATTAGTAGATGTATCCCAAAAGTGGAGATGGTGAGAATTATTATGTCTTGTCATGCTTCACCTCTTTGGGGTCACCATGGTGTAACCCGCACAACCCATAAGATCTTGCAGTGTGGGAACTACTAACCGACAATCTAAAAAATGCTCATGACTTTGCTGCATCTTGTGACCAATGACAATGTTAGGAAAATATTTCGAGGTGCCATTAACTCCCTATGACCCCTATTTTAAAGTTGGAGTTATTTGATGTATGAGGTGTGGACTTCATGGGGCCATTTGTGACCTCTTACAGTATGAAGTATATCTTGGTTACGGTGGACTATGTGTTCGAATGGGTGGAAGTGGTAGTGCTCCCCAATAATGAAGGAAGACGTGTCACTACATTCCTGAAAAAGCATATATTTTCTTGATTTGGCACTCTACACGATATGATAAGTGATGGTGAGTCGCATTTCATCAATCGCATGTTCAAAAGTTTTCTAGAGAAATATGAATTAAAGTATAAAGTGGAAACCCCTTATCACCGTCAGACAAGTGGGCAGGTTGAGGTCTCGAATAGAGAGATCAAGTCCATTTTGGCAAAGACTGTAAATGCCAACAAGAGTGATTGGTCTAGAAAGATAGATGATGCGTTATTGGCCGACCGAACATCTAACAAAACTCCCATTGGTGCCTCCTTGTACCATCTTGTTTATGGTAAGACATGCGACTTGCCTGTCGAACTTGAGAATAAGGCACTATTGGCATTAAAAAAGATGAATATGAAGTGGCATGATGCAGCCATATTGAGATTGAGTAAGATAAATAAGTTGGATAAGTTTCTACTCTAGGCTTATGAGTGTTCTGTGCTGTCCAAGGATCAAATAAATCTGCACCGTGATCAAATAATTGAGAAAATAATTTTTGAGCTAGGTGACCATTTATTGCTATATAATTTGAGACTTCGCTTGTTTCCAGGACTGTTGAAGTCTAGATGGTATGGACCGTTCACTGTGGTAATAGTGTTCCCATACATTTCTATAGAATTGAAGCATGATAGTGAAGCCTCATTCAAAGTGAATGGGCAAAGGGTTAAGCACTATATAGGGTACACTAAGGAGATAAAAATAATTGATGATGTAAGCCTTGGTGAATTCTGGGAGGTAACCTATGTGTTGTACTTTGTTAATTATGGTAACTTGTGTGTTCAATGTGCATGGCTGGTGATTTTAGGATTAATCCAGACAATGTTCTGGTACCATGCCATATGGGGCTCTTTACGAGTCATAACAAGACATTACGACTTATGAGCAAGAGTCGTAAGGATCTGGACCTTAGACCAATCTCAGAAAATTGGTCTCTGGAGTTATTACAACTCTCAGAATAAGTTGTAGTCAGTGACCATGACTCATCACCTTGAGTCGTAATGAGTGGAGACCTAGGTAAGTTTCCAGTCTTTACGGGGGAAGTCTACGATCCATAAGTTGTGGTTATGAGTTGTATTCAATACTCATAACAGGCCCGACATTACAAGCCTAATGGGTCAACCCAGTCCCAATCATAAAATTAAAACAAAAGGGGCAAATGATTGGCCTTCCAATCATTCAAATTGTGACTCTATCCATTTCTTTCAGCTACCACAACACCAAAACACTCTATAATCATCCATAAAATCAAACTTAACAAAATCAAGACTCCCAAAATTTTAAACTATCAAAGAATAAGGGAAAAAAATTATTTGACGATAAGAAATCTGAGTCTCAAGTGAACAAGTAAGTTCTTCATGCTCAAAAATTTGATCTATTAAGTTTGTACTTCAAAGGTGTACGAGTACATAGATTTCTTGACTGAAATATGTGCTTAAAAGTAATCAAACCTTATTCTTGAGAATTTTGCTATGCATTTATGATAATGGGAATAAAAATAGACTTTATGCTCTAAAATAGTGCTTAAGGATTGATATATGGAGTGTTGATATGTGCTTAAATGTTGTATGTTGTGAAATGATTGAGTATCAGAATTAACTAGTATAAGAACCCATGTTATAGTGTTTACGGTCTTAGTTATGACTCGGAGGTAAACCTAATGAGTCGTTATGTAACTCGTAACAACTGGTAGCATGGTGTTTTAGAAGTGTGGGGTTCTGGTTACATTACAACTCACCTAAATAAGTTGTAGTCAATTGTTACGACTCACAGACAAGAGTCGTAATGACTTGGGGGACCTATGCATAATATGATATGTCTCTTGTCATCTTACGAGTATTCTGTCTACCTTATGACTCGTCTAAACAAGTCATAACCAATGGTTACGACTCGTATCCCCTTCTCATAATGAGTCTAGTAAAGGTACATTGACACTAAATTTTCTTATTTTTCTTTCCTTTTCTTGGAAGTCACTAATGAATGTCGTTCCAATCGGAAAATGGCATCAAAAGCTGATGAAACAAAGAAGCAAGCCTCAACAAAAAAGACTCTAAAGAATCCTACAGGCCAGACTACTCAACATGTCATAGACCTCAACACAGATTCAAGTGGCTCAGAAGAAGTGTACGCATTTTAGAAGTAGCCTTGGCCATGAGAGAAGCTGCATATGGTGCCAAAGAGGCCTCAGAAGAGGTCACAGCCCCTAGGAACACAATGAAGATAAATAATCCCATCACCTTACCACCACACTCACCTTTATCCTCTGATGATAACGATGAAGGTGATGATAAAGAAGTAAATAGTAATGATATTGGTGAGGAAGAATCAAGCGTCTATGATAAAGAAGCTGAGAGCAAGAGTGAGGAGAATATTACTCCCATCGATGTTCAACCACCACCACAACCACCTCTAACTCCATTATCTATAGAGGCTACTTTAGTATCCATCATTGAAAGGTGGGGGTACCCTAGGATGGAGGCCACATACAATACTAGGATAACAATGAATCCATCCATTAAAAATCCTTAGAGGGGGATATATCTTGAGTGAAGGTTGAAAACTGTAGACTTGTCTGAAATGCCTGAATTTGACACCCGATTCAAATAGAACCACTTCCAATGGATGCCCACAACTCCAGAAAATTCAGTCTCGAATTAGTGTGGTAGTTCTATGCGCATACCAAAGGGAGATGAATATGTTATACCATAGGTACAGTTGTGTAGAGGTGGTTAACCAGTGAATTCTCTGACTATTAGAGAAGTGCAGGTGAACAACTCCTCGAGGACTATTTCTAGAATATTGCACGGACCATATTTGCAACCACCGGTGAATACTATTGAAATTGATTACCGCATGGATAAAATTTAAAAGATAGAAAGGAAACTAATGGGAACTAATAATAAGATGATGCACTTCCGGTGGATGGATGGTATTATCACTACAAATGGACAAGTTACTAGTTGTGTAGTTGGTGGTCTGGGAGTAAATTCGCAAGAAATTATCCAAGGCTCTTTGAATTTTGTGGCAAAGGCATGGTGGAAACTTGTTAGACATAGACTGTGTCCCATAACTGGGGACAACGTTCTATGTCCAGTTCGTGTATCACTAATAACCAAAATTATGGCAGGTATGATTTTAATGTAGCACAATCCATTGCTAGAAAGATTCATGATCTGGCGGTTGGTACTGATGTGGTTTTGGCATTCTAGTGCTTATTGATGCAAATATTCTTAGAGGTTGATGTGTCGGGACTTCCGTATGTGGATTAGTTCATTGATCTAAAGAACATTACTAACTTGAGGTTGATGCATGATGCTATAAATCCTATGTCTAAGTAGGCTAAGCAAGGAACAACTCTATTAGCTGAAGCACTTCAAAACAAAAATCTGAGTACTGACACTGGTGGAGTCACTGACAAAGTTGATATTCTTGATGAGACTAGGCCGCGTGAGCCCCATCCTTCTGATGCAACTGGTACCTCCAGTACCCCTACTCTACCTTCTACTATGGTACCAAGACCATCCATGTCCAGGTCAGTTTTGGCTGGATATATTATAGTACCATAATTCTTTATGACTGAGGTAATTAAAAAATTGAGCACCATGGAGATGAAAGAGCGATTGATGGAAAAGAGAGTACATCCCTAGGTTGATAAGAAAATTCAAGAACAAAGCAGGACAATTCAGAAAAGATTTGACTATTTTGAGCAATGGATTGCTCAATATCTTAAGGGTGTTCTATCATCAGATCTAGAGGGAGAAAAGGTCAAGATAACTGAGTTGCAAAAGTTAATCGATAAATTACATGACAACCAGTTTACCCCATATCGATTATTAAGAAGATCTATCCTGAAGAAGAAGTTAAGAATATCTGGGCTGTTGGTGATTTGACCCTGTATGTAATGAAAACACTAATAAAGGAAGTAGGAAGAGAAGAAATAACAAATAGAGGCAAAGACAAAGAATGAAGGATGAAGAGGTTGAAATATTAGTAAAAAAGAGCATATAGAGTGAGAAGGACTGGAAGGTTAGGGTCTATAAAATGGTTGTAGGGGCTGATAGTTTCAAAATCAGCTGAGACTGTTGAGAGGGGTAGTGATCCATCCCCACTGCTTGATCTACCGCTGAGATCACTGGCCACTATCGGTGCCACTATTGCTGAGGATACCCGACAAATATTGGGACAACTACTGATTAGAGTGGGGCCCAATCTGAGGGTCCCCATGCTAATGATGCTTGATCCAGTACCAAGTGCACTATGTATGTCATCACCTCTTGTTTATATTTCTAGATGCACTAGGGCCAGTGCATAGATATGTAGTTAGTGGTGAAGGTGTACCGCATAGCCATTTTGAGTTATTATTGTCATGTTTCTCTTCCCAACATGTGTTTTATTTTTATATTTTATGATATGTGTATTGTGCCTATATGTGGGAGAAAATCGGTATCTGAGGCGGTTGATAGTCTTGGTAATTTGTGCTTAAAATTTTTAAGATTTGAAGAAAAAATGTTACCCCTCCTAAAACTTTACAACTGTGTGTGATAAGTTTTAGAATGTGACAACTGTGAATCTCGTAATGCCATTAGAAATAGGGCATAATAACTATGGTAACCAATTGCATGAAACCAAATAGGAAGTAACTAGCAATGTGATCCTGTGCAATTAGTGTGTGAGGCATTACCTAGTTCCCTGAGTGTGTGGAATCCAAAATATGCCCATTTATTCTTACCAAAGTTGGAGGATGGTCGATTAGAGATTATGATAGGCTATTTTTTTAATTAGTCCACTGGAGCCAAAAATACCAAACCAAATATGAATAAGAATCCCTCGATCCCAAATTTGAGTTGTAATAGACCTAATTTGTAATTTACAATATTTCAACCTTCCATTTTTAATTACAATGAACTTGTTTTGGCCCTGGTCCTCCTTGGACACTGTGCATCTCAACTCAAGTGAAACACCCTGGGTTTTGGACCTTGAAAAATTCCTGAGGCTTGAACCCTCTGATCATCCTACGACTCACCATATGTGTCGTATGTTGTAGGTGTGGGTCAAGGGACCTAACTCGTAAGTTTTCTAGAATATGGTGGTTGGGTTTCTATTGTGGTTACAACTTGGTGGGTATAGGTCATATGGTTTGGTGATGGTTCATTGGTTTGGTACTTCACTTAATTTGAAGCTTAGTAGCTTGACTTGGCTTTGAGTACGAGTGGATCACTAAGAGTCATAAGAAAAGGGTATGAGTGGTAAGGTGTAATCGTATGTTGTCTAGTGTCAATCCTTTGGATTATGCCTAGGGTATGACTGGACCATACTTTTCAAATGGTCTGGTCACGAGTTGGGGCCTTGGAGTCGTATGTTGTACAAAATATGGCATCCAACTTTTTGATCAAGTTGTGAGTGGAGGATACCACTTGTATGGTATGGATATGAGTAGAGGGGTCTAACTATACCCTCCTGTAGAAATTTTTACAGTTTAAGTTGGGGGTAGTCTGGACATTTCCCTACTTAAATCCTTTTGACCCCACAACATAAAACATCTTTTGGGACCTCATTAACCTCCTATTATCAATCAAACACTCTTAAAATCTCTCTCAAGTTTTGGTTCAAGAAGAGGCTAGGGTTTCTTCAAGGAAATTAATTATGGCTTTTAAGGGTGGTTTCTCTCTGTCTTCCTTGTTATTTAAGGAATATTAATCCTCCCTCATTGTTAGTTCAACTAAAAGCAAGTTTTAATGGATTATTTTCATGGTAATATTGTGTTATTGTTGGGTTTGGAAATGTATGTTTGGGTTTTTGGTTGTTTATGTTTTGAATATGCTTTCCCATGTTTTAATTATGGTTTTTATGTCAAACTTACGATTTTGAACATGTGGTTACATGTGAATGTCAGTTGGTACTTGTTTTTGCATTTGGAAACTATATGCCCTCAACATATTTGTTAAAATGCCAATGAGAATGTTTTTATCACATAGTTTGACTATTATTGAAATCCTTACATTGCATAAAAGGTAATGGAACCTAAATAGGCTTAAATGATTTTAAATGGATTGGAATGGCCTTGGTGTCCATGTTATTGGTTTAAATAGAAACTTTGGAGTCAAATTGGTTGAATGGCTTTGGTATGGCATAAGTGGATAGACTTGCAAGATCTAGTATTGGTATGATGATACCAATGATTAATGCCCAATAAATAATACTACTTTGTAAATGGTTGGTTATATGTGAATAGTATTAATACGGGCTTAAAGAGGGATGTGATAGCAAAGCCATGGAAAGTGGCAGTCCCGAGGGACAAAAACTAGAAAATAATATTTTTCGATGTGAGGATGGTCTTGGTAACCATGTGCATTATATCACACTTATCTTTTAGGAGATGTACTAGTCATCTCAAGTTTTTCACCAACTCGTCCAGCTATTACGTGACAGGTCCCTTTCAGTAGGGAGAGCTGAACACACATAGCCCATGGGTGGATTTCAGATGGCAGAGCTATACAATCCTAGGTTAAAGATTTTAAATGCATGCTAAACCCGGTTCACTTTCCCATCATGGTATATATGTATGCATATGGTTATTTATATTTGTTTTGAATAATGGCATTATTTTATCCTTATCCTAAATACATGCTAGCTTTCACCCGCTAACCCATCTTCGAACATTGTATTCCCATGTGATACAGGAACCGAACATACTACTTATCCTGCTTAGTGACTTGGACTTCAGTGATAGCATAGTATCATATTAAAGTGGTGAGTTTCTATACTCTGAAAGACTTCATTTCATGCTATGGACATTTTTTATACTTTTTATTGTTTCTTAGATATTGGTTTTGGCTACGATCGGGGTCATGTCCCGGCTGGATGTTCTTGGATTTTGGTTAGAGTCTTTATGTGACTACTATAGGCATAAGTGGTATTGATATTGGTATCAACCTTGGCATTGGTATTGATATTGGGGTTGACACCAATTGGATATTGGGTTGGATAGTTTGTTGGCCATGGTTATGAACTTCTCTAAATGTCTTCCGATAAATTTTTTAATATCTTGTTATATGTTTGAAATTTATCCAACATGGGAACAGAGCAGTTATGGTGGGTTGTTGGGGGTGGTCTCCAGCCCCGGTCGAACTTGAGATGCATAACACGACTAGGCCCTGGTTTGGGTTGTGTCAGATTGGTATCAGAGCCCTAGGTTCATGATCACTTAGAAGTATACAAATCCATATTGGTAGAGTCTCTTTTAAGGGTGTGTAGTGTGCCACACTCATAAGGAAGAGGCTATGAGGCATTTAGGAATGTTTCTCTTTCGTGTGCTCTATTTTTGAGCTGTAGAGTCTAAGGTATTGAATTCTCCTCTAATTCATATTTGTTCCCTTTTAAGATCATGCATCTTCGATGATCTGAAGCTCATATAAACTCCTTTGTCCTACCTAAGGACAACATTAATGGGACTCATCCTACTTATGGGGTCCAAACTCGGTCTAGGGGTCCAGTTCTTGATTTCCCTCCTAGAGTACCACCGGTTCCATCTAGTCCTTCCCTAGAACTAATATGGATGGCATGGAGTTTTTTGCCTACCAGCTGAAAGATGTGGCATGCCAGTGGTACGAGGAATATAATCAGTCAAGGGGTGACAGTGATGATTCAGCTCTACAGGAGGATTTCTCTAGTGCTTTCCTAGAACACTTCTTTCCTCATGAGTTGAGGGAAGCAAATGAAAAAGAGTTTTTTAATCTAAATCAAGGAAAAATTTCTGTTAAGGAGTATGCCTTGAAGTTTTTCCAGCTATCTTGGTATGCTTTGGAGTTAGATTCTAGCATGAGGGCTAGAAGGAGAGTTTGCTTTCGGATTGTCTCGAGACTTGATCTTAGAGAGTAAGGCTGTCTAATTGAATAGTGACATGGATTTCTTAAGACTGGTTATGTATATGTAGCAAGTGGAGGAAGAAAAGAAAAAGCAGGTTGAGAAAAAAAAGAGGTAGAGTAAGAAGCTTAGGTTCTCTGAGTAAGGTGGCTGCAAACACCAGAGTGGTAGGGATGGCAGAAAGTGGCCCAAGAAGAAGTGGGGCAATTCTGGTTCCTACACGACGGCTAGTTCTCCCTAGCCAAAGATATTGGGTGGCAGGTGTTTCCAAGGTGGCAATAAATTTAGGGCATAGGATGCCTAATCTCAGGATAATAGGGTCCAATCAACTCCATTATATCCTCTCTATAGATTTTATTGTAGATTGCATTAGGGTTATTATGAAGAAAAAAGGGATAAGTTCTTCAACTTTGGTCATCCAGGGCACATGATTAAGAATTGTCTTGCTGGTAAGGTTGCTTCGGTGGAAAACAAGGTTCTTGTTGCCTCTTCTTCACCTTTGACACCGAGAGGTGCAGTATCTAGTTTTGGTACTGTTAGGAATTATTTTTATGCCTTACTACCCATCAGGAGTCCAAGGTATCGCCTGATGTCATAACGGGTACGTTGAAACTATTTTCTGGTGATGTGTACTATTTATTTAATCTAGGGACCTCTATCTCTTATTTGACCCCATTTGTGGATGCGCATTTTGGTTTTGGTTTGGAGCATGTTTTAGACCCTTTTTCTGTCTCTACTCTAGTGAGTGACTCTGTGGTGGCTAGAAGAGACTATAGGGGTTGTGTGGTATTAGTAGGTGGTCTTGAAACTTTGGTGGATCTATTTGAATTAGAAATGGTTGATTTTGATATCATATTAGGGATGGATTGGTTGCATTCGTGCTATGCGTCTCTAGACTGTCGGACCTATAAGGTCTTCTTTAAATTCAGTAATGAACCAGTTATTGAGTGGCAGGGCGGATCCCTATATCCTATGGGAAATTTTATATGATAGCTTAGAGCCCGAAGATAGATCTCCAATAGGTGTCTCCACCATTTGGTCTGGGTTAAAGATTCTAACTCGGAGGGCCCTTCTTTGCATTTTGTTCCAGTGGTGAATGAATTTCTTGAGATTTTCCCTGATGACCTTCCCAGTGTTCCCCTTGATAGGGAGATTGAGTTTGGGATTGATCTTGTTCTGTACACTCGTCCTATATTTATTCTCCCTTATAGAATGGCTCCGGCTGAGTTGAAAGAGCTTAAAGAGCAACTTAAGGATTTTTAGACAAGGGTTTCATCCGTCCTAGTGTGTTCCCATGGGGTGAACCTATATTATTCATGGATAAGAAGAATGATTCCCTTTGAATGTGTATTGATTACTGGCGATTGAATAAGATGACGGTAAAGAATAAGTACCCTCTTCCAAGGATAGATGATTTATTTGATCAGTTGCAGGGTGCTAAGTTTTTCTCGAAGATTGATCTTCAATTAGAGCATCACCAATTAAATATTAGAGAGGTGTATATCCCTAAGACTGCTTTCCATACTCGTTAAGGGCATTTTGAGTTTCTAGTTATGTCTTTTGGGTTGACTAATGCTCCGGAGGCATTCATGGATTTGCTAAAAAGGGTTTTTTATCAGTTTCTAGATTTCTTCGTCATTTTTTTCATAGATGACATTATGGTGTACTCTAAGAGTGAGGTGGACCAAGCAAATCACCTCTGTACTGTACTGCAAACCTTGAAAGAGCAATAGTTATATGCCAAAATTTTAAAATATGAGTTTATGTTGAACGTTGTCACCTTTTTGAGTTATGTCATTTCTAGTTAAGGGATCATGGTAGATCCGCAGAAGGTTGCAGTGGTGAAGAAGTGACCTAGACCCACAACACCAATCAATATGGAGAGCTTTTTAGGTTTAGCTGGATACTTCTAGAGGTTTGTAGAGAGTTTCTCGACTATAGCTACCCTATTGACTAAGTTGACTCAGAAGAAAGTAAAGTTCTTATGGTCAGATGCTTGTGAGGGTAGTTTTGAGAAGCTGAAGGATAAGCTAACTTCGGCTTTGGTCTTGACTTTGCATGAAGGATCTGATGGGTTTGTGGTCTAATGTGATGCATCCTGTGTGGTACTTGGTTGTGTTCTAATGCAGTATGGCAATGTGATAGCTTATGCCTCTAGATAGTAGAAGGTGCATGAGAAGAGTTATCCGACACATAACTTGGAGCTTTTGGTTGTGATGTTTGTATTGAAAATCTGGCCACACTATTTGTATGGGGTGAATATGGATATCTTTTCTAGTCATAAGATCTTGCAATATGTGTTTACCCAGAAAGAGAATAACCTCATACAAAGGAGATGGCTTGAGTTTCTTAAGGATTAAGACATGAGTCTTTATTACCACCCAGGTAAAGCTAATATAGTTGTTGATGCTCTTAGAAGGTTATCCATAGGGAGTCTAGCTCATGTGGAAGAGGAGAAGTCGGAGTTGGTGAAGGATATTAACCATTTGTCTAACCTTAGAGTTTTCCTTTTGAACTCTGAGAATGGTGATGTATTTGTAAAAGAAGTGGCGCGTATTCTCTCGGCACTGAAATCAAGGAGAAATAGATGTTAGATACTGTCTTAATGAGGATCAAGGGTGATATAGGTGAGCATAAGGTGATGGCCTTCGAGATTGGTGGTGATGGTACCTTATAATACCAAGGAAGATTATGTTTTCCTGATGTGGATGGGTTATAAGAGAGGATATTGGCTGAGGAGCATGAGTCACGCTATATTGTTCATCCTAGTTTAACGAAAATATATCACGACCTTAAGAAGATGTATTGGTGGAATAATATGAAGAGGGGTGTGGTGAATTTTATGGCCAAGTACATGGTATGTCAGCATGTTAAAGTTGAGAACATGAGGCCTGGAGTATTATATCAAGAAATCGAGTTGCCAGAATGGAAATAGAGGTAATTAACATGGATTTCATTACCGTTCTTCCTCGGTCTCAAAACTAATTTGATTCGGTTTGGGTCATCGTGGATAGGATAACAAAGTCGGCTCATATTTTACTAGTGAAAACTAACTTCTCGGCTGAGTATTATACAAGGTTGTACCTCCAAGAGATTGTGAAGTTGCATGGTATACCTATTTCTATCATCTATAATCATGGTACGTAGTTTTCATCTCTCTTTTGGTGGTTATTTCAAAAAGGTTTGGGGACCAAGGTGAGTTTTAGTACTACTTTTTACCCACAGTCGGATGGGCAATCGGAAAAGACTATTTAGATATTGGAGGATATGCTTCGTGCTTGCATGATTGACTATGGTAGTAGTTGGGTAGAGCACTTGCCTCTTGTAGAATTTGCGTACAACAATAGCTACCACTCTAGCATTGGGATGACTCCATTTGAGGTATTGTATAGTAGGATGTTTAGGGCTCCTATTGGGCGGTTTGAGGTTGGTAAAGTGGACATATTTTGCCTGGAATTAGTTCACCAAGATATGAAAAAGGTGAAGGTGATATGGGATAGGCTTAAGGCAGCCCAAAGTTGACAAAAGTCCTATACGGATGTGAGGCATAGACAGTTGGAGTTTTTGGTTCGGGATAGAGTGCTCTTGAAGGTGTCTCCCATGAAGGGAGGAATGTGGTCTGGGAAGAAGAGGAAGCTTATTCCCTAGTATGTTGACCGTATGTAATTTTGAGTAGGGTTGGCAATGTTTTGTATGAGTTGGAGTTGCCTTCTATCTTGATCTACAATCACCCGATGTTCCATGTTTCTATGCTAAAAAAGTGTATAGGTGATCCATCGCAAATTATACCTATCAAGGATATTGCCATTTTAGATTCCCTGTCTTATGAAGAGCTCTCGGTTGACATCTTAGATCGTTAGGTTCATTGGTTGCAGACCAAAGATGTGGCCTTGGTAAAGGTTATATGGAGGAACCATAAGGTTCAAGAGGCTACATGGGAAGCGGAAGAGGACATAAAGTCCAAGTTTTCATTCCTGTTTCCTGCTCCTGAAATTCGTGCCTAAGGTATGTGTTGCTCTTAGCATCTTTGTTTTCTGACTTTGTTAAAGGAAAGATTAATTTCTTGATATCTCTGCTTTCTATCTTAAAGTTAAGAGTCGGGGTGTTTGAAGGGTTTAATCATGTTGGTACTGCCATGTTCCATCATTCGAGGACGAATAATCCAAGTGTGGGAAAATTAAACACCTTGGGTTTTACCCTTGAAAATTTCCTGAGTCTTCAACCTACTGATCATCATACGACTCACCATACATGTTGTATGATGTGGGTACAGGTCAGGTGACCCAAATCGTAAGTTGTCAAGTGTGTGGTGGTTAGGTTTCTGTTGTGGTTATCACTTGGTGGGTACGGGTCATATGGTTTGATGATGGTTCGTTGGTTTGGTCCTTCACTTAATATGAAACTTAGTAACTTGACTTGGCTCTGAGTACAAGTGGCTCACTAAGAGCCATGTGGATTCTTTGGTTATTTTGAGATAATATAAATACCTTAGGGTTATTTCATTATTATGTTACACACTTTTGATAACTTTCGACGGAATTTCACATACTTTGATCGTGGATACAATTGTTCTTGGATTTTTTATTTCCTATTCAATTAAAGATTTTGGATCTTTTTCTTTCATTATTGTGCAATTAATTACATGTTTTCTTCATTTATTACCATGGATTGTTGCATAAATATGAGCGGCTAACTTCCTTGAATAGGTTTGTGAGAACGCTGGTGGATTAACTACGTAAGGAAAGAGGGAGATTTATTTATTCTACTATTATTGGGTGTATTGCAATCTTTTATATATCATCTGTACCCTAAGTTATTGTAGAAGCTTAGGAATTGCAAGTATTCGAGAAGGTCCTCACAAGGGAGTTTAAGATTGGAAAAAGAAGGTTACAATAGTAATTCAAGGATATCAACCCTCGTCTAATAAAATCGAGACTCAAAAGGTGAGAGTTGTACTGAGGATACAAATAAGGGATAACAAGGCGACACCTGAGACTCATAAGGTGAATGGTGAGATTTATCAATACGTTCACAAGATGGTTGATAATACATATCTTGTCAACTTTGCACGTAAAGCAATGGGGTAGGTGGATTAAACATGAGAAACTTATGGAATTGAGAAGCCATGGGAAACACGGTCCTAGTGTTCGTCTTCTATTATTTACAAACTCAAGCATTCATGTTCAGTTACTTGTTATTTGTTGATTTTCGAATTCCCCAATTTACTTTTCCGTACTACTCGTGAATTTTGTCAAGTTTGAGATACTATTCTATGTGTTCCCTATGGGTTTGACCCCAACCTGAGTTGGGTTACTATATTTGACATCGACCGCTGCATATTTCTCGTGAAGTTAGTTTTGGACAACATCAGATTGCTTTCAAAACTTCCAATGGTTAGTAGTCCAATCACCATTATATAAGAATTGGAAGTTAAAGGAAGAGATATACATTGTTTCAACTTTCTTAAGTTCTTTGCTTTACTTTACTCAAGCATTGTATTCTCTATAAATGTTTATCATGTCATTAGAAAGTGAGGAGAGAAATACATAGTTGGTGAGGCATTGTTTCCAAGTGTGAAACAAAAAAAAGAATGTGAGAGTCGAAGACAAAAAGTTTTACTCAGTCTTTTACTTTGATATTATTTTGAAACACCCCAGGTGTTGATCTCTGAGAAATTTCTAAAATTTTATCCTCATTGTCCTAACTACGATTCACCCTATGAGGCATAGAGAGTCTTGACGAGTGGTTGAACCCAAATTGTAGCCTGACTAGTGTGTGTGGCTAAGTCTTTTGCTCTGAGTACGAGTGGCGAACTATGAATCATGAGAACTCGGTACGAGTTGTTGTGTGAAAATTCTATATGTCCAGTGTATACCCAAATGGTTTTTGTGTTGACTACTACTGGACCCTACTAGTCATAAGGACCCATTATGAGCCATGGTATACGAGTTGTAAGGTCAATAATGTGTGTTTTTGACAACAACTCGTGGAGACGAGTCATATGAGTCATCATGAGACCCATAATGACTGATGATTTATTTTTCCATCTTTTAATGGAGGTATTTTAAACATTTTTCTCTTATCCCAATAATAACCCACAACCTATAAACATACTTGGGGACCTATTTTTATCGATAACACACTCCAAACATTATTTCTTCTCTCTCAAGTCTCTCAAGCATCCATACTTAGGGTTTCTAAGAAACAGGTCATGTAGAGCTTCAGGAGTTGAATTCTCTCCATAATCTTGGGTATTTTAGGCATGTTACTCTTCCCAAATTATTATCTTACTAAAAATATGTGTTTTAAAGTATTATTAATAAAGTTTTGATGTTGGTTTTGAACATGGGTTGAGGGTTTTTAATGATTGTTGTTTATGTGATGTTTTATTTTTGTATATACATTGATTATAATTTAAATATCAATTTTAAAATCAATTTTATGCATGGGTATGGAGAATAAACTAGGGGATTATGATTTCCCCAATTTGTGAATATTGACAATTAAAGTGGTAATAATCTCAACCCTATATTGTGAAATTGGTTTTGAATATAAAAAGTATGCACATTGAACTACTCTTGAAGTATTGCATAATGTGAAAAGCTAATGGAGCATAATGATTTTGAATTGAACCTTATGAGGTTGTGTAATTCCCCATGTATAATTGAACAAAGAAGGTTGTGAATTTTCTCCAAGTGATGATAATTAGTTTGGCATGTTAATATTACCTTACAAGTGTAGTTGGTATGACGATACCAATAGTGTATACCTAAATGTGTATCATGGTTCAATGAATGGACATGTGTGCTAAATGTTTTCATTGGACCTTAATAAGGCTTTTGTAGATGAGTCGTGAAAGTGGATGACCCAAGGGACCAATACTGAAAACCGTGGTTGCCGACGCGGGGGTCTACATGATCAGGTAGGTTGATTCCCCCTTATTATTATTACAAGAGTAAGAGGTTCAAATTTTCTAAATTACATTACATGATTTTGTGCTTTAATCACCTTGTTATGCTGGGAGAGTCGAGTCCCTTATGATGCATATGTACATCATCTGGTTTGTTCGACTATATGCACTAGGGTCCTACCAGCTGGGGGAGAGCTGAGCCCATATATCCTATAGGTGCCTTCTTATGTTATGACGGTTGAGCTACACAATCTAGGCTAAAGTTTTAAAGGGTATGCAAAGCCTTGTTCCCTATCCCAGCATATTATTTATAGATGTATTATGACGTGGTTCATATGGTATTTGAAAGAGTTAGACTTGTCATTATTTTGTCCCCTATCCTTGAGTTCCATGCTAGTATTCACATTCACTAACCATGTCCGAATATTGTATCCCCACACGATGCAGGCACCGGATATACTTTTACTTTTCCTACACAGAATTAGGTAGATTGGCTAGGTTCGTCGATTCATTTAGGTGAATGGTGAGCTTTCATTCTTTGGAAGACTTGAACATTTCATCAATTTCCATTCTTAGATTAGAATTAAGAGTTTACATTATCATTAACATTGTCAGGGTCAGGGGCATAACCCGACACTTTATTAATTTTGGGTCGTTAGAAGGCCTTGTTGGATTAGTGTGGACTTAGGTGGTTATGTTATTTAATTTTTTGGTCGGTTGCCAGTTATCGATTATAGACATGTCTTAAATTTCTTAAGCTTATTTTATGCTATCTTGTTATATGTTAAAAACGATGTTTGACTAAGGTCTTGGTCCTTTTTCTTGAGCCGGGGGTCTAACAAAAATAACCTCTCTACTTCTTTGGATGTAGTGGTATGGACTGCGTACATTCTACCCTCCCCATACCCCACTATATGAGAATATACTGGGTTTGTTGTTGTTGTTGTTATTATATATTAAAAATTCTTCCAATGTTGGGGGTATTATGTTTTGTTTGGTTAGGTGTAGGAGGTGGTCTTCGGTCCTCATTAGACTTAAGATACCCATCACGTCCAAGCCCTGGTTCGAGTCGTGATAAAATTGGTATTAGAACCTAGGTTTTGTGTCATTGGGTGTCCACAAAGTCGTGTCGAGTAGAGTCACTTTTATGGGTGTGTAGTGTTCTACACTTATAAGAGAGAGGCTACGAGGCATTTAGGAATATTTCCCTTTCTTGTTATTCTATTTCAGGCTATAGAGTCTAAGATCTTGAAATCTCCAATAATTCCCGTATATTCGCTTTTCAGATCATGCCTCCCAAAAGATTTGATGCTCGTGGAAAATCTTCTATCTTGTATTAGGACAATATAGACAGAGCTCATCCTACTGAAGGAGTTCAGACCCAGTCTTGGGTTGATACTTTTGACTATCCTTGTAGAGTTCTATTGGTTTCCCTTAGCCCTTCTTGGATACCTCAAACTGGTATGTCTAATGCTGAGTTTTGCCAGTCGATTCATTTGTTGACCTAGTTGGTGGGCTCTCTTACTGAGTGTGTTATTTCTATTTCTCCATCTTCTGAGAGCACTAGAGTTGGTCAATTTATGAGGTTGAGTCCTCTGACTTTCACTGGTTCTATAGTTGAGGAAGATCCTCAAAATTTCATTAATGAGATAGAAAAGTTTTTTTGTATGATGCATACTACTGATATGTAGGCTGTGAAATTTGTTTCCTATAAATTGAAGGATGTGGTGTATCAGTGGTATGAGGAATGTGACCAGTCTAGGGGCGATGATGTTGAGTCTGCTTTGTGAGATGACTTCTATAGTGATTTTCTTGATTGCTTCTTTCCTCAGGAGTTGAGGGAGACAAAGGCTGACAGATTTGTGAATTTGAATCAAGATAGAATGACAGTAAAGGAGTATGCCTTGAAGTTTTATCAGTTATCGTGTTATTCTCCAGAGTTAGTGTCTAGCATGAGGGCTAAAATGAGGAAATTTTCTTTTGGATTGTCCCATGAGTTAATTTTGGAAATCAAGGCCGCCTTTTTGAACAAGGATATGGACATCTCTAGACTTGTGGTATATATGCAACAAGTGTAAGAGGTAAATAAAAAGCAAGTAGAGATGACTAAAAGGTAGAACAAGAAGTTTTAATATTAATGTCAGAGTGGAAGTCAGTAGCAGAGTGTTAGAAATGGTGGAAAATGGTCTAAGAAGAGCATAATTTTGGTTCCTACTCTACATCTAGTGCTTCTTATCTGAAGTCGTCGGGTGATTATCGTTTTCAAAATAGTGATGGTCCCAGGGAACAGGGTGCCAAGACTCAGGCTAGTGGGGCTGAGCCGGCTCTATCATTTCCCCATTTCAGATTTTATGGTCAGGTGCATCATGGTGTTTTTGAAGAGAAGAGGAAGAAGTGCTTTAAATATGGTTAGATTGGTCATATACAGATGGATTGTCTTTCTAGGGTCCCAGGGAATAGGGTGCCAAGCCTCAGGCTAGTGGGGCTGAGCCGGGTCTATCATTTCCCCATTTCAGATTTTATGGTCAGGTGCATCATGGTGTTTTTGAAGAGGAGAGGAACAAGTGCTTTAAATATGGTCAGATTGGTCATATACAGATGGATTGTCCTTCTAGGGTTGCTTATGGGGAAACTAAGATTCTGTTGTCACTTCATCAGCTCCTGCACTAAAGGGTGCTACTTCTGTTTCTGGATTCAGCACAGGTCAAAACTGTCTATATGCTCTTTCCACCCATCAATTTTCTGAGGTATCCCTGGATGTTGTTACAGGTACACTCAAACTTTTCTGTCATGATATATATATTATCTACTTGATCTATGGTCTACCCTTCCTCCTGTGAACGGTTATGTGGCTATTTAGTTTGGTTTTAATCCTGAGTGTATTTCGTATCCCTTCTCTGTGTCCACCCCAGTGGGTGACTCCATTGTGGCTAGAAGGGTCTATAGAGATTGTGTAATGACGATTTATGGTAGGGAGACCTTGGTAGATCTGATAGAGTTGGACATATTAGACTTGTATATGATTTTGGGGATGGATTCATTGCATTCGTGTTATGCATCTCTTGATTGTCCGACCCAAAGGATCAGTTTCCACTTTCCCAATGAGTCGATGATTGAATGGGAAGGTATTTCCCTAGTGCAAAAGAAAAGATTTATTTCGTATCTTAGAGCTTAAAAATTGGTTTCTAAGGGGTGCCTCTATCACTTAGTGCATGTCAAGGATTCTAGATCTGAAGGTATTTCTTTACAGTCTGTCCCTATGGTTTGTGAATTTTCCCAAGTGTTCCTTGATGATTTTCTTAGTATTCCTCCTAATAGGGAAAATGATTTTGGAATTGATCTTCTTTTGGACACTCATCCTATTTTTATCTCTCTTACAGAATGTCTTTGACTGAATTGATGAATCTCAAGGAACGATTAAAATATCTTCTATAAATGGGTCTTATCCGCCCTAGTGTCCTCCATGAGGTGCTTTGGTTCTATTTGTGCATAAGAAAGATGGGTCCCTTCAGATGTGCATAGATTACTCCCAGATGAATAGGGTAACTGTGAAGAATAAGTTTCCACTTCCAAGGATTAATAATCTCTTTGATCTTCATCAGGGTGCTAAGTACTTTTCTAAGATTGATCTTTGGTCTGGGTACCATAAATTGAAGATTATGGAGGTGAATATCCCTAAGACTTCTTTCCGAAACCAATATGGCCATTTTGAGTTTTTGGTGATGTCTTTTTGTTTGACTAATGCACCAACGACATTTATGGATCTTACGAACTGGGTATTCCATCAGTTCTTAGATTTGTTTGTGATTGTGTTTATTGATGATATTTGGTCTATTCAAAGAGTGTGGTGGATCATGTCGATCACCTCTTCCTTGTGTTGCAAACCTTGAAATATAAGTGGTTGTATGCAAAGTTCCCCAAGTGTGAGTTCTGGTTAAATACTGTTACTTATTTGGGTCATATTATTTCTAGTGAAGGGATCAGGGTGGATCCATAGAAAATTACGATGGTTAAAAAGTGGCCTAGACCCTCGACTCCAACCGACATTAGGAGATTCTTGGGTTTAGCCAGTTATTATAGAAAGTTTGTTGAGAATTTCTCTTCTATTGCTGCCCCATTGACTAACTTGACTCATAAAAAGGTGAAGTTCGTGTGGTGGGATGCTTGTGAGTGCAGTTACGAGAAGTTGAAGGATAAGTTGACTTCAACTCTGATTTTGTCTCTAACCGAGGATACTAATGGTTTTGTTGTCTATTGTGATGCGTCCTGAGCGGGACTGGGTTTTGTGTTGATGCATCATAGTAAGGTGGTTGTATATGCATCTAGATAGTTAAAGGTTCATGAGAAGAACTATCCGACTCATGATTTGGAATTGTTAGCTATGGTATTTGCATTAAAGATCCGACGACATTATTTGCATGGGGTCCATGTAGATATTTATTCTGATCTTAAAAGCATGCAAAATGTGTTCACCCAGAAGGAGATAAATCTCAAGAAAAAGAGGTCTCTTGAGTTGCTAAAGGACTATGACATAAGTCTTCATTATCATCCAGGTAAATCTAACTTGGTCATTGATTCTCTTAGTAGATTGTTCATGGGGATCTTATCTCGTGTGGACGAGGAGAAACAGGATTTGGTGAAGGACATTCATGGTTTGGCTAATTTTGGAGTTTGTCTCTTGGATTCCAAGGATGGTGGTATTACTGTACAAGAGGTGGAAAAGTCATTTCTTGGTGTTAAGGTAAAGGAGAAACAAGTGTTGGACCCTTTTTTGATCAAATAAAGGAGGATGTAAGTAGGCAAAAGGGGATGGCTTTCGAGATTGGTGGTGATGGTATCTTTAGTTAACAAGGTAGATTATGTGTTCCCAATGTTGATGGGTTGGAAGGAAGAATTTTGGTCGAAACTCATGAGTCATTTTATATAGTTCATCCTAGTTCGATAAGGATGTATCATGACTTAAAAGAAATTTATTAGTGGATTAACTTGAAGAAAGTTGTGGCCAATTATTTGGCTAAGTGCATGGTGTATCATCAAGTGAAGGTGGAGCACCTTGGGTCCAGAGGATTGTTCAAGAAATTAAGTTGCCTATGTGGAAATGGGAAATAATTAATATAGATTTCATTACTAGTCTTCGGTTGTGTCGCCATCAGTTTGATTCCATTTGGGTAATCATGGATAGGATGACTAAGTCCGCTCACTTATTCCCAGTGAGGACTAATTATTTGGTGGAGGATTATGCTAAGCTCTTCATTGAGGATATTGTGAAGTTGCATGGTGCCCCAGTTTCTATCATATGTAATCGAGGTACTCAGTTCTCATCACTCTTTTGGTGTTCCTTTTAGAGAGGTTTGGGGACTAAGGTGAGCCTTAGTACCGCATTTCACCCATAGGCGGATAGGCAAGCGGAGAGAACCATTATGACATTGGAGGATATGCTCAAATCTTATGTAATCGACCTTGGTGGTAGTTGTGTTGACCACTTGCCTCTCATAGAATTTTCCTACAACAACAGTTATCACTCTAGCACTGGTATGGCTTCGTTTGAATCCTGGAATGGTAGGAGGTGTAGCTCTCCTATTGGGGAGTTTAAGGTTGGTGAAAATAGGTTATTTGTCCCTGATTGTTCACCAAGCCATGGAGAAGGTGAAGGTGATTCGGGATAGGCTTAAGACCGCCCAAAGTTGTCAAAAGTCCTACGCAGATGTGAGACGAAGGGAGCTAGAGTTTAATGTTGGTGACTGGGTGTTCTTAAATGTGTCTCCCATGAAAGGCCTGGTGCAGTTTGGGAAGAAGGGGAAGCTCAATTTTCATTATGTTGGTTTGTATTTGGTTTTGAAGAGGGTTGTCAATGTTGCATATGAATTGGAGTTTCCTTCTAGCTTGGACTCTATTCATCCGATCTTTCATGTCTCGATGCTGAGGAAGTGCCTGGGTGATCCTTCATTGGTTATTCCTTTGGATGGTGTGGGCATTTAAAATTCCTTGTCTTATTAGGAAGTTTAGGTGGAGATATTGGATCCCCAAGTTCATCGGTTCAGACGAAGGACGTGGCTTTGGTAAAGGTTCTTTAGATGAACCAAAAGTATGAGAAAGCTACTTTAGAAGTCGAGGAGGACATGAAGTCCAAGTATCCGTTCCTATTCCCAATTCCAAAAATTTGTGCCTAAGGTATTTGTGATCTTAACATCTTTGTTTTGTATCTTTGTTAAAGGTAAGTGTGGGTATGTTTCTATGATTAAATCATGCTAAGGGATGCCTTGACCCATCATTCGCGGATGAATGATCCTAAGGGGGAGAATGAAATACCCCAGGTGTTGATCTCTGATTTTTTTTTGAAATTTTATCCTTACTGTCCTAACTATGTGACACAACCCGAACCAGGGCCTAGTCGTGTCGGGTACCTCAAACCCAACGAGGACTGGAGACCACGCCCAATACACAACCATAACCGCTCTACACCCTATGTCGGATGAATTTTGAACATACAACAAGATAGAACAATCATAAATCAAATACAGAATTTTAAGACTATGAACATATCCAACCGGTGTCAGCCCACTACCAATACCAATGACAAGGTTGACGCCAATACCGACACCGCCCATGCCCATAGTAGTCACACAAAGCCTCTAACCGTATACAAAGAACATTCGTTCAGTACATGTCCCTGACTATAGACAAAATCAAAGTCCAAGAAATAAACAAAAGTATGAGAAGATATCCATAACATGAAATGGAGTCTTCCGGAGTATGGAATCTCACCACTTCAATTCGACAAAAATGTTATCCCTGAATCCAAGTCACTGAGCAGGAGGAGTAGTATGGCCAGTTCCTACATCGCCTGGGATACAACACCCAAATAAGAATTAGTGGGTGAATACTAGCATGTACTCAGCAATAAGGATAAAGTGATGCCATTATTAAAAATAAGAGTAAATAACCATATGCAATAACATACATATGTATATATATATTCCATACCGGGGGAGGGAACCAGGTTTAGTATGCATTTAAAACTTTAACCTAGGTTGTGCAGCTTGACCATCCTAAAACCACCCACGGGCTATATGGGTCCAGTGTTACCCCCTGAATGGGCCTCAGTGCATGTAGCTGTATGAACCGAAGATATCATAGCGATAGGGGATTCCCGTGTACCCTACGCCCTCCATGATACATATATACGAGTATAAACTTAGGGATTCCCTTGTACCCCACAAGTATATGTTCACCATGACCAACCCTTATGTTGGCAAACATGAGTTTCCAGTGTCCGTCCATTGGACTCACATCTTCACTGTTATATATTACAACCTGCCATTATTGCTCAATTAAAACCTTAAGCACCTAACCAAACCACCAATTCTAGACTTAATTGCCAAGGCATTATGAAATGGTATCGTCATACCTACTATAGCTTGCAAGAAATGACATTAGCCATGATTAGCGGATTCCTCTATGCCCTATAGGATTTCCAATCAATCAAAACTATAGCCACTAAGGCCTTTGCAAATCCTTTAATTAGTTCAAACCATTTAGGATTCCATTACCTTGTTATGCAATGCAAGGTTTTCAATAAATGTCAAACTAGGTGACAAAAACATTCTCATTTGGAATTTTAACAAACATGTTGAGGGAATATAGTTTCCAAAACCAAAAACCAAGAACCAATCAACCATTCCCATGAAACCACATGTTCAAACCAATATTATAACATGAAAAAGCATAAATAGAACATGGGAAAATATTATCAAACCATTAGTAACCAAAAACCCCAACACATATTTCAAAGCCAACACAATCCCACAATAATGCCATGAAAACCATTAAGTAAATCATGTTTTTAGTTTGAACTAACAATGATGGGGGAGTAACATGCCTTGGATACTAAAGAAGACTGAGAGAAACCACCCTTGAGAGCCTTACTTGACAACCTTGAAGAAACCGTAGCCTATTTTTGAACAAGGTGCTTAAGAGAGATTTAAGAGTGTTTGATATTAGAATAGTAGTTTAATGAAGTCCCAAGAGTGTTTTAAGTCGTGGGGTCAAAAGGAGTTAAGAGGGAAAATGTCCAGAATACCCCCAACTTGAATTGTAAAAATTCGGTAGGTGGGTACGGTTGGACTCCTCCACTCGTACTCACATCATACAAGTGGTACCCTCCACTCGTACCCAAGACAAAAAGTTGGATTCCATATTTCGTCAAACATACAACTCACCTTACCCAAATCATACTCATCCCATACAACAAGTACCCACCTAGTCATACCCTAAGCAAAATGTCAAGGATAGATGATGAAGAACATATAGTTTGGCACTATACTTCTCGTACCATGTTCATTCGACTCGTATGGAGTTTTGTCGTACCTTGGATAGAAAACAACCAAAGCCACTTTGAGTAACATATGACCAAGACCCCTAAACCATAACCACATCATATTACAAGTAAGCATGAGTTGTATAATGATCAGAACGCTCAAACTCAGGATATTTATAAGAGTCAAAATTCAAGGTGTTTCAATTCTCCCCCACTCGGATTATTCATCCTCGAATGATGGAAAAAGGCAGTACTAGAATGATTAAACCCCCAAACATCCCTATGCTTATATTTAAGATAGAAAATAGAGATATCAAGGAAGTCAATCCTTCCTTTAACAAAGTTTGAAAACAAAGATGTTATAAAGAACACATACCTTCCACATGAATTTTTGGAGCAGAAAATAGGAATGGATACTTTGACTTTAGGTCCTCTTCAGCTTCCCATGTAGCCTCTTCCACCTTATGGTTCCACCATAAAACCTTTACCGAGGCCACATCCTTGGTCTACAATTGACGAACATGACGATCTAAGATCTCAACTAGGATCTCTTCATAAGATAGGGAATCCGAAATACCAATATCCTTAATAGGCATAATTTATGATGGATCACCAATACACTTCATCAACATAGAGACATGGAATACCGAGCGAATGGAGCTCAAACAAGAGGCAAATTCCAATTGATAAGCAATATTTCCAACCCTCCTCAAAATCACACAAGGACCCATATACCGGGGACTGTGCTTCCTCTTCTTCCCAAACTACATCACTCCCTTCATCGGAGACACCTACAGGAACACCCTATCTCTAACCTCAAACTCTAAGTTCCTTTGCCTTTCATCCACATAGGACTTCTGATGACTCTAGGAAACCTTATGTCTATCCCAAATCACCTTCACCTTCTCTATAGCTTGGTGAACTAAGTACGGGCCAAACGCATCTGCCTCACCAAGCTCAAACCACCCAATGGAAGACCTACACCACCTACTAGACAACACCTCAAATGGAGACATCCCAATGCTAGAGTGGTAGCTATTATTCCAAGAAAACTCTACAAGAGGTAAGTGCTCAACCCAACTACCACCATATTCAATCACGCATGCTCGAAGCATATCTTTCAATGTCTGAATAGTTTTTTCTACTTGCCTATATGATTGTAGGTGAAAAGCAATACTCAGTTTAACCTTAGTCCCCAACTCTTTCTGAAACGACTGTCAAAAGTAAGATGAAAATTATGTCCCATGATCGGAGATGATAGAAAGAGGTACCCCATGCAACTTCACAATCTCAAGGAAATACAACCTTGCATAATCCTCAGCCGAGAAGTTAGTCCTCACTGGAAAAAATAAAGATAACTTTTTCATCCTATCCATGATGATTCAAACCAAATCAAATTGATTCCTAGATCAAGGGAGACCGGTAACAAAATCCATGTTGATCACTTCTCACTTCCATTCAGGCAGCTCAATTTCTTAATACAATCCCCCGGGCCTCATGTGCTCAACTTTTACTTGTTGGCACACCATGTACTTGGTCATAAATTTAGCCACATCCCTCTTCATATTATTCCACCAATACATCTCCTTGATTCTATGATATATTTTTGACGAACCGGGATGAACAACATAGCGCGACTCATGCAACTCAGCTAGAATCCTCTCACACAAACCATCTACATCAGGAACACATAACCTTCCTTGGTACCACAAAGTAACATCACCACTAATCTCAAAGGCCATCACCTACTTCCCACCTATATTACCCTTGATCCTCATTAAGACAAGATCCAACATTTGCTTTTCCTTGATTTTAGCACCAAGAGATGACCGCACCACTTTCTATATCAATACACCACCATCCTTGAAGTCCATAAGGAGAACTCCAAGGTTGGCCAAATGGTGAATGTCCTTCACCAACTCCTTCTTCTCATTATCCACATGAGTTAGACTCCTCATGCATAACCTGCTAAGAGAATTAGAAACCACATCAACTTTACCTGGGTGGTAGTGAAGACTCATGTCATAATCCTTAATAAGTTCAAGCCATCTCTTTTGGCTGGGGTTAAGCTATTTCTGAGTAAATACATACTGTAGGCTCTTATGATTAGAAATGATATCCACATGCACTCCATAGAAATAATGATGCCATATTTTAAATGAACATCAAAGATAACAGTTCCAAGTCATGAGTTGGGTAATTCCTCTCATGCACTTTTAACTACTTGGAAGCATAAGCTATCACATTTCCATGTTGTATCAGAATGCAACCAAGTCCACAGGATGCATCAAAGTAGACCAAAAATCCATCAGTGCCTTCAGGCAAAGTCAAAGCTGGAGCCAAAGTTAGCTTATCCTTCAACTTCTCGAAACTATCCTCACAAGCTTTCGACCACGAGAACTTTACCTTTTCTAAGTAAACTTAGTCAATGAGATAGCTATAGTAAAAAAATACTCCACAAACCTTCTATAGTAACCGGTTAAACCTAAGAAGCTCTGAATATTGATTGGAATCGTGGGTCTAGGCCACTTATTCACCACTGTAACTTTCTTTGAATTCACCATGACCCCTTCCCTAGAAATGAAATGACCTATAAAAGTGATAGCGTTAAACTAGAATTCATATTTTGAGAACTTGGCATTCAACTGCTGCTCCTTTAAGGTTTGTACTATGATGGGAAGGTAATTCGTATGATCCACCTTACTCTTCGAATAGACCAAAATGTCATCTATCAAAACAATAGAAAATAAGTCCAAAAACTGATGAAAGACCCTATTCATCAAATCCATGAATGTCATCAGGGGATTGGCCAACCTGTAAGACATAACCAAAAATTCAAAATGCCTATACCAGGTTTGAAAGGTAGTCTTAGGGATATCCACCTCCCTAATCTATAACTGATGATACCCAGATGAAGGTCAATCTTAGAGAAAAACTTAGTACCCTACAATTGATCAAAAAAATCATCTATACTTGGAATAGGATACTTATTCTTTACTGTCACCTTATTTAACTACACATAATTAATGCACATCCTAAAATAACCATCCTTCTTACTCATGAATAACATTGGTTCATCCCACGAGGACATACTAGGATAAATAAAACCCTTATCTAAAAGATCCTTTAGTTGATCCTTCATCTCCTTCAACTCGGCTGGAGCTATTTTATATAGGGAATAGAAATTGGATGAGTGTCCAGAACAAATCAATCCCAAACTCAATATCTTTATTAGGTGGAACACCAGGAAGGTCCTACAGGAAGACCTCAGGAAATTCATTCACCACAGGGATGGAATGCCAAGAAGGAACATCCGAGTTAGAATTTGTAACCCAGACTAGATGATAGAGACACCCCTTAGAGATTAATCTCCAAGATCTAAGATGTGATATGAACTTTTCCTTGGGAGATAAGGAACCACCCTCCCACTAAATAACCATATCATTAGGGAATTTAAAGACAACTTTATAGGTCTAATAGTCTAGATAAGCATAGCACGAGTACAATCAATCTATCTCTAATATGATATCAAAATCCACCATATATAATTCAAATAGATCCACCAAAGTTTCTTTACTACCAAAAGATACCACACACCTCCTATAGACTCTTTTAGCAATCACAGAGTCACCTACCAAGGTAGAAATAAAAAAGGGGTCAAAAATACACTCTGAACCAAACCAAAATGCATAACCATAAAAGAGGTCACATAAGAGAGGGGACCCCGGATCAAGTAAAGAGTACAAATCATGGGAAAAGAGTTTCAATATACCAATCACGACATTAAGTGATGCCTCAGACTCTGGTTGGGTAGTGAAAGCATAAAGACAATTCCGACCAGTGCCAAAACTAGATGGTTCTCCCTTTGGTACTAGAGATGATGATAAAGTAACTGGAAGCTTGTTCGCCCCCAGGCAACCTTGCCAATGGGATAGTTTCTAAGAATTTCCCTGGCTGACCATAGTTAAAGTACTTGTTCCTTCCCTTATCATGGAAACCCTGATGCAATCTACCAAAAAACCTGTAGAGAGGATATATAAAACACCCTGGGTTTGTACCCTTAGAAAGTTTCCTGGATTTCTTAATTCTAGACATCATATGACTTGTGGGTGCCATTTATATGATGGGGGTAAAATTGATATTCTCTTGGTCGTATGCTAACCAGTGTTGATTGGTGGTTTGTATTAGTTTTTGGAATAGGTATGACTTGGTGGGTATGAGTTGTATGATTGGTGATAGGTTGTATGGTTTTGATTTTTCCTTTACTTAGTCTGAGACTTAGTAACTCAACATAGATCTAAGTATGAGTATCTCACCATGAGCCATAATATATGGTATGATTCATACCATTGACTCATATAGTAGGCAGTGTTCAAACTTCCTTTAATTCTATTCTTCCAGGGATACGATTTAAGGGTTCTAATCGTATAGTTGGGTATGACTTGTATTGGGTAAGTCGAATGTTGGATAGTGTTGGGTCCAAGAGGGATGCCTAGGGTACGAGTGCTGGGTACCACTCAAATGGAAGGATATGACTAGTATGGGAGAGTCATACTATCTGACAGGAATTTTAAGCAATTTTAGTGGGGTAATTTGGACATTTCCCAGCTTAACCACTTAAGGCCCCACGACTTATAACACTCTTAGGATATTATTTACCCTATAATGCTAATCTTAAACACTTAAAAACTCTCTTTAATTCTCTATAAGAGTTTTGGGTAAATAAAGGCTAGGATTTCATCTAGAGGATCAATTTGGGGCTTGTACGAGTGATATCTCTCGATCATCTTCATGATATAAGGTGCGTACTCCTCCCTCATTGTTAGTTCAAACTAAAGGCATGTTTATGATTATTGTATGGTTTTGGGTTTTCAAATATATATTGGGGTTTTGGTATTAAATACTTGGTTATGGTTTTCCTATGTTTCAATTATGTATTTACATACTTTAATGGTGGTTTGGACAATTGGTTGCATGAGAATGGTTAATTGGTAATTGGATTTGGTTTTGGGAACACAATGCCCCCAACATGTTTGCTAAAATGCCTATGATAATACCTTACTATATTATTGGACTTTTAATATAACTATTGCATAGAATGGTTTGGTAATGGAATCCTAAATGGTATAAATAGTTTAAATAGTTTGGAATGGTTAAATGATAAGGTTTGGTGGTCATGGTTATGGTTATGGTTAATTAAACTTCCTTGTGGGGTACAAGGGAATCCCCCAAGTAAACTTGATAATGAAAAACTTGTGAGGTACATGGGATTCCCCTAAGCAAACATAATAATGGAATATTTGTGGGGTACAAGGAATTTCCCCAAGCTAACTTTATAATTTAATCTATGGGTACATGGGATTCCCTTTATATTAGAAGGTTGGATAAGTACATTGCTTGCAAGCTATAGTCGGTATGAAGATACCATTACTCATAGCCTTGGTTAATACTAATAGAATAATGGTTAGGTTGAATGTTAATGGTTTTAATTGGGAAATAATGTTGGGATGTGATAGCAAACTGTGAAGGTGTGAGTCCAATGGACCGACACTGGAAACTAATATTTGTCGACATATATATCATGGAGAGCAAAGGGGACTTGGGAATCCCCTACTCTTACGGTATCTTCGATTCATGCAGCTACACTTATCAAGGCCCATTCAGGGGGTTACACTGGACCCATATAGCCCATAGGTGGTTTTAGTATGGTTAAGCTACACATACCCAGGTTAATGATTTCAAAGGTATGCTAAACCTGCTCTCTTTCCTGACATGGTTGTATATATAAATATATATATGTATGTATGGTTGTGTGTATATGGTTGGTTTACTTGGTTTTACTATATGACATTATTTTATCCTTATACTAAGTTCATACTAGAGTTCACCTGCTAACCCATCTTCAGGTGGCTATATCCCTATACGATGCAGGAATTGGCCATTATACTCCTCATGCTTAATGACCAAATTTGGGATCAGTTATTTCATGGAAGTGGTAAGCTTCCATATTCCGAAAGGCTCTATTTCATATCATGGACTTTACATATTTAGTTATTTTATGGATATTGGTTTTGGCTATGGTTGGGGTCATGTCCCAACTGGATATTTGTTTTCTTTTGGTTAGCGTCTTTGTGTGACTACTATGGGTTAGAACGAGTGGTGTCGGTATTTATGTCAGCCTTAGTATTGGCATTGGTATTGGGGATCAGTCGGCCTCATCATGACCTTCTTGTTGGTTTTGTGGTAGGTTACATAAGGGTTTCTATGATGAGTGGAGAGATAGGTGTTTCAAATATGGTCAGCCAGTCTATATGTTCAAAAATTATCCGATTGGTAAGGGTGTTTCGGGCGTAAGCAAGGATCCAGTTGCTTCATCTTCCACTCCTGCACCAAAGGGTGCTACTTCTGCATCTATTTATGCTTCTGGTACTAGTGCAGGCCGGAATTGGTCATATGCTCTTTCTACTCTACAGGAATTTGAGGCATCATCTCATGTCATGACTGGTATGTTACAACTCTTTTCTTATAACGTGTATTGTTTGCTTGATTCGGTGTCCACTCTCTCTTATGTGACCCTATTTATGGTTGTGTATTTTGGTTTTGATTCCAAGGTTATTTCAGATCTCTTTTCTATATCTACCCCAACAGATGACTCAGTTATTGCTAAAAGAGTCTATAGGGGGTGTGAGGTATCTATTGGTAGTAGGCAGACTTTGGTGGATTTGTTTTAACTTGATATGGTTGATTTTGATATTATTCTGGGGATGGATTAGTTACATTCTTGTTACGTATCCTTAGACTATCAGACCCATAAGGTTGTCTTTAGGTTCCCTGGTGAACCGATTATTGACTGGGAAGGTGGTTCCCTAGCTCCTAGGGGGAGGTTTATTCCTTATCTTAGAGCTTGGAGATTAATCTCCAAGGGTATATCTATCATTTGGTCCAGATTAAAGATTCTAACTTGAAAAGTCCTTATTTGCATTCAGTTCTGGTGGTAAATAAGTTTTTTGTGGTCTTTCTAGATGATCTTCCTAGTGTTCCTCCAGATAGAGAGATTGAGTTTGGTATTGATTTGGTTTTGTACACTCGTCCAATATCTATTCCTCCTTATAGAATGTCTCCAGCTGAGTTAGGGGAACTCAAGGAGCAATATAAGGATCTATTGGATAAGGGTTTCATCCATCCTAGTGTGTCCCCATGGGGTGCACAAGTATTATTAGTGCTAAAGAAGGTTGATTTTCTTTGGATATACATTGACTATTGACAATAAAATAAAGTAACAGTTAAGAACAAGTATCCTCTCCCAAGGATAGATGCCTTGTTTGATAAGTTGCAAGGTGCCTAATTCTTTTCTAAGATAAACCTTTAGGTTGGGTATCATAAACTTAAGATTAGGGAGGCGGATATCCCTAAGATATTTTTTCGTACTTGGCATGGGTACATTGAATTCCTGGTGATGACATTTTATTTGACTAATGCCCCAGTGGAATTTATGGACTTGATGAATAGGGTTGTCAGGCAGTTTTGGATCTTTTGGTCATTGTGTTCATTGATGACATCTTGGTGTATTCTAAGAATGGGGTAGATCATGCTAATCACCTCCGTGTGGTGTTGTGGACCTTAAAGAAGCAGGAATTTTATGCCAAATTCTCTAAGTGTGAGTTTTTGTTGAACATTGTACCTTTTTTACGTCATATTATTTCTAGTAAGGGGATCATGGTGGATCCACAAAATGTGGTAGTGGTTAAAAGGTGGCATAGACCCACAACTCCTACCAACATTCAGAGTTTCTTGGGTTTGTCTAGGTATTATAGGTAGTTCATGGAAAGTTTCTTAATGATAATTTCCCCATTGACTAAGTTGACTCAGAATAAAGTAAAGTTTTCTTGGTCGGATGCTTGTGAAGGGAGTTTTAAGAAGCTGAAGAATAAGCTAACTTTGGCTCCAATTTTGACTTTGCCTGAAGGCAATGAGGGGTTTATGGTTTATTATGATGTGTCCCGAGTGGGACTTGGTTGCATTTTGATGTAGTATGTAAGGTGATTACTTATGCTTTTAGGCAGTTTAAGGTGCATGCGAGGAATTATCGTACTCATAATTTGGAGCTTTTAGCGGTGGTTTTTGCTTTGAAAATCTAGCGGCATTATTATATGGAGTGCATATAGACATCTTTTCTAATCATAAGAGTCTGCAGTATGTTTTCACTCAAAAGGAGCTTAATCTCAAGCAAAGTAGATGGCTTGAGCTTCTCAAGGACTATGATATGAGTCTTCACTACAACCTAGGTAAAGCTAACGTGGTAGTGGATGCTCTTATTAGGCTGTCCATGGGGATTTTAGCTCATGTGGACAAGGAGAAACGAGAATTGGTGAAGGATATTCACCGCTTGACTAATCTTGGAGTTCGTCTCTTAGACTCTGAGAATGGGGGTATAATGGTACAAGAAGTTGTTCGGACGTCTCTTTGTCCAGCTATCAATGAGAAACAAATGCGAGATCCTATCTTGATAAAAATCTAAAGTGATGTTTGTGGGCAAAATGTAATGGTATTTGAGATCAGTGGTGATGGTACTTTGTGGTACCAAGGGAGGTTATGTGTTCCTGAGATCGATAGTTTGCAACAAAGGATTTTGGTTAAGGTGCATGAATTACGCAATGTTTCTTATCTCGGTTCAATGAAAATGTATCATGATCTTAAGAAGATGTATTGGTGGAATGGTATGATAAAGGATATGGCTGATTTTGTGGCCAAGTGCATGGTGTGCTAACATATCAAAGTTGAGCACATAACACCTGGTGGGTTGTTTTAGTAGATTAATCTGCCTGAATGGAGATAAGAGGTAATTAATATGGATTTCATTATCGGTCTACCTCAATATCAAAACCAATTCGATCGATTTGGGTCATTGTGGATAGGATCACAAAGTCTGCTCACTTCTTGCTAGTGAGGATAACTTTTTGGCTGAGGATTATGCGAGGTTGTATCTTTTTGAGATTGTGATGTTTCATGGGGTACCTTTTTTGATTATCTATAATTGTGGTACACAGTTTTCATCTCATTTATGGTGGTTTTTTTAGAAAGGGTTGGGGACTAAGGTTAGTCTGAGTACTATTTTTCATCTGCAAATGGATGGCCAAGCAGAAAGGACCATTCAGACATTGGAGGACACACATTGGTCATGTGTGATTAATTATGGTGGAAATTGGGTTGAGCATCTACCTTTGGTAGAGTTTGCTTACAATAATAGCTATCATTCTAGCATTGGGATGGACCCTTTAGAGGCATCGTATGATAGGAGGTGTAGGCATATTAGTTGGTTCGAGCTTGGTGAAGAAGATACAATTGGACTGAGCTTGGTTTATCAATCTATGGAGAAGGTAAAGGTGATTCGGGATAGTCTTAAGGTTATCCAAAGTTGCTAAAAGTTCTATGCGGATATAAGGCGTAGAGACTTGGAGTTTGAGGTTAGGGATAAGGTATTCCCAAGGGTATCTCCTATGAAGGGTAGGATGTGGTTTGGTAAAATGGGAAAGCTCAGTACTCGGTTGTTGGTCCTTATGCAATTTTGTGGAGGTTTGGTAATGTGGCGTATAAATTGGAGTTTCCTTCTATGTTGAGCTCCATTCATCCGATATGTCATGTCTTAATGTTGAGAAAGTGTCTTTTGTGATCTTTTTTTGGTGGTTCCTTTAGAAGGGTTAGATATATTGGATTCTCTATCTTATGAAGAGGTCCCATTTGAGATATAAGATTGGCAGGTTCGTCGGTTATGGACCAAGGATATGGCCTCGGTTAAGGTTCTATGGCAGAACTACTAGGTGGAAGAGGTTACATGGGAAACAGAAGCGGACATGAATTCCAAATATCCGCATTTGTTTTCTACTCTAGATATTCGTGTGGAAGGTATGTGTTCTTGATCACATATTTATTTTCTAACTTGGTTAAAGGTTGGATTGATATTTGATAATGCAAATGAATTATGCATGAGTTTGACCTACCTTATCTGTCATTTAGGGATGAATGATCCTAGTAGGGGAAACTAAAACACCCTGGGTTTGGACCATTAGAAAACTTCCTAGATTTTTGGATTTTGGACATTATATGACTTGTGGATACTATTTATATGATGGGGTACGGTTGGTATGCTCTTGGTCGTATGCTAACTAGTATTGGTTGGTGGGTTGGATTGGTTTATAGAATGGGTACAACTTAGTGGGTACGAGTAGCATAGTTGGTGAAAGGTCGTATGGTTTGGGGTTTTCCTTCACTTAATCTGAGACTTAGTAACTCAACTTGGATCTGAGTACGAGTGGCTCACCATGAGCTATAATATAGGGTATGAGTCATACCTTTGACTCGTATGGTTGGCAGTGTTCAAACTTCCTTTGATGCTATTCTTCCAGGGATACGATTTAGGGGTACTAATCATATGGTTGGGTATGACCCTTTTTGGCTAAGTCGTATGTTGGAAAGTGTTGGGTCCATGGGTGAGTCCTAGGGTACGAGTGGTGGGTACCACTCCTATGGAAGGATACGATTGGTATGAGGGAATCATAATATCTAATGGGAATTTTAAGTAGTTTAAGTTGGGGGTAATCTAGACATTTTCCCACTTAATCTCTTAAGGCCCAATGACTTATAACACTCCTTAGACATCATTTACCCTATTATGCTAATCTTAAACACTTAGAAACTCTCTCTAAGGCTCTTGAGTAAAGGAAGGCTAGGGTTTCATCTAAAGGATCAATTTGGGGCTTGTACGAGTGATTTCTCTCCATCATCTTCTTAATCTAAGGCATGTACTCTTCCCTAATTGTTAGTTCCAACTAAAGTTATGTTTTATACAACGTTTTCATGTCATGATTATAGTATGGTTTTGGGATTTTCAAATATATGTTGTGGTTTTGGTATTAAATGTTTGTTTATGGTTTTCCCATGTCTTAATTATGTATTTACATTCTTTAATGGTGGTTTGGACAATTGGTTGCATGGTAATGGTTAATTAGCAGTTGGATTTGGTTTTGGGAACACTATGCCCCTAACATGTTTGATAAAATGTCTATGATAAAGCTTTACTGTATTATTGGACTTTTAATGGAACTATTGCATGGTATGTTTTGGTAATAGAACCCTAAATAGTATAAATGGTTTAAATGGTTTGGAATGGTTAAATGGTAAGGTTTGGTGGTCATAGTTTTGGTTAATTAAACTTTCTTGTAGGGTACAAGGGAATCCCCCCAAATAAACAAGATAATGTACAACTTGTTGGGTACATGGGATTACCTCAACCAAACTTAATAATTGAATACTTGTGGGGTACACGGATTATCCCAAGCTAACTTGATAATGTAAAATATGGGAATCCCTTTACATAAAAAGGTTGGCTAAAGACATTGCTTGCAAGCTATAGTCGGTATGAAGATACCACTACTCATAGATTTGGTTAATAATAATGGAATAATGGTTTGGTTGGATGGTAACGGTTTTAATTGGGCAATAATGGCAGGGGTGATAGCTAATCGTGAAGGTGCGAGTCAAATGGACGAACATTAGAAATGCATGCTTACCGACATGAGTGTTAGTCATAGCAACCATATATGATACTATGAGGTACATAGGAATTCTCTAAGTACACTGTACATATGTATCATGGAGAGCGAAGGGTACTTGGGAATCCCCTACTTTAATGGTATCTCCAGTTTGCGCGACCATATACATCGAGGCCAATTCAGGGGGTTACTCTAGACCTATGTAGCACGTGGGTGGTTCTAGGATGGTTAAGCTACACATGCCCAGGTTAATGGTTTCAAAGGCATGATAAACTCGGCTCCCCTTCCCGGCATGGTTGTATATATATGTATGGTTGTATGCATATAGTTGATTTACTTGTTTTTACTGGATGGAATTATTTTATACTTATCCCAAGATTATGCTAGCATTCACCCGCTAATGCATATTTGGGGGGCTGTATCCCCATGCAATACAGGAACCGGCCATTCTACTCCTTCTTCTTAGTTATTGGATTTGGGATCAACTATTGGATTGAAGTGGTGAGCTTCCATATTTTCGAAGGTTTCATTTTATATCATAGATTTCTTTACATGATTTTGTTATTTTATGGATATTGGTTTTGGCTATGGTTGGGGGCATGTCCCAATCGGATATTGTTTTTCTTTTGGTTAGAGGATTTGTGTGACTACTATGTGTTAGAATAAGCGGTGTCGATATTGTCTTAGCCTTATTATTGGCATTGGTATTGGGGCTGATACTGTTTGACTTAATTTATGATTGTTCCATCCTCTTATGTTATGTTATGGACAGGAACTTCGTTTTTATATTGGTTTGGTTATGGTTGTTGGTTGGCATTGGCTAGTTGGACTTTCTTAAGTTGGTTGCGGTTATAGACATATCCCAGAGTCAAAAATCATAATAAATGCTATCTTATTATACATTCAAAATTCAATTGACTTAGGGTATGCATATTTGGAGGTTGGGTTGGGTAACGGGGGTGGTGCCCGATCTTGGTTGGACTTGGGATGTCCATTACGACAAGGCCCTGGTTTGGGTCTTGTCAATATGATGGAGGTGATTGGGTCCCACTAGCCTGAGATTGGGCTCCCTGTGCCCTAAAGTTTTCTCCACCATGGAAATGCCTAATACCCGATGGCTTTAGGTAGTGAGCACAAGCCGTCGAGTAGGATCTAGAATTGCCCCACTTTTTCTTGGGCCACTTCCCGCCATCCCTGCCACTCTGTGGTTGGATACCACCCTACTCAGAGAACCTTAATTTCTTGCCCTGCCTCTCCTCTATTTTAGCCTGCTTCTTCTTCTCCTCATCTACCTATTGCATGTACACAACCAACCTGGAGATATCCATGTCCTTGATCAACAAGGCAGTCTTACTCTCCACTATCAAATCTCTGGAAAACTCGAAATCAAACTTTCTCATTCTAGCCCTCCTACTAGAAACCATCTCCAGAGAAAACCGAGACAACTGGTGAAACTTTAAGGCATACTCCTTGATAGACATCTTGCCTTGCCTCAGAATAACAAACTATTCTGCCTTAGCTTCCCTCAACTCTTAAGGAAAGAAGCGGTCCAAAAAAGCATTAGAAAAATCTTCCCACAGAGATGACTCAACATCATCACCCCTTGCTTGATCCCATTCCTTGTACCATTGGTATGACACATCCTTCAGCTGATAGGCGGCAAACTCCACACCCTCCACATTCATGGCATGCATAAAACGAAATATCTTTTCCATCTCATCTAGAAAACCTTGAGGATCCTCCTCAACCTTAACACTAGTAAAGTTTGGAGGGTTCAACCTTATGAATTGGCCAACCCTTGTGGCCTCAGAAAATGAAGTAATAGGAACACAACACTCATACTGAGTAGCTACCAATTATTCCAACATATGAATAGATTGAAAAAACTCAGTGTTTGTCACTTCAGCTTGAGGAATTTGAGATGGAATAGAAGGAACAAATGGAACTCCAGAACAATCCAGAATTGAGCCCCTAGACCTAGTATGGACCCCATAAGTAGAGCGAGTCCCATAAGCATTGTACTTAGATGGGACAGAGGAGTTTTCATGAGCTTCAGATCTTCAAGGCATGATTTGAAAAGTGAACAAATAGGAATTAGAGGAGAAATTAGGACTTTAGACTCTACATCTTGAAAATGAAATGCAAGAAAGAGAAACATTCCTAAATGCCTTGTAGAATTTAGCTTATGAGTGTGGCGCTCTACACTCCCTTAAAAGAGACTCCACTCAACACAGCTCTGTGGACTCCCAAGTGACCATGAACCTAGGGTTTGGATACTAATCTGACATGACCCAAACTAAGGCCTAGTCATGTAGGGTGCCTCAATCCCAACCAGGATTAAAGACCACCCCCAATACCCAACCATAACCGCCCTACACCCTATGTCGGATGAATTTCAAACATACAACAATATAGAACAATCATAAATCAAATACAGAAATTAAAGTCTATGAACCTATCCAACCGCTGTTATCCCAATACCAATACAAATGCCAAGGCTGACACCAATACTGATACCGCCCATGCCCATATAAGTCACACAAAGCCTCTAACCATAAATATAGAACATTTGGTGAGGACATGCCTCCGGCCGTAGACAAAACAAAAGTCCAAGAAATAACCCAAAGTATGAGAAGATATCCATAGCATAAAATAGAGTCTTCCAGATTATGGAAGCTCACCACTTCAATTTGACATAAATGATATCCATAAATCAAAGTCACTGGTAGGAGGAGGAGTATGGATGGTTCATGCATATATAGAACCTGAAGATAGGTTAGCGGGTGAATGCTAGCAGTTAGTCAGGAATAAGGATAAAGTAATGCCATTATTCAAACCCAAAGTAAATAACCATATGCAATCACATACATATATATATTCCATGATGGGGGAGGGAACTGGGTTTAGCATGCATTTAAAACTTTAACATGGATTGTGTAGCTTGACTATCCTAAAACCACCCATGGGCTATATGGGTCCAATGTTACCCCCTGAACGAGCCCAAGAGTATGTAGCCGCATGAACCAGCGATATCATAGGGGTCAGGTATTCCCGTGTACCCTTCTCCCTCCATGATAAATATATATGAGTATAAACTTAGGGGATTCCCTTGTACTCCATAAGTATAAGGTCACCTTAACCAACTTTCATGTCATCAAACATGAGTTTTCAGTGTTCATCTATTAGACTCACACCTTCACAGTTAGCTATCACAACCCACCATTATTGCCCAATTAAAACCTTTAACACATAACCAAACCACCAATTCCAGATTTAATTACCAAGGCATTATAAAGTGGCATCGTCATACCGACTATAACTTGCAAAAAATATCATTAGCCAATACTTAGGGGATTCCTATTTACCATATAGGATTTCCAATCAATCAAAACCATGGACACCAATGACTTTCCAAATCATTTAATTCAATCAAACCATTTAGGGTTCCATTACCATGTTATGCAAAGCAAGGTTTTCAATAAAAGTCAAACTAGGTGACAAAAACATTCTAATTGGCATTTTAACAAACTTGTTGAGGAATATATTTTACAAAACCAAAAACCAAGAACCAATTAACCATTCCCATGAAAACACATGTTCAAACCAACATTATAACACGAAAAACCATAAATAGAATATGAGAAAACATCATCAAACCATTAGTAACCAAAACCCCCAACACATATTTCAAAACCAACACAAACCCATAATCATGCCATGAAAACCATTAAGTAAAACATTCTTTTAGTTTGAATTAACAATGAGGGAGGATTAACATGCCTCAGATACCAAAGAAGACGTATAGAAACCACCCTTAAGAGCCTTACTTGACCACCTTGAAGAAACCCTAGACTCTTTTTGAACCTAGAGATTGAGCGAGATTTAATAGTATTTTGAGAGTGTTTGATGTGAGAATAGTAGGTTAATAATGTCCCAAGAGTGTTGTAAGTCATGGGGTTAAAAGGATTTAATAGAGGAAATATCCAGAATACCCCTAACTTAATCTATAAAATTTTTGCATGTGGTTAGGGTTGGACACCTCCACTCGTACATATATCATACTAGTGGTACCCTCCACTCATACCCAAGACAAAAAGTTGGACTCAATATTCCTTCCAACATATGACTCCCCTTGCCCAAATCATACCATCACCATACGACAAGTACCTGCCTGGTCGTTCCTTAAGCAGATTGTCAAGGCTAGATGATAAACACATACGGTTTGGCACTATACTTCTCTTTCCATGTACATACAATTCGTATGGAGTCTTGTCATACCTTATACAAAAAACAACCAAAACCATACTAAGTAATATACGACCAAGACCCCCAAACCATACCCATATCATATGATAAGTAAGCATGAGTCGTAAGATGATCAGAAAGCTCAAACTCAGGAAGTTTCTAAGGATCAAAACTTTAAGTTTTTCACTATGAATTACCTACGAGTTGTAGGGAGTCTTGATGAGTCATTGAACACAAATCATATCCAGACAAGTATGTGTGTCAAGTCTTCTGCTCTGAGTATGAGTGGCTCACTACGAGTCGTGAGGACTCATTCCAGGTCATTCAGTGCAAATTATAAGATGTCAAATATTTACCTAAATGGTTTATATGATGACTATGACTTGACCCTACAAGTCGTAGGGTCCCATTATGAGACACGATATATGAGTCATAAGATCAACAGTGTGTGTGCCTGGTGACACTGTCTTGACAACGACTCATTGAGATGAGTCATAATAAGTCATGAAGAGTCTTCATGAGACCATAACAACTGACAGTTTATTTTTTTTATCTTTTAATGGGGGTATTTTAGATATTTCCCTCTTATCCCAATTATAACCCAGGACCTATAAACATACTTGGGGCCCTATTTTTATCGATAACATACTCCAAATATTCTTTCTTCTCACTCAAGTCTCTTAAGAATCCATACTTAGGGTTTTCAAGAAGTGGGTCAAGTAGATCTTCAAGGGTTGAATTCTCTCCATAATATTGGGTATTTAAAGCATGTTACTCTTTCTAAATTATTACTTTTCTAAAAACATGTGTTTTGATGTATTATTCATTCAGTTTTAATGTTGATTTTGAACATGGGTTGAGGGATTTGAATTATTGTTGTTTATGTGATGTTTCATGTTTGTATATGCATTGATTATGTTTTAAATGGTGGTTTTGAAACTGATTTGATTCATGGGTTTGGTGAATAACTAGGGCATTTTCATTTTTCCAATTTATGAATATTGACAGTTGAAGTGGTAATGACCTCAACCCTATTTTGTGAAATTGGTTTTGATTATGAAAAGTATGCACATTGAACTGCTCTTGAAGTATTGCATAATGTGAAAATCTAATGAAGCATAATGATTTTGAATTGAACCTTATAGGGTTGTGTAATTTCCCAAGCTAATTTATAATTAAACCAAGAAGGTTGTGAATTTTCCCCAAGTGATGATAATTATTTTGGCATTTTGGCATATTAATCTTACCTTGCAAGTGTAGTTGGTATGATGATACCAAAAATGTATTCCTAAATGTGTATCATGGTTCAATGAATGAGAATGTGTGTTAAATATTTTAATTATTCTTTAATGAGAGTTGTGTAGCTGTGTCGTAAAAGTGGAGGTCCCGAGGGACCAATACTGGAAACTACAGTTGCTGTCGTAGGGGTCAACATGACCGGGTGGTTTGAGTCCCCTTTATTAGTATCACATGAGTGGGAGGTTCGAGTCCCCCACATTACATTACCTAATTGGGTGCTTCAATAACCTTGGTACACTAGAAGGTTTGAGTCTCCATGATGCATACGTACATCCTCTGGTTTATGCGACTATATACATTGGGGCCCTTCCAGATGGGGGGAGTTGGGACCATATAGCTTGTGGGTTCGTTCTTATGTTATGACAGTTGAGCTAAACAACCTAGGTTAAAGTTTTAAAGTACATGCTAAGCCCTGTTTCCTATCCCAGCATATTATTTATGTATGTATTATGATGTGCTTCATATGGTATTTGAAATAGTTATACTTGACAATATTTTGTCCCTTATCCCTGAGTTTTGTGCTAGTGTTTACCCCATTAATCATCTCCAAATGTTGTATCCTAATACGGTGCAGGCACCGGAGATAGTTCTACTTTTCCTGCATAAAGTTAGGTAGATCGGCTCAGTTCGTCGGTTCATTATGGTGAAGTAGTGGGTTCCATTCACCAAAAAACTTGGACATTTCATCAGTTTCCATTCTTATATTAGAAATGAGAATTTATATTATCATTAACATTGCCATTTTCAGGGTTGGGGGCATGTTCCAACACTTTATTGATTTTGGGACATTAGAAGGCTTTGTTAGATTACTGTGGACTTGGGTGGTGACGTTGGTTGGTTGTCTGGTTAGTTACTAGGTATCGATTATAGACATATCTTAAATTTCTTGAGATAATTTTATGCTATCTTGTTATATGTTTGAAATTCAACTGATGTTGAGAGTATTTTATTCTGTTTGGTTAGGTCTAGGAGGTGGTCTCTGGTCCTCTTTGGACTTAGGATACCCGTCATGGCCAGGATCTAGTTCAGGTCGTGACGTATTTACAAAGAACTAGTAGAATCCCTTACATCTTAAGTGGACTAGAGTAAGACCTATTAGAGGTCCCAGCATGTATAAAATTTTTGGGTTTATTTACTTTTATCTCTTTACTTTTGAAGGCCTCACTACTGTAATCAATAGTCTATTGTTTGTAAAAAGAAGTCGATTGTCTGTTTTAAAAGGAGTAATTCACCCCTCCTTCTTACTACTTTCAATTGGTATCAAAGAAAGGACTCATAAGTTTTTTCCTAATAGCAAGTGAGAAAATATCATGGCTTATACTATTGTTGGAGCATTATTTTCTGAAGGGACATCACAAACTATACCTCCTTATATCAATGGGAAACACTTTTCTCATTGGAAAATAAAGATGGAGACCTTCATCAAATCTTATGATGTCAAAGTTTGGAGATTTATCAAACCTGGTGATATTTCACTTGTCTCTATTAGCAATGACAAAAGTGGAAAGACACCATAAAATGGTGATAAATCTACTAAGAGCACTCCAACCTTGGAGAATTAAACAGATGAACAAAAGGAGATCATTCAAATCAAATCTAAGGCTAAAAATATCCTGTATAATGCAATTAGTGGTAAAGAATATGAGATCTCCTGTTGTGAGACTGCCAAAGAAATATGGAATAAGTTGGAAGTAATATATAAGGGAACTGAGAAGGCCAAACAAACTTTTATAAGTTTATTAGTCTATGATTATGAACTTTTCAATATAAAAGATAGAGAATCCATTGAAGAAACATTTGCCAGGTTTGGAAAAATTGTTGGGAAACTCAAAGCTACAGGAAAAACCCATCCTATGGTAAACCATATTACAAGGGAAATCAAAAGGAATTTAACTGCTGGGTGATGAGGAATAATCAGACCAAGAAAATAACGACATTAGACACTGTTTCTTTATGGAACTTGGAGAATCCATCCAAGTAAGAGCTAACTCCTTTAATGAATGCACAAAACTTCAAAATTTGAAAGTCCTTGCCATAGATGATCTAAATAAAGCTCATAAAGAAAAAAAAGTATTTTTAAGAGAAAAAAGAGACCCGGGTCTTAAATTGGAAGTTTGTGAAATTGAAAAAGATTACCTGCAAGAAGAACTTGATGATTTGAAAATCAAGATTAACAGTTTTGAATAATTTCATAGTCATAGTATTGTCAGGTCAAATAAGTTGACTAACTCAACTAAGGCAACTGATAGTAATAGATATTGTAGTTATGAGGGATCTCAATGGTCCACTAATTTGAGTAAGTCAACCAAAGGGAGAAATCATAGTCCAAATACCTATCATAAAAGGTACTATATCTATGATAGATCTCAAAGGTCAACTAGCTCAAGCCAGTCGATTGGGAGAAATAATCACAGTTAAAATACTTATTACACAACCACTTATAAATACTATACTTTTTGTTATCATTGTAGGAAGCCTGGTTAGAAATATTATAACTGCAGATTTCACTTTAGAAATCCTGGTAAATAGATTTGGAGACCCAAAACTGAGTCAACAAATCCTATGACTAATCCAAAGGGACCCAATGATACTTGGACCTAGAAATAAGTAATACATCTATTTTTTAGGAACTCCACTCAAAACCAAAAGGGATAAAGTATCTAAATAGTGGATATTTAAATCAAATGACTGGAAGAAAAGTTTGTTTGAATCTATAACTAATTTTGATAGAGGTGACATTATCTTTGGATATAACTCCAAAGGCAAAGTAATAGGTGTTGGTACCATATTTTTTAATAATTCATGTGATATTACTAATGACTATTTGGTCAAAAACCCAAAGTACAACCTGTAAAGCATCAGTCAGTTGTGTGATGCTGGATTAGAGGTAAGATTTAAAAAGGAAGGGTGCATAATTGAAAAACAAGGGAGGAAAATTTGTGCTAGAAACAGACATATAAATGTGTATGTTCTAGATTCTATCAAAAGAATAGAAGGACATATATGTCTTGCCTCCATCTCTGATGATCCCTAGATTTGGCACAAAAAACTTGGTCTTACAAGTATAAGACATATTGAAAAGTTAGTCAAGCATGAACTTGTGACTGGATTTCCAAATCTTAATTTCAGAAAGACCCATATTTGTTATGTATGTCAGCTTAGTAAACAAACTAGAAACTCTTTTTCTATTGAAGATATTGTGTCCACCACTAAACCCTTACAGCTACTTCATATGGACCTCTTTAGTCCAACTAAAACTGCTAGCATTGGAGGTAAAAGGTATTTTTTGTAATTACTTATGATTATTCTCGATTACTTGGGTCATATTTTTAGCTAACAAAAATGATACTTTAAGGAATTCTAAAGTTTTATGTAAAAAGGTTCAAAGAGATAAGGGTTACTATATCACTGCCATTAGAAGTGATCATGAGGGAGAATTTGAAAATAAGGATTTCAAAATCTTTTATGATACTCATGGATACACTCATAACTTTTCAGCTCCAAGCTCCCCTCAATAAAATTATGAGTTTGATTGGAAAAATAGAACTCTTCAAGACATGGCTCAAACCATGATCTGCAAACACTCTCTACCATATAAGTTTTGGACAGAAGTCATCAGTATCATATGTCATGTTTTGAACGAGTGTCTCATTAGACCTATTATGAAGATAACTCAATATAAGCTCTAGAATAATAAAAGACTCACCATTAGGTAATTTCATGAAGTTGGCTCAAAATTCTTTGTTCATGACAATAGCAAGTACAACATTGGTAAGTTTGATCCATAAAGCAATGAAATTATTTTTATAGGTTACTCTAACTCTAGTAGATCATATATAATTTTCAATAAACGAACTCTTTGTATTGAGAAATCTGTCTATGTTGTTTTTTATGATACTAATCACTATGTAAAGACGTAGATGATGAGATTGAATAGGTACAGATCATAAAATATCCTTCCACCAAGGATGACTCCTCCTTAAAACCTACTATCACTAAAATTGACTAGTCTGCCACTGCTCCAAATGATCAAGTTGAAAAGGAAGAAATTCTAAATTAATTAAGAAGCAACCCTGACTATCCAAATAAATTCATCATTGGGGATCCAAAGGAAGGAATATAAACAAGGGCTTCCACTATAAGGACTGCAAATATAGCCCTCATATCTTAACTTGAACCCAAGAAAGTCAATGAAGCCTTAGAAGATGATAACTGGATAAAGACTATGAAAGAAGAACTTGATCAGTTAAACAAAAATAATGTGTGGACCCTTGTACCAAAAATATAAAACGTCTCTATCATTAGAACCAAATAGGTATTTAGAAATAAAATGCACGAATCAGGTAAAGTTATGCAAAATAAAGCTCTTCTAGTCACTCAAGCTACTTACAACAAGAAGGAGTAGATTATAAAGAGACCTTTGTACCTGTAGCAAGGTTAGAGTCCATAAGAATTTTTCTTGCTTATGCATCTCATAAAGTGTTCAAATTATTTCAAATAGATGTGAAAAGAGCCTTTTTAGAATAGTTTTATTAATAAATATATTTTTGTGAAACAACCCCCAGGTTTTGAAAATCCAAACTTCCCTTACTATGTCTTCAAACCCTTCAAAGCTATTTATGGTACAAAACAAGCACCTAGAACTTGGTATGATAGACCAAGTAGATTTTTAGTTGAACATGGTTTCGCATAAGGAAAAATTGACACTACTTTATTTATCAAATAAACCCTTTCTGAAAATTTGATTATTCAAATTTATATTGATGACATTATCTTTGGAAGTACCAATGTTGTTATTATGCAAGGAATTCTCTGAATTAATGCAAAGTTAGTTTGAAATGAGTATGATGGGAGAATTAACATTCTTTCTGGAATTACAAATCCATCAGTCTATAGAGGGAACTTTCATCTCCCAAAGTAAGTACACCAAAGATCTCATTCAAAGATTCGAGATGGATAATGCCAAACTATCCAATACTCTTATTAGTTCTATATGTGTTCTAGAATTATGTTAATATGACAAAAGTGTTGATAAAACTAGCTATCGTGGCATCATTGGTTCACTCTTATATCTTACAACTAGTCGACCTGACATTCTTTTTAGTATATGCAAATGTGACAGGTTCTAGTCAACTCCTAAAAAACCTCATCTGACTATTGTGAAATATATTATTAGATACCTTATTGGTAAAATCTCCTATATTTTATGGTATTCTAAGTCTACTAACATTATTTTAAAAGGTCTCTTAGATACATATTATGCATAAAATTGATAGAAAAAACACCAATAGCACTTGCCAATTCATGGGACAATCCCTTGTGTCATGGAATAGCAAGAAGAAAAACTTCTCTATCCACGACTGAATCTGAGTATATATATCTATTGGATTGTTCTATGGTCATATTTTTTGGATGTCCTATTAACTCAGTGATTATGATCTATGCTTTAAACCTGTCAAAATATTATTTGATAACTCTAGTGCTATTTCTTTATCTAAATACCATGTGTATCATAATAGAGCTAAGCACATTGATGTTAAGCATCATTTTATTAGACATCATGTTTCAAAAGAAGATATTTATAGCTTTTGTAAGCACTGATTTTCAACTATCTGACATTTTTACCAAACCTTTACTTAAGGAAAGATTTTGTTCTCTTCGAAAATGTCTTGGCATTATTGAAAAACCTTTTTGAGCCAAGGATCCCTTCTTACAATTTTCCAACTTGTTCCCACTTAGTTTTTTTGTGGGATGTTTTTCTTCCTTTTTGATTGATTCCAAAGGGGGAGAAATGGATGGCATGTGTATAGTCTAACCTTACAGGAAACTAATTCGGGGGGGAGTCACTCATTTAGGGGGAGAACTCAAATAGGGAAGTAAACTAATTTTCTTTGGTAATCCATCAAAAAGAGGGATATTGATAACATTAAGATTTTGATGAATGACTATTGAATTCATTTGAATGCAGGGAAGTACATGTAAATAATATTCAAAAAGGAAGAAGCATCTCTTAAGAAGGAAAGAAAGATGTAACACCCCATATTTTGGGGCTAGAATTCAAATGGTTGTTCCTACGCGTACATACTTGAACCCAATTATTCTATGTATATATATGTGTGATTATCAAATATATGTTATGGGAATATCTTTGTATATGAATCAAGTTCATAATACCCTCCTAACTCAAAGATGAGTTGAGGACTTTTCTATCAATAGAGTTTTGACAGATGCCCCAGCTAGGGACCACTATAGAAAGTTAAGAGTTATATCTCAGAAGAAAGTACTAGCAGTAGGTTTTACACTTTTAGGTGTAGCCTTTTAGGGTGAGTTTAGCATTTATGTGTATTGGTATATCTCGGGCTCTAGAATAAAGTAGTTTCAGTTCAATTTAGAATTTATTAAAGGGGCCTACAGACTTAGAATAATAGCTTTAATCAAAGGGGGAGATGATAAAACAAGTAACTAAGTCAGGATCTCAGATTCTAGTAGTGATGCCAGTATGTCGTAGAACAGTGGTAAGGAAGGATGATGTCCAACCCATTCTTATCTCAGTGCAAAGTTTTGTACTTCAGTCATCACGATATCAACTCATGCCTTATATGTCAGCTCTACGATCATAGCTTATATTTATGCATTTGTCATAAAGTCATGTACGCTTCCAGTTTCTAGTATGAGGAGTTCCAGTTCAATTAGCAGTACGAATAATATTCCATGAATTTATGAACTCCAAACTCAGGTCATGCAGCTCATGACTCATCTACTCATGCTATACAGTATGTTCAGTTCCAAGTACTCATGCTACACTCTTAATGATCAGTGAAATTTAGATTATGTCATGTATATCCTTAGTTTTAATCTCTGTAATGAATCCATGTCATGGATACTCTATTCCTATGGCCTCAGTTATGTGTCAAAGTTATTCATAGTATTCTTTTATGCTTCAGGATCTCGTGTTCTAACCTTTCAGTGACCTCTTCTTATGAAATGATTGTGATGATGAGTAATTTTTTTAGATGTGAGAGAGTAAGTATTTCATGTTAAGGAAATATTGTAATATGTTTGTTTTATATAAGACTATAGGTTGAAGGAAGATTGAGGCCAAGCTTTTGATATATGTCATAGTTAGTAGAAATTTTGTGTGTGTTTTCTTGGGGATTGTGAATGGAAGTTGTTATTGATAGAGGTTTAGAGAATACGAGAAAGATGTTATGATTGTTTGCCTAGAAGTTCATGTATGGTTATAATGATAGTCTTGAATGTCATGTTGGTGTATAAGTGGATAAATGCAGTGCGCGTTAGTGAATTCCTAGTAAGAGGTTGAATGTAGTTGTTGAAGTGGTAATAAGAATTATTCATGAGATGAGAAGTTGTGAAAGCGTATGAGGTATTGAACTCATGATTTATACTAGTATTACAGTGTTATGTGTGCACTTTGTAGATTAGAGTAGGCTTGAACATATTGAGAGAATTCAGTTCAGCTCAAACTTCAGTAGATAGAGTTATCAGTGCACATGTGAATATTATAAGTAGCCTCAAGTGAAGTGCAGTATTGAAGGAGAGTGTGTAGTTGAGGAAGTATTTGAGGAGTATGTATAAGTTTGAAAGTAGAAGTTGCATTGTCTAAGGCATAACAATTCTATCCTAGCTTATGTTTATAGGCCTATGTTCTATGTTACAGAGTTATAGCCACATTAAGATTCCTTACTCAAATCATGTTATTACAACTTCTTAGAAAGAGTGTTAAAGAAGTACTCTGGCTATGTATAAGCTTTCAGTATGATATAGTCCGTATAACCAGCAATTTAGTTTAGCAGTCAGACAAACAAGTTCCTATGGTTTTCCATATTTCCATCTAGTCTTACTACCCGAAGTTTCATGAATATGGATATTCCATGAGGTATTTTGTTCGCATACATGTAAGTTATGAATTGAGTTCAGTTCATGCACCATATTTCAGATTCAGATACTATAGTCATGATTCAGTTCGTAAATGTCCCATGCATTATCTCAGTCTTTCCTTAGTATTTCAACCAAGTCAGTATGATTCGGGGGACGAATGAGCCCAAGGGGGAGATGTTGTAATACCCCAAGTTTTTCATGTCCTAAACCTCTCAACTTTTCTTCACAAAACTAGATCCAACCTAAGGTAGTGGTTACTCATAAGTTGAATTTCTCGTTTCTATCTCAGCCTTATAACCATTCTCATATCATTGCTTGTGTTCACAAAATTAGTTCAGTTCAGGTAACATGCTCAAACTCAGTTATGCAATCATGTTCCAAGTCATGCATGTTCAGTATACAATCTATGTTACCTTAGGGTTCTCAGTCTAACCAGTCTCATTTGAGGACGAATGTTTCCAAGGGGAAGATAATGTAAGACCCCTGATATTTATTCTAGAATTCAAATTGTTGTTCTTATGCGTATAAACTTGAACCTAATTATTTTATGTATATATATGTGTGATTATAAAATCTATGGTATGGGAATATCTTTTTCTATGAATCAAAGTCATAATACCCTCCTAACTCAAAGACAAGTTGAGGACTTTTCTATCAATAGAGTTTTGACAGATGCCCCAGCTAGGGTCCACTTTAGATGAGTGTATCTCTTAAAATATATTAATTAAGGTTCCCTAATATATATCAAATGAAAGGTCTTTCAATTTTATTTCCAATGCATTTGGTTTCACCTTATTCTAATATTGAAGTGAGAAGTTATGCCTATTTTACCTCAGCATATCCATCTATCATCAAAGTGACGACTAGGTTGATAAGTTGTCAATCAGTTGACAAGCCATCATCTAAAGTCGTCAACCTTAGGCAGTAACTTTGAAGGAGTTGACGACTAGGCTGATAGGCTGTCAACCAGTTGACCAGCCATCAGCCAAGTCGTCACCCATAACTAGAACATGGAAGGGTGTTGAAGACTAGGCTGATAGGCTGTCAACCAGTTGACAAGCCATCAACCAAGTCATCAACTAAAAAAAATTCCATAAATTTTTATTAATCTTTAGAGGGGTATTTTGGTCTTTTGTTTGCCTCAAACCCTACCCCTATCACTTAAAAACATAAGATGGCATTATTTTTCCCCTATCTTCAGTCCCTTAACACGTTTTTCCTCCTCCCATAATCAAGAATCTCAAAAATAATAAGATTAGGATTTCATCTCAAGAACAAGAAATTCAAGATTTATTTCTTTAAGAAATTCAAGAATTCAAGTTTAATTTCAAGCTTTCATCACAAAATCAAGAAATTAAGGTATGTGGGAGTTCATCCATGGGTCCCCTTTCATCCATGTAGCCCAAAAACCTATTTCTTTCAATTAAAGAATGAATTTTATATCATTATGGTATTTTGTATGTTCAAGAAAGATTGAATTTCATGTTTTCATGGTGATTTAAATTAAATTCAGCCCATGTATAACTCCATGCAAGATTTGAATTCCTCATGCTATGAATTTCAGTTTCCTATGTCCTATTTTAAGTGAGTACCATGTTAAATCTCCAATTTATGATTTTAGTCATGTAATCATGCAATTTTCTCATTTTTAAAGCATTCCCACATTCAAGTTCAGGATTCTTACATGTTTGGTGGAATATTCATGTTTTGGGTCTTTGAAACATGATTCCCATACTACAGTTATAATTGTTGATATCGTGCTTTATTGTCATTAAGTGCTGACGGGTTATGAACACCCGATACCTATATGTTTTTATAGGATTTCAGACCTTTAAAGTAATGAGTTATTCAACTCATGATTTTGTTATTAAACTCAGTTTTTTATGAACATATTGAGCACTATCAGTTTACATGTTTATAGTTACTTCAGAATCTGTATGCACTGTTGTTTTCGAAATACCATGATCTGAGCTTATCAGTTATCAGTGTATGCACCAGTCAGTATTTTAGTGTCTTTCAGTTAGGAGTAGGATTTAGCACTAAGCGAACTAAGAGATGGGGGAATTCCAGTCAGTTTAGGGTTTGACCCTTAGTAGCAATTCCTAAGTTACAGAACTACATAGACAACATAGGTTTGAGATGTTTTATTTCTAGTTTAGGGTTGACACATATCTCATGAGTACTCCTGCCAGGATATGGTGACTCACAACCAGTGTTAGTACCCATGGCACGGTACTGACACCTTTCCAACTGGGGTTACAGGTTGGACCTCGATTAGCTCAGATTGGGGTATGTCGGCTAGATGATACCTCCTACAGTCTTAGTACAGTATTTAGTGTAGTTTCAGTTCAGGTTTCTTGACCAAAGAATATAGATTCTTAGTTATTTAGTTATCAGATTTCAGTCTTTTAGTTTATAGATTATTTTAGAAATATGATTTTGCTTGGTCTTTGTAACACCCCAAAAATGGGTTCCGAGATGTAACACGGTGCTTAGGGACATAAGTGATCCCAAGCTAACCCATGAGCTGGCATACTAATAAACAATTGATTAAACATGTATAAAATGACAGAGTTTACTGTGAAAAAACATAAAAATGATGGAATCTGTGAAAATACAATACTGCTACACTTGTATATTCTGATAAAATCTAAAAAAAGGGACTAAAATTACATAACTGACTCTAACTGATATCTATGAAACATCTACTATACTTACTATAGATAGTTGGAATAGGACTCCAACTATCGCTAATCAATACATATGAATAAGAAAGTAAAGTACATAAATAACATCTAACTAAAGTCTTCGAAGTAGGAGGACTCATCATCTGCTGGCTGGAATCTGTAACTGTCTAATTCTGAATGTATATACTACAACTTGTACCTACATTATGAGACAATGTAGCACATAGACATATATGTGGATTAATACTTTGAGGATGTACTGAGTATATGGGGTGAAATGCATAAGTAAACATCATCTCATCATCATAATTTGTAAAATAATGCATGCGTAATGTAAATGACTCACATAAGATGGAATATCAAAAATACTGAAATCTAAAATCATGAATAACAAATCATGCTTTATAAATCAAGTGAGTCATAACATTTAGTTCTGAAACTGTGCTTGTATTCTGTCTTTAAATCATACTGTCTAAGTGTAGAAAGGACTCACTCTAGATTCTAAAATCTGAAAGTTGAAGTCTGTAGATAATATCTTCCTGTAAAGCATAATCTGAGTAAACTTTGTGAGCCTTTACACTTCGTTTTCTAAAAGCTTTCTGTTATTCTCTTCTGAAAAACTATTATGAAAATCTTTACTATTAAGCTGTAAGGAAAACACTTTATCTTAAGAGTTTAGAAATCTGAAAACTTATTCTGTATGGGAGATTCTTCTAATCGACATAAACCATGTGAGAATTCATGGAGTCCAACGTTCTTATCCCCCTAAGGAGGAATCCTCACATTGGGGAGAAGAGTCATACTCTTGCCAGGGAGTATAACCTATCTAAGTGATCAGATATCTATCATCCACGTAGAAGTGGGAATAATCTAAATTCCATGTTGGCACATAGTTCTTGGGTATGAAATCGTAGTAATGTACCCAACTCAATGCTAAATACTAGTCCCACTAAATTTGTATGCTCATTCTGATGAAAATCCACTTTAAAATAGTATAATGGTTTATAATGAAAACCAACCACTGTGAAGTTTCATTAATGCAAAAGGAAACTACAACATGATCTGTTAATGATAATGATATGAATGGTCCAAACACATAACAAATAAATTAATCAATTTATATATGGTCAAATTTGATCATTTTATGTTAAACAATCAAATAATCTGAAAGATAATTATAAAAACAACTGAAATTTGAAAAATAAACAACCTACTATAATAAGTCATTATGGTGATAATGTTAATATATATACATTATCATCAATATAAATGAGTGAGAATTTTATTTTAATAGGAAATAATAAGGGAAGCAGTGAAAATTCTTGGGCATATCTATGTGTTCAATTACTTCATTTTATCCATATTTACGCCTTATTTTGAGGATAAATTCACCCATATTCTTAAATATTATTTACTATTGTGTTGGTTCGCTACTATATGTGATTGGATTTGCTTCCAGGCATAATGTGAAAAAATGGATTCAAAAGTGCAATAGATTCAAGTCCTTATGGGTATGATGTTTGGACTCTATATCCTATATTACTTTTCTGATCGCGTACACCTACGTGTGTGCTTAGATGCACCAAGTTTCTTGTGCCATTGTCGGGGACTTATAAATTAATTGTTTATCTAGATTAGTTTTTTTTAAAAAAAATTTATTTAAATTTCTCTCTCTCTCTCTCTCTATATATATATATACAAATTTTGTATAAATATTTCTTTTTTTGGTTAAAATTTTTACTATTCTTCTTGTTATGATATCTTTGCAAGAGAAAGTGTCGAGTGATAGGAATTCTTGTTTTATTGATCTTTGTTTTTATTATAGGGGATCCCATTTTTTACAATATTTTTAATATATTCTTGAGGGGTGAGTTGTGTTCACTATCCCAATCTTGTGATTTTTGTGGTCGTCATTGGATAGCTTGACCCAAGTATTGTTACCCTACCCTAATTCCTTATAATGAAAATCTTAATAATGCTTGTGTTTTCGATAGTATGAATCCTTGTAGAAAATATTAGATCAATTTAGGGGTCTCCATGGGAATATGTCATATTGAACGAGACACGCGATAGTAAGGGTGGGTATGGTATGACATATACAGAATTATCATACGAATCAAATTTTTGATACCATGGTTTTGATATTGTGATCTTTGATATGGTATACGGTACACATATTAATTTTTTTGGGTATTCAGTACGGTATTTGGTATTTATAAATAACATATTAAATACCATAACAAAGCATAGAGTTACATAAATTATTTATATATCTCATTAAATACTATCAAATTACAACCTAATTTTAGAATAAAAGAAAATGTTTAGACATGGGAGCATTGACTTCTCTATCTTGATTGAAATGTTTGTTTCATGTAACTGATAATTAAAAGGAGTTGTTTGCACTTTCTTTTGAATATGTATCTCTACATGGTAATATGTTAGTATGATACCATTAAGATATTTTTTAAAAATTCGAAATCATATACTCTATTATATGAGTATATATTATTAAAGTTGAATAAACTATGATTATTGATTTACAATGCTGTAAAATATCAAAATTGAATTTTAAAATACTGAACCATACTTAATTAAATTGAGATGATAATGGTATAGTACTTTTAAAACTGAATATCAAAATAACCATACCAAAATTTCAAATATCGTATCACACCATACCATGACCACCCTTATTTGATAGAAGGATGAGTGGAGCCCATTTAAGAAATTAACAAGTTTGACTTGGATATTTACAACTTAGAAAAGGAGTTGAGTTCAAATGTTGATGCATTTAACAAATAGCAAGTTATTTTTATGAGTTGCGTGAGCTTGAAAAGGTACTTAAAAGTCAAATTAAAGAGCTAAAATTTGAGGACCAACTACTCGACCATACTTTTATTGATGTTGCCACTATTGAAAAGATTACTCTAGAGTCATGTAAGGAAGTAGAGAGTATGATTTTAAAGACTCAAGTGTGTGTGAATATAAGGATGTAAATTGTAATATAATTCATTAGTTAGGGGACGTTTTGTCTAATTTCAATCATTTTTTCATATTTTGTTCAGATAGTGAGATAATAATTGAGCTATCTGAGTCTACTAAGGAGTCTAAATATGGGAAATAATGTGTCTATATTCTTAATTTTATTGCACCAGAATCAGAGAATTACAATTCCCATTTATGAGATGAAAAGTACAAGATGCAATTTAATTCTTTGAGCCAATAACTAGAAAAAAAGTTAGGAGGTAAAATTAATATATTTAAAGAGGAAGAAAAATGCCGAACTTGAGGACATCATGTCATGACGTTAAATCAAGCACTTATTGATAGGCAACCCTGTTCGTAGTAGTGTAGCTTTTTATTTTTATTTTTGTAGAGTCACATTTTTATTTGTGCATATTATGAAAAATCTGAGTACCTGAAATTGAAGTTAAAAATCATATTGAGGTTAAGTGGCGGGTCATGTGACCTTGAAGAGAAATATGTGGACACATGCTGCTAGCTAGGCCTTAAAGAGACTTATGGAGTATCTCTTACCCTTATTTTTAACAGATGGTATAAATGTTTTAAGGAAAAAACTTGACTGAAACTGTAGGGTGGAGAGTATTCTCATATGAAAGCATTAATAAGGGGTATATTAACCAACTAAAACTTCTCTTACCTCTCTCATCCTAAGACCTTAAACCTAGCATCGAATAACACCTTTTGATGGCCATTTCGGCCACTAGCTAGCCACCATCGATGGTTGGTCAGTATTTACGGACATCTCTTGACCAATTTATAGATATCTAAATCCAAAGAACCCTTTTAAAACCCCAAAATCCCCAAATAAATCCTTCCCACTGGAATCATTAAAACCCATAGAAAGTTTGCCGATTGAGCTTACCAGTTTGCCTAAGAAGATGACAACTAATAAACTTGACTAAAATGGTAAATAAAATATGAGTAATGTAATGAAATTTTTATTCATTACGTATAAGCCTCTCGTTTAAAATTTTATGCTAAAATTCTTCATAGATTTGAAGTTATAAAATTCAAGCTAGGCTAGGTTCGGATGAAATATGAGTGAGGAGATATATAGGGAAGTTTGAGAATGAGTTAGGTTAGTATGGTGGTGTTTTATTTTATTCCTAGTTATCTAATATGATAAGTAACTCGAAGGATTTTAAAAAATTAAATTTGGGTAAGTAGAACTCCTGGAATTGATCTTAGCATAAAGAGTATTACTTGAGCTGCCTTGGAATTAAGGTATGTTATGAAAAAGGGAAATTCAAGGTGAAACCAGGCATTCTGCCTCACCCATGTTACTATAGAGACATGGCCAAAAATGGAAAAATTCCTTCTATAGCACGCAGTCAATGCAATCAATGCCACTATAGCGGCGAAAATCACTGTTTTATTTTAAAAATCCTCCAAAATGGTTTATTTTTCTAAAACAAGTTTTAGGGCAAGGGATATGAGATTTTGGGTGAAAATCATCAAATAATCATTGTTTTTCTTATTTAAAGGTAATCTCTTTTAACGAGTAAATCGATAATCTAGCCTTAGAATTGCTAGTTTGCGTCATTCTGGAAGGGTTAAGGGCTGATTTTATTGGTTTTCTAGTGCAAGGGAGTAATTTAGGTATAAAATCAATGGATTTTGGTTAACAATTGTTAATTTAACCTTGCATATCATTAACTCACAATGATCCATGGAATGGGTGGTTTAGGTGAATTAAGGTAGAAAAACCCTAGAACAGAGAGGAAATGATCATGAATTTGGCTATAGGGCTGAGCGACAACTCCTAAGCGCATACGTAAGTGTACATGGTCTTATCAAGTAGTAAAGTGGCTATAAGGAAGCCCAAGTATTGATCTCCCAGGGACTTTCGTTCGCCGCCTATCCAATTCTAGTTTAACCAATTGAGAAGAGGAGCCAATAGAGTTTTAAAGTTGTAAATTAAAGCTAAACTAAAATAAGGCAAAAAAATAATGACTTAGGACAATCTATAGATAATAGCCCAGAGTTAAGGCTTACGAACAATCATACTATGCTATTGAACTTCATTCGTTAAATTACTTATCTTGGTTGTTGATTCGTATGATTAATTGCATGATTAGGTCTCCTAACCTCTAATCCTTTACCTAAGTTGAACCTTACAACTACATCGTTGAGCGGGGATGTAATAGTTCACTTAAGTTCTTTACAAATATCATCCTACATATGAATTAAGTAAGACATCTAAGTACATCCCTATCCTTGATACTAATTCAACTTTTTTATTTTATAAAGAATCAAGAACCATACTTTGCTTATTCCCGTGTTCTATCGCCCTATTCCCTCTCCCGAGTTCATAAGTTTGACAATTGATGTATTTTAAGCGTAGCTAATCCTTAAAATAGTTAAAACAAGAATAAACAAACAACCAATAATGATAAGCAAAATTAATGAACTTAATTTAAAATGAAAGTAGTCATGATTTTGGCCTTAACCCTGGAAAGGAGTTTTAGCCTTCAATGGAAATATTCATCATCCAATTCCTTAGATTGATGATACAAACTATGAAGAAAATAAATTAAATAATTATAAAACCCAAAAAGAAGTTGTGGTAGCCTCCAATGCTCCAAGATGTCCAAAAGTATGTAAACAACTTGGTATAGCATGTATTTATAGTATAGGAGCAAGTCCAATCCGTGTTGGAGTTAAAAACCTTCAGTTATTAAGCCCGAGAGTGGGTGGGGCACCTCCCTGGTTAGATCCCCACTCCATGTAGGGCTCCTCCTCCAAATCTCCCTAAGCTACTAGAAATTGTTCTTCAGAATTTTTCTAAGGCAAATTGGGCACCGAAATGAGCCCGCGAATCGCCTTTAGGACCACCACGTGTCATATGGTTGCAAATTTGGGCCTATTATGAATCCATTTGAGTTTTTCAAAATTCAATTGGACACTCCTAAAAGCTACACTCGCCCTAGATATTCCAGGGGTCCAAAAGTACGTCAATCTGCATATTGTGCCTTTGTTGAGCCATTTCGAGCCTTTTTGAGCTGTTTCCACTTGATTTGAAGCATGTATATCCTTCATATATCATCATAATACATTAAAAAAATCATACTATAGCATTAAACACAAAAATTTAGAGCTTAAAACAACACAACATCCAACACAACGAAATAGAAACAAGAACTAAGCATAGGCAAATTTCACTTTAATCTTTAACTCAAGTTTCAAATCTTCCCTTGACTCATGTGCACTATGTACACTCCTAAAACTTAGTTCCACATATATTAACACATTTAAAACCATAATAAGCATATAGAATACAATATAATCTAACACGAGAGGCTAGACAAGCAACTAGCTCATGCTAGAAAGACTAGTTTTCTCTATTGAACTCCATTGATTCTTTTAAGTACAAATTGCTTGGAATTCACCTTGAACCATATAAAAACATGTTTTAAAAAATTTATCTCACTATTAACCATTATATCTTAGAATTATCATTATTAACCATTATATCTTAGAATTATCCTCAAAACAAGACTAAAAAGGCTAGAATAATGATGCTAGAATGCATAAATACACCCAACATCACTAAGGTGTTAGTTATAATACATAATGTGGTAGATCATTTCATCAATTATGTGTTTGTATATATTTTATAGACCGATATCAATCAAAAATTTCATATAAGGGCAAGGCTCTGGCTTAGTGGAGTTATGCAAACTTGGTTTAATGCAGGTGATAGTATTGTAGTTTAATCCAATTTGTACTATATGTGCATTTTAACTACTTCTTAGTATAGATCGTTAGTACATGCTGTTTTGTGTGGTCAATTCAATGAATTTATATTGCTATATAATTTTGACCTACCTTATTGTTAAATGAGGAATGTCTCAATATTTGAACATTCTCTCGACTTATTAGTGGAATAAGGTTGGAAGACACTTGTGTCTGGGGTTTTGGTATGTAGATAGTATTTATCCCCTATAGGTCATGACTATATGTAGTTATGATACCTATAGCGTGTATGTATGATCTTCATGTGAGTTTGATGATTCCATGAGTGAATATGAAATATATTTTTATGTTGATAATTGCTTAACTTGTCTTGACTTGTTTTGACTTGGCCTAACTTACTTGACTTGGTTGTAAATGGCTTGACTTGTTTCTTGTAATCCTAAGTTTCTTAAATTATTCTTGTTATGCTAGGTGTAGGTTTGAATTATAAATTATAAGTGATCACATTCTCATATTGGGTTGGCCAAATAGACCTACCAATACACTATTGTTCTTGTGTGTTGATACTACACATTCTCTTACTATTATTGAGTACAATGTATATTCTAGCAGCTCCCGCAAGACCTCACTTATGACTTTCTCAGTGATCTCAATTTTGAGGATGATCAGCTTATTTGGGATGCCATAGAATCTTTATTTTATGACATCGCCCTTTGTTTGGACTTTATGAACATTTCTTTGGTTTTTGGGGTTGCATTCCTTCTTGACATTCTTAGTATGTTTTGGTACACTGACATTCAGATTCTAGGGGTGTTTTGGTTTTATCGCTTATTTCTGCTTTTCTTAGTTGTTTAGATTGGGTAATCTTTGAACTATTAATGAGATAGTTTTTTCTTCATTTTTATCTAAGTATTAGTTAATGCTTTCGGGGTTATTGGTTATCCCATCAGAGAATAGGGTGAGTGCCACTCATATACAGTTGAGTCATGATAAAGTTGGTATCAGAGAGTCATATATTGGTGCAAAGATGTCTGTATTTTTTCCAGAGCTATAGGACTCTACGAAATTTGTCATTCTTGCTTCCTTCAAGATGTAACTTGATTCCAATTGGTATTTGGCGACCCAAATTGATGTCTAATTTTATTTACTTTTTTCCGCACATGGTGATTACTAGGTCAAAAAGAATTTGAGTAACCTCCTCACCAACTGCTCCATTGCAAAGCTAGCTGTAAGGGAAAGATGCGAGCTAGAAGGAAAGGTAAGGGAAAAAGGAGACGATCCACACCCATCAAGGGTGGAGCTCAAGAAGCTGTTACCCAGGATCATGAAAGGTTAGTATCACCTCCTCCCACCTCAATATCATCTGGAGGAGATGGAGGAAGTAGAAGAAGGTAACAAAGTTTGAGGTGGCACTATCAGCTGGGGTTGCAACCTTACCTCTCATATTTGCTGAGGTTGTTAAACATGTCTTAGATTTTCTAAGTGGTTTGGCTGGTACCAAAGCCACACCTACTATGCCGAGTTTTCAGGCTCTAGGAGGTTATCCTACTATTGCTATGGTTCCTAGGATGGACAAGGCTTTAGGTACTGATGCTTTTCCTCATCCGATTTTGGGTTCTGTGATGACTGGTACTGAACATGATCTGCTGATCAAATTTTTGAAGATGAAACCTCTGACATTCCAAGGTACTGAGTTTGAGAAGACTTTTGAGTTCACAATTGATTGTTACAAGTGGTTACACAATATGGGTACTGTGCAGCAACATGGAGTTGAGTTCGTGACCTTTCTGTTGAAAAAGGATGCCAAAAAATAGTGGAGGGCGTATGTTGAATGTCAGTCACTAATTTTACCTCTAATGACTTGGGAGCAATTTGATGCTTTGTTCTTAGAGAAGTCTGTGCCTTGGGCCCTGACCCTCTGTGATCGTAAGAAAGATGAGGTTTTTGCAATGGAATAGGGTGATATGCTAGTTGCAACCTGTGAAGCTAAGTTCCATGCTTGTCTTGCTATGCTACTTAGTTGTTGGCTACTGAGGAGGAGAGAATTTGACACTATGTCAATGTCACGACCAAGTTTCTCAGGTCATGATGACACCTACTATGACCCACCAGTAGGTAAGTCCACCCATAGTACGGAATAACTAGTAACAAACTATTAAAATAAATGGAAGTAAACAACGAAATAAATACGGTAAAAAGATTAATATATATCACACAATCCCAAAACCTAGTGAAATCAGTACAAGAACTAATACCATAATTGTCCAAGTGAAACATATAGTGAATATAAGTAAAAACCATCACTGAATACAATGTAGGGATCAGTCTAGTCCAGAAGAGGAAGAGTAGTAATTATCTAAATACCAGGAGCTCATCCCAATTCTCCGATCCATAGATGCTCTGCTCGATGCACACAACAATGGAGAGAGCTCGTACTAATTCAGGCTGTAGAAGTACAGTATGAGTACCAAACACATAGTACTAAGTATGAATCAACCGACTGAGCTCCAAAGATAATTCAGACATAAATAACATGTAAAGAAAGAATATAATCTATAGGCAACAATCCAAGGAACTAAAAATGATAAAGCTAGGGGAGAAATAAGGATAACCTATCCTGTCCTAATAGTAATCAATGTCTAAAGTACAATACCGTATATAATTAGTCAATATACAAGGAAGAGTGAAGGAAAGTCATATAATGGTATACAATCCCAATGATACATATATGACATGAATAGACAAGGAAGAGAAGGATATACTAAAGGTATATTATATATATATATAAATAGGAATACTAAAGGTAATGACCTAAAGTAACCAACCTAACATCTGAAGGCATCCTAACCAAAAAGAAAAGCTAGTGCTGTCATAATCAGGGTCCCTAACCATGATGTCTAATCATATAGTAACTATCAATAATGTAATTCATCATATAAAGGGAAGGGATCAAAATCATACCGACAACCTTAAGTACCAGTCCACAATCATCCTTCCACTAATTAACCATAATAACAACAATAAAGTAGTCATCTAGTTCGGATAACATATACCTAACCGAGCCCCATAATCCTAGATGGTTCAATCAACACTCAAAAAACAACAATAGTAGCATATACTAACCAAGTTCCATTACATACCAAGTACACACACCTCCTCCATGTCAACAACTTGCAAAGGCAGGACCTACAACGAACTTTCTTCTTCGGCATTGTGGCTCACGGATGAAGGGGCCCCTATGGGATTTGGGAATATCTATATACACTACCTATTCCTGATCTAAGATTTCTAATCATCATTACCATCGATCTACTTTGTCCAGTACAAGAGAGATTTAAATATAATAAGTGTACGGATTTAGACCGTGACTAAAAGAGTATAAGTCTGGAAATCTATTGCGCGAGATCAACTCCGAGACTTAATTAACATAACAGTGTAGAAGGGGTTGGAATCTCTCTCAATTAAAGTAAATAGTAGTGGTACAAAAGTGGATAAAGCACGCACCAGAATCAATCTCAGTCTTATTTCCAAAATATTTTCTTTAGTTGCAAAATCTCATAAACTATTACATAAGGTGGTACGATTTCCGTTATGAAAGACTCCACTTAAAAAGTGAATAATAGGAATAAATCCCGTTTTAGAAAACAATAGTGAAATCATAGTTTTGGTTGGAATCATACCACTAAGTGATTATGTACGCACATAAAAGTATGCATGCCATAACCAATATCCTAACAATACAACAATAATAGCCTAAACGTCCTTAAACTAGAATCATGCCCAAACTAAGTGTAGAATACCCATCTAGAGTCCAACTGGTATTGTAACCACGATCTCGGATCCAACAATATAAAACTAGCATAATGATAATACTATAATCATGGTAAAACTATGACCAATATAATCTAGGTAAAACTATGACCAATACACAAAGTCAAATAGTAAACCTTATACTATAGGATCCTTAATGTTGACCTATGATTAACACTCTTATAACCTAGGGTGATAGGATTATATAGTTAGAACAAGTATTTCATCTTAAGGGTCGATTCATCCTTCTATTTCCAAACTCCTAAATTAGGCGAAGTCATGATACACTAGTCATAAACATATCGTATAATCCTTACATACCATGCAATTTATGCTATATATCATCTCGTGAAGGAAATTAGACCGAAGCCTACCTCGATGCCGAATCGCAATCCTTAAATCATCCATAAATTATTTGTCCTCGCTGCGTGCTCCAAAAGAACCATCACGTTATCAAAATAATATTCTACACGCCAATAAGAGTTAAATGAGACCCATATTGCTATATAAATGGTCGGGTCAAGAACTGGCCCATGGGGGCTGCAAATAGAATCCAAATTTGAATCCGTCATGAGGTCCCTTAAAGGACAAGGAATGTGTGCTCAAATGTTGAGAACAAATCAGATACAAATCAGGGCCCAAATCAGTCCCTACAGTCTAGGGATTTAATTACCTAATTTATAAGAATTTACAATGAAATGGGATGAAATTTGACGGGGAAAATAATTGGAAATGACCACGCAATGTTAGGCTAACTTAGCTTAGGTTCAGTGGATGATTCCCCACGTTTCCTATACTCTAAGCTCTCAAAATTAGGGGAAATGGTTTAGAAATGAATGGGAATTTCGGGTGAAGAAGGGGAATTTAATACCCAGTACCAAGTGCCGCTAAAGTGGTCACTAAGTCTCTTAAGTGACTACTTCTTAAGAAGTCAAAAAAGGACAGGCAGAGGCCACTAAAGCTGTATCCTGTCTGCTAAGAAGACATCCGCTAAAGTGGAGAAGGAGCACTTAAGAGGTCCTCATCCAAAGGGGAAAGGCCACTAAAATGGTTTAATGTCGATAAAGAGACTACTATTTAAGCAACCAAAGGTACACTTAAGCGTTGCACAAGCTTATGCCTGACACTAGATTTTGCTAAGTTCAAATAGACATTGATCAACTACTCGACATTTGTTTGAAACCCCGTGTTCGCAAATGAGCTATGATACCATAACGAATTCAACATTTGAACTCAATGGAACCATCAAAACTTTCATCTAAGATCCTTTTGACTAAATGTGGTGCCCAAACTTATAGTTCTATTTTTCATAGAGTCCACCCAATAGCGCAAAATGAGTCCGAAAGCCTTGGGACCTGAATCAAGGGTCCTCCTTGCCTAAAATCAATGTTTTAGAGCTAATGGAGCTGTCAGAATTCTCATCTGAGGTTGTTTACTAGGAGTTTTGGTCCAAGACCAATTCCTTAACAACGATAGCTCCAAAACCGAAACATGAGCCTAAAATCCAAACGGGTTGTCCGATAACTGAACTAATTGTTAGGACAAGTCATAAATGACCTATAACCATTGTGGGAAGGTTCGAATGTAAAAAAAGTATGAAAATTAAGGAGATGATCTGGAGGGTCATTACAATATCCACTACTAAAATAACTTTTGTCTGTGAAAGTCAATGGATAGAAAAAGCCTGAAAGCCCAAAAGAACGAGGTACCAGACCTGCATGCTCCTGGCATGACTCCTCAGGTAACCTTTATGAGGAGACAACATTCCCAAGGGATTTTCCTCTATGTATCCTTTTTTCAACCATCTTTCTTACTTCACCTTTCAAAAGCCGAAACTCAACCTTACTATTCAATTGGCCTCCAACGAAATTGATAAATACTGATGCACGTATATCTAAACCACAACACACTGACATCACACTAAAAAAAGCACAACCAAGTAAAAACCCAACCAAGATAAAGGCAATTCAAGGCATGAATAATGCAACCAACTTTGATATCCAAATCTAACCTTTTTTTTCCTTTGTAAATCTGCTATCTACTTCGAACCACACAAATGTCATCTGAGTCTTGTTCTTATAACCCCATCCTACTAATCTCGATGAACTAAAACTAATCCACCAAAATCCATAATGGTAAGCATAAGTACAAGACCTTAAGGTGCTACCTGGACACATAAATAGTGATGACAAATATCAGCAATCTTTGCCAATGCCTCTAACTGATCTGGTTGACCCTAACAACTGACAGTTAGGAGTCCAAAGCACGAACACTCAAAATTGAACAATTTTCCCTAGGGCCCAACCTAAGTACACTCTTTCTGCTGAGTAGATATTTAAATCTTCTGATAAGACTTAAAATGAAGGTCAAAAGTAGAAGAAACTATCATAGTATGAGAATGGGCTATCATCTAAACATCTATAAACCACAATCTATCTAAACTGAAGAAGATCATATAGGAAGATAAAGAGTATGCTCAACTGACACAAATCTAGAAATGGAGGCTGTAACCAAGTTCTACCACTCATAGTTAAAATTTCAACACTAAAGCTAAACCGCCCAATCTTGACTGTCCAAACTAATTCTGTTGATGGATAAGCATCTTAGTTCCAAATTCTAGCGCAACTTCTAAGTTATCATTCACAAGAATCAAAATTCAAAACTTGAGCCAACACGTCTTAAGCTGAGGCTAAACACCCAAATCAACCTCATTATAAAAAGTCAGGCATATCCCTCGATGTTCCCTACAAGAACTGAAGCTGAAATATTGCCAAAGAGTGTAACTACAATTGGGGAAACCATCGACTGAAGAAATAATCATTCAACCCTACATATACTGGAGAAAATAAAGCATCAAAGCATAGTCTAGAAAATGTCGAGGCTAGAAAGTATACTAACAGTAGCTAAAACTCGAGCAACTTAAAGTGATACAACTTTATCTTGGACTTGGTCAATCTCATGCTCAATCTATGACAACGAATACCCATAGACACATATCACCAAGGAGAAGCACTCCACAAAGTCACATAAGGCCGAACAAATACTGAAAAGAGAAATTTTGAAATCCATCTTAGTAAAACAACTTAAACCCAAATAATCCACGAATAACTTTGTAGAAGAATAGAGTACCAATACCAACATCAATGACAAGGTCAGGACCACTATAGGAGAATGAACTAAGCAAATCATGATAACGAAGTCCCAATCAGCAACTGAAGAAGCGGCTATAGAAAAGGATCACCCATTTCCACCACCCTTATCTCAGTTGGACCAAGAACCACATTATGGCAAGACCGAAGCATCTAACTCCATATCAATAATCAAATCAAAACTATCACTAAGAGGCAAACCCAACAAACTAGAAAGGTAAACTTAAGACCTTTTGACATTATCTTTAAGACCATTGTCGGACGGAGAACTAGATGAATAAAAAAAATGGTTCCCAAACTAGTCAACCTCATAAACAAGCTATAGACAAATATAGCCAATGCTAGAATTCCCAACAACTAGAAGGTAAATCCTAGAATCTCAATCTAAAAAATAGGCAATATAACCAAATCGCCAATTCTAGAAACATAACAGAACCATGAAGGCTAACCTACCTTCTCTTTAATAACCTATTCAACAACTGATCTAACCTTACCAATGGAAGAGAAAAATGACCAGCCTTACCTCACTAAAAAAAAGAAAACCATCTATCCGAGCTACCCACCTAGGCCAAGAGACAAGAATCGTGAGAAAGGGAATTCTAACTAGATAATACTAGTCTAGCCGTTAATAATGTATGAATCAATAACCGTCAAAACAATGAAAATAATAACAACAATAATAGAAACACCAGTATAAGGTGTAGGTGGTACCAATAATGTAAATCAATGACAAGTACCACTCTAGGGCCATAAGAAGTCAAATATGCCACGGGAAGTGAGACTCGAACCCAAATGCTACACCCCCAGGGAAATATTAATACCGATCCACCCTATCCACTACTACAATAAATCATCTACGGGGGTAGTAACATAATCATGAACTCTACACCAATGAATACAACAACCAATATAAACTTACCAAGGCACATAATCATCGATGGATATGAAAACCCTAATTAATCCAAATAGAAAGGTAAAGGTAGGAAATATAAGGCAAACATATGGAAACTTAAAATCACAAGATTGGTTTTCCTGAAGGAGTATGAATCTGGGCGGGTCCAAACATGGACTGATTATCTGAATCACCAATTGAGGCGCTAAGTGCACTACCATCTATTAAAGGCGTCATATCCCTATGAAATAAATCTAGATGAGTAAAATGGCTAATAATCCTATGTCAGAGACACTCTCTAGAATAATGATTTGTCTCTCTACAATTATGACAAACCCCTAAAGCCTTAACCTAGCGAGAAACACGAGCTGACCCCCAACTGGTTGACCAACTAATGCCGAAGACACTCCCAACTAAAATGACCATCCTTACCATAATCATAACATACCTCAGGGGTTCTCGACAGGAGAGGAACATAATTTGACCCTATTTGAACAACCAACTCGCATCTGGGGTACTCTCTAGACCAGTGATCAATCTCGCAATAAAGCAGGCTTCTAGAATACTCTAAGGTACTGCACCCACTAATCCAAAACAACCGTCACGACTTAAAAATCATATCCAATACTTCACAAGGTTTGATGAGAACTCTACCCTCTATGACCATCATGATTGATCTAAGAGCCACTGATTGTTGAAGATGCTACCTGTGCAAAACTGATAGTTGTAAGTGAAGTGGATTCCCACTAGAGGGTTGCTACTGTCATGACCCAAACAAGGGCCTAGCTATGATGGGCATTTCAAGTCCATTGTGGACCAGAGACCACCCCCTTTGCCTAGTCAAATAAAACACAATACACTAACAGTGGTTGAATTCTAATCATATAACAAGATGGATAAAGGTAAGCTCAAGAAGTCTAAGATACATCAACAACCAACACCCAGTCCACAGTAATCCACAAAGCCACTATGATAAAACCAAATCAAACTAACTTCAGGACATGCCCCCAGTGATAGCCAAAATAAGTCGAAAGAGAAGTCTATGATAAAGATAAACCAAGAAGTAACGGCCTTCCAGAAAAAAGAAAGTACACCACTTCAAGCTGACTGCTGACAACTCAAAATCCTATCACTATGTAGGAAAAGTAGAAGTGTCTCCGGTTCTTACATTGCATAGGGATACAATGTCTAGAGATGGTTAGTAGGTTGAGAGCTAACATGTAACTCAGGGTGGGATAAAATAATAAACAATTTAAAATCATCCAAATCTAATATACACAATCATATGCAAACATACACATATTCATATATATATACATATATATATATGTGTGTGTTATATATATATCACGCATATATATATATCATGCCAGGGTAAGGAACAAGGCTTAGCATGAACCTTAAAACATTTTCCTCGACTGTGTAGCTCACCCATTATAAAAACACACGCACGGGCTATATGGGCTCAGCTCTCCCTGCTGAAAGGACCCCAGTGCTTGTAGCCACACGAACTAGAGAAATAATCATATATACATATGTACCATATGTACCATATGGGACTCAAACCTCCTGGTTATAAATCAAAGATGACTTAAGCATTTAGTCATTTAACATGGGGGACTCAAACCACCCACTCATTTAATAAGAGGGACTCAAACCAGCTGGTTATTTTGATCCCCGCATCGGCAAACCCTCTTTAAGCCTAGTTAAAGCATTTTTTCATATATTCCCATTAATTAAACCACAATATTTCTTAAGCATACACTGTTTACACTTGCAAGGTAATATCATCATGCCAGTACAATTCCATTCACTTAGGGAAAATTACCCCCTTTGTTCATTAAATTATTGTGGGGGAATACCACAACCCCCTTTGTCCATTAAATCAAACCATTCTATTTCAATAACCTCCTCATATCATGCAATGGTTCCTAAAAAGTAGTTCAACGCAAATATACTCATATTCAAAGCCAATTTCACATTATTGGGTTGGGGTTATTCCAATTTAATTATCCACGTTAATGAAATTTAGGAAACCATGCCCCCTGGTTTATTCACACTGCCCATGCACCCCGCATGTTTAAAACCATCAATTCAAAGCATACATAATTCATAAAACCCATGAAAATAACAATTAATTCAATAATGGTCAATAACCCTCAACCCATATTTAAAATCATCAATTAAATCACATGGGTACAATTATAAACATATGATTTTGATAAAATAAGACTCGGGAAAGAGTAACATGCCTAAAAGTATAGAGAATTATAGAGAGATATCAACCCTTGAGCCCATAGATAATCAACTTTGAGAAACCTTAGATTGTTCTTTGAATTGGGAATTAGAGAGAGTAAAGAGAGTGTTTACGATTGATAAGGGTTAGAAATAATGGTCGCAAGGTGTTTTATGTATATGGGGTCTAAGTGAGTAAAAAGGGAAATGTCCAAAGTGCCCTTCATTAAAGGATGAAAAATTGTCTCCAATGACTATGGATCACTATTCGACTCATAAAGACTCACTACAACTCTTCAACATGAGTTGTAGTCTAGATAGTAGCTGAGATACCCTCTCAGGTAACCCCATAACTTATACCACAGGACTCGTCAAGAGACCCTATGACTCATTAGGTCCTAGCCGTAACCAGGAAAAAAATATTTGGGGCACACACTAGTTACCCTACGATTCAGACTCCATGACTCATAATGAGTCTTTACAACTTGGGACCTCTCGTCGTAATCAAGACAGTAGCATAGATACTACTCACTAGTCAGATGATGATTTGGATTCTATGGCTCGTAGGACATATTACGACTCATAAGGTGAGTGGTAAGTTGCAGTGAGTTCAAAAACTCAAAAAATTTTAGGGACCAAAATCTGGGGTGTTACATTCTCCCCTCCTAGAATCATTCATCCCTGAATTGAGACAAGGCATCCATTAGCATGATTTAACATGGAACACAACCACACTTACCTTTAACAAAGATAGAAACAAAAATATTAAGAAATATACATACCTTTAGCATGATTATCCCAAGAAGAAAACAGGAATGGATATTTGGAGTTTATGTCCTCTTCATCTTCCCAAGTGGCTTCTTCAACCTTTTGGTTTCTCTATAGAACCTTTACTAAAGTCACATCTTTGGTTAGTAACAAGAGGACTTGCAGATCCAAAATCTCAATCAGGACTTTCTTATAAGACAAGGATAAAAAATGCCAACACTCTCTAAAGGGATAACCAAAGAAGGATCATCCACACACTTCTTCAACATTGAAACATGGAACACTGGATGGAAAGAACCAAAACTCAAAGGAAACTCTAACTCATAAGCAATGTTTCCCACTCTTCTTAAAATAAAGTACAAACCAATGTATCAGGGACTAAGCTTCCCTTTCTTTCCAAATCTCATTACTCCTTTTATGGGAGATACCTTTAGGAATACCCAATCGCCAACATTAAAATCCAACTCCCTTTGACTCATATCCGCATAGGACTTTTAGAGACTTTGAGTGGTATTAAGCCTATTCCTAATCACCTTCACCTTCTCCATAGCCTAATAAATAAAATCAGGACCAAATAACCTTGTCTCACAAACCTCAAACCATCCAATAGGAGACTGACATCTTTTACCATATAAAGCCTCAAATAGAGACATCTGAATACTCGAGTGATAGCTATTATTACACATTAACTCTGTGAGAGGAAAATGATCGACCTAATTACCATCAAAGTCAATCATACAAGACCTTAGCATATCCTTCAAGGTATGAATGGTCCTCTCCATTTGAGGGTGGAAAGTGCTGCTAATGTTCACCGTAGTTCCCAAAACCTCTTCGAAAAGAAAGACAAAAGTGCGACGAGAACTGTATAACTCAATCAAATATAATGAAAAATAGAGCACCATGCAACTTGATGATCTCCTAAATGAAAAGCTTAGCATAGTCCTCTATGGAAAATTTAGTCCTCACAGGTAAGAAGTGAGCAGACTTGGTCATCCTATCCACAATAACCCAAATCGAATCAAACTAACTATGAGACCACGGAAGATCGAAAATGAAATCCATATTAATCACTTCCCATTTCCATCCAGGATATTCAATCTCTTAAGAAAATCCACCAGGGCTCAAGTCCTCAACTTTCTCTTGCTGACAAACTATACACTTAGCCATGAAATTTTCCATATCTCTATTCATGTTATTCCACCAATAAATATCCTTCAAGTCATGATATATCTTCATCAAACCAGGATGAAAAAATATACCTCAACTCATGTTCCTTAGCCAAAATTCTTTCCCACAACCCATTGTCATCGGGAACGCATAATCTACCTTGGTACCTCAGGATACCATCACCACCAATATCAAAAGCCAAGACTTTCTGCTGACCCATCTCATCCTTAATTTGCATCAAGGTTGGATCCAAAACCTTCCTGTCCTTTACTTTAGTACAGAGAGATGGCTTTTCCACTACTGAACAATCACCCCACCATTCTCAAATTCCAAAAGATGAACTCCAATGTTAGCTAAATAGGGAATATCCTATACCAAAACTCACTTCTCCTCATTAACATGAGATAAGCTCCCCATGGATAACCTTATAAGAGCATCAACAACCATATTAGCTTTACCTGGTTAATAGTGAAGACTCATATCAATGTCCTTGAGCAACTCAAGCCATCTTCTTTGCCTGAGATTCAACTTCTTCTTAGTGAACACGTACTGCAGACTCTTATGATAAGAGTATATATCAACATAAACTCCATACAAGTAATGGTGCCAAATATTCAAAGCAAAAAATACAGCCAATAACTCTAAATCATGATTCAGATAATTCTTCTCATACACTTTAAGCTGTCTAGAAGCATACGCCACTATCCTACTATGTTGTATCAAAATACAACCAAGTCCTACACGAGACACACCACATTATACAATGAAACCATTAGTACCCTCTGGTAGGGTCAAAATCAGAGCCAAAGTTAACTTATTCTTCAACTTCTTAAAACTACCCACATAAGCATCGGACCTCAGGAACTTCACCTTATTCTAAGTAAAATTAGTCAATGGGGAAGAAATCAAAGAGAAACTCTCTATGTAATACCCCACATTTTGGACTAGAATGGAAATCCGTCATTCATATGCGTAGATGTTACAGAAGCGTCAAAACCTATGTAATTTAGTGTGTTAATCAATTATGTAGTGTGGGAATCTATTTGAGAATTAATTAAGATTATAGAGGTCCCCTAACTTAAGGACGGGTTGAAAGCTTTCTTATTATTCAAGTTTTAGTAAGCATCAAAACTTAGGTCAACTTCAATCGACCATAAATCATTGTATATATCGAATTAGAGGACCTACTATATATCAAATGAAAACTATTTGAATTATATTTCCAACTATACAAATTTCGTCAAAAACCAATATCGGTTCAAGAAGTTATACCCATTTTAATACAGCATATAAGGCTGGGAAACTAAGTGACGACATTCGTGATAAGCTGTCATGAGCGTGAAAACCTATCACCAATATCGTCATCCCTGGGTAGATTTCTACCCCCAGTGATGACATTTTATGATAAACCATCATGCCCATGATGGCCTATCACCAATGTCGTTAACCTTAACCAGAAAATCAAAATTTCACCCTTTTATGACGAGATTTTGTGATGACTTATCACTAGCTTGACGGATTGTCACGGATGTCGTCAACTATTTTTTTCCAGCAATTTAAGGACGTTTTTACAAGGGTATTTTGGTCTTTTTCCATCTTTTGGAGGTCTCTATAAATATGAGGAACCCCATCTAAACCCTAATTTCATCATTTACTCTTCCAATTCCCTTAAGAGAAAATATCTAGGGTTTTATTCAAGAACCCTAATCTTCCAAAAATCATCCATAAATTCTTTAATATTTCTTCAAGAATCAAGTTCCTCATAGTGTGGGCTTCGAGCATCATTTATTACAAGTGCGGATAGAGTCTAAAGCATTAGAATTCATCTAATTTCAAAGATTAAGGTATGTAGATGTTGATTCTTGGGTTTCGTTCATCCAAGAAGATCAAGAACCCTTTTGAAAATATGAAGATTTTATGTTTGTGAGATTCCATGATTTGTATGAGTTGAAATTGATGTTAAATGTGTTGTTGAGTTTTGATTCATTTTTGCTTACAAGATTCATGAGCTTTGACCCTAGTAGGTGGAATCTATGTGATATTTGTGATGAATCTTCTTTATGTTGCTTTATATGTGATGTTATCATGACTTTTGGGTGTAGAAATGGTTGAATAAGTGAAGCATGTCCCCCATAGGTTTGATAAAGATCTTAGGTGAAGCATTAGGGCCATTATAGTATGTCAAATAGGAAACCCCAAATTGTGAGTTAGTTTATGCATGCCTAGTGTTTGATAAAATGCCCAATTAAATTAATTATTCCATGGTAGTAGGAAATCCCTAAATATGTGTGAACCCGTTCATGTCTAGTATTTTGTTGAAGGACCTTAGTGAACAAGTGGAGATGTGAGAGTAGTAAATTCCCTAATTATGTGCTCTTGATATATGCAAAGTTTTTAATACATGCCAAGTGGTTAGCAAGTAAGTTATGACATGATAGTATGAAGTTTCCCCAAGCCATGTGATATCCAAACACATGTCAAGAATGATATAGGTATGAAATAGTTGAGGTAAAACCTGGTTGAATGGAGTACGATCTAGTAGCATGCTTCCCCTACGTTATTAGATGATTATGATTTCGAGATACTTAAAGTGACCCCTTGGAGACTGTGATGATAAATAGACGTATGTGATCCTTAAATGCTTGAGGTGATGAATTAATAATTGTGGGAATTAAAATATGGCATGATTCCTAATTTCTTGAAGAGATGCTTTTATGATTGTGAAGATGCTTTAATGATTGTTAAAATGCTTTAATAATTAAAATGATGAATGAATTCTTGTGATGATGAACGAATACTTGTGATGATGAATGAATGATTGTGGTGATGACTAGTCAAGAATGATTATGCTTTACATTTATGCTATCGAATCATGGGGTATTTATACCCGACAATAGAGCTGTTGTCTAGAGCCCATGTCGGTTTTTCGATAATTTCAGTCGAGTCATGATTTTTAGAACTCAGTGAACTATAGAACTCTGTATCCTCAGACAAGTGCAAAACTTAAGAAAGGTCAGTAATCTTAGTTATCTCTGTAATCTCTGTATCACTAGTAATCTAGCCTCAGTCCTGGAATCAACTCAGATCTAATAGTATTCAAGTGATTTAATTCTAATATTAGAAGTAATTCAAGTAATCTATTCAAGCTCTGTATCATCAGTCAGATACCATGATTCAATACCATTTCCGTCAGATACAGAACTAAGTGATTTCAGCGTAACTCAGTCAGATCTTTTGAGAAACGTGATCAGTATCAGATTCAGCTTAGTGGTGTTCAGTTGAGAATTCAATTCAAAGTTTTTCAGTTGGGAATTGAAACTAGCATCAAGTGAGGGAAGAGATGGCGGCTCTTCCCATAAGAAAGAGAGACGCGAGTCGTTAGTAGCAATCCCTGAACTCCAAAACTGCATAGCCAGCGTAGGATACAAAAGTGACCATCAGTAAAGGTTGTCACCTCTAGAAAGAGAGTATTCAAATATTATTTTGCCTTAGGTCGACTTCCTGGTAAGGGTCATCCATCAGAGAGAATTGACTAGAGAGAGGTCTTTACCCATGGTACAGTATTGACACCCTTTTAGCTGTGGTTACAGGTTGGACCCCATCTGTGGTAGGTTGGGGCATGTCGGTTAAGTAACTACTTCCCACAGTTATAATTTCAGTTTCAGATTCAATATCAGTTTCAGTATTAATCTTCAGAAATCAGGACTGTCAGATAAAGTCATCTATCTTTATGAGTAACTCAGATAGTTCCATTGATTCATGTACCATCCCATCAGATAGGCTTGGTCTCATATATAGTTATTTTCTATCATATTTAGAGATATCCGCCAGAAAGGCTTGATCACAGTATCTGATTTCTATTGAGTATTCTTGTTGTCAGATTCAGATATAATCATACTTCTTATCTTTGATAATCTCTTCTGGAATAATCTATTAGAAAAGTTGATCTCTAATCCTGTCAGTCAAAAACAGTAAGCTCAGAATTCTGTCCTTGATATAGGTACATCCAGACTAACAATTATCAGTATCAGATGAGTCAGTGATTCAGTATCTCAGTGTCAGTAGTGAGTTCAGTCTGCAGTAAAGTGGTATTCGAGTTATAGTATCTAGAGTTGCGATGATTGTGGTTATGGTCTGTGGATTCATGTATGTGTTCTCGTGCAATATTTCCATGATTACTCAATTTAGATATTGTGCATGCATGAGCCCTTGCATTAGCCTACCTCATCTACATACTTGGTACATTCCTGTACTGACGCATTTGTGCTATGGTGTTTTATTTGACACCATAGGTTCAGAGGCACAAAATCCAGAGTATCCTCAACAGTTCAGTCCTAGTCAGCAGCAGTAGCAGTGAGTCTTCTTATTTTGAAAACGAATATCAGTTTACTATTATTGCTTCAGACTTTGTTTATTTTCAGTTGACGGAGTTAGTTGGGGACCTGTCCCATCAACTCTATAGTTAAGACAGTTTAGAGGTTTTTCACATGGATGTATTAGTATTCAGTTTTTTGTATTATGAGTATTCATAGATGTGTTGATCCTTGTGGATAGTTTCTATATTTATTTCCAATATTATGAAGTGTACAGGTACAAATATCAGTAAAGGGTTAGCTTGTGGTCCTTCAGGGCCATATGCACCATGTGACATCTCGGGATGGAATCTATGGGAGTTACAAACTTGGTATCCGAGCCTTAGGTTGAAAAGTGTTCTAGGAAGTCTGAAAAGCCACATCTAGAAGAGTCTTATGCATGGGTGTGTAGCGCGCCACATTTATGTAGAAGAGGCTATAGGATGTTCTTAGGAGAATTTCCCCTTCTTTCAGTGATCATTTCATGTGAGTGAGCATGAGATCAAGTTGGTTCTTAGTCTAATCCACTTCTTTCTTCCAATTATAGAGTATGCCTCCTCGCAGAGATTTTAGCCGTGGGGTTGATGATCAGCCCACTCAGCCAGTAGATCCTGAGAATGAGAGTGTGTCACATGCAGAGTTTCGGGTAGCTTTCTAGGCGCTAGCCCAAGATGTGATTAATGTTCATGGAAATCATCAGGTTGCAGCCCCACCTCAGCAAGATGGGAATTCCACCACAGCTAGGGTTAGGAATTTCACGAAAATAAACCAGCTAGAATTCTTTAGATCAGTAGTGTGTGAGGATCTGCAGCTTTATCTAGAGGAGGTGAAGAAGATCACCTAGATTATGCATATTTCTGAGGAGGAGAGTATTGAGTTAGCATCTTATAGGCTGAAAGATATTGCTCATGATTGGGTAGTGATGTGGGAGAAGAGTAGAGGGGAGAATGCAGCTCCCGCGACTTGGACAGAGTTTTAGAGTGCCTTTCTAGATATGTTTTCCCACTAGAGATGATAGAAGATAATGTAGAAGAGTTCATGAACCTAAGGCAAGGTTCCATGACTGTGAAAGAGTAATGTCTTAAGTTTAACCAATTAGCTATGTATGCTCCCGACTTGGTAGTTTTCCCTAGAGCGAGTATGAGTAAGTTTTTGTCTGGGGTGTCGAGTTATGTGTTGAAAGAGTGTAGAGATTCTATGTTCAATAGCGATATAGACCTTTCTAGGATAATAATGCATGCGCAGCAGATTGAGGAAGATAATATGAAGAAGAGAGAGAGTGAGTAAGAGAGACAAGACAGGTAGTCATGGTTTCTCGTAGTCAAGGTCTCAAGGTGGTAGTAGTTCTTAGTATGGTCGGAAATTTTTAGTTCCATCTCCGTCTTCAGCTAGTGTACCCACAAGTATATTCGAGGGTGTCAGATCTGAGGGAGCGACAATCTCCAAAGCCCAGAGTAGTACTAGTGATGTTTGTACCCATCCGCGTTGTAGAGAGTGTGGCAGGTTCCACAAAGGTGTGTGTAGATCCAGTAGTGATGTGTGCTTTGGGTGTGGTGAACCAGGCTATAGAAGGCGAGAATGTAGAGTGTTGACTCCGTACGCTTCAGGCTCGCATTAATTGGGAAGGATTCTCTAAAATAGACCCGGATATGTTATGAGCACTTCATCTTTATGACATGCATTGATAGATCTTTTTATCCCATTTTGATATTATATGTTAGCATGAGTCATGCATGAGTTTCAGATCTTAATCGGTCAATCATGACCCAGTCTGTAGGTTGCCTGCGCACCGCCCCTGTATTTCAGTAAAGTGTGTATAGAGGGACATAGAGTCCCAAGGGGGAGATACCCCATTGTATTATGATGTTGCATGCCATTAGATTCATCCTGATGCATGTTAAAATTTTCTTTATGAAGTTAGTGTCAGTCGTTAGTGCATTGTCAAGTTGTGCTTTCGAAAGTCAACTCAGTCGGACATTCATGCATTAGATATGCGCATTTAGTACAAATGAGTTCATCTTGACAGTGTGTGATTAGTCATACATTCTTGAGATACCCCCAATTATGAGTCCATGCATCAGATAATTATGAGTGTTGTAAGAATTCAGCTATCAGTAGATTCAGTCAAGTATTCCATGCATCAAATATGTATGCCCAGTGCAAAAACTCTATATGTCATTGGTTTCAGTTGCATAGTCATGTTCTATATATTAAAGTCCCTTAAGTAAGTTTAGTTGATCAGTACTCGTAACTTATCAAGCGACATTCGAGGATGAATGATTTCAAGGGGGAGATAATGTAATACCCCACATTTTGGACTAGAATGGAAATCCATCATTCATATGCATAGATGTTTAAAAATCCTCAAATCCTATGCAATTTAGTGTGTTAATCAATTATGTAGTGTGGGAATCTATTTGATCATGAATTAAGATCATAGAGGTCCCCTAACTCAAGGACGAGTAGAAAGCTTTCCTATCATTCATGTTTTAGTGAGCGTCAAAACTTAAGTCAACTTCAATCGACCATAAATCCTTGTAAATATCGAATTAGAGGACTTACTATATATAAAATCAAAGATCTTTGAATTATGTTTCCAACGATACCAATTTCGTCAAAAATCGATAGCGGAGAAAGATGTTATAACCATTTTATTCTTGCATGTCAGGCTGGGAAACTGAGTGACGACATTCGTGATAAGTTGTCACGAGCGTGATGACCTATCACCAATGTCCTCATCCCTGGGAATATTTCTACCCCCAGTGATGACATTTTGTGATAAGCCATCACGCCCGTGACGTCCTATCACCAATGTCGTCAACCTTAACCAAAAAATCAAAATTTCACCCTTTTGTGACGACATTTCGTGACAACTTATCACTAGCTTGATGGCTTGTCATGGATGTCGTCAGCTATTTTTTTCCATCAATTTAAAGACGTTTTTACAAGGGTATTTTGGTCCTTTTCCATCTTTTGGAGGTCTCTATAAATATGAGGAACCCCATTCAAACCCTAATTTCATCATTTACTCTTCCAATTCTCTTAAGAGAAAATATCTAGGGTTTTATTCAAGAACCCTAATCTTCCAAAAATCATCCATAAATTCTTCAATATTTCTTCAAGAATCAAGTTCCTCATAGTGTGGGCTTCGATAATCATTTATTACAAGTGCAGATAGAGTCTCAAGTATTAGAATTCATCCAATTTCAAGTATTAAGGTATGTAGATGTTGATTCTTGGGTTCCTTTCATCCAAGAAGCTCAAGAACCCTTTTTAAAATATGAAGATTTTATGTTCGTGAGATTCCATGATTTGTATGATTTGAAATTGATGTTACATGTATTGTTGAGTTTTGATTCATGTTTGTTTACAAGATTCATGAGCTTTGATCCTAGTAGGTCGAATCCATGTGATATTTGTGATGAATCATCCTTATGTTGCTTTCACTGTGATGTGTTCATGACTTTTGGGTGTATAAATGGTTGAATAAGCGAAGCATGTTCCTCATAGGTTTGATAAAGAGCTTAGGTGAAGCATAAGGGCCATTATAGTATGTCAAATAGGAAACCCCAAATTGTGAGTTAGTTTATGCATGCCTAGTGTTTAATAAAATGCCAAAGTAAATGAATTATTCCATGGTAGTAGGAAATCCCTAAATAATTGTGAACCCGTGTGATGTTGGGCGTATTTATACGTCTAAGCACCATAACTTACCCATGTTTTAGCTAAGTTTTGAGGATAAAATACATAATTCTTGCACATTTAGTCTATTTTTAGTTAAGTGAGCTGACCTATGTGATTAGCATGCTTTTCAGGTACTAATGAGGAAGATTACAACACTTTAGGGACCTGTGGACAACAATGAAAACTTCACATAAAAAGGAAAGCAGCTTTTGGACTGAATGTGATGTATGGGAACTTTTTCCCGGGCAAACACAATATTTTTAAATAGTTAAGGATGCAGTAGCAATTTATTAGAGAAGGATGTTATTAAAAGCCTTATTGCTGAATTTTTAGGGATTATGCACATTTTGTATTATTTTGAAAACAAGAGAAAGCGGCTTAGCTTGAGGACGGAGAGAGATAAACACTTTTCTCTCTTATTTTCGCTATTCATCTTTATCACCAAAATCGTTCTAAGTTTTGGTATGATGAATATTTCTATTTTGATTTCCATTTTATTCATGAGTAGCTAAGTTTATTTGTTAGGTTTATGGAAACCTTGTAGTATACTCTCTATTGCTATGGGTTTTTGAATTTATGATGTGTTAATCCACTTATATCATTACTCTCTTCATTTTGATTGAATTCTCATGGTTGCAAACATAGGGAATGCACCATTATAGCAATAACTTGTTCGATAGAAAAGTTACTGTTTGGAAAAGAGAGTGTGACAAGAAAATAGGGTTTCCAACCTCTATTTTACACGTTAATGCCTTAGCAGGATTAACTTCTTGGAGAGTTCGTACAATTGGTTGTACACTTTGGATTCGAGAGAACTAAGGTGAATAAATCCATGATGGTTGAGAAACACTTGGATTTAGAATTAGAATACGTCTCTCTATATGTGCATGCATGTATAAAATCCATATTACTCATAGTTAATAGAGAAGTAGAAGCTACAAGGTGGACATAACCCTAATTTGTCATTCTCTGTGATCAAATATATTACACATATCATCTCATCGTTACACTGATAATATTATTGTGCACCTAACAAAACCCCCCCTTATCTTGGAACCTGCGACCAACAGTCTAATAATAATCACAATACTTTGTAACCATAGTATTCCCTGTGGGATTCGACACCCAACCCAGTTGGGTTCTATATTTGACAGCGACCACTTACACTTTCTAACGAGAGTTGTAATTTGGGCGTATCAAATTTTGGTGCCGTTGTCGGGGAATACGGCTGTCAACTAAGTTTGTGATAGTTAATAGACCCTTTAGTCAAAGATTCTCAAATTTTACTTTTTGTTTGTTGTTTTTGTTTTGTTTAGGTTGAGTGGATTGCATGTCAAATACACGAAGATCGGGTCAGCCATTATTTCCTATAAATTTTGAACCACATCTCATTAGCAGAATGGATGCGCAACGAGACCCTGAAAGGATAGATGCTCAACAGGAGCAGGCTAGATTAGCTACATTGGCAGCTACGCAAGTAAATCAACAGAATGCTGATAACCCAGGTCGGGTACCAAATCTTGATGATGAGGACCTGGGTAATGATGAGTTATTAAATCTAAGGCGTGCAGATGATGTGGCTGCACCAGTGAACAGGAATGTCAACAGAGATCATCAAGCTAGGATGAGACCCTAATGCCGATCTGTGCAAGTTACTTTTGATGATGATGATGATGACGACTTGGATGGGACTGGTACCACAGGGGATATTATTCCTCTTCCTTTGGCACCCGGAGCCAAGTTCAATATCACTAGCACCATGATCCAGCTATTGCAACTCAAAGGGTTATTTGGTGGACTTGCAGGCGACGATCTGAATATGCATCTGATTAATTTTATCTCAACATATAAATCATTTGACAATCCAGGGGTTAGACAGAATGCGATCCGGCTGCGCTTATTTACACTGTCTCTATCTGGAGAGGCAACTCTATGGTTAAATGGGCTAACTCCTGACTCTATTACCAATTGGAGACAACTGAAAGACGCTTTCCTAGAAAGATTCTTTCCGCCATCCAAGAGGGCACAATTGAGAGATGCGATAAGCAATTTCAGATAGTTTCCAAATGAATCTCTCCACGAGACTTGGGAGAGGTTCAAGAAGAATCTTATGCGGTGCCCAAACCATCAGATGACCAATGACCACTTGATGGAAATATTATATAGGTCTTTGAACTCGTTGACTAAGCCAGTGGTAGATATTGCTGCTGGTGGGTCATTCATGGACCTTACTTTTCTTGAGGCATATGATATACTGGATCGTATGACAAAGAAGAGTAGAGCTTGGCATACCAGGGATTCTGAGGTAGCAAGCTCTACTGTATCTATTGGCATGACGGCAGAACAGAGGCGAAGAGAAGAGGGACGTGACCAGGATATGGCTCACATGAAAACACAGATAGACCTTCTCACTAAGCATTTATTATCAGGAAAGATAGAGAAGGTTAAAGCTATAGCATCACAGGGAAGGGCTGACTCCGATCCTGAGGAAGAAGCCAATTACTTGAACAATCAGATGGGTTTCCGAGGTGGTGGCCAAGGAAACCAAGGTTGGAACCATCAAGGATATTGGAAGAATAAAAGTGACAGGAGTGGACTGTATGTACCTCCTGGAAGCCGTGATAATGCTGCTACCAGTTCAGGAAAAATATCTATGGAGGACATGATGGAGAAAGTATTAAAGGGAGTTGAGGCGGCAAATTCTGGGGTGACTACAATAAAGAGTGACGTATCTTCCATAAGTCAACTTATAAATTCGCACTCAGTTGCTATTAAACAATTGGAGTAGCAGATGAGCCAATTATCTACAGCATTCAACCAAAGAAAGAATGGGACTCTACCAAGTGATACAGTTTAGAATTTGAGGACTGATGGATCGTGTATGGCCATTACCACTAGGAGCGGTAAGATGTTATCTAGTCCAGGTTTGGGAGCTTCCTCTTATACTGATGAGGTTGAAATAGATTGGGAGATGGTTGATGAATCTCTAGTGGTGCCTGTAGAGTTGGGAGGTTTGAAAAAGAAAAGTGCGGAAGTTGAACAACCAACTAAGACGAAGTATGTTAGTGATGTGGAGCAAGGCATAAGAAAGGAGGTAAAAGTTGCTCCAACTAAAATTCCAAGGCCGCCACCTCTATTTCCACAACGATTAAATAAGAAAAAAGATGATGACAAGTTTAGCAAATTCATGGCTATGTTGAAGCAGTTGACAGTGAATGTGCCCTTAGTTGAAGCACTGGAACAGATGCCCGGATATGCTAAGTTTATGAAAGACCCGTTGACAAAGAAAAAGACTGTGAGCTATGAAATGGTAGACAATCTTCATCATTGTAGTGCTATTTCTACAAGATCTATTGTCCAGAAGAAAGCTGATCCGGGAGCATTTACTGTTCCATGTACGATTGGATTGCTAAAGTTTGAAAAGGCCCTTTGTGATCTTAGGGAAAGTATCAATCTTATGCCATTGACGGATTTGAAGAAATTGGGTTTAGGAGATCCTACGCCCACTAATATGCGGCTTCTAATGGCGGATAGATCAGTAAAAAGACCGATTGGGATTTTACATGATGTACTTGTAAAAGTTGCTGATTTTATATTTCCTGCCGATTTTGTAATTCTTGATTGTGAAGTGGACTTTGAAGTACCCATAATTTTGGGTAGGCCATTCTTAGCAACTGGAAAGGTGTTAGTTGACATGGAGCTAAAATTTAGGCTCAATGAGAAAGAAGTTAGCTTTGAAGTATGTCGGTCTATGAAACAACAAAAAGAGATGAGTGTCTTCTCGATAGTTGATGTATTCTATGAAGATAAGCGAGATGTACCAGTTAAGGATATGTCTTTTGTGGAGACCATAACTGGTTTGGTTAAACATGCAAGCAAGGATGTGAGTGACTTCAAAGTGGTTGGACTAAGAATAAAGTATTGTCTTGATCCAACAAATGAGGTACAAATGGTATCATCAATGTATCTTGACGTAGTCTAAGTATTCAAGATAATCGAGTCGTGCCGCGACGTTAAATTAGGTGCTGCATGGGAGGCAGCCCATCTTTCTAATCATTTTTGTTGTTTTTGATTAAGTGTAGGTGCGCGAAGTACTAAGGAGAATATTAGTACCAATTTTGATTTGGAAGTGAGACATGTCAATGGTGGTAAGTTTAGGAGTGATGGGAACATTACAGGTAAGTTGGAGTGGTCAAATGTGTAAGGCTCAAGTATGATTTGGATTAGATTCGTGCCTTGAATTATGTTAATTCGACCCCAAAAGTTTTGTGGTGTGACTTTATTTTGTGAATTTCAATGAGGTCTGTGGTGGTAGCGTAGGGATCGGGTCGATAGGCTTGATCACAAAGCCCACCACTGACCTCGATGGGGTTGTGGGGGCGAAGCCCCCACGGTATGGACCTTTCCGACCAAGAGTGCATGATATTTCCAATCGCCTATGCCCACTGCCTCACTTAGGCAATAGGTTAGGCACCACCTATGTCAACATAGGTGATAGGTTAGGCGCCGCCTATCAGTGTAAGTTTTGCCTAATAATTTATTTTTTTAATAGATCAAACCGACCCATGTCTCATCTTTTAAACATATTCTCTACTCTTAAATCCCACTCCATTTTTCTTTCACCTAAGCTCCTCCCAACCCCTCCTCTCTCAAAATCCTTCTCTTTGCTCTACTAATCTTACAAGCTCCTCACCACTTTCAAAACCCAAGAACATTGACTCACTTTCTTCAATCCTTCATCTTCAAGGTAAGTGTTCTGTTCTTAATCCTTAGGTGTTTTGAATTTATGCTGTAGTTATTAATTGATCACTTGAGGATTATGAATTAAGTTTTTGCCATGGCTATGTTGGAAAAGTGATGGTGTTTTGTATATCTTGATATGGTTGAAAGTGTAGGGTATGATTTTGTTAAAAAAGTGTTTCATTAAAATAGACATGGGGAAATTGAAAGTGATTGAATTGTATTGTGACTAACGTGATGCACCATGTTAAAGTGTATGTCGGTGAAGTCTGAGTACCCGATAATAACACGAAATTAGTTGATACTAACAAATTAAGTGTGGGGTGGTGACTTCACCACCCTCATATTAATTATAGTTAGTTTCATTATGTGTGGATGACATGGATGACAGGATGAATATAGGAAAAATGGCTCCAATGATGATCTCCATACAGGTGGCATGACTCCTAATGTGGATGAGAAGTACTACTATCCAGGTTCTTTATCTTGTTATTTACACTGGGGACAGTGCAGAGCTTAAGTGTGGGAAGGCTGGTTACTTTGCTACTTGTTTCATAAGAAAATAGGACCTTCTCCTTAGTATACTTGTGGATAGGATTAGTTATTTTGTTCATTTTGTTAGTTATTTAGTCATAATTAGGTGTTTTTCTCGATGATGGATGGATGACGACCGTCTTAAGAGAAAAGTAGTCTTTTAATTACATGTAACTACTCTTGTGGATCATATGACATTATAACCTAAATATGTGATGGATCATTACGTTGAAACACCTAGGCTCTAGTTGTGACTCTTGTTGTGATTGTTGGTTTTAATTGAATTCATGTAATTATTCGGTCGAGAATCTATAATGCTCCTAATTGAGTTGACCATGTGCCATGAGTGTGTAAGACTGTTGTATATTCCTTATTGTAACTGATGCTAGAACTTTCCTGGTGTGTATGCAAAGCAAAATAATGATTGTGAGTTTAGGAGATAATTTAGGCATTTCTTTGATAGCCATTGTTCATACCTTCTTTTGACCTACCTTTGTACATTATCTTAGATAGCCCCGTCGAGCCTTTACCTTGTTCTTCTGTTAGCCTCATATGTAGCCTAATTCGTTCTTTAATAGACCGTAATTTGATCCAAAAAGCTCCTAAGCGCTTTAATGTAAAATCAATGTGAGTTAAGAGTTTGAAAATAAGAGGAAAAAAGGTAAAATTGATGCCCCAAAGTTGGGTTATTGGCGTGAGCAATTGATGTGGTTGGGAGTAGCTAAAATTGTTGAAAAAGTTTAAAATTTTATCCCAGACATATTACAATGAACTTTTTTTTGGCCTGGTCCTTCTTGGACATTGTGCACCTCAACTAAGGCAAATTGCTTAAGTTGAGGGTGACTATTATAGGGGTGTGTAACGTGAAAAGGGTGCCAAAAAAATAATTTTTTCTTTAAAGGGTTGCATACTCCCACCATAGTGTTATTAATTAAGCTTAACGAGTTGGGGTGAAAAGCAAATCTGTGAAGATAGAAGAAGTGGAAATTGGTTGTTTGAGATTGATCTTAATTGCATAATGTAGTGTATTAAAGCGCTTAGGGAAGATAGTCACTATTTCGGGCCAAAATATTTCCTACCCATCCTTTAGCCTTCATTACAACCCCTAAAAGACCTATTTGATCCTAATGTTAGCATTCTGATATTAGTGGAGTATTACACTAAGGGAAAGCATATGGTCATCAGTTGTAATTTGAGAATTCTTTGTGAGAGTGAGCGCAACTTGATTCTTGTGCCCATTTTGTTAGAAATTGCATAATTGTGAGTGATTATGGGTAACTCTCTTGTTGTGAAGGCACATGGTTAATGAAGGTTGGCTAATTTATATGATTTTCTTGAATGATATGCATGAAATTTCCAACTTAATGAGTCTATTCTTGAGGGTAGGTTGTATCTAGGAATGATTCCTGAAGCTACTTCTTGTTCATAATTGTTGTGTGAGCCTATTTGAGCATCTTGTCTTCCTTTGTGGGTGCTAAGGCTTGTGTAGTATGCATAAATAGATATGTTGTTCGAGGACGAACAAATATTTAAGTGTGGGGTGGTGATGTTGGGCGTATTATACGTCTAAGCACCATAACTTACCCATGTTTTGAGGATAAAATACATAATTCTTGCACTTTTAGTCTATTTTTAGTTAAGTGAGCTGACCTATGTGATTAGCATGCTTTTCAGGTACTAATGAGGAAGATTACAACACTTTGGGGACCTGTGGACAACAAAGAAAACTTCACATAAAAAGGAAAGCAGCTTTTGGACTGAATGTGATGTATGAGAACTTTTTTCCTGGCAAACACAATATTTTTAAATAGTTAAGGATGCAATAGCAATTTATTAGAGAAGGATGTTATTAAAAGCCTTATTGCTGAATTTTTAGGGATTATGCACATTCTGTATTATTTTGAAAACAAGAGAAAGCGGCTTAGCTTGAGGAAGGAGAGAGATAAACACTTTTCTCTCTTATTTTCGCTATTCATCTTTATCACCAAAATCGTTCTAAGTTTTGGTATGATGAATATTTCTATTTTGATTTTCGTTTTATTCATGAGTAGCTAAGTTTATTTGTTAGGGTTATGGAAACCTTGTAGTATACTCTCTATTGCTATGGGTTTTTGAATTTATGATGTGTTAATCCACTTATATCATTACTCTCTTCATTTTGATTGAATTCTCGTGGTTGCAAACATAGGGAATACACCATTATAGCAATAACTTGTTCGATAGAAAAGTTACTGTTTGGAAAAGAGAGTGTGACAAGAAAATAGGGTTTCCAACCTCTATTTTACATGTTAATGCCTTAGCAGGATTAACTTCTTGGAGAGTTCGTACAATTGGTTGTACACTTTGGATTCGAGAGAACTAAGGTGAATAAATCCATGATGGTTGAGAAACACTTGGATTTAGAATTAGAATACGTCTCTCTATAAGTGCATGCATGTATAAAATCCGTATTACTCATAGTTAATAGAGAAGTAGAAGCTACAAGGTGGACATAACCCTAATTTGTCATTCTCTATGATCAAATATTATTACACATATCATCTCATCGTTACACTGATAATATTATTGTGCACCTAACCAAAACCCCCCTTATCTTGGAACCTGCGACCAACAGTCTAATAATAATCGCAATACTTAGTGACTATAGTATTCCCTGTGGGATTCGACATCCAACCCAGTTGGGTTCTATATTTGACAGCGACCGCTTACACTTTCTAACGAGAGTTGTAATTTGGGCGTATCACCGTGCATGTCTATTTTTTTTAAAGGACCTTAGTGAACAAGTGGAGATGTGAGAGTAGTATGTTCCCCCTAGGTTATTAAATGATTATGATTCTGAGATGCTTAAAGTGACCCCTTGGTGACTAAGATGATGAATAGGCGTATGTGATCCTTAAATGCTTGAGGTGTTGTCTCAATAATTATGGAAATGAACATATGACATGATTCCTAATTACTTGAAGAGATGCTTTAATGATTGTGAAGATGCTTTAATGATTGTTAAGATGCTTTAATGATTGTGATGATGAATGAATGTTTGTGATGATGAACGAATGCTTGTGATGATAAATGAATGATTGTGGTGATGACTAGTCAAGAATGATTATGCTTTACTTTTATGCTATCGAATCCTTGGGTATTTATACCCGACAATAGAGCTGTTGTCTAGAGCCCGTGCCAGTTTCTCGATAATTTCAGTCAAGGCATGACTCTCAAAACTCAGTGAACTATAGAACTCTGTATCCACAGACAAGTGCAGAACTTAAGAAAGCTCAGTAATCTCAGTTATCTCTGTAATCTCTGTATCACTAGTAATCTAGCCTCAAACCCGTAATCAACTCAGATCTAATAGTATTCAAGTGATTCAATTCTAATCTTAGAAGCAATTTGAGTAATTTATTCAAGCTCTGTATCATCAGTTAGATACCATGATTCAATACAATTTCAGTCAGATACAGAACTAAGTGACTTCAGCGTAACTCAGTCAGATTTTTTGAGAAATATGATCAGTATCAGATTCAGTTTAGTTGTGTTCAGTTGAGAATTCAGTTCAGAGTCTTTTAGTTGGGAGTAGAAACTAGCATCAATCGAGGGAAAAAGATGGCGGCTCTTCCCGTCAGCGTGAGAGGCCGGAGTTGTTAGTAGCAATCCCTGAACTCCAAAACTGTATAGCCAGCGCAGGATACAGGAGTCACCGTTAGTAAAGACTGCCACCTCCAGAGAGAGATTATTCGACTATTATTTTGCCTTAGGTCGACTTCCTGGTAGGGGTCATCCATCAGAGAGGATTGAATAGAGAGAGGTCTTTACCCATGGCACAATATTGACACTCTTCTAGCTGGGGTTACAGGTTGGACCCCACCTGTGATAGGTTGGGGCATGTCGGTTAAGTAACTACTTCCCACAGTTATAGTTTCAGTTTCATATTCAATCTCAGTTTCAGTATTAATCTTCAGAAATTAGGACTGTCAGATACAGTCATCTATCTTTATAAGGAACTCAGATAGTTCCATTGATTCATGGACCATCCCGTCAGATGGGCTTGGTCTCATATACAGTTATTTGATATCATATTTAGAGATATGCCGCCAGGTAAGCATGATCACAGTATAATATTTCTATTGAGTATTTTTGTTGTCAGATTCAGATATAATCATACTTTTTATCTTTGATAATCGCTTCCGGAATAATCTGTTAGAAAAGTTGATCTCTAATCCTGTCAGTCGAAAGCAGTAAGCTCAAAATTCAGTCCTTTATGTAAGTACATCCAGAATTTTAGTTATCAGTATCAGATGAGTCAGTGATTTAGTATCTCAGTGTCAGTAGTGACTTTAATCTACAGTAAAGTGGTATCCGAATTTTAGTATCTAGAGTTGCGATGATTGTGGGTATGGTCTGTGGATTCATTTTTGTGTTCTTTTGAAATATTTCCATGATTATTCAGTTTAGATATTGTGCATGCATGAGCCCTTGCATTAGCCTACCTTGTCTACATACTCGGTACATTCCTGTACTGACACATTTGTGCTATGGTGTTTTATTTGAAACAATATGTTCAGAGGCACAGAATCCAGAGTATCCTCAGCAGTTCAATCCCAGTCAGCAGTAGTAGCAGTGAGTCCTCTTCTTTCGAGGACAAATCTTAGTTTACTATTATTGATTCAGAATTTTTTTATTTTTAGTTGATGGAGTTAGTTGGGGACCTATCCCATCAACTCCATAGTTCAGACAGTTTAGAGGCTTTTCAGACGGATGTATTAGTATTCAGTTTTTTGTATTATGAGTATTCATAGATTTGTTGAACCTTGTGGCTAGTTTCCATATTTATTTTCGATATTATGTAGTGTACATGTACAAATATCAGTAAAGGGTTAGCTTGTGGTCCTTCGGGGTCATCAGCACCATGTGACATCTCAGGATATAATCTCGGGGTATTACAAACTTGGTATCCGAGCGTTAGGTTCAAAAGTGCCTAAGGAGTCTGAAAAGCAACATCTAGTAGAGTTTTATGCATGGGTGTGTAGCGCTCCACATTTATGTAAAAGATTCTATAGGATGTTCTTAGGAGAAGTTCTCCTTCTTTTAGTGATCATTTCATGCGAGTGAGCATGAGCTCAAGTTGGTTCTTAGTCTAATCCACTTCTTTTTTCCAATTACAGAGTATGCCTCCTCGCAGAGATTTTATCTGTGGGGTTGATGATCAGCCCCCTCAGTAAGTAGATCCTGAGAATGAGAGTGTGTCACATGCAGAGTTTCAGGTAGCTTTCTAGGTGCTAGCCCAAGCTGTGACTAATGTTCAAGTCAATCGTCAGGCTACAGCCCCACCTCAGCAAGATGGGAATTCCGCCGCAGCTAGGGTTCGGAATTTCATGAAAATAAACCCACCATAATTCTTTGGGTCAGTAGTAGGTGAGGATCCACATCTTTATCTAGAGAAGGTGAAGAAGATCACCCAGATTATGCATGTTTATGAGGAGGAGAGTGTTGAGTTAGCATCTTATAGGCTGAAAGATATTTCTCATGATTGAGTAGTGATGTGGGAGAAGAGTAGAGGGGAGAATGCAGCTCCCGCGACTTGGCCAGAGTTTTAGAGTGCCTTTCTAGATACGTTTTCCCACTAGAGATGATAAAAGCTAAGGTAGAAGAGTTCATGAACCTAAGGCAAGGTTCCATGACCGTGAAAGAGTATTGTCTTAAGTTTAACCAATTAGCTAAGTATTCTCCCGACTTGGTAGCTGACCTTAGAGTGAGTATGAGTAAGTTTTTTTCTAGGGTGTCGAGTTATGTGTTGAAATAGTGTAGAGATGCTATGTTCAATAGAGATATGGACCTTTTAGGCTAATGATACATGTGCAGCAGATTGAGGCAGATAAGATGAATGAGAGAGAATAAGTGAGTAAGAGAGATAAGACAGGTAGTCGTGGTTTCTCACAGTCAAGGTATCAAGGTTTTATTAGTTCTCAGTATGGTCGAAATTTTTTAGTTCTAGCTCCATCTTCATCTAGTGTACCCACACGTATGTTCGGGGGTGTTAGATCTGAGGGAGCGCTAAGCTCTAAGGCCTAGAGTAGTGCTAGTGATGTTCGTACCCATCCGCGTTGTGGAGAGTATGGAAGGTGCCACCAAGGTGTGTGTAGAGCCTGTAGTGATGTGTGCTTTGGGATTGGTGAGCCAGGCCATAGAAGGAAAGAATGTAGAGTGTTGACTCCATGCACTTTAGGCTCGCCTTGATCGGGAAGGATTCTCTAAAATAGACCCGGGTATGTTATGAGCCCTTCATATTTATGACATGCATTGATAGATCATTTGCTCCCATTTTGAGCTTATATGTTAGCATGAGTCATTCATGAGTTTCAGATCTTGATCGGTCAATCATGACCCAGTCTGTGAGTGCCCCGCGCACCGCCCCAGTATTTTAGTGAAGTGTGTTTAGAGGGACATAGAGTCCCAAGGGTGAGATACCCCATAGTATTATGATGTTTCATGCCATTAGATTTATCCCGATGCATGTTAAAATTTTCTTTATGAAGTTAGCGTCAGTCGTTATTGCATTGTCAAGTCGTGCTTTCGAAAGTTAACTCAGTCGAACATTCATGCATTAGATATACGCATTTAGTAGAAATGAGTTCATCTTGTCAGTTTTTGATCAGTCATGCATTCTTGAGGTCAGCCCAATTATGAGTCCATGCATCAGATATGCATGAGTGTTATGAGAATTCAGCTATAAGTAGATTCAGTCGAGTATTCCATGCATCAGATATGCATGCCCAGTGAGAAAACTCTGTATGTCAGTGGTTCTAGTTGAATAGTCATGTTCTATATATTCATGTCCCTTAAATAAGTTTCGTTTATCAGTACTCATAACTTATCAAGCGACATTCGAGGACGAATGATTCCAAGAGGGAGATAATGTAATACCCCACATTTTTTACTAGAATGGAAATTTGTCATTCATATGCGTAGATGTTCCAAAAGCCTCAAATCCTATGTAATTTAGTGTTTTAATCAATTATGTAGTGTGTGAATCTATTTGATCACGAATTAAGATCATAGAGGTCCCCTAACTCAAGTACGAGTAGAAAGCTTTCCTATCATTCATGTTTTAGTGAGCGTCAAAACTTAGGTCAACTTCAATCGACCATAAATCCTTGTATATATTAAATTAGAGAACTTACTATATAGAAAATGAAATATCTTTGAATTATCTTTCCAACGATACCAATTTCGTCAAAAACCGATATCGGAGAAAGATGTTATACTCATTTTACTCCAGCATGTCAAGCTGGGAAACTGAATGACGATATTCGAAATAAGCTGTCACGAGCGTGACGACCTATCACCAATGTCGTCATCCCTGGGCAGATTTATAACCCCAGTGATGACATTTTGTGATAAGCCATCACGCCCGTGATGGCCTATCACCCATGTCGTCAACCTTAACCAGAAAATCAAAATTTTACCCTTTTGTGACGACATTTCTTGATAACTTATCACTAGCTTGACGTCTTGTCACCTTGTCACGGATGTCGTCAGCTATTTTTTTTCCAGAAATTTAAGGACATTTTTGTAAGGGTATTTTGGTCTTTTTCTATCTTTTGGAGGTCCCTATAAATATGAGGAACCCTATCCAAACCCTAATTTCATTATTTACTCTTCCAATTCCCGTAAGAGAAAATATCAAGGGTTTTATTCAAGAACCCTAATCTTCCAAAAATCATCCATAAATTCTTCAAGAATCAAGTTCCTCATAGTGTGGGCTTCGAGAATCATTTATTACAAGTGCGGATAGAGTCTCAAGCATTAGAATCCATCCAATTTCAAAGATTAAGGTATGTAGATGTTGATTCTTGGGTTCCTTTCATCCAAGAAGCTCAAGAACCCTTTTTAAAATATGAAGATTTTATGTTTATGAGATTCCATGATTTCTATGAGTTGAAATTGATGTTACATGTGTTGTTGAGTTTTGATTCATGTTTTTTTACAAGATTCATGAGCTTTGACCCTAGTAGGTGTAATCCATGTGATATTTGTGATGAATCTTCCTTATGTTGCTTTCTATGTGATGTGTTCATGAATTTTGGGTGTAGAAATGGTTGAATAAGCGAAGCATGTCCCCCATAGGTTTGATAAAGAGCTTAGGTGAAGCATAAGGTCCATTATAGTATGTCAAATAGGAAACCCCAAATTGTGAGTTAGTTTATGCATGCCTAGTGTTTGATAAAATGCCCAAGTAAGTGAATTATTCCACGGTAGTAGGAAATCCCTAAATAAGTGTGAACCCGTGCATGTCTAGTATTTTGTTGAAGGACCTTAGTGAACAAGTGGAGATGTGAGAGTAGTAAATTCCCCAATTATGTGCTCTTGATATATGCTAAGTTTTTAATACATGCCAAGTGGTTAGCAAGTAAGTTATGACATGATTGTTTGAAGTTTCCCTAAGCCATGTGATATCCAAATACATGTTAAGACTGATATAGGCATGAAATAGTTGAGGTAAAACCTGGTTGAATGGAGTACGATCTAGTAGCATATTTCCCCTACGTTATTATATGATTATGATTTTGAGATGCTCAAAGTGACCCCTTGGCGACTGTGATGATGAATAGACATTTGCGATCCTTAAATGCTTGAGGTGATGTCTTAATGATTGTGGGAATGAACATATGACATGATTTCTAATTACTTGAAGAGATGCTTTAATGATTGTGAAGATGCTTTAATGATTGTGATGATGAATGAATGCTTGTGATGATGAACGAATGCTTGTTATGACGAGTGAATGATTGTGGTGATGACTAGTCAAGAATGATTATGCTTTACTTTTATGATATCCAGTCCTGGGGGTATTTATACCCGACAATAGAGCTGTTATCTAGAGCCCGTGTCAGTTTCTCGATAATTTTAGTCGAGCTATGATTCTCAGAACTCAGTGAACTATAGAACTCTGTATCCTCAGACAAGTGCAGAACTTAAGAAAGCTCAGTAATCTCAGTTATCTCTGTATCGCTAGTAATCTAGCCTCAGTCCTGTAATCAGCTCAGATCTAATAGTATTAAAGTGATTCAATTCTAATCTCAAAAGCGATTCAAGTAATCTATTCAAGCTCTGTATCATCAGTCAGATACCATGATTCAATACCATTTCCGTCAGATACGAAACTAAATGATTTCAGTGTAACTCAGTCAGATCTTTTGAGAAACATGATCAGTATTAGATTCACTTTAGTTGTGTTCAGTTGAGAATTCAGTTCATAGTCTTTCACTTGGGAGTAGAAACTAGCATCGAGCGAGGGAAGGGATAGCGACTCTTCCCGTTAGCAAGAGAGGCCAGAGTCGTTAGTAGAAATCCCTGAACTCCAGAACTGTGTAACCAGCGCAGGATACAAGAATCATCATCAGTAAAGTCTGTCACCTACAGAGAGAGAGTATTTGACTATTATGTTGCCTTAGGTCGACTTCCTGGTAAGGGTCATCCATTAGAGAGGATTGACCATAGAGAAGTCTTTACCCATGGCACAGTATTGACACCCTTCCAGCTGGGGTTACAGGTTGGACCCCACCTACGGTAGGTTAGGGAATGTCGGTTAAGTAACTACTTCCCACAGTTATAGTTTTAGTTTTAGATTCAATCTCATTTTCAGTATCAATCTTAAAAATTAGGACTGTCAGATATAGTCATCTATCTTTATAAGGAACTCAGATAGTTCCATTGATTGATGGACTATCCCGTCAGATAGGCTTGGTCTCATATACATTTATTTGATATCATATTCAGATATATGCCGCCAGACAGGCTTGATCACAGTATCAAATTTCTATTGAGTATTCTTGTTGTCAGATTTAGATATAATCATACTTCTTATCTTTGATAATCGCTTCTGGAATAATCTGTTAGAAAAGTTAATCTCCAATCCTGTCAGTCGAAAATAGTAAGCTCAGAATTCAGTCCTTGATATAAGTACATCCAGACTTTCAGTTATCAGTATTAGATGAGTCAGTGATTCAGTATCTCAGTGTCAGTAGTGAGTTCAGTCTACAGTAAAGTGGTATTCGAGTTTCAGTATCTAGAGTTGTGATGATTGTGGTTATGGTCTATGGATTCATGTATGTGTTCTCGTACAATATTTCCATAATTATTCAGTTTAGATATTGTGAATGTATGAGCCCTTGCATTAGCCTACCTTATCTACATACTCAGTACATTCCTATACTGACACATTTGCGCTATGGTGTTTTATTTGACACCATAGGTTCATAGGAATAAAATCCAGAGTATCCTCAGCAGTTCAGTCTCAGTCAGCAGCAGTAGCAGTGAGTCCTCTTCTTTTGAGGATGAATCTCAGTTTACTATTATTGCTTCAGACTTTGTTTATTTTCAGTTGACGGAGTTAGTTGGGGACCTGTCCCATCAACTCCACAGTTCAGACAGTTTAGAGGCTTTTCAGACGGATGTATTAGTATTCAGTTTTCTGTATTATGAGTATTCATAGATGTGTTGAACCTTATGGCTAGTTTTCACATTTATTTGAGATATTATGCAGTGTACAGGTACAGTTATTAGTAAAGGGTTAGCTTGTGGTCCTTTGGGGTCATAAGCACCGTGTGACATCTCGGGATGGAATCTCGGGACGTTACACTATAATAACCTTTTATAATACCCAACTAAATCCAAGACTCTCCAAATATCAATTGAAGTCGTAGGTCTTGGACACTTCTTAACCACCATAACTTTCTATGGATCCACCATGATCCCTAATGTTCCAGCTTTTGACAGAATATTTTACATCTTTTTCTTGGGAAAATTATGAGTTTTCAAGCAATTAAAGTTGTATTTAATAGTGAATTTGAGTGATTTTAGGTTGAGGAGTCAGTCGAAGGAGAAAACTCAGGAAAACAGAAGAAAAAGGTCAATGGTGGCCTAAATAGTGGACCATCAATCATGCGACGGACCGCCAGGCAAACTGTCAGAGCTAAATAGATGGTTCCAGATGGAAGACCCATGAGACGGTCTAAGTGGAAGACCATTAAGAATGCAAGATTTTTAAAAACTTGAGCGACGGGCTATGTGACGGACCGTCGGACAATCCACAGCCTGCCAAGGTATCCACATGATTAAGCATAACCTGACATCCTGGGGCATTTAGTGACGGTCCATGTGATGGACCATCAAACTCCCGATGGACCGTCAGACTCCCGATGGACCGTCAGACTCCCGATGGATCATCAGTTGGATCGTCAATTTTGACGCAACATTTTCTTAGTTTAAATTTTAAACCTTCTAAACCTGAGAGCATATAAATACCTAGATAGGGTTTTATTGAGGATATTCTGAATCTTGGAGATTGTTTTGTCTTAGTTTTCATCTTTGAAACTCTCTGAAAAGTAGAAATCTATGAATCAAATGACATTTGTGGATCTAATCATTCCATTGCTATTGAAGATTCAAGAATTAATTCATGTAACCTTTGTAAGTGAACTTTGAATTTTTTATGAATAATATAAGTATTCTTTCTCTTTCTTCTATTTTGAAGAGTGGCTAAGGTCATATAACTAGGGTTATGGGAGTCTTGATGTAAGCAGTTGATATGAGTTGTGATTCCAATTGAGTTTATGTAGGTAATTGATGTTACATAAACTCTTCTTCAGTCTAATAACTTTTCTTGGTTGTAAACTTGAAAAGTGAACCCAAGAAGAATCACTTGTTCGAACAGAAAAGTGTTTGTTAGGAAAAGAAAGAGTTTATATAAAATCTAGAGACCTAAATCTTTAGATTAATAGAGAATGCCTTAACAAGGATTAACCTACATGAGAAAAATGGTAGAATAATCCATATATTCTTTAAGTTGAGAGAGTTAAAGGATAAACTATCCATCAAGGTTGAGAAATAAATGGGTAAGCACTAGAATTCAGCTGCTCTTGCAATTGAAGTTATTGAGTGAAACTCAAAAGTGATTCAGAACCCTAACTGCTTAAACATCTTGGTAACTATAACTTTAGTTTATTTAATATGATTGAATTATTACTAGCAGAAAGAATCATTGGTTGGAACAACTCTGTTGCAATTACTTAGAACACAATTTATAAATCAAAACCCCTCTTATTCAAGAACCTTTGATCAATAGTCTAATAATAATCACAATACTTAGTGAACACAGTATTACCTGTGGGATTCGATACCCAACCTAGTTGGGTTCTATATTTGACAACGACTTCTTACTCTCTGTCAATAGAGGTGTAATTTGGGCGTATCAAATTTTAGCATCGTTGCTGGGGAATACAGTTATCAATTAAGTTTGTGTTTGTTAATTGACCTTTGGTCAAGTTTCCCAAATTTTACTTTTGTTTGTTGTTTTGGTTCTATGCAGGGTAGTTATTGTGTATTCCAAGTACACGAAGATCGGGTGCACTGTTATTACCAATACATTTAGAACTGCAGTTAATTGGCAGAATGGAAGACCCCTAAGATGCTGAAAGACTAGCCACTCTGGCTAAAGCTCAACTAAATCAGCAGAATGATAGCCAACAGACTCGTCATCCTAATCTTGATGATGATTATTTGGGGATGATGATTTGTTAGATCCTGTTAACCCAAGGTGTGTAGATAATATGGCTATACCAGTGAATCCGAATATAAAGAGGAATCGTCCCTTTAGGGCGAGGAAGGATTGATAACCAGTACAGTTTGATCTGAATGACGACGAAGATGGAATGGATGGAGCAGGTGCAACTGGAGCTATCATCCCTCCACTTATAGAACCTAGAGCTAAATTTAATATTACTAGTACGATGATTCAACTTATTCATCTTAAGGGGTTGTTTGGTGGTCTTGTCGAAGATGATCCAAATATGCATTTGGTGAACATTGTCATCATTTTCAAGTCTTTCGATAACCCAGAAGTGAGTCAGAATGCTATCTGCCTACGTTTATTTCCATTATCTCTATTTGGAGAGGCAATACTGTGGCTCAATGGGCTAACTCCCGAATTTATCACCAACTGGAGGAACTTGAAAGAGGCTTTCCTAGAAAGGTTCTTTTCACCTCCCAGGAGGGTACAGTTGAAGGATAAAATTAGTAACTTCCGACAGCTTCCAATTGAAGCTCTTCATGAGACCTGGGAGAGGTTTAAAAAGAAGCTGATGCAATGCCCGAATCATAACATGACAGATATTCATTTGATGGAGACTCTTTATCGGGCTTTGAACTCTATTACGAAGCCATTCATGGATAGTGCTGTAGGAGGGTCATTTGTTGACCTTAGTTTTCCAGAGAATTTAGAGATGCTTGGTAGGATGACCAAATAGAGTAGAGTTTGGCATACCAGGGATTCTGTGGTAGAAAAACCTACTGTATCTGGTAGTATGACTGAAGATCAACGCAAGAAGGAGGAAGAACGTGACCAGGACATGGCACACTTTAAGACACAGATGGATTTGCTGACTAAGCATCTATTGTATAGAAAAATAGAGAAGGTGAAATATGTTGTATCCCAGGGAAGAGATGATTTTGATTTGGAAGAAGAGGCAAACTATCTAAATAATCAGGGGGTTTCCGAGGCAATATCCAAGGAAATCAAGGTCTAAACTATTATGATAAGGCTGGTTACAAGGATAGAGATCAAGGGAACTGGAAGACTAAGAATGATAGAAGTGGATTATATATACCTTCCAAAAGCAGAGATAATGCTGCAACTAGCTCGGGTAAGATGTCTATGGAGGACATGATGGAGAAATTATTAAAAGAAGTTGAGACTACCAACTATGGGGTGAATACTATGAAGAGTGATTGATCTTCCATGAGTCAATTGGTAAAATCACACTTTACTTCTATCAAATAATTGGAGAAACAAATGATCCAACTCTCAGCAGTATTGAATCAGAGAAAGAGTTAAACTTTGCCAAGTGATACAGTTCAGAATCCTCAAAATGATGGCTCATATATGGTAATTACCACATGGATTGGTAGGGTATTACCAGACCTTTCTGTGGGCAAAACTGTTATTGAAGAGGTGATCGAAGAAGATGTCGATCTTAAAGAAAGTAATCCAGTGGAATCTAAGAAACTGGATAAGTTTATTGATGATACACCATCAAATCATCAGCAAGTTAATGAATTGGAGAAGAGCAAGGGAAAAAAGGCTGAAGTGGTGGTTACCACTCTCCCAAAGCCACCTCCTGTATTTCCCTATCAGTTGAAGAAGAAGGCTAATGACATCAAGTTTGGAAAATTTATGGCCATGCTTAAGCAATTAATAATCAATTTGCCATTGGTGGAAGCATGAAACAAATGCCTGGGTATGCAAAGTTCATAAAAGACCTTGTCACGAAGAAGCGAATGGTTAGCTATGTACCGATGGACAATCTCCATCATTGTGGTGCTATCTCCACAAGGTCTTTGGTACAGAAAAAGGCAGACACAAGAGCATTTACTTTCCCGTGCACTATTAGGTCTCTTGATTTTGCAAAAGCTCTATGTGATTTGGGAGGTAGTATAAACTTAATGCCGCTTTCTGTGTATAAGAAATTAGGTTTGGGGGATCCTACTCCAATCAACATGAGACTAGTTATGGTGGACAAGCCTGTGGAGCGACCTGTGGAGATTCTATATGACTTATTAGTATAGAAGGCCAGTTTCATATTTCTGGTTGATTTTGTCATTCTTGATTGCGAGGTGGATTTTGAGGTGCCCATAATCTTGGGTTGACCTTTCCTCGCAACCGGGAGTGTTCTTATTAATTTGAGTGCAAATGAGGTACTATTCAGGTTGAATAATGAAGTAGTTCGATTCGATGTATGCCAGTCCATGAAATAACATAAAGATATTAGCTTATTTTCTATTGTGGATGTTTACTATGAGGAGGAGTAGGAAGTGCCTATAGAACAAAAATTTGTTGTGAAGACTTTAGCTGCTATATTGATGAATTTTGATCATAATGGTATTGAAGATTATGAGGAGATAGTGTGTGCCTTAACAGGCATGGGGTATTATTCATATGCACCCAAGAAGTTGGATTTGGACTTGAAAAATCATCCAAGTCCACCTGCTAAGCCTTCTATAGAAGAGCCACCTACCTTGGAGCTGAAAGAGTTACCTGGTCATTTAAGGTACGTGTTCCTAGGTAGTGGGAATAAACTACCTATGATTATTGTTGCTGATCTAGTTGAGAAATAGGTGGAAGCTCTCATCTCTATTCTTAAGAGATATAAGAGGGATATTGGTTGGACAATTGCAGACATCATTGGTATCCCTCCTGGTATATGTACACATATGATTCATCTAGAGGAGGATTGTTTTCCAACTATTGAGCATCAGCATCATCTAAACCCACCTATACAAGAGGTGGTAAAGAAAGAAATCATCAAGTTGCTAGATGCAAGAGTAGTATATCCCATTTCAGACAGTAAGTGGGTGAGTCCTGTTCAGTACGTGTCCAAGAAAAGGGGCATGAAAGTTGTGGCTAATGAGAAGTATGAGTTGATCCCACTTAGGACTGTTATAGGGTGGAGGGTGTGTATGGATTAAAGAAAACTCAACTCGTGGACATTGAAAGACCACTTCCCAATGCCTTTCATGGATCAGATGCTTGATCGGCTAGCGAGAAGGGGTTGGTACTATTTCTTAGATGGGTATTCTGTCTATAACAAGATTTCAGTTGCTACTAAAGATCATGAAAATGCGACATTCACGTGCCCATATGGTACGTTTGCTTTTAAACTGACACTTTTCAGTTTGTGTAATGTACCCGCTACTTTTCAGCGGTGCATGATGTTGATATTTTCTAATATGGTTGAAGACACCTTGGAGGTTTTTATGGATGATTTATCGGTTATAGCTGATTCTTTTGAGCTCTGTTTGCTGAATCTTAGTTGCGTGTTGTAGCGGTGTGAAGAGTTCAACCTAGTCCTTAACTAGGAAAAGTGACACTTTATGGTGAAGGAAGGCATTGTTCTCGGTCACAAAATTTCAGCTAAAGGTATTGAGGTAGATAAGGCAAAGGTTGAAGTTATTGAGAAACTACCTCCCCCTATCTTAGTCAAAGGGGAACATAGCTTTCTTGTTCATGTGGGTTTTTACCGCAGATTCATAAAAGACTTCTCAAAGATTGCAAACCCACTTTGCAAACTTCTGGAGAAGGAGGCTAAGTGCACTTTTGATGATGACTGCAGAAAGACTTTTGAATGCCTTAAGCTGAAACTAGTGGAGGCTCCAATTATTGTTGCTCATGACTGGATGAAACCATTTGCGATTATGTGTGATGCCAGTGGAGTGGTACTTGGAGCTGTTCTTGGACAAAATAAAGAGAAGCTATTCTATCCGATATATTATCCAAGAAATGCCTTGAATGGGGCCCAAAAAAATTATACCGTGACTGAGCAGGAACTTCTAGAAGTTGTGTATGCTTTTGAGAAGTTTCGGGCATATTTGTTAGGTACCAAGGTGGTAGTCTACACTTACCATGTAGCCTTGAGATATTTGATGGTGAAAATGGATGCAAAACCAAGGTTAATTAGATGGGTGTTGTTGCATCAAGAATTTAACTTTGAAGTCAAAGATAGGAAGGGTTACAAAAAGCAAGTTATGGATTATCTGTCTAGGCTGGAAAATGAACAGGAAGTTAGAGATGAATTTGAGATCAATGATGCATTTCTAGATAAGGAAATCTTGGCTGCTGTTATGGATAAAATACCTTGGTACGCTAATTTCGCAAACTATGTGGTGAGTGAGGTGATTCCAAAATAATTATTTTTTTATCAAAGAAAGAAATTTCTTCATGACATAACACATTATTGTTGGGATGAACCATATCTATTTCAGCGATGTGCTCAAAATATCATAGGAGATGTGTTCCATAAGTAGATATGTTGAGTATATTGGAAGCATGTCATGCTTCCCCAGTTGGAGGTCATCATACTGGTGACCGTATTGCTCCAAAGGTGCTACAAAGCGGCTACTATTGGAAAAATTTGTTCAAAGATGCTTATGAGTTCTTGAGAAGATGTGACCAATATCAGATGCAGGGGTCAATCTCCAAGCTCCATGAAATTCCTTTGACAAAAATGATAGGGGTGGAATTATTCGACGTATGGGGTATCGACTTCATGGGGCCCTTCGTGAGCTCATATAGGATGAAATACATTCTAATTTCTATTGATTATGTATCTAAATGGGTTGAAGCCATCGCTTTGGCTGATAACGAAGGGAAGAGAGTAGTTACGTTCCTGAAAAGGAACATTTTCTCTCGATTTGGGGTGCCACTCACCATTATAAGAGACGATGGATCTCACTTTTGCAATCGTATATTTCGAGCTACCTTTGCAAAGTATGGTATTAAGAAACACAAATTAGTGACTCCATACCACCCACAAACTAGTGGGAAAGTAGAGATTTCAAGCAGAGAGATAAAAGCCATACTTGCTAAAACAGTGAATGCTAGCATACAAGACTGGTCAAGGAAGCTTGATGATGCCTTATGGGAATACAAAACAACTTTCAAGACACCAATTGGCATGTCACCGTACTAGTTGGTTTATGGAAAGGCATGTCATTTACCAATTGAACTAGATCATAAGGCGTTATGGGCACTTAGGAGGATGAATTTGAACTGGAATGAGGCAACACAGTTGAGATTGGGGAAGCTGAATGAGATGGATGAGTTCCATCTCGAGGCATATGAAAGAGCTAATCTCTACAAGGAGAAGATGAAGAAGTACAATGATTGGAGAATTACAAAAAGAGATTTTCAGAAAGGTTATTGGGTGCTTCTCTTCAACTCCAAACTGAAGATGTTTCCAGGTAAACTTAAATCAAAATGGTCAGGCCCATTTTAAGTTAATCAAGTTTACTCATCTGGAGTGGTTGAACTTGTAAACAAAGATGGAAGTGTCTTCAAAGTGAATGGGCAATGACTAAAGTTTTATATCGGTCTAATGGACTCAATAATGTTAATAGCCACTATCTATCTCGATGAAGTCTGAGTAATCAAGATGAATGCATCGTGCCGTGACATTAAATCAGGAACTAGTGGGAGGAAACCCACCAAGTGTTGTTGTAATCTTAGCTAAAGTTCTTTTATTAGTTTTTTTTGTGCAATCTAATGTGTTTATGATCTGTGTAGGACTGAAAACTAGGAAAGAATGGAGTTCCACAGTTGTGAGGAGGTTGATGGAGTTACCGATGGACCATCAAGATCTCGATGGACCACAACTCAGATCACCAAAGCCATGCCACAAAGTTGAATGTACTGGATAAGGCTCGATGGTCGAGTTGGTAGACCGTCAAAAACCTGGCGGACCATCACTTCTTCCATCAACCTGAGGCTGAGAATTTAAGTTTTTGGAAGGGGCTATTGGACAGTGCAACGGAACATCGCAGATTTGACGGACCATCCGTATGACCATCATAAAAGGTTCTGTAAGGTACACCTCTGGTAAGACCTGACGGTCAACCTAGCAGACTGTCGCAATGCTGACGGACCGTTGAGTTAACCGTCAACTTAACCCTAGTTACGGGTCGGGTCGGGTTAAGTTGGATGCCTATTTAAATGACCCGTGTTAGACCCAAAAGCTTTTAAAGATATAAAATAGTGCGGTTACATACGTTGTAAACTTTTCAAATTCCAAAACTGTCTAACTCCCTTTGGATTCATAGCATCTGAAGGTAGTTACTCCCTCTAGGACCCTACAACTTCTTTCTTCTCCTCTATTTAAACAAGTCTCTTCCCCTCTTTTCCCCTCATCACAACAACAGAAGAAATCACACGTTAAAGTGTTTAGTAGTCTTTCTTTCTGAAGTGCAAGAAACTAGAGTGAAACTTCTACATCATCAAGGTACGATTTTAACTTATTTACTTATTTCTCCAAAGTACAAAACATAATTGAAATAGTTGTAGGTTGTAAAATTTCATCTTGTCTCCTTTTGTGGTTTAAATTATTGATGTTCTGAGTTCTGAAATTTGGTATATGCTGCTTGGGTGAAGTCTGAGTAACCCACGAGTTTAGAGTAGAAAAATGTGTGTGAAAACATGGAATTATTGTTGTTTCTATGCTAAAAATCAAATAAGGTATACCATCTGTTCGACAAAATTCCAAAAAGAAGTCTGAAATTGAAAATGGGAAATGACGGTCACCTTGGCGGACCATCAAATCTATGACAGAACGTCAGGCTGGCCATCACAAATGTCCAAGAAAAGTTGTTTACTAGATAAGCCACGATGGACAACTTGGCGGATCGTCAATTACTTGATGGACCGTCAGTCTGACCATCGCAAGGTTCTAAAAAATAGAACTCACTGGATAAAACTTGATGGCCCAACCGGCGAATCATCGCATTATCAACGGCCCCTCAGTGTGATCGTCAAGCCATTTTTATTACTATTTTTGCAGATTTTTGGTTTTGTAATTGAATCCATACTTCTTTTTCAGGCATCATGGCATGAAAAATCCCATTAACTAGAGGTTGTGGTCGGGAAAGAGTCTGAGGAGAACCTTCTAAGAGTGAGGAGGCACTAGCCTTCAACACTCGCCAAAGGGATCAAACAATTCCAACACTCTTCCAGTCTGAAGAGGAGAGTGAAAATAACACGAGCGACACTAGCTCGAACCCTGATGAGGATAGGGTGGTCACATCTTGCGATAATCCAGTTGAGGTCAAAACTGAGGCTATCAATATAGAGGAACAAACTAAAGCAGTCGATGTTGAGACTGATACTAATGATGCCAACTTGATTAGATGTAAGGATCCTCAAATAAGTGAGGCCATCAGATGGAAAATCGATAGAGCAAGGGATAAATTTTATGATGGGTTAGCACCAATAACAAGTAGGCCAGTCAAAAGGCCATTTGCTGAGGAGTATCAGATTGTAATGATGGAGCTGCACGAGTATCATGAGTTAGAGCATCATTTTAATGAGTTTGAATTGGCATGGATGAGCAAACCCCTCAAATTATATCAGCCAAATCTGGTAAGAGAATTTTTTGCTAACTATTTGGTACTGGCATAAAAGGATGTTCCAAAGGAAAAGAAGATTTTTGATCTGCCGAATAGGGAGTCAGTACCAATCTGAGGAGTCACCATTGACATATCAGCCCGAACCATCAATAGGTTGCTATTTGGGCCGGATTATAAAGCCCCATCTGCTATTCTAGAACTTGAGTATCGATTGCGTAACGCATATGCCTAAAGGGGTTGGTTGGGTCGAGTGTTTAATGATGATGGAAATCCTTCCTGGGCTACAAACCTACGTGAGTGCATAGCAAAGTCATCCCTTATCTTCCGGGCTAAGTTTTGGTGGGTTGTGGTTCGATTGAGACTTATGCAAATGAAAGGTGACGTTAATCTGGATATTCACTAAGCAGTACTTGTGGATAGTTTACTGGCAGGAAGAAAGATTAATTTTGGTCAGATCATTGCCAATGAGCTATTTGTGAGAGCACATAAGGTGGCAAGCGCTCTACCATTTCCTTGCTTACTCACTGAATTATGCAGGCCGGAAAATATGCCTCTGATTTATGGAGTGGATAATGAGGTTCATGCGACACATAGGCAGGACATTGAGAAATCCAAGGATGACTCGAAATTTGAAATGAGGGTCACCAAACTACCAGCCTACCAAACTCAGTCAGCACCAGCCCCAGATACTTCAGATATTCCAACAGGTATGTTGTTGCTGATTACCACTTATGTACCACCTGATTATGTGCCATAAATTACGTCTGTAGGATAAGAATTTGTATCACCAATGGGTGGGGCAGAAATTGCAAAATATAGGTTGACGTATGAAAACTTTGCCAAGTCTGTGAAATTGCAAAAGAAATTCAAAAGGCAGCTTGATACGTGGTCCACAGAATTCAAGCCTTTTGTTAACAAAATTATAGCTGAGGCAATTCGTCCTTTCCAAGACATTCAGATGAGGATGGATCACATAGAGGAGAGAATCAACAAAAGGTTGGATTCACTGTCTATTCTGGACTTGGAAATATTCATGGCAGAGTTTAAAAAAGCACAAGCTGACATCAAAGAGTTAAAGAACATATAGCCACAACAGCCCACTTTTCATCCAGCCTTAGTAATAAGTGATGAGGATGAAGGAATTATTGATCTGATAGGGAGACCTGTGAAAGATAAAGGAAAACAGTAAGTAGATGAACGTGCTGAAAGGAAAGCTGAAAAGAGAAAAAAAGGGAAGGCATAACACCAGAGAAATAAGAGCAACATGATTTGAGAAAAACCAGCAGAATATCAAGGAGAGATGAAGAGAGAAAAAGGAAGAGGGTTAAAGATGAAATAGTTGGAGTGTCTACTAGTTCCGCCCCAGTTAGGGGGCAAACTTAAGACCCAGTCCGTGATGTTATACCTCCAATTCTGGAGGGAGAGTTTTTGAGTACCCCCACCACCATGGGGGTCAACATTGCACCAGGTGAGGACGCTGGATCCTTACCACACTTCACATATGCCTCCGATAAATAAGATGCAATAAAATTATGCCCACTCCTTTATACTTTTAATTGATGCTTTGAGGACAATGCATATTTTTTTTGTGGAGGGTGATGTACTTGTACCATGAGGGATTGTTTTGCCGTATTATTTGTCTCCCATGTGCTAACTAAGAAAATTGGCATATCTAATATTATGTGTAAGTTCTCATTTTAAGTTCGCATTTTCTTTTCTTTTCTAAGATTACCTTTAGGCTTGCATTTTTCCTTTCATAAATTTTGTTCTATTGTTAATGTTGGTCCATGAAATAAAAGTGGCATTTCTGTTAGCAACTTGTTATGAATATGGATGATGAATGATGTTAGTATCAAGCTATGACTATGTTCATATGACTATTTACTTTTGTCTTCTAGTATATGTTATCAACTGTTAGTAAATCTGTAGTCGGCATTAACTTGTAAAATGTGCATGACATGTGATGAAAATCTTAGGAACAGTAGAATGAGTATGACTCAGCTGCCTGTGTGTGCGAGTATTTGTATTAGTTCTTACTTAGTATAGTACCTAGAACTTGCCTGGTTCAATTGATGCTATGTTGTAGTTGATGAAATAAGAAATGATAGCAGGACACCTTATTATTTTTGTCCACTTAGCCAAAATAATTAACCCCACCAAAAAGAATTTTCCACTTTTGAACCCTTCTTTGAGCCTATGTTAATTCCTTTTCTTCATCACCAATCACTCTAGTTAACTCTTTTTAAGTTGTTAACACTTAGCTATGGCCCTATCCCAATAGTAGGAATTGTGAACCTAAACTTAGGAAAAACACCTAATTTGAGGGTTGCTATTGTCAAAGTTGTTAGCTGTCTAAGGGAAAGTTAGTTTAGAGCATGGTTTAGATCATTTGGCCCTGGTCTACCCAAGACATTGTGTACCTTGACAGATTGCATTAGCATAAGTTGAGGGTGGCTGATGCTTGGGTATATATATATATATATATAAACAAAGGAGGGTTGTTATGGTAAAGTGTAAATGAATGAGAAAATAGTGAATGAGAAAGTTCAGAAATGGTAATGGTAGGTAGAATTGAGGGTAAAGAGAGTTAAATCCTAGTATTGAGTCACTTTTTCTCAGAATTCCTTCCTCACCTAACCCCAAAGCCTCATTACAAGTCTGAGAAAGACCTGTTTGATCTTGGTGAATCAAAAATAAGGCAGCATTAGATAATAAGGGCAAGCCTATGGGTATGTGTACTATGTTTTTAACTTCCTTGATGAGTGTGAGAGTTCTTATTTATATCCACAAAATAAAATAAATGATGGTTTTTCTTGACTGCGAGGGCAATCTGAGTTACACTTAATTTGGCTGATCCCTATAGATTCTTGTATCCATGTTTGTGTATATATATTGATTGTGAAATAATGCAAGTTATGGACTCTAATATGTTGAGGCATATAAGTAGGAGGACAAGTGAATGGTTGTATGAAAATTGGTTCAGCAAGTTGAATGCCTGTCATTTTATTGCTCATAATTGTAATTTGGTGCTCAGTTGCTTGAGGAAAAGCAATTTTCCTAAGTTGAGGATGTTGATGTTCCGGCTTTTGATAGAATATTTTGTGTTTTTTTCTCAGGAAAATTGTGAGTTTTCAAGCAACTAAAGTTGTATTTAATAGTGGATTTGAGTGATTTCAGTTTGAGGAATCAGCTGAAGGAGAAAACTTAGGAAAACAACAGAAAAAGGTCAATGATGGCCCAAATGGCGGACCGTCAATCATGTGATGGACCGCCAGGCAAACCGTCAGAGCTAAACAGATGGTTCCATCTGTAAGACCCATGTGACGGCCCAAGTGGCGGATTGTAAAGCTTGTGGTATACCACCAACTTGGCCGTCAGACTTAAACAAAATGCAAGATTTTTAGAAGCCTTAGTGACGGGCCATGCAAAGGACCGTCGGACCATCGACGACCCACTAAGGTAGACATCAGGCTTAAGTGGAACATGACATCCTGGGGAACTAAGCGACGGTCCATGTGACGGACCGTCATACTCCCAACGGACCGTCAATTTTGATGCGGCATTTTCTTAATTAAAATTTTAAACCTTCTAATCTGGGAGCATATAAATACCTAGCTAGGGTTTTATTGTGGATATTTTGAATCTTGGAGATTGTTTTATCTTAATCTTTCATCTTTGAAACTCTCTGAAAAGTAGAAATCTGTGAATCAAATGACATTTGTGGATTTAATCATTCCATTGCTATTGAAGATTCAAGAATTAATTCTTGTAACCTTTGTAAGTGAAATTTGAATTTGTTTATGAATAATACAAGTATTCTTTCTTTTTTTTCTATGGAGATGAATGGCTAAGCTCCCATAACTAGTGTTATGGGAACCTTGATGTAAGCAGTTGATATGGGTTGTGATTCCAATTGAGTTTCTGTAGGTAATTAATGTTGCATAAACTCTTCTTCACTCTAATGACTTTTCTTGGTTGCAAACTTGAAAAGTGAACCCAAGAACAATCACTTGTTCGAATAGAAAAATGTTTGTTGGAAAAAAAAAGGATTTACATAAAATCTAGAGACCTAAATCTTTAGATTAATAGAGATTCCCTTAACAAGGACTAACCTACATGATAAAAATGGTTGAATAATCAATATATTCTTTAAGTTGAGAGAGTTAAAATATAAACTATCCATCAAGGTTAAGAAACAAATGGGTAAGCACCAAAATTCAACTGCTCTTGAAATTGAAGTTATTGAGTGGAACTCAAAAGTGATTCACAACCCTAACTATTTAAACATCTTGGTAACCATAAATTTAGTTTATTTAATATCATTGAATTATTACTAGAAGAAAGAATCATTGGTTGGAACAACTCTGTTACAATTACTTAGAACACAATTTATAAATCAAAACCCCTCTTATTCAGGAACCTTTGATCAACAGTCTAATAACAATCAAAACACTTAGTGAACACAGTATTCCCTATGGGATTTGACACCCAACCTAGTTGGGTTCTATATGTGATAGAGACCCCTTACTCTCTCGCAAGAGAGTTTAATTTTGGTGTATCAATTCCCTCACTAGAAACAAAATAACTTAGAAAAGTAAAAATATTCTACCAGAATTTGCACTTCGAGAACTTAGCATACCATCACTGGTCCTTAAGGGTCTACAGTATTATACAGAGGTAATTGCTACGATCCTTCTAAATCTTTGAATATTCTAGAATATCGTCAATGAATACAATGATGAACAAGTCAAGAAAATGATGAAATACCCAATTCATAAGATCTATAAATGCCTCCGGTGCATTAGTCAACCAAAAAGACATGACCAGAAACTCATAATTGCCATACCGGGAATGGAAAATAGTCTTAGGAATATCCACCCCCTAATCTTCAACTGATGATAACCCTCATAAAGATCAATCTTATAGAAGTACTTAGCACCCTGAAGCTGGTCAAAGAGATCATCAATCCTAAAGAAAGGGTACTTCTTCTTCACTGTCACCTTATTTAACTGGCGGTAGTCTATACACATCCGAAAGGAACCACCTTTCTTATGCATAAAAAAAATAGGAGCACCCCACAAGGAAAAACTAGGGAAAATAAAACCCTTATCGAAAAGATCTTTTAACTGCTCCTTGAGTTCTTTTAACTCAGCAAGAGCTATTTTTTAAGGAAGGATAAAGATAGGACAGGTATTCGGTAGAAGATCAATATAAGACCCATAAATTCCTAGACTATTTTAGTCCTTTATAGCATACCAAAAGAGGTCCTAGACATAGAAAAATTCAGCTAAGTGTTAAGATTTAGAATCATTTTTAGCCTTCATAACTGGATGATCTTATTTTCAATCCTTATGACCTTAGAATGTCGATTTTTAAGTTGATTCATGATTAGGGATGTCAATAGGTTATCTTGGGTGAGTTTTGGATTTTTTGGATATCGTTAGAACAAAGTTTGGATGACCAAAACAGCAAGCCAACACGATCATGACGCATTGCATTGGTTATCACATCGACATCATCGATGCGGCGTATTGGCAATGTTGACACCATCAATGTGGGCCGTCTGTCATTGCATCACTAGGAACAGATTGTGTATTAAGTTACAAGTTTATGGGGGTAATTAATTCATTTTTCTCCCACATTAAACCCCCATAACATGAAATTCATGCCCTCAATAGGCAAAATACATTCACTCATTCACAAAATCCTCTCAAGAAATAAACCCTATTTTATCAAGCTCAAGATCAAGTTCCATGAAATCCCCAACAATATTCCTGAATTCATCAATCAGGTATGTTAGGTGTTCATCCTTCGATCTTCTTCTACCCTTGGAGTTCAAGAACCCTTTTCAAAACTTGAATTTTTATTCCTATGTTATGAATTGAATTATGCTCATGTTGTGATGTTGTATGGGTTTCAAGTTAAGATCTTTTATGAGTTCCATAGAATTTAGTTAGCATGTGTGTTAGATTGTGAATCTCTCATGTCAAAACCCTTGAATTTGCAAGTTTCAAGTTGTAGTTATGATACCCTATGTGGTTAGTTCTCAGGTATAGCAATCATGCTCCCCATGTGTATAATAAAATGTCCATATGAGTAAATTATGTATGGTATCCTATTGTTGTGCTGTTAAAGTTCTGACATGAGTTAATCAATTATGCTATCGAGTCCTGGGGGTATTTATTACCCAAAATCTAGTTGTTTACTTAGTTACAGTGGTTATAGTATAGTACTAGTAAAGTTCAAGAACAGTAGTACTCAGTCAGTTAATAGAACTTGGTGAACTCAGTACAGTTCAGTCAGCCAACACGATCAAGGTCAGTTTAGTCAAGCTTAGTAGAGTCTAGTGATTAGTGTCTTTCAATTGAGAGTAGGATTCAACACCGACCAAACCTAGGGATGGGGGCTTTCCTTCCAGTTAGGGTTTGGCACTTAGTAGCAATCCCTGAGTTATAGAACTACATAGCCAGCATAGGGTAAGTCATCTTCCTGCCAGACTAGGGTTGACGTAATCATATATATATATTTCATGAGTCTTCCATCCAAATTAGGGTTGACACAACTGTTAGTACTCGTGGTAAGGTTCTAAAACTCTTCTAACTTGGATCACAGGTTGGATCCCAAATCATTCTATATCGGGGTATGTTGGTTAGATGAATAGTCCTACAATTACAGCTTTAGTCTTAGTATTTAGTAAGAACTCAGTCAGTTCTAAAGAACCATGGCTATCAGTTATTGGTTACTCAGCCATCAGAATTTAATACTAAGTTTCAGTATAATCTCAGATACATGATGTATACCTATATGCACAATATTGCATGTTCAGTATGTTTAGTAGTTACAATTTTGCATGTACTCTCATCCAGTTACTTCATGATGTTTATTTAGTCATTTATCATCTCATACATATGAACCTATGTATATCAGCCTTACCTCACCTAGCATACCAGTATATTCCATGTACTGACACATACTTTTTTTTTTGCGCTATGATGTCTCATATCATAGGTTCGAACGCTCAGGTTCCTGACCATATTTAGTAGCTCAGGCTATCAGTAGTAGTTATTGTGGTGAATCCTTATATTATTTCTGTATTCTAGTAGTTCAATAGTTATATCAGTCGGAGTTAGTTGGGGGATTATCCTATCAACTCCATACTCAGACAGTTAGAAGCTTTTAGACTAGTATAGACAGTTATTTAGTTTTCAAATTTTATTATCAGTTATACTCTTTTATTATTTTAGTATTTTGAGAACCTTATGGCATTTTTAAATTTCTTTCCTATATGTATTCAAGTATTATATTCAGTGCTCGTAGAAGGTACCAATCATGGGTTAGCTTGTAGTCCTTTGAGGTCATAAACATCATGTGTCACCCAGGGTGTTCTCTCGGGGCATTAAAAACTTGGTATCAGAGCCTAAGGTTCTAAAATGTCCAAGGAAGTCTGAAAGCTGAGTCAAGTAGAGTCTTGTGCATGGGTGTATAGCGTGCCACACTTATGGACAAGAGGCTATGAGGCATTTTTAGGAAAAAGTTCTATTCTTTTAGTGTTCATATCGTACGAGTAAGTATGATCTCAAATTAAACTCTATGTATAATACAAATTTTCCTTCCGTTTATAGAAAATTCCTCCTAGAAAGACCGACAGAAAATAAACTAAAAACCAGCCAACATCTCCGTCTGATCAGGATGATCCCCTTAATGATCACATATCTCACATAGAATTTAGAGTATCTTTCACCACTCTATCCCATTCTATGGCAGATCATAATGTTTGACCAGCTATCTTTTAGGCCAACCCAGTGGTTAGTACAACTGAAGCTAGAATTCAGGACTTCACCCGATTGAACCCTCCTTCATTTTCAGGGTTTAAGTCTGAAAAGGACCCACATGAATTCCTTGACATAGTGCAGAAGGTAACAAACATTATGGGGGTAACCGCTAGTGAGAATGCTGAGTTACATTCCTATTAGTTTAAGGATGTGGCTCATACATGGTTTAAGCAGTGGAAGGTAGATAGGGGTGCATATTAGGGACTATAGCGTATGAGGAGTTTTCTACTACCTTTTTAGATAGGTTTTATCCATTGGAGTTGAGGGAGGCTAAGGTATTAGAATTTATCAATTTGAAGAAGGGCAACATGAGTGTGAAAGAGTATTCCCTTAAGTTTACTTAGTTGTCTAGGAATGCTCCTCATGTGGTAAATGATAGCAGTTCTAAGATGAGAAAGTTCATGTCTAGTGTGTCTGACAGTGTGGTCAAGAAATGTATGAAGGCAATGCTGATTAAGGAGATGGACTTAGCTATGTTGATGGTCTATGCTCAACAGATTGAGGAACGGAAGACTAAAGAGAAAGAGAGGGAGAACAAGAGGGCTAGAATAGGTACCTTTAGTTTTGCTCAGCCTAAGTCAGAGAGTGGTAATCGTCTTCAGTTTCACCCAAAATATTTAGTCCCAAGTCCATCCTCAGCCAGTGCTCCAGTTCCTAAATTAAGAAATGGTAATAAAGATAGGGTGCTAGGATCTAAATCTCAGGGTAGTGTTAGCAGTGCTCGAACAAATTCTCTCTGCCAGAAATGTGGCAGGAATTATCAGGGTGTTTGAAAAACGAGCAGTGATGTATGTTTTGGGTGTGGAAAACCTGATCATATAATCAGACAGTGTCCTCGGGTGGGTTCACAGAGTTAGCATAATAGTCCCCTAGCTCAGTACGGTCACCCATATCAGTAGGGTACCACTTCCAGTGCCACCAGTGGCAACACCCATACAGGCTCTATGTACTTCAGTCTCGATAGGATCAGGAAAGTTCTCCTGATGTGGTCACTGGTACATTATAAGTTTACCATTTACATGTTTATGCTTTGCTAGATCCAGGAGCTTCTTTGTACTTTGTAACTCCTTATATAGCTGTCAACTTTAGAGTCAGTCCCGAAATCTTAGCAGAAACCTTCTCAATCTTTACCTAGTCGGTAAATCTATCATAGGTCGATGGGTATACAAGAACAACCCGGTTGTGATATCTTAAAAAGTTACTTCAGCAGACTTAGTAGAGTTAGAGATGATGTATTTTGACATCATTCTCAGCATGGATTGACTCTATTCATTCTATGCTTCAGTTGATTGTAGGGGAAAAATTTTCTATTTTCATTTCCTGAATGAACTAGCCCTTGAATGGAGGGGCAGTACCACGGCACTTAAGGGTCAACTTATTTCATACCTTAGAGCGAGAAAAATGATATCCAAGGGGTGTGTCTATCAACGCCTCTAGTTTTGAAACTCCTAACCTTGAGTTAGTTCTAGTCGCAAGTGAATTCCTAGATGTGTTTCCTAACGATCTCCCCAGAGTTTCTCTTCAAAAAGAAATTGACTTCAGAATAGACCTTTTTCCAGACACTCAACCCATCTCTATTACGCCATACAGAATGGCTCTAGTTAAACTTAAAAAGTTAAAAGAACAGTTGAAAGACGTTTAGACAAAGGGTTCATCAGGCCCAGCGTACCTCCTTAAGGTGCACCAGTTGTATTCGTGTGAAAGAAAAATGGTTTTATTAGAATATTTATAGACTAACGTCAGTTGAACAAAGTCACAGTTAAGAATAAATACCCACTTCCTAGAATCGATGACTTGTTTGACCAACTTCAGGGTGCCAACTACTTTTCTAAGATAGACCTCAGATCAGGCTATCATCATCTCAGAGTAAAAGAATATGACATTCCAATAACAACTTTTAGAACTTGATATGGTTATTTCAAATTTCTAGTCATCTCATTTGGTCTTACCAATGCCCCAACATCTTACATGGACTTGATGAAATTCGTGTTCAAATAGTACCTGTACATCGTCATCATAGTCTTGATCTATGACATTCTTATCTACTCCGGCAATAAATATGATCATACAAACCATCTCAGAATAGTGTTACAGACACTCAGAGCCCATTAGTTGTTCACCAAATTCAGTAAGTGTGAGTTTTGGCCAAGGTCAGTAGCATTCCTGGGTCATATAGTTTCTGATAATGGCATTAGAGTTGATTCTCAAAAGAATGAAGTAGTAAGAAACTGTCCTAAACCCATCTCTCCATTGAATATCAGGAGTTTCTTGGGGTTGGCTGGCTATTACCGATGGTTTGTTGTAGGATTTTCGTCTATTCTATTCCCTATGTCCATATTGATTCAGAAGAAATTCAAGTTCCTATGATCAGATTCTTGTGAGAAAAGTTTCAAGAGTTGAAGACTCGACTCACTAAAGCCCAATTTTGACTTTACCTGATGGTTCAGATGGATTTATTATATATTTTGATGCTTTCAGAGTTGGCTTGGGTGTGTTTTAATGCAGAAGGGTAAGGTTGTGGCCTATGCCATTAGACAGCTTAAGCCCCATGAAAAGAATTATCCCACCCATGATCTTGAACTATCATCTATTGTGTTTGCCTTACAAATATAGAGGCACTTTTTGTATGGGGTACATGTGGATGTATTCATAGACCACAAAAGCCTGTTGTATATGTTTTCATAGAAAGATCCTGAAATTATATCAGAGAAGATAGTTAGAGTTGTTGAAAGATCATGAAATGCATGTTCTGTATCATCTGAGCAAGGCCAATGTAGTAGCAGATTCCCTCAGTAGGTTATCCATGGTCAGTGTTGCTCACGTTGAGGATGGTAAGAAGACGTTAGTTCAGAAATTTCATCAGCTTGCCAGACTAGGTGTTCATTTGGTTTATTAGGCCGAGGGGAGTGTTTAGGTGCAAAATAGTTCAGAATCATCTTTGGTTTCTGAAGTGAAAGAAAAGCATGATAAAGATCCAGTCTAGTCAAGTTAAAAGAATCAGTCAGATATCAGAAAGTAGAGATTTTCTCCCAAGGGGAAGATGGTGTGTTACGCTACCATGGACGACTTTGTATGCTATGTGTAGATGGATTGAGGAAGAAAATTCTTGCAAAAGTGCATAGTGGGCATTACTCCATTCATCTAGGGGACACTAAGATGTACTGCGACTTGCAGGAAGTCTATTGGTGGAGTAGGATGAAGAGAGATATTGTAGAGTTTGTGGATAAGTGATCTACTTGTTAGAAGGTTAAGATTGAACATCAGAAGCCTAGTGGGTCTATGCAGGAGTTCAGTATTCCCACTTGGAAGTGAGAGGAAGTGAACATGGATTTTGTGATGGGTTTACCTTTTACTCGTCATCAACATGATTCGATTTAGGTCATTATAGATAGGATGACCAAATCTGATTATTTCTTACCAATCTATACCTCTTATTCAGCTGAGGATTATGCCAAGCTCTATGTTAGAGAATTGGTAAGATTACACGGAGTTCCATTATCCATCATCTCAGATAGGGGTACTCAGTTTACCTCTCACTTTTGGAAAGCATTCCAAAAGGGTCTTGGTAACTAAGTCCATATCAGTACAACCTTCTACCCTCAGACAGATGGTCAGGATGAAAGGACCATTCAGTCTCCAGAAGATATGTTGAGAGCGTTTGTTGTTGACTTTAAGGGTAGTTGGGATGACTAATTACCTTTGATTGAGTTTGCATATAATCACAATTATCATTCTAGTATTCTGATGGCTCTATTTTAGGCTCTTTATGGGAGAAGATGTAGATCTCCCATTAGTTGGTTTGAAGTAGGTGAGGCCGTGGTAGTAGGGCCTGACTTAGTTTTTGATGCTTTAGAGAAAGTGCAGTTGATTAGAGAGAGGCTTAAGGCAACCCAGAGCCGAGATAAATCTTATGAAGATGTGATATGGAATGATCTTGAATTTAAGATTGGTGATTATGTGTATTTGAAAATCTCTTCCATGAAGGGGGTAAAGAGGTTTGGTAAGAAGGGGAAGATTAGTCCCTGATATGTTGGTCCTTATAGGATTCTGAGTTATTTCGAAAAAGTAGCCTATGAACTTGAGTTACCTGTAGACTTAGCATCAGTGCATATAGTTTTTCAAGTATCCTTGCTAAAGAAATGCATAGGTGACCCAGCAGCTGTAGTCCACGTAGAGAGTGTAGATATTCAGAACAGTCTCTCTTATGAGAAAGTCCCAGTCAAAATCCTTGATCGTCAGACTTTCAGACTAAGGAACAAAGAAGTTCCCTTGGTCAAAGTTCTTTGACGGAATCAGTCCATTGAGGGAGCCACTTGGGAAGAAGAAGTAGACATGCGAACCAAGTACCCTCATCTCTTCTCAACAAACGCAAACTCAGCCTAAGGTAACAACCTTTCTTATATTTAATCTATTCCATGCTCAGTTACAGTTGCATAACATTCTCATATCAATCATGCATTTATGAAATAGTTCAGTCATGTGTCATGATTCTAAAATTCATTCATGCTTCAGTTATGCATGTCAGTGTAAGTACAGTTCCTCAGTTTCTCTTAGTTCGGTCAGTATTATTCGAGAATGAATGTTCCCAAGAGGGAGATATTGTAAGACCCCATAAATTCCTAGCCCATTTCAGTCCTTTATAGCATGCCAAAAGATGTCCCAAACTTAGAGAAATTCAGCTAAGTGTTTAGAATTAAAATCATTTTTAGCCTCGTAATTGGATGATCTTATTTTTAATCCTTATGACCTTAGAATGGAGATTTTTAAGTTGATTCATTATCAGGGATGCCAATACGTCATCTTGGGTGAGTTTTGGATTTTTTGGACATCGTTAGAGTCATATTTGGATGAACAAAATAGTAAGCCAATGCGATCATGACGCGTTGCATTGGCTATTGTATCAACAGCATCGACGCATCGCGTCGGCAATCACGTCGACACCATCTACGCAGTGCGTCGGTCATTGCATCATTGGGAATAGATTGTGTATTAAGTTATGGGTTTGTGGGGGTAATTAAGTCATTTTCCTCCCACATTAAACCTCCATAACAAGTAATTTAGCCCCATAATAGGCAAAATACATTCACTCATTCACAAAATCCTCTAAATAAATAAACCCTAGTTCATTAAGTTCAAGATCAAGTTCCAAAAAATCCCCAACAATCTTCATGAATTCCGTCACTCAGGTATGTTAGGTGTTTATCCTTGGGTTTCCTTCCATCCTTGGACTTTAAGAACCTTTTTAAAAACTTAAATTATGATTCCCAAGTTATGAATTGAATTATGCTCATGTTGTGTTGCTGTATGGGTTTCAAGTTAAGATCTTTTATGAGTTCCATGAAATTTAGTTAGAATATGCTAGTCAGAGGCTTTTATGAGTTCCATTATTTCAGTCAGAGGCTTTCAGACTAGCATAATTTCAATTAGAGGCTTTCAGACTAGCATAATTTGTTATTTAGTTTTCAGATGTTATTATCAGTTATATTCAGTTATTATTTTAGTATTTTGAGGACTTTATAGCATTTTTATATTTCTTCCATATATATATGCCAGTATTTTATTCAGTGCTCATAACAGGTACTAGTCATAGGTTAGCTTGTGGTCCTTCGGGGTCGTAAGCACCATATAACGCCATGGATATACTGTCAGGGCGTTACAATCAATCTCAAAGTCTATTTCCATATCAGGAGGAATACCAAGATGATCATTGAGAAACACTTCAGGAAATTCAATAAGTCACGGGGACAAATTGTAAAGAAGGACCTTCAGAACTAAAATCCTTAACCTAAACTAGATGACATATTCACCCCTTGGAAATTAATTTTTGGGCTCTAAGACATGAGATAAATCTTTCCTCAGGTACTAAGGGACTATATTCCTATTTAATCACCAAATTATTAGGAAATTTGAAAATGACCTTATGAGTCCAACAATCTAGAGAGGCATAGCACAAATAGAGCCAATCCATCCCCAAGACAACATCAAAATCTAGCATATCCAACTCTATCAAATCCACCAAGATCTCCCTACCATAGATTGATACCAAACAACCCATATAAACTCTACTAGCAACCATAAAATCACCCACTGAGATAGACATAAAAAATGGGTCTAAAATATACTCAGGCCTGAAATCAAAATGAATAGTCATATAAGGGGTTACATAAGAAAGAGTAGAACCTGAATCAAGCAAGCAATACACATTATGAGAAAAGAGTTGTAATGTACTGGTGACAACATAAGTAAAAGACTTAGATTCTTGACGGGTGTCAAGAGCAAACAAATAATTTCGACTTGAGCTGGTACTAGAAGAAGCACCCTTTGGTGCAAGAGTTGAAGAAGTCACAATAGGGACCTTATTAGCTCCAAAAGTGATCCCTGAAGGACAATACCACTGCATGTAAGAAATATGACCACATTTAAAGAACTTATTATTTCTCTTATCACTTACTCCACAATGGCTCTGCCCACCAAAATGACAAAGGGGATAAGATGGGGTCGACTAAGCTCTACTAGTCTAGTGACTAAGAACCTTGTGCCTTAAAGCCATTGTATATCTAGAAGCGACAATCAATAGATGGCTTAGAATATAGGGCACTAGCTGTAGAATAAGAAATAAATTTCCCCACTTCTTCCTAGAAAACTGCCTACCACCCCTACCACTATTCTGACGTCCTCATCCTTGTTTAGAATACCTGAATTTCTTACTGTGTCTTTCCCCTATCTCATATTGATTCTTCTTTTCCTACTCAACCTATTGCATATTCACCATAAGCCTAGAGATATCCATATCCTTATTCAACAAGGCGACCTTACACTCCAAAACTAAATCACGGGACAACTGATGAAATAACTAATGAAATTTTAAGGTATACTCCTTCACAATCATTCTTCCTTACATCAAATTCACAAATTCCTTAGCCTTTTCCTCTCTCAACTCTTGAGGAAAGAAGCGATCTAGAAAAGAACTAGAAAAGTTATCCCACATAGCTAGATCAATATCATCTCCCCTTATCTGCTCTGGCTCCTTATACCACTAATATGCTACACCCTTCAGCTGGTATGCGGCAAACTCAACACCCTCAAAGTCAAAAGCATGCATAACTATGAAGATTTTTTTTATCTCATTAATGAAATTTTGAGGATCCTCCTTAACCTTTGAACTAGTGAAATTTAGAGGGCTCAATATCATAAATTGGCCAACTCTGGTAACCTCAGAAGATAAAGCAATAAAAGCAACATAATTATTCAAAAAGGACACTAACTGGGTAAGAAAATAGATCGACTAGAAAAACACAACATTAGAAACATCAGCCCAAGTGTCTGAGGAGGGCTAGAGGGAACCAGTGGAACTCCAGGAGAGCAATCAGGAGATGGACCCCTAGATCGAGTATGTCGCCCATAAGTAGGATGAGGTCCGTCCACATTATAATAAAGTAGGACTGAAGAATTTTTGTAAGCATCAGATCTTTTGGGAGGCATGATCTGAAATATGAATAAATGGAAATTAGACGAGGTTAAAGGCCTTAGACTCTATAGCCCGAAATAGAACAACAAGAAAGGGAAATATTCCTAAATATCTTATAGCCTCTCCCTTATAAGTGTGGCACGTTGTTGATATAGAATGGAAACATGACACTTTTGATGCTTAAAACCATAAATTTTTGCATGAACTTAGGGTGTTTTGTTAGATATGATGCACTTTGGTGTATATTGAAGGTAAAATAGATCTACAACATTGTTTGAATGAAAAGAGAAGAAAAATATATGAAAAATAAAAAATAATTATCAAGATTTGAATCAGCTCATGAGTCTTATATTCAATATACGACTCGTAAGAGGAATCATTCCCATAACAAAAGCAAACACCAGAATAAAATTCCAAGTGAGGGTAGCATACGACTATTGTATACACGTCGTAAGATGAGTATATAAGTTGTTTTGACATATCATAAGCATTCCAGAATTAAGAGCCATACACTGAGGATACGATATGTACAGAAAATTCATAAACATAATAGAATCTAAGCTACTGTTCAAAGATTGAAGTGTTAGAAGTATACGAGTCAGAAGTCTGAGTATGACTCGTATAGAGATGTCGTATACAAACCAGTGTTCAAGACTTGGAAGGACAAAAGTCCCAGGTGGATTCAGATGATGGAAACAAATCGTACACTCAGGTATAACTCATAAAAAGAAGTCATAAGATGAATAGGAAGTTAAAGCCTTAGGAGATAAGACACTGGAATGGATACAACAAGGCAGGGTACGACCCGTATGATACCGATACAAGTGAAGATGAAGTCATACTGATTGACGACTTAACTTTACCTTTCCCATTTTTATTAGGATTTTAAGGTTATTTTGAGATACCAAAAATACCCTAGGGTTTATCTTTTATCAGGTTACATTATTTTATACTCTTTTACATATTATTACAATACTTTCACAATTGTTCTTGAGATTTTATGGTTTACTCAAATAAGTACTTTGGAGTTTAATCATCTTATTCTTGTGCAATTGATTTTATGTGTTCTTCATTGATAATCACAATTTATTGCATAAACATGGGAGACTATTCTCCTCGACTAGGGTTGTAAGAACCCTGGTGGATTATCTACGTAGAGAAAGTGTGAGATTTAACTATTCTAGGGCTTCTGCATGTATCTTAATCTTCTTCATAATAATTGATCTCAAGTATATGCAGTAACTTGAGATAGCCTATATTCACATTCATCCTCATAAGGGAGCTTGTGATTGGGAAAAGAAGATTAGGATAGTGATTTGGGATTCACCTCCACCTTTTAGTTCCCGCCATCTCTTCTAATCACTTGATCCTACCTAGTGATAGTGAACTAAGGTCGTAGTAATGGGAAATAAGGTGACATCTTGAGACTTACCCAGTCGATAATAATCTATCTTATAGACTTTGTATGCAGAACAATAGATTAGTTGGGTTGACCACGAGAAATTTATGGAGTTGAGAAGCCAGGGGGAACACAAATATAGTGTTCGTCTCTTATTGATTACAAATCAAAAGCACTGAAGATTTGGTTACTACTTGTGATTTATACCAAAATATTCCCCCATTTGCTTTCCTTTACTGCTCGTGGATTACATTAAGGCAAGCAACTATTCATATTTCCTTGTGGGATCGACCCCAACCTAGTTAGGTATTATATTTGTAATCAACCGCATTAAACTTCTAAGTGGAGTGTATTTTGGGTGACATCATGTTTTGGAACCATAGCCAGGGAAGACAGTTTGAGTAGTCAATTGAATTGGTAAAATTTGTGAGTTTTTATTTTTTGTGTTTTGATTTAGTATACGCTGGTGTATGACAAGTACTAGGAGTAGAGGCAATCCTTTACTCCCTTTTGATCCAAAACCAGTGAAAATCCTTCAAACATGAAGAAGGATTTCAGGATAAGTCCATGAAGGGGTTCATAATCCCCCACCTTTGGATCCTTCCCATGTGCTCCATTAGATCCACACAATATTGCAAATTTATAGAAACAACAACTATTAGCACGAGAATATAGAGAAGTCGAAAAGGCTAGACTTGCTGTAGAGGCGGAGTTAGCTCAGCGAGGTGGACTTGTCCGGCCTGACAAGTTGTTGATTGTTGAATTCAGAGAGGAAGAGCTCCATTTATTCGTGCATATCAACACTTAGACCCATATGAGGAGGATGATGAAAACCTAGGTTATGTTGAGCCTACTGAGTCTTGAGCCTTTGTTCCTCCCACATTAGCTCCTAATGCGAAGTTTGATATCACTAGTGCAATGATCCAATTATTGAATCTGAAGGGTGTATTTTTAGGTACAACAAAGGATGATGCAAACATGAACCTTGTAAATTTTCTCGGGATCTTCACATCTTACACCATTCTAGGGTTGATCAGAAAGCATTGAGATTGAGGTTGTTCCCATTTTCTTTGACAGAGGAAGCATTATTATGGTTAGGGGAGCTTCCAAGAGGATCTATCACTACTTGGCATGAGTTGAAGAAATAGTTTCTGAATAGATTTTTCCCCCATGCACGAATGCTACAGTTGAAGAATGAGATTTACAATTTTAGATAGTTACCTACAGAATCTATGTATGACACGTGGTTTTAATTTAAGAAGAAGTTGCGCATGGTATAAAATCACAGAATTAGAGGATCTCACGTATCCAAAATATTCTATAGATCACTGAATGATAGTTTGAGAGGTATGGAAGATACAATTTTATGAGGAGAATTTATATGTCTTTATTGGGATGCTGCATAAGAAATGCTATATGAAATTGCTGTGAACAGTAGGGGATAACATACTAGAGATTTAGAATGTGGTGGTAGTACATATGATATTGGAGCAACAAACACTTATGGAGCAGTGAATGAGATGGTATCACAAGAGGTTGCACAACTTCATACAGATATTGGATTTCTTATAAAGAAATTTGCATCGATGAGTGCTGAAAAAGTGAACATAGTTGTGGCAAACGAGTCTACTTACAAACCATTTGAGATCAAATTTAAAGAAAAGAAAAAGTATCTTGATCCTACATTGGTGGATTTCTGAGTCTAAGGGTAAGGGAATCAAGGTCGTAACTATTATAATAATAGATACAAAGCTAGGAGTGAAGAGATGGATGGTGATTGGTGGCAAAAAGATGACTATAAGGAGAAGAGTGACAAGCATATTCCACTAGGTAGTCAAGATACAGAGTCCAGAATGGAGGCCCTTTTGTCTAAGCTGGTAAAAGGGCAAGAAAGTCAAGAGAACTGCCTGAAGGATATCAAAGCTATTCTGTTAGGATTGAATTAGAAAGTTGAGTCACATGCTACAACAATCAAGTAATTAGAGCAGTAATTTGGTCAGATGTCAGCCACAGTGAATCAGAGACAACTTGGCACTCTTCCGAGCAATACAGTGGTAAATTCTAAAAATAATAGTCAATGCCATTCCATTACCACTCGGAGTGGTAAGGTTACTATAGATCCACATGTACCCATTATTGATAAGTAGAAAAGTGAGGATGAGTTGGTTAATATTGGGAGAAACAAGATAAATGGAGGAGAAGAGAAGGCTATAGAGCCTGTGTTGAAGACCATTCCAAGACCTCTTCCTCCTTATCCATAAAGAATAAAAAAGAAATAAGAAGATGGAAAGTATCGGAAGTTTTTATCTCTGTTTAAAGAGTTGACTGTTACCATACTTCTTGTAGAGGCATTGGAGCAGATGCTAGGATATGCAAAATTCATGAAATTTTTTATCACCAAGAAGAGGTCAGTCAGTTATGAGCCAGTCGATAATATTCATCATTACAGTGTTGTAGTTACTAGATCTTTGGTAGAGAAGAAGAAAGATCCTGATGATTTACAATACCTTGCACTATTAGGTCTTTCAACTTCACTCGAGCATTATGTGACTTGGGTGCTAGAATCAACCTCATACCCTTTACAGTATTCAAGAAGTTGGGGTTGGGAGTTCCTAAACCAGCTACCCTGAGACAAGTGATGGCTGATAGAACAGTAAAGAAACCTATTGGTATCCTTTATGACAATTTTGAAAAAGTGTCTTCTTTTATATTTACTGCTAATTTTGTTATATTAGATTGTGAAGTGGACTTTCAAGTCCAAATTATTTTGAGAAGAGCATTTTTGGCTACAGGTAGGTTGTTGATTGATCTAGAGAAAGGGCATCTGATGCTGAAACTCAATGATAAACAAGTCACATTCAATGTATGAAAATCTATGAAATAGACTGACGAATTAAGAGTGGTATTTGTGATTCATGTATACGATGAGAAAAAAGATTTATTCAATGATGTTGAGGCAGTGACTCTGTGGAATGATGGCTCTGATTTGGTTATTTTTTTTAAATAGAGACTAAGTGTCAAAGCGCTAGCAGCTGTGATAATGAACTTTGACTCTATTGGTATCGAGGAGTATGAGGAGGTAGTAGGTGCACTGTATGGAAGTAGTTATAATTTTGCACCAAAGAAGATTGATTTAGACTTGAAGAAAAGAAATACTCCACCTGTTCACCCATTCATTGAGGAACTACCGGTGTTAGAGTTGAAGGCCCTCCTATCTCACTTGCGATATGCATTTTTGGGGGACGACAACATTTTGCTGATTATTATTGCAGTTGATCTAAGAAATTCAGAAGTAGAAGCATTACTATTAGTATTAAAGAGACTCAATAGGGCAATTGGATGACCCATTATAGATATTATGGGTATTCCACCTAGTTTGTGTACTCACAAAATACAACTTGAATCAAATTATGTTCCATCTATTAAACATCAGTGTCAACTCAATCCTCCTATAAAGGAAGTTTTTAAGAAGGAAATAATCAAGTGTTTGGATGCTAGTGGAGTGTATCCCATTGCTAATAGCAAGTGGGTCAGCCCGATACAATGCATTTCAAAGAATGGTAGAATTACTGTGGTGCCTAGTGAGAAGAATGAGCTAGTGCCTATGAGGACAGTCTCTGGATGAAGAGTGTGCATGGAATATAGAAAATTGAATGCATAAATTCAGAAGGACCATTTTCCTATTCCTTTCTTAGATCATATGTTAGACAAGTTACTAGGTAGAGGATGGTATTGTTTTCTTGATGGGTACTCAGGATATAATCAGATCATTATTTCACCCGAAGACCAAGAGAAGACTACTTTTACATGTCCTTATGGGGCCTTTGCATTTAAGAGAATGCCATTCGGTCTAAGAAATTCCCCAACCATATTTCAAAGATGTATGATGTGTATTTTCTCTAATATGGTCGAAGACACCACTGAAGTTTTTATGGATGATTTTTTAGTTGTTGGTGATTCTTTTTAAAACTTCCTAAAGCACTTGGTCAAAGTAGGAATTTTGCTTGGGCATAAGATTTCAAAGAGAGGCATAGAGGTTGATCGAGCAAAGATTGAGGTTATTGAAAAATTACCTTACCCAATTTTTGTGAAGGGAATTCAAAGTTTACTAGGACATGCAGGTTTTTATAGGTGATTTGTCAAGGAATTCTCAAAGATTGCTAATCCACTTTGCAATCTTCTTGAGAAGGAGGTAAAATTTAATTTTGATGATGCATGTAAGAAGGCTTTTGAAAGCCTAAAATAGAAGTTAGTGACTGCTCCAATAATTTTGTCTCTTGATTGGTCCTCATCTTTCGAGATTATGTGTCATGCTAGTGGATTGGCCTTAGGGGTTGTACTAGGCCAACAGAAAGAAAAGATCATTCATCATATATACTATGCTAGTAAGGCACTAAGTCCTACTCAAATGAACTATACCATGATGGATCAAGAGTTATTAGTAGTGGTTTTTGCCTTTGAAAAGTTTAGATCTTACTTGATTAGGACAAAGGTGATTGGGCACGCTGATCATGCAATATTGTGGTTCCTAATGACTAAAAACGATGCAAAGACTAGGCTTATTCAACGGGTACTTTTGTTACGAGAATTTGACTTTGAGGTGAAGGATAGAAAAGGCACGGAAAATCAAGTTGTGAATCACTTGTATAGACTGAAGGAAGAAGCTATGCAAAAGGTTGCTACTGGGTTAGAGATTGATGATAGTTTTCCAAACAAGCAGATATTAGTAACTTTCCAAGATCTAATTCCATGGTTTGCAGACTATGAAAATTACTTAGCCAGTGATCTAGTCCCAAAGGATCTTTCATATCAGCAAAGGAAGAAGTTCATGCATAAGGTAAGGAAATTTTTCTGGGATGAACCTAATCTTTTTAAAATTTGTGCAGATGGAATCATTCATAGGTGTATACCTAAAGCAGAGATGATGAGCATACTTTAGGCTTGTCATTCATCGCTAGTTGGAGGCCATCACAGAGGAGCCTGCATAGCTTACAAAATCCTGCAATGTGACTACTATTGGCCAACCATATACAAAGTTGCTCATGATTTCACGTCTTCTTGCGATCAATGTTAGTGACAAGGTACTATTTCTAGAAGAGATAAACTACCTATGACTTCTATTTTATAATTAGAAGTGTTTGATGTATGGGACATAGATTTCATGGGACCTTTCATGAGTTCATGTGGCATAAAATACATACTTGTGGCTGTAGACTATGTTTCAAAATGGGTGGAAGAAATTGGACTTCCTAACAATGAAGCTCGTAGTGCCATTGAATTTTTTAGAAAGAACATCTTTTTTCAAGTTGGTATGCTACCTGCTATTATTAGTGACGGGGGGTCATATTTCTACAATTACCTATTTAAAAGTCTGCTTGAAAAATATGGAGTGAACCATAGTGTGGCAACACCCTATCATCCATAGAATAGTGGGTAGGTTGAAGTATCTAATAGAGAAATTAAGTCCATATTGGTGAAGATTGTGAATGCCAATAGGACTGATTGGGCAAAAAAGTTAGATGATGCATTGTGGGATTACCACACCACTTACAAAACCCCCCATAGGTTCTTCACCTTATTATCTTGTGTAGGGAAAATCTTTCCATTTACCAATTGAGCTTGAACATAATGCACTATGGGTGTTAAAAAAGCTGACTCTAGAGTAGAAGGGTGCAACAAAGTCAAGGCTGAAAAGCATTAATGAGTTGGATGAATTTTGGCTCCAGGCATCTGAAATTTTAGAAATTTACAAGGAAATGATGAAGTTGTATCATGACCAAATGATTTAGAAGAGGGTATATGAAAAAGGTGACCAGGTGATACTATATAATTCCAAGCTTCATTTGTTTTTAGGTAATCTAAGGTCAAGATGGCATGGTCCATTCACAATTATAAAAGTTTATCCCTATGGTGCTTTAGAACTAAAGAGGGACGGTGATCGTCCGTTCAAGGTAAATAGACAAAGAGTGAAGCACTATATGGGAAATATAAAAGACGTGAATGAAGTAGCTAAGATTGACCTTGTTGAACTCTAAGTATCCAACTTAGATACTTCTTTCCGCGATGTTAAATCAAGTACTACATGGGAGGTAACCCATGTTTTTTTACTTATTCCATTTATAGGGTAATATGTTTGTTCAATGTGCAGGACTAAGGAATGCAGGAAAAATTTGGAGAAGGTGAAAAGTAGTCATACAGACTCTTTATGAGTTGTATCTATATGGTATGAATCAGGAGTAGGATTCGTATTGACCTGGGAGATAACTCAGAATCGGGCAAAATTTTCTGGAATGGATACGATTCTCAGAATGAGTCGTACCCTCAAGTTAAGATTCGTCTCCTTGAGTCATACCCACCCCAGAAACCCAGGTAAGTCCTAGGGCTATATGAGTCAAAGAAATGAACCCATAAGCCTAGGTACGTGTCCTATAAAAAACTCGTACCCATGGTTACAAGGTCAAATCTTGTATTGACCCAGCCCAATCATTCAATTAAAAGGGAAAAAGGTACTCGATCAGGCACTCGATTACACCAACTCGTACCCATAACACTTCTTACCCTAAATTCATGTTTCAATCCATAAAATCAACTTGTTTTCAATGCGATTTAGCAACCAACAACTTCAAATATTTCAACTTTTGTGATTCAAACTCGATTTTGGGAAGCAATAGTATTCAAAAACAAGAAATCAATTTCTTAAGTCACCAAGTAAGTTCTTTAGCTTTATTCTCCTTACTTTCAAGTTGAAATGGCTAGTTTTTGCTACTAGGAACTTAGTCCGAGTAGGTTTATATTAATGTTGATTTATCGGTACCCTAACTTAGTTATTTATGTTGAAAATAGGAAATTGGGGAAGAACTGGGGTTTAGGAGATGGATTTGATGTGTTTGTGTGGGTTAAAATGACGGAAATAGCTGAAAATAGTAGTAGTTTTTTAGGAAATTACATTGGAGTCAAACTTTAAAGTTAGACTTCTATGTTGCAGTGTATACAAAACCTCTTACGACTCGTACCCACTAGTACAGGAGTCGTAATAGGATTCATACCTACTGACAACATGGAAGTTTAATAAATATACAGTTCTAGAATGGATAAGACTCTACCATATGAGTCGTATCCCAACAATACGACTCGTACAATTTTAGTCGTACCGACCTAGGAAGACTTAAGTTAAAATAAATGTTTCTTATTTGCTTACGACTATTGGTAATAAGTCGTATCCATCTGGTACGACTGGTTAAGAGGAGTCATAAGCTGACCAGTAAATAAAGGTCATGCATTGAACAAAATACAACTCAGCTATATGAGTCGTTCCCAGCTGGTACAACTCGTACCCACCACTCGTACCTGAATCAGAACAAGCACATTGAAATTTAGTTTAAAATTTTTCTTTTCTTTTCTTTACTTAGTTATTAATAATGTTGTATATATAGGAACCATGCCTCCAAAGAACGCTTCCTCATCACTAAAGGCTAGTGCAAAATTTAGTGAGTCCGAGTATGAGACCATATCCAAAATCAGAGGGGCAGTTTATGATGGAACCTCCAAAAAAAAGTTACACAAAAGGGGAAGGCAACTGCAAAGGATAAGGGGAAGAAGGTAGTTCCCCAATACTCATAATCACCCCTAAAGGTCCCACAGAGGAAGAATCCTACTACTTCTCCTCCCCACACACCTCAACCACCTTTCAACATGAAAATGCTGACAATGATGATGATAATAATGATGAGGCTGAATCTAGTTTGGAAGAAATAAATTCTGAGCATGCTAAATATGAGGAGGATATGAATGATGTACCTCCAATAGCCCGATAGAACCCACCACTAGAACTCACTACTGACCCAATGCCTATTGTTGAACAATGGGGGTATCCCTGAATAAAGGATATGTTCAATAATGGGTTGTTCAGTCTTTTGGGTGACAAGATAAAAAGAGTACTATATCTAGCGAGAAGAATGACTACCACAGGGATGTCAGAGTTACCTGATTTTGAAGAGCGTTTCCAGCAGTATAGGTTTGAATTGATGATAAGAGTGCCCAAGAAATATAGTGAAGTCCTTATTCATGAGTTTTACGAAGCATACATACGTGATCTGCAGAAGCAATTCCCATAGGCCCAATTGTGGTAAGGAGGTGATCCTATTACCTCCCTTTTGATTCGTTGAGTTTGGGTTGATATTTCTATTCGAACTATTGGGACATTCTTGTATAGGCCAGAATATTAGGCCCCGGCCAACACAACAAAGATGGAATTCAAGATAGAAAAAATAAGAAAGATTACCAAAAGGATGTTGGGTTTTGAGGATAAGATGGTAATTTTTTTGTGGATTGTGAAGCGTATTTCTTTGAATGGAGTGAATGCAGTCTAGGTTGTAGGAGGCCCCGAGGTGGTCTCACAGCAAATAAATAAGAGTACCCTCAACTTTGAGGGTACGTCTTGGTGGACAGTAGCCTAAAACCGGTTATGTCCTACGATAGGAAATGATGTTCTGAGCCTGGTTCGGGAAGCTATGATAGATGATTTCACTACCGATTATAAGTTTGATGTTGGTGAGTTCTTATCCTAGAAATTGAGGGATAGGGCGGTTGGGGGTCAAAAGAAATTGTTGGCCTACTCCTGCATGATTACATAGATTTGTATTATTGCGGGAGTGTTGGAACTCCCTGGGATAGACGAGATGATTGAGGCCCAAAGGATATTTGACATTGGCCTGATCAGAGATGTGGCCAACCCTCTATCCCGAACAATGAGATAGGCTATAGATATTATAGTGGGATTTTTACCTCAGTATGCTTATATTGACATCCCTACTATAGTTGTGGCTACTAAAGAAGAGTCACAGGTAGTGGGCACACCTACAAAGATAGCGGGTACTTCTAGTGCCCCACCACCTGTCTAGTATATGTTGCCGAGACCTCGAGGTATACCACCTGGTGTAATGCTTATTTCATAGGCCCACTAGATGGATATTATGATGAGGCTAGCCATATTGGATGCTAGAGTGGGTCACATAGAAGGCGGTATACGACCATGGATTGAATCTTAGCTTAAGTAGCAGAATAGGTGAGTCCAGACTAGATTAGATGCTTTTAAGTTGAGGATACTCAACAGTTGAGAGACAAACAGATGCCTGATATTACGGAGCTGAATACAAAGATGGTGCACGAGCTATACGATAGACCGGTGATTCCAGAATTAATGGTTGAGATAGTGATGCCTAATGTCCATGTGCCAAATATTTGGGCCCTCCCAGAGCTAAGAATTGAGGAGATGGAGGAATAAAGAAGAAAAAAGAAGAGAAAGAATAAAAAAGATCAAGCAGTTAAGAAGAGGGCCTACGATGAGAGTATTCAGAATGAGCGGGACCTTGAGACAAAGGTCCATGAGATAGCCATAGGAGTTGGTCGATTGAGATCTCCAATTGTTAATGTTGTAGGGGTTGATGTTGTGCCCCTGTCTACTATTGATTCAGTCCCGGTTGATGGGAAGGTAGCTGATAAGAGTGGAACACGGTCTGCGAGCCCACGTGCTGATATTGTTGAGCTGGTGCCTTGAGCGTTGAGGTATGACCTTTATACTTACTCAATTTTAATTATTGTAGCACTGGGGACAGTGCAATGATTTTTAGTTAGGGGTGGGGGTTATTCTAAAAAATTTAGGAGTAGTTGAAAAGAAAGATGTAGCTAAAAACTGAAAGTCTCTTATAACTTGCAGGTTTGATGCAGGCAGCTGAGATAGGGAGTAGAACAACGCGAATTATTTTTTATTATGATTTTGGATTTTGAAAAATTTTAGTTGTACTGAAAGATTATGTTTTGATTTTTAATTAGTGGTTGTTGAAACATTGCTGATTTGAAATGCTATTGTGAAAAGTTGTGTTTGAGGCCCCCTTTTGAATTTTTTTTGTTTAAATAATTGCGTGGTTGGTATACTTGTGTGAGACTATTGTGAATTGAAAAATGGCATTAGAATTAGGAATAGAACAGTTAGGGACAAAAAGAGTTTCATAGTTGGATAACTGGTACATAGTAATATAACCCCGTGCAAGTGTGTGTGAGATGTACTGAGTTCCTAGTGTGTTGGAATCTAGAACTTTCCCGATTTATTTTACCTAGGTCTAGGATAGTTACGTAGGAGATGATCATAGGCCTTATTTTTGTGAGTCCAGTTGAGCCTAAAATGCCCTAACCAAATGAATGAATGCCCTTTGATCCAAATAGTTGAGCCTTTATAGACAAATTTTTCTTATTACACCTCTCACCTACCCATTTACCTTACAATAAACCTATTTTTTCCCTAGTCCTCCTGTGGACACTGTGCACCTTAACTCAGGAAAATAACCTAAGTTGAGTGTGGCGATTATAGGAGTGTATGTGAGAAAACGAGTATGAAGAAAATGGGTTGAAGGAAAATAGTTGAAACCTGAGCAGGTATGGTGAAAAGAAAAGAAAGAAAATTTGCAATGAAAATCGAAAGAAAAAGAGTATGAAAAATAAGTACTAGAAAACCACACCTGACCCAAGTAGAATATGCTAAAAAGAAAAAGGGAGACATAAGGGCAGAAATAAAAGAAGTGAAAAGTGAGTGGACCTCGAGAAAGGCGTAGCGTCTAGGAGGTGTACTCACTAAAAAAATCCAAAAAGATATCATACTAGCATGAAGACTACATTACAAGCCAAATAAATTCCTATAGTAATCTTACCATGACTATCTAAAAACGTAGGAAAATAGCATAAGGGCAAGCCTATGGTATTTTGTATACACTAGTGGTACTTCTTTATGAGTAAGAGAGTCATTTGTTATATCCCTGAATATATTGATTTATCCAAAAGGAGAGTGAATGGGATTTCCTTGACTGTGAGCGCACGTGGGTTATGCTGCTAGATTGCTAGAATGTTTGATAAATGTAATCTGTGTCTTTGACCAAGTGTCTATTGCTAATGTAATTCCATCATCAGATTCCCTCATGTTTCTAAGTGTGCTAAATTGTTATACGCACTTGAGTTTTGAAAATTAGAATTAAATGGGAGAACAACGAGATTGAAATTAAGTTCAAAATCACCGACATGGGTAGCTTGAGAACTTCCTATTTAAGCATCGTCTCGATTATAGAAAAATATTTATTTGGTTTTATTTGCCTGAGGAAATGAAAAAGTGTAAGTTAAGGGTGTTGATATGGTGTGGAAACATGACACTTTTGATGCTTAAAACCGATAATTTTTTTATGAACATAGGGTATTTTGTTAGATATGATGCACTTTGGTGTATATTGCAGGTAGAATAGGTCTAAAACAGTGTTTGAATGAAAAAAGAAGAAAAAGATCTAAAACTGATCTGCAGTAACTTGAGATTGCCTGTATTAGCATTCATCCCCACAAGGGAGCTTGTGATTGGAAAAAAAAGATTAGGACAATGATTTGGGATTCACCTCCACCTTTTAATTTCCATCATATCATCTAATCATTTGATCCTACCCAGTGATAGTGAACTGAGGTCGTAGAAAGGGGAAACAAGGTGACAAACTGAGACTTACCCGATAAAGGGTGAAATTTATCTTTGAGCTTACCCGACAGTTGGTATTACTTATCTTTTAGACTTTACATGTAGAACAACAGAACAATTGGGTTGACCACGAGAAATTTTTGGAGTTGAGAAGACAGGGGAACACAAACCTAGTGTTTGTCTCTTATTGATTACAACTCAAAAGCACTCAAGATTTGGTTACTACTTGCGATTGATACCAAAATATCCCCCCATTTACTTTCATGTGCTCCTTGTGGAATACATTAAGGCAAACAACTATTCACATTTTCCCTGTGGGATTGAACCCAACCTAGTTGGGTTATTATATTGGAATCGACTGCATTATACTTCTAAGTGGAGTGTATTTTGGGCAACATCAGCTGCACACCCACAAAAGATACTCTACTTGACACGACTTTGTGGACACCCAATCGACCATGAATCTAGGTTCTGATACTAACTTTTTCACAACCCAAACTAGGGCCTAGCCGTGACGGGCATCTCAATCTGCCATGGACCAAAGACCAACCCATTTTCCTAGTCAAATAAAACACAATACACTGACAGTGGCTGAATTCCAAACATATAACAAAATAGATAAAGGTAAGCTCAAGAAGTCTAAGATACATCAATAACCAATACCCAGTCCATAGTAATCCATAAAGGCTCTATGAAAAAGCTTAATTAAACCAATGCTGGGACATGCCCTTGATGATAAACAAAATATGTTCAAAGAGAAGTCTATGCTAAAAGATAAACCATGAAGTAACGGCCTCCCAGAAGAAAGAGGCTCACCACTTTAAGCTGACTGCCGACAACTCAAAAATCCTATCACTATGCAAGAAAAGTGGAAGTGTCTCTGGTTATTGTACTGCATGAGGATACAACATCCCAGATGGTTAGCGGGTTGAGAATGATCATGTAACTCAGGGAGGGATAAAATAATGCCATTATCAATAATTTGAAATCATCTAAATCCAATGCACACAATCATACACAAATACATATATTTAAATATAACATGCCGAGGTATGAACAAGGCTTAGCATGAACCTTAAAATATTAGCCTGGACTGTGTAGCTCAACCATTATAAAAAGGTACCCACAGGCTCTATGGGCTCAGTTCTCCCCACTAAAGGGCCCCAGTTTATGTAGCCGCATGAACCAGAGAAATAATCATATATACATATGTACCATAGGGGACTCGAACCTCCCAGTCATAAATCAAGGATGAATTAAGCATCCAGTCATTTAACATGGGGGATTCGAACCACCTAGTAATTTAATAAGGGGGACTCAGATCACTTGGTCATTTTGACCCCTGCGCCGACAAATGTGATTTCCAGTATTGGTCCCTCAAGACCTCCACTTTCATGACCCAGCTACACAATCATCCTTAAGCCTAGTTAAAATATTTTACTACACATTGACATTAATTGAACCACAATATTCCTTATGGCATACACTGTTAGTATCATTATACCAACTAAACTTGTAAGGTAACATCATTTTGCCAGTACAATTCTGTGCTCTTGGGGAAAACAAACCCCTTTGTTCAATAAATCAATGTGGGGGAACGCCACAACCCCCTTTGTTCATTAAATCAAACAACTTTGTTTCAATAACATCTTTATATCATGCAATGGTTCCCAAAAAATAGTTCAATGCAAATATACTAATATTCAAAGCCAATTTCACAAGATTGGGTTGGGGTTATACTAATTCAATTATCCACATTCATGAAATTCGGGGAAACCATGACCCCTGGTTTATTCACCATGCCCATGCACCCCACATGTTCAAAACCATCAATTCAAACCATACATAATTCATAAAAGCCATGTAAATCAATTAATTCAATAATGTTCAATAACCCTCAACCCATGTTTGAAATCATCAATTAAATCACATGGGTACAATTATAAACACATGCTTTTGATAAAATAAGATTTGGGAAGAGTAACATGCCTGAAAGTAAAGAGAATTATGGAAAGAAATCAACCCTTGAGCCCTTAGATGACCAACTTTAAGAAACCCTAACTTGTTCTTTGAATGGGGAATTCGAGAGAGTTAGAGTATTTATGATTGGTAAGGGTTAGAAATAAGGGACAGAAGGTATTTTATGTACGTGGGGTCTAAGTGTGTAAAGAGTGAAATATCCAAAGTGCCCTTCATTAAAAGCTAATAAATTTTCGCCAGTGACTACGAGTCACTATACGACTCGTAAGGACTTACTATAACTCATCAACACAATTCGTAGTCTGGACAAGTTGAGGGACCCCTCTTGGGTGACCCTATAACTCACACAACAGGACTCGTCAAGAGACCCTACAACTCATCTGGTCTTAGTCGTAACTAGGATAGAAATATTTGTGGTACACACTGGTCACCCTATAATTTAGACTCTACGACTCATAATGAGTCTTTATGACTTCGAAGCTCTAGTCATAATCAAGATAATAACGCAGACACTACTCATCGATAAAATAATAATTTGATGCCTATGGCTCGTAAGGACACCTTATGACTCGTAAGGTGAGTCGTAGGTTGGGCAGTGAGTTCAAAAACTCAGAAATTCTCAGGGACCAAAATCTGGGGTGTTACACCTACTCCAAAAAATGCCAATAAAACTGTACTGATGACATGGCCTCTTACTTCTACCTCCATATGACCCAATACATGATCTCTTTGTTGTCTTCTCATGATCAATAACCAAAGAGAAAGAAGACCCAAATACTATTAAATGCTCCAATGCCAAACAAAATGGCAAAGCTAATGCTCTAGTAAATCCATGCACCATCTTATACTCTAAAGGATATAACATAGGAGTATGTCTGGCCTAATCAATAAACCCAGTATCATACTCTAAAATTGATAAGAAACACTTATGGGCACCAACTAACCCAACTTTTATCTGAGAACTACTTGATATATCAAATGTCATCTCTAGATATAAGGTATTTATAAAAAGGCTCAAAAATTCCAATGCTGAATTTCAAAAGGTGAAGTGATCATAAACTCTATCGGAGCTTGATCTATCTTAGATCCCCTGACTGACGCTGAAGATCTTCAATATTAATCTCTCACTCCCTACTCTAATTCTGAGTTAAAGCTCTAGAAGCATATGCAAAAGTTTTATCCGCATCTATTAATAACATTGTAGCATCAATTTGGAACATAATAGATTTAAAGATTGTACTAAAGGTTCATAGAAATATGGACACACGATGAGGGGTCAATAAGAGAATTTCCTAGGAATACTTTGTAGCCTCACAAATATAGGATACAAATGTACCAATCCACAGGACTCTACTAGACAGTAAGCTCTTGTACCAATACACTGGTAAACCTAGGCTCTGATACTAATTTGTCACCACCCAATTTCTCAGGTTAGGATGACACCTACTATGACCCACCAATAGGTAAGCCAATCTATAGTATAGAATAGCTAGTAACAGACTATCAAAAGAAATGTAAGAAAACAAAAAAAATAAGGTAAAAAGACTAATATATATATAAAACAATCCCAAAACATGGTGAAATCAGTACAAGAGCTTTTAATATCATAAGAGTACAAGTGAAATACCGAGTAAATATAAGTACAAGTAGTCTCTAAATACAACATATTGATCAGTTTAATCAAGAAGAGGAAAAGTAGTAACACTCTGACCCCCTGGAACTCACCCTAAATCTCCGAACCATAGACACTCCACACGATGTATACAACAATAATGAGAACTCATACTATGATGTGTAGGCTACAGAAGTGTAGTATGAGTACCAAACATATGGTACTCAGTAGAAATCTACCGACTAAGCTCCAATGATAATTCAGGCATAAATAACATGTAAAGCAGGATTATAATCTATAGAAAACCATCCAAGGAACTAAACATTATAAAGATAGGGGAGCAATAATGATAAAAATATCATGTCCTAATAGTAATCAGAGTCTAAAGTACAATACCGTATATCACTAGTCAATATGCAAGGAAGAGTGAAGGAAAGTCATATAATGGTATACAAGGCCAATGATACATATACGACATAAATAGACAAGAAAGAAAAGGATATACAATGATACTATATATATATGTATATATATATTATATAAATAGGACTACTCAAGGTAATGACCTAAAGTAACCAACCTAACATCTCAAGGCATCTTAACCAAAAAGTATAGCTACCACTAGCATAATCAGCGTCCCTAACCATAATGTCTAATAATGAGGTAAGTATCAATATTTAATTATCCATAGAAAAGAAAGGGATCAGAATCATACCGACAACCTCAAGTACCAGTATATAATCATACTATCACAAACTAACCATAATTATAATAAAGTAACTGACCAGTCCAAATAACTAATACCTAATTGGGTCCTCATAAACTCAAAAAGTTCAATCAACACTAATAAAAAAACAATCATAGTGTATACCTATACAACCCTTATATGGACAATAGGTATGAGCACCAAACAACATACTGATAATAGGAAATGCATATAAATCAATGAATGCGAGATCACTCCATAGTACCATAACTAATCCAAGTGCCATATCGTACTAAGTGTATGCACCTCCTTCAATCAACAACTTACAACAAAAAAATCTATGATGACCTCTCTTCTCTGACATTGTGGCTCACAGATGTAGGGGACTCTAAGGGATTCAGGAATACTGTATACACTACTCGATCCTGATCCAGGATTTTTAATCATCGTTATCAACAATCTACTTCATCCAATACCGAAGAAATGTATATACAATAAGTGTACAAACTCAAACCTTGACTAAAAAAGTATAAGCCTATAAATCTATTGCTCGAGATAAACTCCGGGATTAAGTCAACATAACAGTGTAAAAAAGATTTGAATCTCTCTCGACCAAAGAAAATGGAAGTAGTGAAAGCAATCAATCTTGGTCTAATTTCCAAAATATCATCTTTAGTTCCAAAAACTCATAAACCATTAAATAATATGGTATGATTCCCTTTATAAAAGAATCCTCTTTGAAAGTAAAAAGTGGGACTAAATCCCATTTTAGAAAAGAATAGTAAAATCATGGTTTTGGTTGGCATTGTACCACTACCAAGTGAGCATGAACGCACATAAAATTATGCATGCCATCACCAATATCCAAACAATACAACAATAACCTCCTAAGATTCCATAAACTAAATTCATGCCTTTTTAAGGGTAGAATACTTACTGGAGTCCACAAGTATCGTAACTACGTCCTTGAGCCCAATAATATATAACTAGAATAATGATAATACTATAATCTGAGAAAATAATAAACCTTATACTTAAGAATCCTTATATCAAACTATTATAAACACGTTTATAACCTAGGGTGATAGAATTCTAAAGCTAAAACAAGTATTTTATCTTAAGGGTCTATTCACCCTTCAATCCCTATACTCATAGATTAGGAAAAGTAACAATAAACTTATCATAAATGTATCCTATAATTCTAACCCAATATACAATCTATGCTATACATCATCTTATAAAGAAAATTAGACCGAGCCTACCTCTATGTCGAACCACAATCCTTGAATCATACATAAATTTCTCGTCCTTGCTCTATGCTCTCATGCTATCAAAATAATAACCTATATGTAAATAGGAGTAAAATGAGACCCATATTATTATATAAAAGGTAAGGTTTAATTTTGGGTCAAGAATAGGCCCATCGGGCTTACAAACAAAATCCAAAATTGAATCTGTCATGAGATCTCCCGAAGGACAAGAAATAGGTGCTCAAAAGTTGAGCAAAAATGGGACACAAATCAAGGACCAAATCTGCCCCTAAAGTCTAGGAATTTAAAGACCTAATTTTAAAAAAATTACAATGAAATGGGACAAACTTTGTTGGGGAAAATAATGGGAAATGAACAAGGAGTATTGGGCTAACTTACCTTAGCTTTAATGGATGATTCTCCATATTTCCCATGCTCCAAGCTCTCAAAAATAGGGGAAAATAGTGGAGAAATGAATGGGAATTTTGGGTGAATAAGGGGGTTTAATACCCCAGGTATCGCTAAAGTTGTCACTGGGTCACTTAAGAAACTACCACTTATGCGAAACACGTTTGCTTAAGAAGTTGAGCAAGGATAGACGGAGGCCGCTAAAGAAGTATCCTATCTGCTAAAGAGGATAAGGAGAGCTTAAACTGTCCTTAGCCAAATGACCAAGGTAGCTAAAATGGCTCATGTCGCTAAAGCAACTACTGCTTAAGTGACCAAAGGTCTGTGAAAGAAATTACTGATGCCTAACACCAGATTTTGCTAAGTCCAAATGGACTTTGACCGGGTACTCGAGATTCATTTAGAACCTCGTACACGCAAATGAACTACGTTAACATACCAAATTTGACATTCTAGACTTAATGGAGCCATCAAAACTTTTATCTGAGATTATTTTGACTAAATGTAGGGCCCACACCTATAGTTCCATTTTTACAGAATCCACTCAATAGCCCAAAATCCCTTCGAAATCCTTAGGACCTTAACCATGGGTCCCACTAGCCTAAATTCGATGTTCAAAAATGATGGACCTGTTCAAATTCTCATATAAAGTTATTTACTAGGAGTTTTGGTCCAAGACCAACTCCTTAATAGCGATAGCTCTAAAATAGAAAAATAAGCCTAAAACCTAAATGAATAATTTGATGATCAAATCAATAGTTCCGACAAGGCTTCAATGAGTTGTAGCCACTTTAGAATGGCTTAAACTGCAAAAAATACATAGAAATTAAGGAAATGACTTGGAAGATCATTACATTCAAGGTTTTGAATTATGATATTTATTTCTTGTTTGTGCATATGGAAGAGTTAGACAGAGTGTTACAAATGGGTCAGGTTTGATGTTAGCTAAGAAGTCTCTTAATGTTGGGAATTTTAGTAGATATTAATCAAAGAGATATGGTTAGTAGGCTTACCCAGCTCGCCCTATTCAGTCAATATTGCCATCTTTTAACGTAGGTGTAGCTAAGGTCTATTCTGAGTCATAGGTTATGAGGAGCTAAGAGGATTCTTACCCTTTTACCAATCGGCCTTTTCTTGGGTAGGGATGTTACTATTATGGTACTATTGGTTAATTTAAAAGAGAGTGTCCTCTAAGATAGGTGAATGACCAGTCACAATAAAAGAGTTGGGTTAGAGTTCTAAATGGTAAAGACGGAGGAGATAATGACAAAGATTGTCCATATGGTGGATGGAGAAATCAAGTAGGAGTTCAGGTGGTCGAGAAAATAGTGGCGTAGTAGGAGGGGCACAGTCGGCGAAAAAGTTTGCTTAGATTAATTACTAGGCTCACTGTTATAACTTTCCAGAAAAGACTAATGTCAAAGCTTCTGACGTGGTGATAACAGATACCATTTCAGTTTTTGATCAGATGAAATATATTTTATTTGATCTAGGGTCTACTTATTTTAAGTATTTGTCCAGTTTCTACTGGGACTAGATTTGGTTTGTGATGTACTTGAACATCCTGTTTATGTGTCCATTTTGGTTAGTGAGTCTATGCTAGTAAGCCATGTTTACCATTCTAGTTTTGTGTTGTTTATGGGGTTTCAGACTTGGGTAGATTTGATTTTTCTGGATATGTTGAACTTTGATGTAATTTTAGGTATGACCTAGTTATATCCATATCATGTTGTCTTAAACTATAATGCTAAGACAATGAGTCTAACTATGCCTAGGATGAATAAACTAGAGTGGGAGGGAGTGTATAAGGGCAAACTGATGAAAATTATATTATTTGTTTGGGCTAAAAGGTTAGTGAGGAAGGGGCATTCACTATTTTCAACTCATCTATAGGATATGGGTTGGATTCCCCTTCAATAGAGTTAGTTCTGGTGTTTTTTGAATTCCATGATATATTTACTGGGTATGCCTCCAAATAGATAAATTGATTTTTGTATTAACTTAGAGCCGATTACTCGCTTTATATCTATTTCTCCCTATCGGATGGATCCAGTAGTGTTGAGGAAACTCAAAACTTAATTTTAGGAACTACTTAACAAGGGATTTATAAATATAAGTTCTTTATCCTGGGGTGCTCCATTCATGTTTGTTAAGAAGAATGATGGTATATGAGGATATGTATTGATTATAGACAGCTGAATAAGGTTACCGTTAGAAACAAATATTCCTTACCTCACATAGACAATTTATTTGACTAGTTACATAGTGCGATGGTACTTTCTAAAATTGACTTGTGATTGGGTTATCATCAACTAAAAATTAAATTGACAAACATACCAAAGATAACTTTTAGAATATGTTATGGACATTACAAGTTTCTAGTGATGTCCTTTTAGCTTGCTATTGCGCCTGTATCCTTTATGAGCTTGATGAGTAGTATCTTTAGGTCATTCTTGGATTTTTTTTATTTTTTTTATTTTTCTTATTGATGACATTCAAGTTTACTCAAATAGTAAGAAGGAACATGCAGGTCACCTTCGCATAGCATTGGAGATTCTTAAAGAGAAGTGGCTATCTAAACTTTCAAAGTATAAGTTCTGGTTGTCTTTAATTGCCTTTTTGGGGCACATTGTTTCTACAAAAAAGGGTGATGGTGGACCCCTAAAATATTGAGGCAGTTAAGAATTGGATCCAACCTAGGCACATTGTTTCTAAAAAAATGGGGTGATGGTGGACCCCTAAAATATCGAGGCAGTTAAGAATTGGATCCAACCTAGTTCATTGATTGAGGTAAGAATCTTTATAGGTATTTCTACTTATTAACCTAGGTTTTTCAAGAACTTTGCATACATTTGAACACACTTGATAATGCTGACTCAAAAGAAAGTATTATTTGTTTGGTCAGATCAATATGAAAAGAGCTTCCAACAGCTCATGACACTCTTGACTACAACTCTTATCCTTTATTTACTGATTAGAGGTAAAGACTTTATAGTGTTTTATGATGATTCACTTTTGGGCTTAAGTGTTGTGTTAATGACACGCTTTATGGAAGTTGAAGCCTCATAAGAAGAACTACCTAACCCATGACTTAGAGTTGGGAGTGGTGGTATTTGTATTAAAGATTTTGAGACAATATTTATGGTGTCAAGTATGAGGTCTTCACAGATCACCGTATCCTACAACATATGTTTACTCAAAGGGATTTAAATCTAAGAAAACAGAGATGGATAGAATTTTGGAAGGATTATAATGTGACTATTCAATAGTAGCCAAGCAAGGCCAATGTTGTGGCAAATGCATTGAGCCAAAAAGCTGTAAGTATGGGTAATTTTCCATTCTTGAGGGTGTCCAGGCAACCTTTAGCTAAAGAGTTTCAAACTTAAGCATCTTAGAGCATATAGTTTGGGGTTTTAGACAGGGGTAAAGTGTTTTCTAGTGTTGAACTCAAGTCAACATTTTTAGATAAGATTAAGGCTAAGAAGTTTGAGGCAAGAAGTTGAAATCACTCTAAAATAATATGGTGTGTGGGTAGGTGGTAGATTTCACTCTTGACATGAGTAGGGTATTCTGGTTTAATTAAAGGTTATATGTTCCTTGGTTTTGTGATTTGATTTGTGATATAATTTCTAAGGCTCATGATTCACATTATTCTATTCATTCGGGTACAACCAAAATGTATCATGATTTAAGGCAGCTTTATTGGTGGAACAAAATAAAGTGGGAGATAGTAAATTATATGTCCAAGTGTCACAATTATCAACAGGTGAAATATGAACATCAAAGGCCTATGAGGTTGATTCAGAGGATGCCTATACCTATATGGAAATGAGAGCACATTACTGAGGATTTTGTAGTGGCTAAGGAAAAAATGACTTCATTTGGGTGATAGTGATTGATTGATGAAATTAGCTCACTTTTTTTTGGTTTGGGTAGACTACAGCTCCCAGTAGTTAGCAAAATTTATGCCAAGAAGATAATGAAACATTATGGGGTTCCCCTTACCATCATTATTGATAGAGATGCAAAGTATACTTCCAAATTTTAGGACATGTTGCATAAAGAGTTTGGCACCAAACTCCCATTTAGCATGAATTTTCATCCTCAAACTGATGGTTAGTCAGAGAGGACGATTCAGGTGATAGAGGACATATTAAGTGCCCGTGTTATTGATTTTGGTGGTCAGTGGAACAAATTTCTACCATTGTGTGAATTTTCATGTAACTATCACTCCAGCATCGATATGACACTATTCGAGGGACTCTATGAAAGGAAGTGTATGTCACCCAGGTGGTTTGATACTTGGGACATTAATATTTTGGGAACTGATTTGGTAAGGGAGACTCAAAAAATAGTATGGTACATTTAAACCAAGTTGTTGGATGCCCAAAGTAGGCAGAATGAGTATATATACCACAAGGTAAGAAATATGTACTTCAAGGTTGGTGAATTTTGAGTCTAAGAACACACACAAATGTATCTGGTTAAATAAGTACTAAAGTGACTCTTGCGAGATGAATATTGATCCTAAAGGGACTTGATGTTTAGCAAACTATCTAATTCTAGTATTATTATTTAAGTTAAACAAATGCAATTTGCAATTGAAAAGAGTTTGAGATATGTGTTCTTACAAAATAAATAACAAAAATAACAATGATATGGAACTTGGATAGTAAAAAATAAATGGAAAATTCCAGGGTTAAGACATTTACTTCACATTCATGCATAACTATGCTTTCTAACCAGACTAGGTGTTTATCACGATTATTGATTTATGAGGTTTATAATATAACGTGGGGATGGTTACACTCTAAGACATCTACCAAAATTAGTCTCACAACTACATAATTAAGTGGGGTTGTGAGTCTCTAATTCAAATGCACTAAGTTATCTTCTCGTTTCATTAACCAAGTAGGGCATTTGGGTATATCTCTATCCTAACAACAAATTATCCTTTAATAATAAATAATAAATTAATTAAATATATGATCCACACTCCGTATGTTCTTCATTCCATCCTTACACTCCTATAGTAATTTTTTTTTTGGGATTTAGGTGTATTCCAAAGTTCATGACTCTTTAGAATAGTAAAACAAGAATGTAAGAATAATCACATTACCTAATAAACACATTAACCAGCTAAAAACCATAATTAAAACAATCATGTTGTATCCTCAACCCTGGAAAGAGGTTGTTAGCCACTCATACAAATAATCTCCATAGATGAATTCATAAATTTAAACTACTAGAAAGAAAAGAAAAAGAAGAAAGAACCCCAGTTTGAGCTCCTTGATGTATGCTTCTCCTTTATAATTCATGTAGCGTCCAAAGATGTGTGTAAAAGTGGATAATTAATCCTTTTATTGCCCAAAATTTAGTCCATAAGCAGACACACGAAATATAAGCATCAACAACTTTGCCCTCAACTTAAAATAAGTAGACTACCAAACCCTAGTTGGTTTTGGACTGTGTGTGTTTTAATTTCATATTGTGGACTGACACCACATGTTCCCCACTCCTTTTCAGAATTTTAATATGTTTATATATCCTCCAAGTCTTCCAATCCAAGTCCCATAAGGATTGCTTACTAGTACCACACATTTTCTACTCAAAATAGGACTTGGGACCTAATTAGTCTGCTTCTAGGAGTTGTGCGCCACATAGCTTGTAAAATGGGATACGTGGTGAACCACAGAGCCTATAGAAGAAATAATTCAGTACATAAATCAAGGTAGAGGTTTGGCATATGTCTAGAATCCAGTGTTGGGTTGCGCGGCATAGAAAAGGCATAATTTTGCCCAATTTTGTCCCTTATCGCCCATCAAACTTTCTTCTTGTTCCATCATCCATTGTAGCTCATTTATAGCTTCAAAAGTTACCCAATTTACCTTCATTAACCTCCTGAATATGATCATAACAGACATTAGAGAATACAATGGTTTAGACTCATCAAAATTACTCGAGAATAAACACAACTCAAGCTTGGTTTGACTAGGTAACTCTTTAAGCCTTTCCTTTGATGTTTCACTCTTGAATTGATTGTAATGCACCTTAAACCACCTAAGAATGAGTATTAGAACACGAATACACCAATATCACTAATTATTCACATAATCACACTAAGTTATCCTCAAAACTAAGCTAACCGTGTATTGATAATAACACTTATGTGTATAAATACGCCTTAGATCATCACCCCACACTTAAAGCCTTGTCCTTACTTGAGAAACTCTTTAAATTAACCACCATTAAGGAAAAATCTTTCATCACTACTTTATGAAAGACACTTAAGCTAGAACTAAAACAACTAAATGAATAGAAAGTTCAATACTAGGTATGTCACATTTCAATTGAAATATCAATACTACTTCAAGAGTTCCTAGCCGCAAGAATTGACTCTACCAAGTTATGAAACTCATGAAGATTACTCAATAAAAGGATGATATAAGTCACCTATCCATCAGTAAATATACATCCTCACCATAACATAATCACCCATAGTCGCTTACAGATATGAAATTATCATAATAATGAATGCAAAAATCAATTTTCGCTCACTCACACAAAGAATTCACTCTCACAAAGAATTCACATTCCATATGAGATGAAACACAGGCTTGTCCTTAGTGCAGTTATCCACTAATATCGGAATATCAAAGCTCAAGATCAAGTAGGACTTAAAGAGTTGTAATATAGGCAAAGTGACGGGTAAGAACTATTCTGGGTAGTAATAGTGACTATCTTTCTAAGTTCTTTAATACACTACACTTTATATTAAACCTCATCTCCAACCAACCCATTTTCCATCACTTCTATTTTCCTACCTCCCTTATGTTTTGTTGTATCTCTTTAAGCTAGATTACACATTTTTAGTAGGGAGTATTTTCTATCAAAACATGTTTTTCTTTTGATCAATTTTTCTTTTCATTACACTACTCCCGTCCGGCAACACATAAAATTTTTAACACACCAAAAACTATTTCCTTGGGGGCATCGCTTTCACTTTTTCCTTCTTCAATTATACACTCCTTAACATCTTAATCTTTCAACTAAAGAACTTAGGAGTTTTGGATCAAACTATGATCAATTGAAAAAAAGGAATAAGCTACATATGAAGCTTCCAAAGAATAAGCTATAGGCTCAATGGGTCTAACTAAAGTCATGTAGAAAGGGTAGATAAAATAGGTATAAAACATGAAAATCAATGAAATGCCTATATCATCTCCTAAACATCATAATTATTTATTTATCTTTTCAAACACACCGGAAAAGTTCTAGACATCAATATGCAAACATAATATAAAAACAACCTCACTCTTACATAGCACATGTTTATATCAAGAAAGATCTCTATAGACTCTCAACCAAGCAATATGAAAAAAACAAAAATAAGCCAATATCATGCAAGAGTCAAATAAATGATCCTAGGTGTCTCAAAAATAGTCATTCAACTCATTACACATTATTTCACATTCAAAACCAACTCACATCATGTAATCATATATAGAACCTAGTAAGAGTATCTCTATTTATCGCTAATCAAAAGTTTTAAAATTACTTTTAAAAATAAAAAAAATACTATTTTCAAAGGGCTTTTCCTCGAAAATGAACCAAAAAAATTGAGGGGTGGGTGAAGTGTGCTTCTACAAGACAGACCAACAACAAGGACTGAAAATAAACAAAGATAAAATCTTTTTGTGTTTTTTAAAAATTTATTCAAAAAATTGCAAATCAATCAAAATGAAAACCCTATGGATCAGTTCACCTTTACCAAATCAAAAGATTTTCCACCCCACACTTAAATCATACTTTGTCCCCAAAGTATAAGAAATAAGGATTAGGAATACTCCCTGAGGCCTCTAGGCCTGACTAGTAGCATTTTATCCATCAAGGAGGTTTGGAGGTCCCCACACTTTATTTCTTGCATGCTCCCTAGCTAAGATCACAGTCACTCACACTTCCCTTCAACCTATCAACATAAAATAAAATCAAAACTAAATGAGATACTATGTAAAAACTAAAAAAAGAAAAATAACTACCTTAACTTGGGTTGCCTCCCAAGCAACGTCTGATTTACTATCGCAGCATGACTCATATCATAATTTATCATCCATATTCTCTATCCTTTTCTCCATCTCAGGGCTAATCTTTTTTTTTTTTGACCTATTGAGTGGTTACTCTCAAAGTCTGCAACTTTTCTTACACTCACCTTTCAAGGATTTCCTTTGATATTTTCAAGATTAGTCTTATTTGTTACTTTTAGCAACTCTATAAGAGTGTTCAAAGAGTCAATGAGAGGTTTTCTCTTCTACACCCCACACTCATCCACTTCTATCACTAAGATTATGCATAGATCTTTGTAGTGTGAGGGTGTGTTGAGTACTTTGTACACTCTGAAGATCACCTCTTCATCATTCAATCTCATCTTAAGTGTGTCCTCTCTAACATCTATCAATTCACCCCCGGTAGCGAAGAATGGATGTCCCAAATATAATTTTTACCCTATCAACTACATCATAGTAAAGAACAATAAAGTCAGTAGGAATAATAAACTTACTAACCTTGATGAGAACATCCTCTATAATTTCTTTAGGGATCACTCTAGTTCTGACTGCCATATGTGGCATAACTAAATAGGGCATTTGTTTTCCCAAACCCAATATTTTAAAAATAATAAGGTTCATCAAATTGATGCTTTCCCTCGAATCACTCAAAGCTTGGAAAACATCACTTTTACCAATTTGTATAAGAAGGGTGTAACTCCCAGGATCCTTAAGTTTCTTGGGCATCTTTCTAGTAACCACAGAACTATACTCTTTAGTTAGAATCTCAATATCGCACTGCCTTATTTTGTTTGTCACCACATCCTGTAAGTACTCAGCATACTTAGGCATTCCCTGCAAAACATCTGACAAAGGAAGGTTAATATGAAGTTCTCTAAATATGTCAAAGAACTTCTTGAAACAAACACCCTCTTTGTATTTTTTTAAGCTTTTGAGGTAGTGGTGGTGGTGGTCTATCTTGAGATTGCTCAACTAACTTTTCATTTAGGTACTCAGACTTCTCCTTTTTATCAGCTTCATTGGATTCAACTTGATTTTATAGTTTCTTAGGTTTGATCAATTATGCTTGCACCTCTTGATTTATCTTTAGAGGCACGCCAACAAAATTTCCACCACTCCTTAAAGTGATTTCTACCACTTGCTTTGGATTTTCTGTATCACTAGGTAAACCCTCTTAAAATCTTGAGTTTTGTTCTAAGCTTACTGGCCCATCTGTATATCTAGATTTTTCTATACTAGTTGTTGATTTTTTATTTCTACCACCATTTGTTATTGGATGGCTAGGATTTTTTTTAAAGTATCTTTTATATTGCTAGCTTGAGTGTTATTCTGAGTACCTTGCTTCTACTGAAACTTTGAGATTGATCTTGATAATTGCCCTATGAGTAGTTGGGCTGACTCTGCCAGTTACGTTGTAGGGATTTCTATTATTTTGAGTACCTCTTTGTGCATTACCCTCAAAATTCATAGACTTTGAATTTTCTCCACATAAATCTACAGAGTGACCACTATCACAACAAATTTCATACTATGTCTAACCTTGCTGAATTACATTAACCTAGTCCTGAGGTTAAGTCATATCCAACTTAATAAATTGAGTCATCATCTGGTTCTAATAGGAGGCAAACTGTGCAACCAATGCTGTGATATTATCTATCTTGATCATAATGACATGCTTCTTTACCATACTTTTAGATACCTTACCCTACCACTCTGTATTACCTTATGTAATACGACTGAGAAAAGTATAAAATTCATCATAGGTTTTCTCCAATGCCTGATCACCTGCAACTAAGTCTAGCAAAATTTTGTGTTATGGTCAAGTACTTTAACAAAAATATGAGCTAATACATTATTTGACTATTGGTGATGTGGGCAATCTCTAAGAAAAGACTTGAAACTCTCCTATGCAAGATCTGGCTTCTGCTTGAAACTTAGGATCTCACTCCTCAACCTTGCTATTTTCCAGAGGGAAAAAATAGGATAAGGAACTTCTTTGCCAATTTATCCCAAGTTTTGATTAAGTTGAAAGTTGTGTCTTCAACTATTTCTTTGCTTCTGCCAATAATTAGAATGGGTATAGAGTGAGCCTCACATAATATATGGATACACTAGTGGGAATAAATGTGTTATTGATCTCTAAAAAATTCTATAGATATATTGTGGATCTTTATATGACAAGCTGGTAAGTTGCTCGCTATTGTGCAACAATCGCATCATGTTTTTCTTAAGCTCAAATCAATCTCCTACATCTAGTTTATGGATACTAGAGGTCATGTTGGTTGTGACTGCGATTTGACTTCTCACACTATCCTATGGGCTATTTGTTCATCACCTATTACTGCAGGAATGGTCACTCCTTATAAAAATTATGAGATTGGGTAGAGAAGTGTCGGTTCTCTCCTCAACTTATGCAAGCATCACTCAAGTTATTGATATGGTTCAACCAAACCCATTTTCATTTCCATCTTACTTAGGGTTCAAACCTGTACCTACAAATTCAGTACCTAAGACCAAGTTGTCAACACTTATCAAACAAACTAGTAAAACTAAAAATTAAAAGGTAGCTAATTTTCAAGTCCTTAACAACGATACCAAAAACTTATTGCGTTCAATCACAGACGCAAGTGCACGTGGTTAAAAAAGTAGTAATGTGACTCTTGCAAGACAAATATTGATCCCATAGAGACTTTATGTTTAGAAAAATGGTCCAATTCTAGTATTACTAGTTAAGTTAAGCAAATATAATTTGCAACTGAAAGGAGTTTGAGTTTTGTTTTCTTATAAAATAAATAATAGAAATACCAATGATATGAAACTTGGATTGTAAACAATATATGAAGAATTTTATAGTTGAGGCATTTATTTCAAATTTATGCATAGCTATGGTTTCTAGCCGGTCTATGTGTTGATTATGATTATAGATTTACGAGGTTGATAGTATAACTTGGGTATGATCATCCTATATGTCATCTACCCAAATTAGTCTCACAACTACATTGTTGAGAAGGGATGTGAGTCTCCAATTCAAATGCAGTAAGTTATCTTCCTGTTTCATTAACCAAGTGGGGCGTTTAGCTATATATCTATGCTAACCATAAAGCATTCTTTAACAATTACTTTTAAATAAATTAAAGATATTATCCACACTTCGAACTTACTTCATTCTTTCTTTCCACTCCTATGGTCAATTCATTTTGGGAGTTAGGAGTATTCCAAAGTTCATGACTATTTAGAGTAGTAAAATAAGAATGCAAGAATAATTACATTGCTTGATAGACATATTAACCAACTAAAAAACCATAATAAAATCAATATTATTATAATGTCAAGATTAGAATGAGGTTGTTTAGATACTCATATTCATACAAAAAATCTCCATAGATGAATTCATAAATTTAAACTACAAGAAAGAAGAGTAAAAGAAGAAAAAACCCTAGTTTGAGCTCCTTGATGTCTGCTTCTCCTCTCCAATTCATGTAGCTCCAAAGATGAGGTAAAAGTTGATGATTAATCCTTTTAAATCCCAAATATTTTTTCCATAAGAATCCCCACATGAAATATAAGTATTGACAACTTTTCCCATAACTTAAAATAAGTAGAAAACTAAATCCTAGTCAGTTTAGGAGCGTGCGTGTTTTAATTTCATATTGTGGACTGTCATCACGTGTTACCCACTCCCTTGTAGATTTAAAAGATTTTTATATATCCTCCAAATCTTCCAAGACAAATCTCATAAGTATTGGGCATAAGTACCACACTTTTCTATTTAAACTAGGACTTGGGACCAACTTAGCCCACTTCTAGGAGTTATGCGCCACAGAGCTTGTAGCATGGGATAGGTGGCACACCGAGGATCCTGTATGCAATATATGTTAATATCTCAAAAAAGGTATAGGGTAAGCACATGTATGGGATCTAGTGTTGGTATGCGCAACACAGAGAAGGCATTACCTCGACACAAATTCACTCAATTTTTTCCCTTAACATCCGTCGAACTTGCTTCTTGTTCCATAATTAATTATAGATCATTTGAATCTTCAAAATTCACCCAATGCACATACATTAACCTCATTCATATGGACATAATAACCACTAGAGAATACATTGTCTTAGGCTCATCAAAATCACTCGAGAATAAGCACCACTCAAGCTTGGTTTGACAAGTTAACTCACCTAGCCTTGCCTTGGTTGTTTTTACTCTTGAATTGATTCAAATTCACCTTATACCTCCTAAAAATGAGGATTATAACACAAATACACCAATATAACTAATTATTCACATAAACACACTAAGTTATCCTCAAAACTAAGTTAAACAAACATTAATAATGACCCTTAAGTGTCAAAATAAGCCTAAGATCAGTCAACACATATTTATTAAGGTGTATCCCATGAAGGGAGTCATAAGATTTTGTAAGAGGGGTAGGCTCAACCCTCGGTACATTAGTCCTTTTGAGATTCTTGAGGATATCGGTCCAGTTACAACTAGTTAGCATTACCATTGAGTTTGTTGAGAGTTCATCTAGTATTCCATATTTCTATGCTCAAAAAGAATAATGGAAATGGAGATTATATCATTATAGTACTCAGTTCTATTAGATAAGGATTTGATTTATGAAGAGGAACTAGCGGCAATTCTACATTGAGATGTTCAAAAGTTAAGGACGATGGAAATTTATTTGGTGAAGGTCCAATAGAAGTATTTTTTAGCTAAGGAAGCCACTAGGGAAACCAAAAAAGACATGTGGGTACAAATAATTTCAATTGTTTGAGGATATAAGTACTCTCTTCTTTTCTTATTTTAGCCTATATTCTTATTTAGTCATTTGGGGATAAATAATAGGTAAATTGGTATTTGTTGTAATGACCTTTTTCATCATCTCATATAAGCCTCTCATTTAAAATTTCATGCTAAAATACTTCCTAAATTTGAATTTATAAAATTTAAGCTAGGCTAGTTTTAAATAAAATCTAAGCGAGGTGCGGTCTAGGGAAATCTAGGAATGTATTGGGTAAGTATGCTAGTTTTTGATTTGATACTTAGTTAGCTAAGATGATAAGAAACATGTAGGATTCTACATAATTAAATTTGGGTAAATAAAACTCCCATAATTGATCTTAGCATAAAGGGTATTATTTGGGATGCCTTAGAAAAAGTTGTGTTGTGAAAAAGGGGAATTATGGGCAAAATCGGTCATTTTTCTTCATCTATGTCGTACTATAGACATTCCTAAAAGAAAAAAAATATTCCATAGGACCCAATCAATGTGATCAATACTGCTATAGTAACATGTGTCGCTATAACAAGCGACAAAAATCACCTTTTTACTTTTAAAGTCTCCCCAAATGATTTATTTTTCTATAACATATTTTGGGGCAAGGGGGAGGTAATTTTGGATCATAATCATCAGCTAATCATAATTTTTCTTATTTAAGTTAAGGATTTCATCCCCGTTAACTAGTGAATCAATAATCTACTCTTAGGATTGCTAGTTTACATAATTTAGGGAGGGTTAAGGGCTGATTTTATTTGATTTTCTAGTGAAAGGGAGTAAGTTGGGTATAAAATCAATGGATTTTTGTTAAAAAAATGTTAATATACCCTAGTATGTCATGAACTAACTAAATCATCCATAAAATTGGTAGTTTTAGGTAAATTAAAGTAGAAAAGCCCTAGAACTGGGTGGGGGTGGGGGTGGGGGAAGGGGTGATCATGAACTTGTCCTTAGGGGTTGGATATTAGTTATAATACCAATTTGGTAGTACATTTCATTAATTATGTGTTTGTATTTATTTTTTAGACCGAGGTCAAGCAGAAATTGCACAAAAGGGAAAGGCTCTGACTTAGTGGAGTGATGCAAGCTTGGTTCAAGGTAAGTGATGGCATTGTATTTTAATCCAAGTTGTTCTATATGTGCATATTGACTACTTCTTAGTACATGTTGTTTGGTATAGTTTAATGAATTTATCGTGTTGTATAATTTTGACCTACCTTATTGTTAAATGAGGAATATCTCAGTATTTGAAAATTCTCTTGGCTTATTGGTGGAATAAGGCTGATAGAAATTTGTGTCTGGGGTTTTGGTACGTGAACAAAATTTGTCCCCTGTAGGTCATGACTAGAGGGTGGTTATGATAGCTGTAACATGTATGTATGAGGTTTAGGTGAGTTTGATAGTTCCATGAGTGAACCAAAGAATATATTTATATGTTTGAAATTGCTTAGCTTCTCTTGACTTACTTGACTTGGTTGTAAATAGCTTGACTTATTGATTGTAGTCCTAGGTTTCTTAAATGATACTTGTTATGCCAGATGTAAGTTAGAAGGACCATGGATCAACTTGTTGTACTACATCTTGGTTAAATATTTATATTCTCATCTTGGGTTTGCCAAATAACCCTACTAGTACACCATTATTCTTATGTGCTGATGGTATACCTTCTCTTACTTTTATTAAGCACAACACATATTTTAGTGACTCCTGCAGGACCTCATTTGTGACTCTAGCATGTGATCCATATTTCAGGGGTGATCAACTTATTTGGGATACCATGTAACCTTTCTTTTATGACATGGTCCTTAATTTTGACTTTATGCACTATTCTTTGGTTTTTAGGGTTGTATCCTATAATACCTCAGGTTTTTCATCCTTGGAAATTTCTGAACTTTTATCCTCATTGTCTAGACTATGACTTTTCCTATGAGTCATATGGAGTCTTGATTGGTCCTAGGGACCCAATGGTAACTGAATTAGTAAGTGTGTGACTAAGTTCTGCTCTAAGTATGAGTGGCTCACTAAGAGGTTTAAGGACTCGTTATGAGTCATTGGGTGCAAATCATAGGATGTTCAATGTTTAATCCAAATTGGTTCTGTGATGACTAGGCTGGACCCTATAAGTCGTAAGGTCCCATTATGAGTTGTATTAGGTAAGTCATAGGGTCAACAAATTATGAGTGACCTGCAGATAGTCTTGGCTATGACTCATGGTGATGAGTCGTAATGAGTCCCTATGAGTCGTATAGTGATTCATAGTCACTGACGACTAAATTTTAATTTTAATTAGGGGAACTTTGGATAATTTCCTCCTTACCCAATTAAAACCCTACATTCATAAGACACTTAAGAGGGGTTATTTATCATTCATAACATACTCATATAGTTCCAAATCTTTCTCTAGTCTCTCAAGCAACCATACTTAGGGTTTTTGGGAAGTAAGTCATCCAAGGGCTCAAAGGGTTGAATTTCTTTCATGAAACTTAGTATTTCAGGCATGTTACTATTTCTCAAAATATTAATTTGCTAAAAACATAAGTTTTAAAGTGTTGTTCATGCGATATTGATGTTGGATTTAAAAACATGGGTTGAGCGTTTTTGAATAACTGTTGTTTATGTGATGTTTTATGTTTGTCGTTGCATGGCTTATGTTTCAATGGTGGTTTTAAAATCATATTGATGCATGCAAATGGTGAATAAATTAAAGGATTGTGATTTTCCTAAATTTGTGACTTTTGAAACGGTTATGACCTGACCTCAACCTTTTATTGTGGAATTGGCTTTTGAATATTAAAAATATGCACATTGAACTACTCTTGAAATATTGTATAATGTGAAAGGTTAATGAAGCATAATGATTTTTAATTAAACCTTACGGGGTTGTGTAATTACCCAAGCTAATGTATAATTAAACCAAATAGGATTGTGATTTCCCCTAAGTGATGGTAATTAGTTGGCATGTTGACGTTACCTAGCAAGCATAGTTGGTATGATGATACCAACAATATATGCCTTAATGTATAATGTAGTTCAATGAATAAGAATGCGTGATAAATGATTTAATTAATCTTTAATAAGGGTTGATTAGCTGAGTCATAAAAGTTGAGGTCCTAAAGGATTGATACTGGAAACTACGATTACTGATGTGGGGGTTTGTATGACTGGGTGTTTCGAGTCCCCATTATTATTATTACATGATTTGGAGGTTCGAGTCACCTATATTAAATTATCTTGATTTGGTGCTCATTTCTCCGTTATATGTTGGGAGATTTGAGTCCCTTATAGTGTCTATATATTCCCTCTAGTTTGTGTGGACACACGCACTAGGGACCTACCAACTGGGGGAGAGCTAGGCCAATATAGATCCCGAGTGCCTTCTTTTGTGATGACGGTTAAGCTACAAAAGTCCAACTAAAGTTTTAAAGTGCAAGTTAAGCCTTATTTCTCTATTCCGGTATGCGATATATATATATATATATATTTGTGTATATGCATTTGATAATGTGCATTAGTTTAGAATGATTTTGAATTATTGATCACGACATTATGTTATCCTTATACCCGAGTTACATGCTAGTGTTCACCCCATTATCCATCTCCGAATACTGTATCCCCATGCGATGCAGGTACCAGAGATACTTTTACTTTTCCAGTGTAGAGTTATGTGGATAGGATTTTTTTTTCAGTTCATTGTGGTGAAGTAGTGAACTTTCATTCTTCGAAAGACTTGGACATTTCATTCGTCATTATCCTAGATTAGAATTAAGAGTTTTCATTATTATTAACATTATTATTTTCATTGTCATCTCTCAAAATTGGGTACATGTCCTGACCAAGACTGGGTTTTGATTCTTTTATTAGAAGGCTTTGTTGGATTACTGTGGACTAGGGCAATAGTGGTTGGTTGTTTTGGCCGGTTACTGGTTATCAGTCATAGACTTATCTTATATTCTTTAATCTTACCTTGTTCTATCTTGTTATATGTTTAGATTTTATACAACGTAGGAGATGTTGTGTTCAGTCCATATAAGGACTTGATATGCCCATCACGACGAGGACTTGGTTTGGATCATGAAAAAGATAGTATCAGAGCCTAGGTTTGGAGTCACTAGGTGTTTAACAATGTCGTGTTAAGCAGAGTCTCTTTTTTTAGTATGTTGTGTGCCACACTTATAAGGGAAAGGCTATGAGGCATTTAGGAATATTTCCCTTTTCTTGTTTCTCTATTTCAAGTTATAGAGTCTAAGGTCTTAAATCTCCTCTAATTCTCGTATGTTCACTTTTTAGATCATGCTTTCTAGTAGATCTGATGCTCGTGGAAACTCTTTTTATCTTATCTGAGGAAATATGGATAGAGCTCATCCTACTCTAGGAGTTCAGACCCGGTCTAGGGTCGCTGCTTCTGATTGCCTTGATGGAGCTCCCCCGATTCCCCCTATCCCTCCTCAAGAATTGCAAGATAGCATGACTAATGTTGAGTTTTGTCAGTCAGTTCACTTGCTTACCCAGTTGGTGGCCTCCCAAACTGAACGTGTTGCTTTTGTTGCTTTATCTTCTAAGGCCACTAGAGTTGACCAATTTATAAGGTTGAGTCCTCCTATTTTCACTGGTTCTAAAGTTGAGGAAGATTCTTAAAATTTTATTGATGAGATAGAAAAGATCTTCTATGTGATACATGCTACTAATGTAGAGGGTGCAGAGTTTGCAACTTATCAGTTGAAGGATGTAGCATATCAATAGTATGAAGAGTGGGAGCAACATAAGGGCAATGATGTCGAGCCCACTTTGTGGGATGATTTCTCTAGTGCTTTTCTTAATCGCTTATTTCCTTAGAAGTTGAGGGAGGCGAGGGCTGAGGAACTTATTAATTTTAAGCAAGGCAGGATAATAGTAAATGAGAATACCTTGAATTTTCATCAGCTGTCATGTTATGCTCCAGAGTTGATGTCTAGCATGAGGCTAGAATAAGGAAGTTTGCCTTTGGGTTATCTCATGAGTTGATTTTGGAGAGCAAGACTACTTTTTTAAACAAGGATATGGACATGTCTAATCTTGTGGTGTATATGCAACAAGTGGAAAAGGAAAAGAAAAAGTAAGTGGCTTTGAGTAAATCGCAGAGTAAGAGGTTCTAATATTTAGATATGGGTGGAGGTCTGCTGTAGAGTGGTAGAGATGGTGGAATGCGGTCTAAGAAGAAGTGTGGAAATTCTAGTTCTTACTCTACGGCTAGTGCTCCTTTTCTAAAGCTATTGGATGATCATTGTTCTTAGTGTGATAGTAGGTTTTGAGCACTAGGATCCCAACCTTAGGCTAGTACAACTCAGTCGGCTCCATTATATCCTCTTGTAGATTTTGTTGTCACGTGCATCGTGGTGTTTATGAAGAAGGGAGGAATAAATATTTTAAATATGGGAAGATTGTCAATATGCAGACAAATTGTACTTCTAGGGCTGCTTCTGGGGAAAATCGGATTCCTGTTGCTACTTCATCAGTTCATACGCCAAAGGGTGCTACTTTTGTTTATCGCTCTAACACTGGTCGGAACAGTCTGTATGCTCTTGCCCCCCGCCAAGATTATAAAGTATCCCCTGTTGTTGTTACTTTTATGCTTAAACTTTTCTCTCGTGATGTATATTGTCTACTTGATTTGGGTCTACCCTCTCTTATGTGGCTATCCATTTTGATTTTGATCCTAGATATATTTCAGACCTCTTTTCTGTGTCCATCCCTATGGGTGACTCCATTGTGTCTAGAAGGGTTATAGGGGTTGTGTGATGTTAGACTATGTTAAGGAGACATTGGTAGAACTGATAGAGTTGGACATATTTGAATTTGATGTGATTTTGGGTATGGATTGGTTGCATTCATGATATGCGTCTCTTGATTGTTGAACCTAAAAGGTAAGTTTCTAGTTCCCTATTGAGCCACTGATCGAGTGGGAAGGTAGCTCCCTAGTAGCTAAGGAAAGGTTTATTTCGTATCTTAGAGTCTAGAAATTAGTTTCTAAAGGGTTCCTCTATTATTTAGTATATGTTAAGGATTCTAGATCTGAAGGTCCTTTGTAGACTGTCCTTGTGGTCTGTGAATTTCTTGAGGTGTTTTCTGATGATCTTCTTAGTATTTCTCTCGATAGGGAAATTAATTTTGGGGTTGTTCTTCGTATAAAAACTCATCCTATTTTCATCCTTACAAAATAACCTCGATTATGTTGAAAGAACTCAAGGAGAAGTTGAAAGATCTTCTAGATAAGGGTTTTATCTGCCCTAGTGTATCTCTGTGGGGTGCTCCTATTCTTTTTACATGTAAGAAGAATGGGTTCCTTCGGATATGTATTGATTATCACTAATTAAATATGGTAACTGTGAAGAATAAGTATCCCTTTCTTTGGATTGATGATCTGTTAGATCATCTTTAGGGTGCTAAGTTCTTTTCTAAGATTGACCTTCGATCTGGTGATCATCAGTTGAAGATTAGAGAGGTGGATATCCCTAAGATTTCTTTCCGAACTCTGTATGGTCATTTTGAGTTTTTGGTAATGTCCTTTGGTTTGACAAATACCTAGACTATATTTATTAATTTTATGAATCATGTTTTATGTTAGTTCTTAGATTTGTTTGTAATTGTCTTTATTGATGATGTTTTGGTGTATTCCAAAAGTGAGGCGGATCATTTTGATCACCTCCACCTTGTGTTGCAAACCTTGAAAGATTAGCGTTTATATGCAAAGTTCTCAAAGTGTAAGTTCTGGTTAAATACTGTGACTTATCTGGGACATATTATTTCTACTGAAGAGATCATGGTAGATATACAAAAGGTTTTGGTGGTTAAAAAGTGGCCTAGACATACAACTCCAATCGACATTTAAAGCTTATTAGGTTTATCCAGTTAATATAGAAGATTTGAGAAAAAAATTTCTTCTATTGCGGCTCCATTAATGAAGTTGACTTAGAAGTAGGTAAAATTCATGGTCTGATGCTTATGAGGGTAGTTTCGATAAGTTGAAGGATAAGTTAACTTCAACTCTGGTCTTGACTTTGCATGAGGGCACTGATGGTTTTGTTGTCTATTATGGTCGCCCTGGGTTGGATTGGTCCATGTGTTGATGCAATATGGCAAGGTAATTACTTATGCTTCTAGACAGTTAAAGCTCATAAGAAGAATTACCTGACTCATAATTTAGAATTATTAGCTATGATGTTTGCATTGAAGATCTGGCGACATTATTTGTATGGGGTCCATGTTGATATTTATTCTGATCATAAGAGACTACAATATGTGTTCAATTAGAAGGAACTAAGCTCAGGAAAATGAGATGGCTTGAGTTTCTCAAGGACTATGACATGAGTCTTCTATATCATCCATGTAAAGCTAATATGGTTGTTAATTCTCTTTACAGGTTGTCCATGGGAAGCTTATCTCATGTGGATAAAGAGAAGTGGGATTTAGTGAAAGATATTCACCGTTTAGCTAATTTGGGAGTCCGTCTCTTGGATTTTAAGGATGGTGGTGTGATTGTTCAAGAAGTGGCAAAGTCATCTCTTGGTGTGCAGGTAAAAGAGAAATAGATGTTGGGACCTATTTTGATGCAAATTTAGAATGATGTAAGTTGGTAAAAGGTGATGATTTTCAAGATCGGTGGTGATGGTATCTGATATTGGGTATATTTATGCATTCTAGCGTTGTTATGTTATCTTATTAAGCCTTGTTTTGAGGATAATTCATGTTTTTTATGTGTGATGATGTTATAAAGAAGAAGATAAGTGTTCAAGGATGTGATTACAATGTTTAGAAGTGTTTTTGAACAAGTGTGGGTTCAAATTGATCATTTAGAGTCTAGACGAGAAAACTAGTTTTACTAGCTTGAGCTAGGTGATGTTCTAGTCTATCGCATTGGATTCTAATGTGTTGAATGAGTTCCTATTAGTTTTATTGTTAAATTATGAGTGGAACAACCTGTTTTTCATGTGCAAATTTTAATTGAGTCAAGTCGAAAGCCAAAACAAAAGGTTAAATAATAAGCGAGAAAGCTTTTCTTGCTCATCGTTGCGGAAGTTGTGATGTGTTGCACTCTAAAACTTGGTGTTTGATCATGTAGGGTGCTTGAGGTATTAAAGTTGATAAATTAATGTGGAACAAGTTGTATAGTTGGCGAACACAAGTCCCCATGGGATTGATATTGGGCTTTCTTGAAGGCAACTTTATTACTTGGTAGACCACTTACACTTGCGTGTGCACTATCAAGTTTTTGGCGCCATTTCCGGGGACTTATAAATTGGCAACTATCTTATTTTTAGTTTAGATATATTGAGTTGTAAATAGTTTTTGTTTTTTTATTTTTTTTATTTTCTTTATTTCTATTTTTATCATTCTTAAGATGTAAGTCTGGGATAGATGGTTTTTGAGGGATGATGATTCCTGTCATTTTTGTGGAGGAGCCCTCCATGAGGATTTTTGTCTAAAGTTTGATCCAAGCATTTTTAGGGGACCTTCTTGTTGCCGACCTATGTAGCAGACCAGAAGTTGGTGTGTGGATTGTGGAAATATGTATCATTCTGCAGACATATGTGGTTTTAATCCTGATTCAGTCATGTTTGTGGGGAATGCTCAAAAGACAATTAAGGAGATACCACCAAGACCATCTCCACAGAGGATTAGAAAACCAATGAAGGATTTTAGCCAATTTATAGAGCAAACACAAGAATCATAGTTACTCAACTGTCATTTTTCTTTTGAGACTGCAATTAAGAAGGTGAATATGAGTGAGGGCGTTATTTATAGTGTAAATTTTGAAGTGGGCTTGATTAGGCCTCATTCAAAGCACTTTTCTACATTATTTTTAGATGATGTATTGTCTGTGGAATCATCTGAAATAGTGGGAGAGTGTGAAGATGAGAAAAAAAAATCCTATATTCTTAATTTTATGTGAGAAAAGCAACATAAAAACACACCTCACTTCAGGGCTGAGTGGGTTACCATGAACAATATATTTCTCGGTTCCTTGATCCTTGTACCACCCCTATATAAGCGAAGCAAAAAGATGGATGCAAAGTTGGAGGTAAAATTCATATCCTCAAGGTGGAGGAAAAAGTTGATATGGGTCGTGCCGCGACACTAAATTAGATGCTTCTTGGGAGGCAACCCAAGTTAAGTAGGTATTATTTTTTGTATTTTAGATTATTTTTATTCACGTAGTTTTTGGTTTTGTTGAGTCACAAGTTGATGAGAAGTATGAGTACCGAAAAAACTGAGGTAAGGAGCATGACAAAGACTAAGTGTGGGGTCCTCGGACCCCGTGATGTGTAAAGATGCTCCTAGAGGCCTTAGGGAATATTTCTATCTCTAACTTTAAAATTCACTTTGGGGACAAAGTAATTTTTTAAGTATGGGGTAGGGAAATTCCCAATTTTAGGGTAGATTTAAATTATTTTTTTCAGGTATAAATGAGATTCTTGTGGGTGCTATTTTTAACTGCATGGTGCAAGTGTTTTTGTTTCCATGAGTATGTTGATTTTGTGAATTGCTACTTTCTAGATTCCTAGGCTCATGTTTGTGACTCGCGTACTTATGGTTTAAATTTGAATTCATGCTATTATCGGTTGAGAGTCTATGATGATCCTATGTGAGTCAAGAATGTGCCATATATGTGTAAGGTTTTTGTATATTCCTTGTTTCATTTGATGCTAGAACTTTCCTGTTCTGTGTACGAAATGAAATAAAGAACCTGGGTTTAGGAGATGATTTAGGCATTTCTTTAATAGCTTTGTTTTATACCTTGTTTTGACATACCTTTGTGTATTACCGTAGTTAGCCCCTTTGAGCCTTTAGCTTTTGCTTTGGCAGCCGCATATTTAGCCTAATCTCTTCTTTGATAAACCTTACATTTAATTCGAAAGATCCTAAGCACTTTAGTGTAAAATTATTGGAGTGAGGAGTGTAAAACAATAATAAGAGGAGAAGAGGTGAAAGTGAAGCCTTAAAGTGTTAGTCATTGGTGTGTGAAAATTGTTGTTGTTGGGAGATAGATAAATTTGTGCTTAAAGAAATTCCTAATGTTAACCCAATTGTGTTACAATGAATCTATTTTGGCCCTATTCCTTCTTGGACATTATGCACCTTAACTAAGGGAAATCGCTTAAGTTGAGGGTGGCTATCATAGGGATGCGTAGCATAAAGTGGGTGCAAAAAAGGGTAAAATTGAAAGCTATGTACTTAGAATACTCCCACTATAGTGTTATGAATGAGCTTAAATGAGGTAGAGAGGTGCTATTTAGTTGTTGGAGATTGGTTTTAATCGTATAATGTGATGTATTAAAGCGCTTAGGGAAGATAGTCACTATTCTTGGCCAAAAAAGCTCCTACCCATCCCTTAACCAACATTATAACCATTAGAGACCTATGTGATCTTAAGTTTTATCATTCTGATATTAGCGGAGTACTACACTAAGGGAAAGCCTATGGTTCATTATGTGTAACTTATGAATACCTTGTGAAAGTAAGCGTAAATTGATTTTTGTACCCATCTTGTTCTAATTGCATTATTATGAGTGACTATAGGTAACTCTCTTGATGTGAGGGGAACATGTTTGATAACTGCGAATGATTTGTATGATGTCTTCTATTGATTAATAAGAGTGAGTTTGCCACATGTTGAGTCTATTCATGAGGCTAGGATAATTTGGAGTAGTGTTCTTGAAATTATCAATTGGATACATAACATGCTTAGTGTAGAAACTTGCATTTTGTGTAGTCATTATAGTATTAACTTGAGAGTCTTGTAGTAGTAGAAGTGTAGAATCACCTTATCTTATGATGCTTAGAGTTAAGAGTTGTTCGAGGACGAACAAGGCTTTAAGTGAGGGGTGGTGATGTTGGGTATAATTATGCATTCTAGCATTGTTGTGCTAGCTTATTAATCCTTATTTAGAGGATAATTCATGTGATTTATGTTTGCTGATGTTATAAATAAGCATATAAGTGTTCAAGTATGTGATTACAATGTTTAAAAGTGTTTTCGAACAAGTGTGGGTTCAAATTGTTCATTTAGAGTCTAGAAGAGAAAACTAGTTTTACTAGCTTGAGTTAGGTGATGTTCTAGTCTATCGCGTTGGATTCTAATGTGTTGATTGAGTTCCTATTGGTTTATAGTGAAATTTTGAGTGGAACAACTTATTTGTCATGTGCAAAGTGATTGAGTCAAGTCGAGAGACAAAGCAAAAGGTTAAAGATTAAACGAGCAAGCCTAGTCTAAGATCATGTTTCTTGCTCATCGTTGTGGAAGTTGTGATGTGTTAAACTCTAATACATGGTGTTTGATCATGTAGTGTTCTTGAGGGATTAAAGTTGATGATAAATTGATGTGGAACAAATTGGATAGTTGGAGAAAACAAGTCCCTGTGGGATCGATATTCGTCTTTCTTAAAGGCCACTATATTACTTGGTAGACCACATACACTTACGTGTGCACTATCAGTATCTTGCAGTACCAAGGTAGTGTATGTGTTTCCGATGTTGATGCATTGTGAGGAGGAATTTTTGGATGAAGCTCACGAGTCGTATTATACTATTTATCCTGGTTCGATGAAAATATATCATGATCTTAAGGAGATTTATTGGTGGAATAATATAAAGAGGGATGTGGCCAATTTTGTGGCTAAGTTCATGGAATGCCATCAAGTGAAGGCAGAGCACTTGAGGCCCGGTGGGTTGACCCAAGAGATTAAGCTGCCGGTGTGGAAATGAGAGATAATTAATATGGATTTTGTTACTGTTCTTTTGCAGTCTCTCCAGAAATTTTATTCAATTTGGATCATCGTGGATAGGATGACTAAGTCTGCTCACTTCTTGCCAGTAAGGACTAATTTTTCTTCTTAGGATTATGCCAAGTTGTTCATTGAGGAGATCGTGAAGTTGCTTGGTACTCCATTTTCTATCTTATCTGATCAGTGTACTCAGTTCTCATATAACTTTTAGAGGTTATTTCAGAGAGGTTTAGGGACTAAGGTAACCCTTAGTAATGCTTTCCACCTGCAGACGGATGGGCAAATAAAAAGGACAATTTAGACCTTGGAAGATATGCTTCGGTCTTGTGTATGTGATTGTTGTGGAATTTGGGTTGACCACTTGCCTCTCATAGAATTTACCTACAACAATTATTACCATTCTAACATTGGTATGGCCTTGTTTGAGGCCTTATATAGTAGGAGGTGTAGGTCTCCTATTGGGTGGTTTGAGGTTGGTGAAAATAAGTTTTTTGTCCCTAATTTGGTTCACCAAGCCATGGAGAAAGTAAAAGTGATTTGGGATAGACTTAAGGCCACCTAGATTCTCTAAGAGTCCTATGCGAATGTGAGGTGAAGGGAGTTATAGTTCAGTGTTAGTGATTGGGTGTTCGTAAAAGTTTCTCTCATAAAGGGAATGATGCAGTTTGGTAAGAAAAAAAAGCTTAATCCCCGTTATGTTGGCCCGTACTTTATTTTTAAGAGGGTTGGTAATGTTACATATGAATTGGAGTTGCCTTCTAGTTTGAGCTTTATTCATTCGGTGTTTCATATTGTGATGTTGAGAAAGTGTGTGGGTGATCCTTTGATGGTTATTTCTTGGAGAAGGTGGGTATTTCAGATTCCTTATCCTATGAGAAAGTATCGATCGAGATTTTGGATCGGAAAGTCCACTAGTTGTGGACAAAGGATGTGGCTTCGATAAAGGTTCGTTGGAGGAACCAAAAGGTTGAATAAGCTACTTGGGAAGACGAGGAGGACATTAAATCCAAGTACCTATTTTTGCTCCCCATTTTAGATAATCGTGCTAGAGGTATGTGTATTTCTTAACATTTTTGTTTTCTATCTTTGTTAAAGTGAAGTGTAGTTATATTTGGAGTCAAATTGTGCTAATAAATGCCTTTTCCTATCATTCAAAGAAAAATGATCCTAAGGGGGGGAGTAAGTAATGCCCCGAGTTTTTTGTCCTTGGAAATTTCTAAAATTTTATCCTCACTGTTCTGACTATGACTTCCCCTACGAGTCGTAGAGAGTCTTGATAGGTCCTAGGTAACCAATCGTAACCAAATAAGTAAGTGTCTGAATAAGTTCTGCTCTGAGTACAAGTCTCTTAATAAGAGACATAAGGACTCCTTACGAATCGCTGGGTACAAATCGTAAGATGTCCAGTGTTTACCCTAAATGGGTTTTGTGTTGACTATGTTAGGACCCTACAAGTCGTAAGGTCCCATTATGAGTTATATTATTTGAGTTATAAGGTTAAAATATTGTGAGTGCCCTAGAGACTGTCATGGCTATGACTCATGGTGATGAGTCATAACGAGTCCCTACGAGTTGTATAGTTACCGTAGTCACTAGCGACTAAATATTAGTTTTAAATTGTGGGCACTTTGAACAATTCCCTCCTTACCCAATTAAAACCCCATGTTCATAAGGCACTTAAGATGGGTTATTTCTCATTCATAACGTACTCAAACACTTTCAAAGCTCTCTCAAGTCTCTTAAGCAACCATACTTAGGATTTCAAAGAAGTAGGTCATTCAAGAACTCAAAGGGTTGAATTCTTTCCATGAAACTTGGTATTTCAGGCATGTTACTCGTTCCCTAAATGTTAATTTTCTAGAAACAATAGTTTTAAAGTGTTGTTCATACTGTATTGATGTTTCATATTTGTCTCTACATGGCTTATGTTTAAATGGTGGTTTTAAAATCAAATTGATACATGGGAATGCTGAATAAATTAAGGGATTGTGATTTCCCTAAACATGTGACTTTTGAAGTGGTTATGACCAGACATCAACCCCCTATTGTGGAATATAAAAAATATGCACATTGAACTACTCTTGAACTATTGTATAATGTGAAAGGTTAATGAAGCATGATGACTTTTAATTGAACCTTATGGGGTTGTGTAATTCCCCAAGCTAATGTATAATTGAACCAAAGGAAATTGTGTTTTCCCCCAAGTGATGGCAATAGGTGTGGCATGTTGATGTTACTTTGCAAGTGTAGCTGGTATGACGATACCAACAATGTATACCTTAATGTATAATATGGTTCAATGAATGGGAATGTGTGATAAATAATTTAATTGGGCTTTAATGAGGGTTTTGTAGCTGAGTCATGAAAGTTGACATCCCGAGGAACCAATACTGCAAACCACGATTGCCGATGCAGGGGTCTATATGATCGGGTGGTTCGAGTCCCCCTTATTATTATCACATGATTAGGAGATTCGAGTCCCCCATATTATATTACATGATTTAGTGCTCGTGTTACCCTGATATGTCGGGAGGTTTAAGTCCCCTATAGTGCACAGTATACCCTCTGTTTCGTACGGCCACACGCACTAGGGCCCTACCAGCTGGGGGAGAGCTGAGCCTATATAGCCTATGGGTGCCTACTTATATGATGATGGTAGAGCTACACAATTCATGCAAAAGTTTTAATGTTTTTGTTAAGCCTTGTTTCCCCATCTCAACATGTGATATGTATATATATGTGTGCGTGTCTGTATGTGTGTGTGTGTGTATGTATATGCATTTGATCATGTGCATTAATTTTAAATGATTTTGAATTGTTGATCACGATATTATGTTATCCTTATACTTGAGTTACATGCTAGTGTTCACCCTACTAACCGTCTCTAGACGCTGTATCCCCACGCGATGCAGGTACTGGAGATTCACCTCACTAACCGTCTTTAGATGTTGTATCCCTATGCGATGCAGGTACCTAAGATACCATTACTTTTCCTGTGCAGAGTTAAGTGAATCGGCTCGGTTCGTTAGTTCGTTGTGGTGAAGTGGTGAGCTTCCATTCTCCGCATGACTTGGACATTTCATCCGTCATTATCCTAGATTAGAATTAAGAGTTTTTATTATCATTAACATTATCATTTTTATTGTCATCTGTCAGAGTCGAGGACATGTCCTGACCAAGATTGGATTTTGATTCTTTTGTTACAAGGCTTTGTTGGATTACTGTGGACTTGGTGGTTGTAGGTCGGTTGTTTTGGCCAATTGCTGGTTATCGATCATAGACTTATCCTATATTCTTTAATATTACCTTTTGCTATCTTGTTATATGTTTAAATTTCATCCGATGTTGGGGATGTTGTGTTCGCTTGTTAGGTGTAGGGGGTGGTATCCTACCCATATGGGACTTGAGATTTCTGTAACATCCAGGCCCTGGTTCGGGTCGTGACATATCCCCTTCTTGACATTCTTAATATGTTTTGGTACACAAAATTTTTGGTTCTAGGGGTGTTTTCATTTTAATACTTATTTCTACTTTTTTGAGTTGTCTAGATCGGGTAATCTTTATACTATTAATGAGATAGTTTTATTCTTTTTCCTCTAAGTATTGGTTAATTCTTTTGAGGTTATTAGTTCTCCCTTTGTAAAATGGGGTGGCTGTCGCTTACGTCCAATTGGATCGTGACAAGTAACCTGAACTATACAAATATTCTTAATCCTCAGACTGGGAAATTACTTTAAATTAGAAAGGATCCATAGGTTTCTATCCCCATAATGTCTTTGGCATTCCATAATGTTGTTCCAAGGGCTACATGAACTGAATAGGAAGTTAACATGTTGAACATATGGGAAGAACTATAACTTGCCATGTAGGAAAGTTCTCCTATGGATGGCCAAAATTAGATGAATTAAGAATACAAATCCCTAAACAATGCAGTATCAAAAGGGATTGCAAGATTGGCTATCTAAGGAATAAATATGTTTTGATAAGGTTAAACCTCATGGAGGATTTTTTTAATATACAGCCAAAGAGTGCCTACTATATTTCATTGAGGGATGGTAATTCATACCAAATAGTGATGTGTGAGCTAATGCTAACTCATTTGAGGCTTTTAACTAAGAATAATTACAAAGTCTTAAGGAACTTTTGTCGTTTTTGATTGATTTATGTTTGATTTTGCAGTAGAAGCTAATATGATAGAGAACCAACAAGAATGGAAGAAAAGGAGTTGAAATCAGAAGTAGATAGAGGAAAAAGTATGGCTGACGACTTTCATGATAAGTCGTCAGCCTTGTGATAAGCTATTAGATTCATCGTCAGCCATAGACAGAGAATTGGCCTAAGATTGAAAGTTGTGATGACATTTTGTGATAGGTCATCAAGGATCTGATAAGCCGTCAAGAATGCTGTCAACCTAAGGCAGCACATGATAACTGAAGAAGAGACTTGACAACATTTTGTGATAGGTCGTCAAGGAGCTGATAGGGCGTCACTTTTTGTCGTCAGTGATAGGCAGCAAGTACCAAAAGCATAAAGAAAGCTGATGACATTTGTGATAAGTCGGCATCCTCCTGATTGGCTATCACAAATGGTGTCACCTAATCCAAAGAATTTCAGCATTTTATCATTTTGTTTCCATAATTAGGGTGAACTATTTAAAGCCTTGTTTAGGGTTTTATTGAGAGTTCCGAACCTGGAGTTTGGAGACATGATACTTTGATATTTTCTCTCTATAACTTCTTGGCTTGAAAGAGCAATTACTTTAAAGAGAATTTAATTATTATTTTGGGATTTCCTTTGTGATTTATTCAGAGAATCTCTAGTTTCTATTCATCTTGTGGTAAGTTTATCTTTCAAAGCATGAATTCATCTAGTTGCTTCGATTATTATGTCAAAAGGTGGTAGGACTTCTTGATAATTCTAATGTTTTAATTATTGTTTGTTGGTTGCAAACGATAGATAACACCTGCTTTGATTTGTTTGAGAAAGAAATCAAATAGTGGGAAGTAAATTATCAATATGAACTTGGAAACACTAAACTTTCGTTTAATAATTAGCGTTGTAACAAGGTTGGTTAACCTGAGGTAAAATCTGGGCAGTGAATATAAATTCCCTAAGTCCGAGAGGATTAGGTAATTTAATGCTTAAGTAGGTTGAGAGACATTTAAGCATAACTTCAATAAAGATAACTTGTTGTCCTACCTACCATGGGAATCATGAACCACTAGTAGCATCTGTCAAGTACCAAAATCCCTAGTGAACATAATTCTATTTTTTCCATAAACTCTTGATTACAAGATGAATCTAAGGTGACGAAAAATTATTTGCTAATCTCCAAAACCCCCATTTTATCTTTTCGTGCCAGTTGTTTGAATTCAACTTGTAGCTATAGTTTCAAATTAGTTTAATCACCACTCACATTGTTCCCTATGGATTCGACCCCGACTCCAAAGTTGGGTAAATATATTGACGACGACCGCCTTGCACTAAATTGATGTGTAAGTTGAGCGTTATCAATTACTTCCTCTAATCTTTGATGCAAAGTTCAATGTGAATGAAGAAACAACTCAAGCAATGGCATGGATTTCTTTCTCGGATCTATTGCCTACTATTTTTTGAAGGAGTCTATTTTCTCTATTGTAGCATCTATTGGAAGCCTCTACATCTAGACATGGCAACTATTAACAAAATGCGGTCGAGTTGTGAAAGGGTAAAAGTACAAGTAAACTTAGTAGACCAATTACCAGATTTTGTATGGATTGAGGTTTTTAGTAGGAATAAAAGTGAGGCTAGAGTTGAAGAAAAATTCATAAATATCCATCCAGAATTGAAAGAAAAATAACTGCTAGTTAAAAATTTAAAGAAAATATAGGTAAGGGTACAAAGCAAGGATTTGAGAAGGTGGATTCCCACACACAGAAGATTGAAAGAGAGACAGATTAAGTACTATCTAGTGAAGATTTTTTACCTCAAGTTAAAGGGATAGACACAAAAAATATTTTTGAAGCTCTAGTAAATGAAGAACATGGAGATGAAAAGGAAGAGAAACTGACAGTAAAGTCTAACATGTTTGAGCATACAGATGCAATCAACAAGTTACAAACATGCATAATACTTAACTGGAGAAATTTTTTTAATACAACAACAACAAAAGAGTGATAATTGTTTCCTTCCAAATATTTATAATACACAATTGGATAAAAGTGACGGGACGAGGAAGAAGTCAGCAGAAAGTAGTTTGGTAATAAACTTGCATTCAATAGAGAATGTCTTGCAAAGTAATCAATGTTATACACCAAGAAATGAGTAGGAGACAGCTGTGAACAATATTAATGGGGAGAATCAATAACTTGTTAAAAGATTAGCTAGGAGAACATGCAAAATGTTAATTTAATGGATAAAGAAAAATCATCTTCAGCCCTGGCTAATGTTTAATTTTTGAAACCTTTGAATGCAGACAATACCAATGCCTTTGAGACAACATTAGATAACCTGGAGAGCTTCCCACCTATAATGCAGAAGAAGTTATTAGAGTTGACTGAGCCACCTAATAAACTGCAAAGATCTACCCTATAACAAGCTATTACTGATAAGTTACCAATGAGAAAGTTGCATGATATTATATCTCATCAAATCTAAGATACACAGGTACATAGAACAATTATGAATACTAATAAAGATAAGGTGGAGGAAAAATAGGAATAAGATAATCAATAAAATCTAGAAAAGGTTCTAAAAGAAGTTGACCTATAAGTGTGAAAGGGAATAAGGGAAGAGATAAATCATAATCATAAAACCGTACGCAGGTGATGCCTAAAAGAGGTATAAAACTAATTTTTAGATAATATTGAAAGCCTTATTCTGGAATATTAGATTTGCAAGAACTCAACATTCATTTCGTAGAATACAAATGTTACATAGACACCATCAATTTAGCATTCTTGCTTTGATGGAGACTTTTCAAAATGCAAGTCAATTGCATAGATACAAATGGAAGTTGGGGATGTCCTATGACAACTTCAATAAAAATGGTAAGATATCAATTTTTGTGCAAGAAAATATTTTGGTAGGGGTGTTAGCAAACTCTAAGCAACAAATTTCTTTAGAGATTTGATTTCAAGGTAGTAGTTATTTAGTGATTGTTACAACTATTTATGCTAAGTGTGAAGCTAAAAATAGACTGAACTTATAGGCTAATATTTATTCTCTGAGTTATAATATGAGAGTACCTTACTTAGTTGGGAATTTTGATGTAATCTTGATGCAAAGAAGAAGATTGAGGATTACTTATTTATCCTGAGGAATATGATAATTTTGCATTTTGCATTATTTCCTGCCAACTTTTTGAGATTAATATTAAGAGTAGTCTTTTACTTGGTGGAATGGAAGGACTGATGAAGAGTCTATCTTCAAATGACTAGACAAATGTCTAGTCAACTAAGACTTACTTGGTTTTATGATAATGCGAACATGGAGAATCTTGCTAGAACTAGGTCAAACCATATACTTCTTTTGTTATTAAATCTTTTATATTTTTGAAGTTTTGGGTGGAGGAAAATGATTTTAAAATATGGTGAAAAAGGCTTGGGATTCCATTCATGATGACGATAATTTCATAAACCTGAAGCTAAAAATAAAGATGACCAAAATTGCCTTATCAGGATGGAGTAAAGATACATTTGGATATATTTTTAAGAATCTGATCATCAAAGAGGACATTGTTAGAATTACATCATCTCTTTTTTAAGAATTTCCTTCTGTAGAAAAATAAGAATGTATTTAAGAAGGCCCAAACTGAGCTAATTAAGTATATGAAGTATGAAAAGGAATATTAGAGGTAAAAGGCTGGGATTTAGTAGTTCTCTAAGGGGACAAAACTATTAGATTTTTTCAGAGTACAGCGAAAGCTAGAAGAAAAAGATTGACTATGAATATGATAAAGAATAGTGGTGAATGGGAGAAGGCAGTCAATAAGTTGCAGATGAAGCAATCTCTTTCTTTTAGAGACAATTTACTAGAGATATTAATAAAATGTATTTATCTTTGCTGAAACATGTTCCTACGCCAATCACTAATAAAGAGAACATATTTCATAACAACAAGTGTTTCACTGATAAAGTTAGAGATGTTGTTTTTACTCCTAATAAGGATAATGCTTGTGGTCCTAATGATTTTAATTGTGCTTTCTTTCAAAGTTGTTGGAGAATTGTTGGAAAAGATATGCGTAGGGCGGTGAATGCTTTTTTGAAGGAAAAACTCTCCCTAAGCCAGTCACACATACCAATTTAGTTTTACTTCCAAAGAAGGAGGTAATGCAGTCATTTTCAGATATGAGGCCAATTAGCCTAAGTAATTTCCTCAACAACATTACTTCTAGGCTTCAACATTACAAAATTGAAGGGTTGTTGCCTTACTTAATCTCCCAAAATTAATATGATTTGTGAAAGGCAGAAATATTTCATAAAATATATTGTTAGCTTAGGAAATTATATCAAACTTAAGAAAAAGAGGTAACTCTACAAATATGGTGATTAAACTAGATACAATTAAAACTTATAATAGGGTGTATTGGACTTTATTAATTTATGTTTTAGAAAGGATAGTTTTTTGTGATTAGGTAGTTGATGAAATACAGATGTTGGTTGAAAACAATTAGTATTCTATTCTTATTAATAGGTAGCCTCATGGATTTTTCCATTCTACTAGAGGAATAAAACAAGGAGATCCTTTATTTTCTGTTTTATTTATCCTATTTATTAAGGTTTTATCTTCCTTTAAATGCTTTATTTCTAAGGACTTTAAGATTTATGGATTGCCTAAGTGGAGTATGAATATCAATCATATTGCATATGCAGATGATACCATCACTTTTGCTTCTTTTGAAAAGAAAAATGTACAGTTAATTGTGGAGATACTTTGGTAGTATGAGAAACAACCTGGTCTAAAATTTAAAAAGGAGAAAAGTTTTTTCTATGTATATCAAAAGACTGTTGGATCTATTGTTCAATAGAGGTAAGTTCCTTTTTAAATATTTAGGGTGTCCTATTGGTCATGCAAGAAAAAACATATTTTTCTGACTTGAGAAAGAAGGTTAGGAACAAGCTTCAAGCCTAGAAAGGAAATTTATTACCATTTGATGGAAAATATATTTATAAATAGTGTTTTTTAAACCATACCTATTTATTTAATATCTATTACTAACCATCCTAAATGTGTGACTCATGATCTACATAGATTATTTGTCAGATTTTTGTGAAATTTCAAGGGGTGGGAAGAATTAAACATTAAGTTGCATGGCAAGATATTTGCTTACCAAAAAAAGAAAAAGGTTTGGGCATTAGATCTCTATTTGATGTGTAAAAAGCTCTTCATGATAAACTATGGTGAATTTTTAGAACCAGAAAGTCTATGTGGACTGTAATATATGGAATAAATCTTGTAAGAGATATAGACCACAAATAGAGAAATAGAAAGGAGGTTCTCAAACTTGGAATTTCATGGTGGAAGCTAGCGATACTGTTGATCAAGAAATTTGAGAAGACTAACAATGGTCATGCTAGCATATTCTTTGATAATTTGACCCAACTGTGTTCTATACAATATGTATTACCCACAACTAGTACATACAATTACAATCTTGAGAAGGTAAATCAATTGAGAATAGATGGGAAGTGAAATGAGGAGTTACTGAGACAATCATTTCCTGAAAAAGTATGAAATCATATCCTTGATAATATAGAGGCTAGGTAAGATTCTAAATATTGTGATTCTCCTAAATGGATGGGTAACCGTTTAGGTAAATTCACTATAAGGTATGGTCAGACATAATCAGACAAAGAGGAGAAGTACAAAAGAAATTTCAACATATGTGGATTAAGGGATTGCTATTTAAATTTTTTTTTGGGAGATTGTATAAACGGAGATTACCCATTGGAGAAGTGATTAGAACCATGGGTGTTTCAGATATCAAATTCTGTTGCTGCTGTGATAAAGAGGTACCTAAATCTTGGGATCATTTATTCATAAGATGACCCTTGGCTGTTTGAATGTGGAACTTTTTTTCTAATGCTACAGGTATTCATGGGATTTTTTACACTTAAAATATTCTATTTATAAATGGTGGAACACTGATGGTCCATCAAAGTTGAAGTTTTTGTTTAAAGCTGTCTTTCTATTCATTATTTGGAAAATTTGGAAAAGGAGGAGCAATATTTGTCATGGTGAAAAGATGTCATATTGGATCATGATTATGGACATCAAAAAATATTAATTCTTTCTCTAAGATTACTTACCCCTGGTTGATGAACATTTATCTACTTAGCCACAATTAGTTCATTTCTTTGAACTATATGTTATACTATAAAAATCCTAATGTAGGATATTTTAAGTATAATTCAGATGGATCCACAAAAGGATATCATGGATGAAGTTCAAGAGGTTTTTGTATAAAAGACAGTAAGGGTGAATTCATATATGCAGAGGAAAGAAGATTACAAGATGGTTACAGTATGCAATCAACAACAACACATAGAGAATGGGGTTGGAGTACTATTTAAGTAATGACTTGTTATCAGTGGTAATGGTGGCAAATTCTTTAATAATAAAATAGGTGTTGAATGGTATATAAGAGGTCCCATGATTAATTTTAGTGGAAGTTAGGAAGATTCATTTTTTGAAAACCAATGTTACAGTGGTGGTGGAACATACTCTCAGATAGGAAAATTAGTTGGTGGTTTATTACTAACCAAATTTTATGTTTTTCAGATGTACAATCACAAATTTATAACACTAAGTATGAATTACCAAGACAAAAAAGAGTCATCTTAGAGATGGACATGTCGAAGTTACCAAGTCTAAGAATTAGAAAGATACAAAACAAGAATTTCAGAGAGCAACAATTATTCATAGCGTCTAAACAATCCAACATCCACAATCATATACAGGAAAACATAAGTATGTCATAGATCAACATAAACGAATTAACTTATTTATTGATTTCCTCACAGTGGTATTAGCCTTTTGTCTTAATCTGTAGGGAAAAAGAGATAATTTAAGTCAGCTATGTAGATATGAAATCACTGAGGGATGATTAATTCTAGTTGTAATATTCCTAATATATCAATGAGCCAAATGAGTTTTAGAAATAATGAATTAACTTGGAATACTCAAGCCTTATTTTGATGGTTCTGAGGGAGTCAGTATGATAGCAACGTAGTACTTACGAGGAACAACTGATGAGTTCAAGAATTCTTCAAAGGGTAGATTACATGGTACTTATGAGAGCTTTTGGAGTGTCTTCAATGAATTTACCCACACTCAATCGATATAGGGATTAGAAATACTACTTTGTTTCTCTCTAATGGATTCCTCCATACCATCAACTCCTCTTTTTACTGTTGTTTCCATGGATGCAACTTAGATGAGGATAGAGAGGTGGAGGAGCTTCTTTTTTAATTAGCTCTTTATAGACATTTCTTGTCTTTGTTTTTTAGGTTCTTGTTTTCTTTTCTTATGATTTGTTTTTATGTTGCTAGTTTTTGACTATTGTTGGGCTAGCACTCGGATACCCAACTTTTTCCTTTTGATTTAGAATTAAATGGCCTATGGCTAGCTTTAACTAAAAAAAGTATTTTAACAAAATAAAAAAAGAATCTTCCCATATATGTGAGGTTGAGGATGAGTATGCCATAAGATTTTCTCTTCTAAAAAAAGATTTTGTGTTGTGTATTTATTTTTATTTTTGTTAAGCGACATATCTCATCCACCTCTTAACCTCAATTTTTTTCAAGGCAGGAACTATAATCTGGGTAATACTTTTTTCTTAATTATAAGTATTGACTTTTTGCGATGATTGATAGATGACGACTATCTTGAGGAGAAATTAGTTATAGTTTTAATGAAGAGTAGAACTCATTACTTTTTGAATGTTTGGTACTCCGCCTAAGTATACACTAGACATCATGGATAATTCATTCACAATAAGTATATTTAGAGATGGATAAACTCTTTAACTTGACTCTAAGATATGAAGATGGTTTAATTAACATTTTTCATTCAATTTAATTGAATTGTTAATATGTAGTCTTAGGAATTTATTTTTCAACTATTTAGCTATGTGTGATGAATAATCTGTTTGTTTTGTATATCTTGATATCTAGAACTCGCCCCATGTGTGCGCAAAATAAAATACTGTGTTGAAAAGGCTATGATCAAGGAATTTTTTTCTAAACCAAATTTTAATAATATTATTTGTTTCACCCTATTCATTATTCGTAGTTAAGCCTTTTTGAATCTTTTTAGCACATTTGTTTGATTAGCCGCTAGTTAGCTTTTCCCCTTTTATTGATTTATCATGTGTTAATTTGGTCCAAAAGTTTATAATGCACTTAATAGTTGGAAGATTTAGAGAGAAAAAGTAACAAGAAGAGAAAGGGTGAAAGAGAGAGAGGTTAGTATGATGATAGTGACAATGAAAATATAGAAACAATGTATGTTGACAACCAATTTCAACCTTCATGTGCCCTATTCAGGCCGCTATTTGACTAGTTAATATCTTTTCAAATAAATTTTCTTTACATAATTATTTATTATTTTGATCAATTAGTCATGCATTTTATTATTATTGATACGTCCCCATTTCACAATTTACAAGTGTATCAATCACTATTGTTATTAATTTTGTGTATACTTTATATACTATATATCATTGTCTTTACCTATAATATATATACATATGCATAGAATATATATATTCTAGCTAAATATCATCTCATTTCGAACAAAACTCTTTACAACTTGTGTACCTTATTTACATTTTAATGTCGGAAAATAATATTTTATAAAATATTATTATTAAGTATATTATACTATATATTTATTAAATTATTTATATGTACGATATTTTACTAAAAAATATCAGCCTAATACAATCTTCTTCTCAAATTATTTAAATTCTAGCCACTTTTGACCTAATTGATGTCAATTTTAGCTAATTGAATCTAATTTGGCCCAATCTTAATTTCCATTTCTAATTCCAATTCCTAATTAAATTCAAATCCAAATGACCCATTTTTTACCCAATACCCGGTTCATTTATATCAGTTGATCATAATTGTTTATCCCGTTCGGTCCAACATGCCTTGATCAATATTTTTTTCTCCCCTTTTAATCATCCAACTCTCAAACACTCTCATTTTTTTCTCTCTCTCTCTAAATGCCACATCTTTCTTTCCTCTTTTCTCCTCTCACCGTAACACCATATTCCACCCTTATTTCAGTGAGTCTCTGTCTAGCCATCACTACCAAACTATTATGATTCGAGTCTTCACCATGAAATCAACAAAAAACTTGAAGCCCTTAAGTGAAACCTTGACAAAGCATATCTAAACATAATACGAGAAAAGGAAGCGAATGTTGTAAGATAAAAACCACAACTGTGTTATCAATTTAAATGAAATAAGTTCATCAAAAGTTAACAATAATGTCTGAAAGTCTCTAAAACTAAGTAAAATAATATATTGGGACAAGGTCCCCAGTTACCCATAAATTAACTCTAAAATAAGAAAAAAACAACTAAACTATGTCCCCCAATTAGGAGGAATCACCAATTGCTAGAATATGGGTTTCTACTATTTAGCCACGAGCCTGAGAATGATCATCTATATCTACATCAACAAAAAATATAGTGCATAAGAGGTATGCAATCAGTACAAAATGGTACTGAGTATGTAAGGTCAAACTAAATAACTAAAATTCATATCTATATCATAATTTGAGAAAAAGACTAAATGAGACTTTCATAGATATAAATATCAAACTGGCAGTAAATGCAGTTAAACATCATAAATAAGATTTTCTGAAACATGCATATCTGAAATCATACTATTTGAACCTATGTAGTGATTATATCAAGTAAACTATCACGAGAGAGTAAAATCTTTAGGTCGTAGTCTATTATAACTGACAAAAAACTTTGAGCTCATGATGCCCAGTGCTATAGGCCCATACTGGAAAAAGTTATTCTAATTTACCAAAGTGCTGAACTATAACGTAAGGATCCTTAAATTGTATCTCAAAGGGGATAAAACCTATGATAACAATCTAGTTATGGAACTTTGGTTATTTGAACCCTTATTCTCTCTATGCCAGATAATCCTCCCAAAACATACCAGTGCTCTATTTCATAACCAAATCATGGATTTGAGGTTGTACTCAACATATCTATAAAATTGTATTGTTGTGGGCCTAAGCCCTATATTGTATCATAAATCATATACTGAAAATCATGTATCTGAATATGTATTGTAAATCATGCTTATCACATAAATCATAGAAAACTTAAAGCATGCATAGCTTTATAAATTCTAAAAATAGAGTTTGTAATTCATAATGTCATAAGACCCTAAAATCATGCTTTGAATTATAAGCTTCAAGAAATAATTCATAATATCATATAAAAAAATTAATAGGGCAACAAGGAAACCTTGCTAGGCTTAAGAAGGAAATCAATATATAAAAAATCCATAATGATAGGTAAAGACTCCAAGAAAATCATGTAATTTACTAAATAAAAAAAGAAATTTAGAAATAGGTTTATAAATCCTAGCTATGAATGTAAAGTCAACAAAAATCATAGATTTGGACAGGATTGATAGAAAATCCTCATTTTGGCTCTACATACCTGAACTAGAAGAATCCGAGGAGAGAATGTTAAACTTGGAACCCTTAAGCTTTGGAATAGGGGAAACCCTTCTATAGAGTTCTTGAACTTTCGGTGAGAGGTGAATGGAAGGAATAATGAGATTTGTAAAGTTTTGGATGAATTAAAAGGGAAAATTTAGGTATGGGGGTTATTTAAGGGTAAAAGGACCAAAATACTCCTATTAAAATAGAAGAAAATTGAAGCATTTAACGTCTAAGCAGGGTCGGGTGTGTCCCATTCTAAAAGTGCCAGACAACTGCTATATGACACTACTATACACGTTAAACAACCATCATGACACACTACTAGGTATGTCAACTCTCTAGTATGACAAGTTTTTTGTGCATATGTTCACTAGAATAGTTCCTGCAAATGTTACCTCTGAAATGTGTCCAAAATTTCAACACGTAAAATCTAAAGTGAGATACGAATGTGGCTTTCTGATGCCCAAAACTCTCATCAAAGTACCATAACAATTCCCAAATGATTCTCAACCCTTTAAGGATCAATTAACTTCAATTAACAGCTATAAACTCACGAGAAACTACTAGGATCATGAAAGAACTTTGGGAGATATTACACAAACTTATGTCATCTCTATCTCCTATCCTCATTTCTTCTTATCTCATTTATTATCACCTCTCTCCGTCTCTTCATATGTGGTAGATCACTAGAAATTATCAAGAAAAAGTTCCATCAATTAAGGGATACCCATGTCCCCCATTCTAACCATTTATACCAGTACCAATTTAGTCACAAAAACATCAATTTAAAGCACGAATAATCAATTTAGAACATGGGACAAATAATTCAATCAGTAACAACGAAAATCCCTCAACCTAATTTCAAAACCCATAATTAAATCACATGAAAATACATTCAATTAATGCCACAATTTAAAATTAAAGTTAGGAAAAGAGAAACATGCCTGAAATACAAAAGGAATTGAAAACAATTCGGAGTTCAGAGTTTGAATGGTGAATACCTTGTGAAACCCTTGGAATTTCTTAGTTTAAGTTATAACGAGAAAGAGAATGGTCTTTGATCCTTAAAACTAATGGAAAAAGGTGTATTTTTTGTTTAAAGATCGTACAAGGGGTAAAAAGACCAAAAACCTCTCACCCTAAGCAAAAAAAAATACTGGACGAATTTAAAATAGTGTAGTGGCACACCAATATCGCGGAGGTTAGCCTCCATGCCACGCCAATATCGCTCAAGTTAGCATCTATGACATAACCTTATAGCGGAGCATTACTTCCTTGGGGTCCCAAAATGACCCCGAACCCCTTTCAAAAAATCCAAAGCTTTCCTAGAATACCCGTTTAACATTCCTAAACACAATTCTAGTTAAAATTAGACATTATGCATGTGGAAGGGTCAAAAATAAAATGATAAATTTTTTAAGAGGTCTTACATTATCCCTCCTTAAGGTCATTTATCCCCAAATGATGAGTTCGAACACTGTTAGCATAAGAATAGCAAAAATACATTAGAATCAAATGAAAAATTCGAATTGCAACAAGAGGGAAACAAAACTCATACCTTACACACTCTCATCCAACAAAGGAAACAAGAATGAATACTTTGCCTTCATATCTTTCTCAGCTTCCCATGTAGCCTCTCTACCTTTTGATTCTCCAAAGAACCTTCACCGAGGCTACATCCTTGTTCCTCAACCTATGAACTTGCCTATACAATATTTCAATGGGCTTCCTCATAAGACAAAGAATCCGTAACACCAACATCCTCAACAGGCACTATCAAGAAAGGATCACCCACACACTTTTTCAGCATGGACACATGAAAAATGAGATGAATTGAAGCTAAACTTGCAGGCAAATCTAACTCATACATGATATTCCTAATTCTTATCAAAATCTAATATGGACCAACGTAATGGGAACTGAGCCTCCCTTTCTTTCCAACCTCATGACACCTTTCATAGGTGATATCTTCAAGATACCCAATCATTTACTTCAAACTCAAAATCCCTCCACATTATATCCACATAAGACTTTTGGCGACTTTGAGCAATGTTAAGTCTTTCTCTAATCACATTCACCTTTTCCATGGCTTGGTGAACCAAGTTAGGAAAAAAAACTAGTTTCACTTACTTCAAACCACCCAATAGGAGACGTACATCTTCTACCATAAAGACCCTTAAAAGGAATCATTTGCATTCTAGAATAGTAACTATTATTGTAAAGAGCTAAATAATAGATAAATGATCAACCCAACTCCCTTAAAATCAATTACATAGGACCTTAGCATAACCTCAAAAATATGTATAGTACGCACCACTTGCCCATCTATTTGAGGATGAAAACTGGTGATAAGGTTCACTTGTGTACCCAAACCTTTCTAAAACAAATGCCAAAATTGGGAGGAGAGCTGCATCGCTCAGTTTAAAATAATGGACACCGACACACCACATAACTTCACAATATCTTAAATGAACAACTTCGCATAATCCTCACCTGAGTAGTTAGTCTTTACAGGTAAGAAGTGAGTAGACTTAGTCATTCTATCCACAATGACCCTAATGGAACCATACTAATTTCGAGACCACAGAAGACCCGTAATGAAATCCATATTGATCATCTCTGACTTTCACATAGGAAAATCTATCTCTTGAGACATACCACCAGGCCTCAAATGCTCAACCTTGACTTGCTGAGAAACTATACATTTGGAAACAAAATTTGCTACTTCCCTCTTCATATTTTTCCACTTGTAGATTTCCTTCAAGTCATGATATATCTTAGTTTAACCTATTGTAATTTGTACTTATGAGATTCAGTCAAAATCCTTTCTTGCAGCCCATTAACATTAGGAACACATAATCTACCTTGATACCTCAAGAGGTAATCTCCCCCAATCTCAAAAGCCATAGTCTTTTGTTGACCCACCCCATCCTTAATCTTCATAAGTATGGGATCCAAAGCCTGCTTCTCCTTCACCTCAACACCGAAAGATGAATTAACTACCTCTTAAATAATGGCTCTCCCATTCTCGGAGTCCAACGAATGGACTCCCAAGTTAGCCAATCTATGAATATCATAAACCAATCTTCTTTTCTCCTTAGCCATATAAGATAAGCTTCCTATAGATAACCTATTAAGAGTATCAACAACCATATTACCTTTAACTGGATAGTAGTGAAGGATCATGTCATAATTCTTAAGCAATTCAAGCCATCGTCTCTGCCTTAGGTTCAATATTTTATGTATAAACATATACCAAGATCTTATGATCTGAATAAATGTCTATATATACTCCATATAGATAATGACACTAGATCTTCAAGGAAAAGACCACATCCGTCAAATTAAGATCGGGAGAAGGGTAATTCCTCTCATAAACCTTAAGATGCCTGGAAGCATAGGCTATGACCTTACTATGCTGCATCAAAACATAGCCCAATCCCATATGAGAAGCATCAAAAAACACAACAAAACCATTAGTACTCTCGGGCTGGGTTAGAATTGGCACAGAAGTCAACTTATCCTTCAATTTATAAAAACTACCTTTACAAGCATCTAAAAATGAAAACGTAACCTTTTTATGGGTCAGCCTTGTCAGTGGAGCTATACCAAAAAAGAAAATCTTCCCAAACCTCCTATAATACCCACTAAAGCCCAAAAAGCTCCTAATATCACTTGGATTCATGGGTTTAGGCTATCTTTTAACTGCCTCAACTTTCTATGGATCCACCTTGATCCCTTCACTAGAAAAAACATAACCAAGAAAGGTCACAACACTTATACAAAATTTGCACTTAGAAATTTTTTTATTCAACTTTTGGTTCTTAAGAGTCTGCAACATAATTTTGAGGTGATTGGCATAATCCTCCTCACTCCTAGAGTACACCATGATATCATCAATAAAGAATATAATAAAAAAATCTAGAAACTACCTAAAAACCCAATTTATAAGATCTATAAAGACAGGCAGAGGATTAGTCAACCTAAAGGACATAAACAAGAATTTGTAGTGACCATACTGAGTTTGGAAAGTAGTCTTGGAAATGTTAACCTCCCAAATTTTTAACTAATGATAGCCTAAATAAAGATCAATCTTAGAGAAATATCTAGCACCCTGAAGTTGGTAGAAAATAACATCAATCGTAGAAAGAAGATGCTTATTTTTCACTATAACCTCATTCAGCTGACGATGCACATCTGAAGAGACCCATTTGACATGACCCAAACTAGGGCCTAGCCGTGTTGGGTATCTCAAGTCCAACTAGGATTGGAGACTACCCCCAATACCTAAATCATTAACTAGTTTACACCCTATATCGGATGAATTTCGAACATAGAACAAGATAAAAGAATATTAATTTAGAGATATTATGATAAGTCTATAACCAAAACCAACCACCAACAACCAAACAACCAAATAATATCGCCCATGTCCACAGTAGTCAAATAAAACCTCTAATCAAAATAAAGAATATCCAGTCAGGATATTCACTCTATTATAGCCAAAACCAAGACCAAAAGAAATTATAAAGACATGAAGAAATCCATAGCATGAAAAGGGGTCTTCCAAAGTATGGAAGATCACCACTTCAGTCTAACTCAAAGGTTTTCTCGATTCACCTAGTCACTATGCAGAAGGAGTAAAAGTATGGCCGGTTTCTGCATTGCATGGGGATACGACGTTCAAAGACGGTTAACGACGTGAACACTAGCATGTAACTTAGGGATAATGATAAAGTAATTCCATCAAACCAAAACCAAGTTAAATCAATGCACATAAACATATGTAAATACATATATATATATATATACACACACACACCATGTCAGGATAGGGAACAAGGATTAGCATGCACTTTAAATCCTTAACCTGGGTAGTGAAGCGTTACCATCATAATTCACCCAAGGGCTATATGGGTCCATTGTTACCCCCTGAAAGGTCTTAGTGCATGTAGCCGGATGAATTGGAGATATCATAGAAGGCCAGGGATTCCTTTGTAACCTTTACCCTCTATGATACATATGTACATATATATACTTGGGGGATTCCCTTGTACCCCATAAGTACATGGTCATCAAGTCCAATCCTTATGTTGGCAAATATAAGTTTCCAGTGTCAACCTTTTAGACTCACACCTTCACGGCTAGCTATCAAAACCTTAATTATTGCCTAATTAAAACATTTAAAACATAACCAAACCACCAATTCCAAGGGTCAATTATTAAGGCATTATTAACTGGTATCGTCATACCGACTATAACTTACAAGCAATGTCATTATCCAACACTTAGGGGATTAACTTATACCCCATAGACTCCATTATTAAAATCACTTAGGGGATTTCTCTGTACCCCATAAGGTTTTTATTGTATAATCACTTGGGGGATTATCGTGTACCCCACAAGGTTTTCAAAGCCTCCCTTAAGCTTTTGACCATTTAAACCATGCATTAGTTTCAATAAATAATTCAAACCAAGAACTTTAGGGTCATAACCACTTAAAAAGTCACAAGTTTAGAGAAATTTACCATTATCAAGTTCCACCACCATGCCCATGCACCGACACGTTCAAAACCAAAATTAAAACATTGAAAACCATAATTATACAATGGAAAAATATCATTCAAAATTAAGCATTAAAATACCACAAACCTTTACTTCAAAACCATATCAATACCATGAAAACCATTAATTAAATGTAATACCTCGAATTTTCTTTATGTCGAGTTTCATCATTAAGAAGAGTAAGGGCTGACTTTCCAAGTGAGAATTATTTTAACAATGTATAATTATCCTAATATTAATCTTTTTCCATGTATAGAATTGAATTAGCTTTCCAATGATACCAATTTCATCTAAATCCAGTATCGGGGTGAGAAGTTATGTCCATTTTACTGAGAGTTGTCGGAACCGCCCAGGTACGATGGATAGGTTGATGGACCATCGAGTTTGCGATGGACCGTCGACCGGACCATCACAACCAAGGCAGTGACTCCCTCCTCTAGCCCAAGTGCGATGGCCAAGATGATGGACCATCAAGCTAGAGACGGATCATACCAATATGCTTGCAACATAAATAAAACATGTCAAACCAATCCACATAACCATATTGAATCCCAAGTTCCATTTAAATCAAAAGCCAAGGCCATCCAAAACTATTTATATATCTATTTATCAATTAATTGAATGGATTGGGTTCAAAAATAAGTTAAACAATGCAATTCCCCATAATGAAAATCAAATTTACAAGGTGGGTTGAAGTTAATCCCATTCCCAGGAAATATTCATCCAATTTGGGGGAACTCATGTCCCTCATTCCAATCATTTAAATAATGTTCCAATTCAGTCCCAAAATTATCAATTTTAAGCATTAATAATCAATTCAAAACATTGGACAAGTAATTCTATTAGTAATAACCAAAACCCCTCAACCCAATTTAAAAAACCATAATTTAAATCATATGAAAATCCAATTCATGCAATAATGTAAAATTAAAATCTGGGGAAGAGAAACATGCCTGAAATACACAAGAATTTGAAGTCAATTTAAAATATGGATCCCGACTGATGAATACACTGTAAAACCCTTGAATGTTCTTGGGTTTTGAGTTTGAGAGAGAATGGATGAATTTCCTCTTTGAAAACTTAATGAAAGAGGACTATTTTTTGTTTGAAGGTCATAAAAGGGGTAAATAGACCAAAAACCCCTCACCCCAAGTGAAAAAACAAAACTGGATGAAATTAACACACTGGTATGGCACGCCGTTATCGCATAAGTTATCCTCCGTGCCAAACCGATATTGCTGAGGATAACCTCTGTGACTCAGCAATATCGCAGACCCTCACTTCTTTGGGGTCCTAAAATGACCTGAAACCCCATCTAAAAATTCCAAAACTTTCCCAAATTATCCTTTTATCATCCTTAAACATAACTCAAGTCAAAAATCAATGTTACACATACAGGAATGTCAAAAATAAAATGATTAAAGTTTTCAGGGGTCTCACATTATCTCCCCCTTCTTAGGACCATTCATCCCCGAATGATGGGTTAGGATACTTTTCGCATGCGAATAGTAAAAATACACCAGAATTAAATGACAAACTCAAAAATGAAAATAGGGAAATAAAACCCATACATTAAGCACTTTTATCCATCCCGGGGAACAAAAATAGGTATTTGGCCTTCATATCGTCCTTGGCTTCCTATGTAGCCTCTTTTACCTTTTGGTATCTCCAAAATACCTTCACTGAAGCTACATCCTTGGCCTCAATCTACGAACTTGTGTATCCAATATTTCAATTGGGACTTCCTCATAAGACAAGGAATCCATAACACCAACATCCTCAACAAGCACTATCAAGGACGAATCACCCATACACTTATTCAGCATGGACTCATGAAACACGGGATGAATCAAACCCAAACTTGCTGGCAATTCCAACTCATAAGAAACATTCCAACTGTCTTCACAATCTGATATGGACCAACATAACGAGGACTGATCTTCTCTTCTTCCCAAACGTCATGACTCTTTTCATCGGAGATAACTTTAAGAATACTCAATCATTTACTTCAAACTCCAATTCTTTTTGCCTTACATCCGCATGAGACTTTTGGCGACTCTGAGTTGTCTTAAGTCTTTCTCTAAGCACTTTCACTTTCTCCATTGCTTGGTGGACCAAGTCAGGACCAAACAACCTAGTCTCACCAACCTCAAACCATCCAATACGGGACATATACCTCCTACCATAAAGATCCTCAAAATGGTCTATCTGAATGATGGAATAATAACTATTATTATATGAAAACTCAATAAGAAGTAAGTGATCCACAAAACACCCTCCTAAAATCAATAACATCATCCCTTAGCATATCCTCCAAAGTCTAAATTCTGAGCTCTGACTACTCATTTGTTTGATGGTGGAAAGCGGTGTTAAGGTTCAGATATGTACCCAAACTTTTAAGAATAAATGCTAGAAGTGAAAAGAAAAATGTGTACCTAGATCTAAAATAATGAATAGTAGCGCACCTTACATCTTGACAATCTCCTGACTGAATATCTTAGCATAATCCTCTCCTGAGTAAGTAGTTCTCACAGGCAAGAAGTGAGCGAACTTAGTCATTTAAACAAATCAAGTCACACTGATTGCGAGACCATGGAAAACTTGTAATGAAATACATATTGATCACCTCTAAATTCCACATAGGCAACTCTAACTCTTGAGATATGCCACCATTCCTAAAGTGTTCAGCCTTGACTTGCTGACAAACCATACACTTAACAACAAAATTTTCCACGTCCCTCTTCATATTATTCCACCAATAGATTTCATTTAAGTCATGATACATCTTAGTTGAACTCGAATAAACTATATATCTAGACTCATGAGCCTCATTCAAAATTCTTTCCTGGAGCGTATCAACATCAGGAAAACACAATCTACCTTGGTAGCTCAGGATACTATCTCCCCTAATATCGAAATCCATAACCTTTTGTTGACCCACTCATCCTTAATATTTATAAGTATGGGGTCCAAATTCTACTTCTCCTTCACCTCAACACCCAGAGATGATTTAACCACTTTTTGAACAATGACTTCTCATCCTTAGAGTTTAAAAGATGAACTTCCAAGTTAGTGAACCTATAAGTTTCCTTTGCTAATCCTCTGTTCTTTTTATCAACATGGGATAAACTCTCTATAGATAAACTACTTAGAGCATTAGCGATAATATTTTCTTTACCTGGATAGTAGTGATGACTCATGTCATAATCCTCAAGCAATTTGAGCCACTGCCTCTGCCTTAGATTCAACTCATTCTGATTAAACACATACTGCAAGCTCTTATGATCTAAATAGATATCGACATGCTCCCCATATAGATAATGGCATAAAATTGTCACAGAAAAAACCACAATCGGTTGCTCTAAATCGTGAGTTGGGTAATTTCTCTCATGAACCTTAAGTTTACTAGAAGCATAGGCCACAACCTTACCATGTTGTATCAAAATATAACCCAGTCCCACACGATACACATCACAAAATACAAGAAGTTATCTTATCCTTGAAATTCTTAAAACTACCATCATAAGCATCGAAGAATAAAAACTTAATCTTCTTCAGATTAAACCTTATCAACGTAGTGACAATAGATGAGAAACTCTCTACGAACCTCATATACTACCCAGACAAATACAAGAAGCTCCTTGTGTCAGTTTAAGTCATAGGTCTTGGCTATTTCTTAACTGTCACCTTCCTGTGGATCTTTGTTAACACCTTCACTTGCAACAACATGCCCAAGAAAAGTCACAATATTTAGACAAAACTAACACTTAGAAAATTTTGCGTATAACTTCTAATCCTGAAAAGTTTGCAACATAATTTGGATGTGATTGGCATGATCCTCCTAACTCTGAGAATACACTAAGATGTCATCAATGAAAACAATCATAAAAAAATCAAGAAAATGCCTAAATAGTAGATTCATAAGATCCATGAACACAACTGGAATATTTGTCAACCCAAATGAAAAACCAAAAACTCATAGTGACCATACCGGGTTTGGAAAATAGTCTTAGGAATATCAACCTCCCTAATTTTCAACTAATGATAACCCAACTGAAGATTGATCTTAGAAAAATATCTAGTTCCCTGAAGCTGATAAAAAGGTCATCAATCCTAGGAAAAGGGTACTTATTTTTCATTGTCACCTTATTCAACTGACGATAATCTATACATATTTGAAGAGACCATCTTTATTTTACACGAAAAGTATAGGAGCACCACACAAAGAAACACTAGGACGAATGAAACTCTTACCAAGGAAATCTTTCAATTTCTCTTTTATCTCTTTTAATCAAGCCAGAGCCATTCTATAAGGATGAATGGAAATAGGACAAGTATCCAATAGAAGATCAATCTTAAAATCTATTTCCCTATCCAAAGGAATTTCAGGAAGATCATTGCAAAACACTTTAGGAAATTCATTAACCACATGGATGGTATGCAAAAAAGGACTTTCAATTTCAAAATGCTTAATCCAAACTAGATGATATAGACACAATTTTAAAATCATTTTCTAAGCTCTAAGATAGAGAATAAACCTCCCTTTAGGTACTAAGGAACACCCCTCCCATTCAATTATAGTTTAATTAGGAAAGTGAAAACCGACCCTTTGGGTCTTGCTATCCATAGAAGCATATTACAAATAAAGTCAATCCATCCCCAAGATAACATCGAATCAACCATATCTAACTCTATCAAATCCACCAATGTCTCCTTATGAAAGGTGGACACCACACAACCCGTACATCTTTTTCTAGTATATATAGAATCACCCACCATAGTAGACACAGAAAAGGGTTCAAAAATACATTCAAGACGAAAACCAAAATACACAGCCACATAAGGGGTCATATAAGATAGGGTAGAACCTAGATCAAGCACGGAATAAACATCACAGAAAAAGAGTTGTAACATACCAATGATAACATCTGGGGATTTTTTAGATTCCTTGCAGGTAGTGTCGTGATCCAATTTCTCAGGTTATGATGGTGCCTACTATAACCCACTAGTAGGCAAGCCAATCCCATAGTTCGGTACTTCTAGTAATGGACTACTTAATAATATAAAGAAAAGAATATGGATAAATGAATAAAGGTCAATACATAATAAAATCCTAAAACCTGGTGGTATTAGTACAAGAGCTTCTAATACAATAAGAGTACAAATGTTGAATAGAAAAAGTAAATTACACTAATACAGTTTATATCCGAATAGAAAAAAGAGACAAATCTAATACATAAGAGAGAGGTAAGTAATACTCCAAGCATCAGGAGATCACTCTAAGTCTCGGAACCATGGTTGCTCCACATGATGCACACATCAACGGTGATAACCCATACTATGATCTGCACACTGCAGAAATGTAGTATGAGTACCAAATGAATAGTAATCAATAGGCAACTTCTAATTGATCTCCAAAGATAAAAGAAAATATATATAACATATAAAGAGAATATAAACTACACCTAAATGTCCAAAAATCATATAACAAAGCCAATGAGAGAACAAGAAGATCCTATTATATTCATGTCCAAAAGACTAACATAATAGGACTAAGTATCAACAATGAACTATCATATTTTAGTCATACTCATAAGTCTCAATACTATAATGTATATCCCTGACCAATATACGAATAAAGAGCAAAAGAAGAATATACTATAATATACAAGGCCAAGGAATGAATATACAATCTAAACAAATTAAGAAAGGGATATACTATAATATCATAGCCACATATAGCTAGATATATGTGTATATATATATAGATACAAGGTCATATTGAAGCACAACCTAGATCATCATATGTTAATTGTAAGTCCTTATTATAATCCTATCAGGATTTAGTACTAACATGCTCAAGGTTTCTAATCTATTTGTCTCATCGTGAATTAATTATGCACAATAGTAAAATTGCATAATAGAAAAGGCCAGAATCATACCTTTAAATTTAGATACTAAATCATTGACCAATCTCTCATAAGTTATCGATAATAATGATCATAACAATGATAATAACAGTATCAATAGAAGCATAAGTAACCAGTTATTCTAGAAAACCAAATAACTTGTCGATCTTACCCGTTCCCTCATCGCCCTAGACTCGGAAGACTCAATCAGCATACAATAACATAAGGCATAGTCATCACTATATCTATGTAACTTCCCCATACCAGCTGATAGACATAGATACATACTGGTGATTATGGAGGCTCATGCAAGAATGAATGAAAGGTACATAATAAATATCACAATCTCATTATCATGACATCCTTCGTCCTTGTCGGGTATAACTATCATCATCGCAGTATCCTTCAACCTTATCGGGTATCAATATCATTATCACAATATCCTTCGGCCTTGTCGGGTATCAATATCATCATCATAGTATCCTCCGACCTTGTTGGGTATCAATATCATCATCACAATATCCTCCGGACTTGTCACGTATCGATATCATCATCACAATATTCTCTGATCTTGTCGGATATCAATATCATCACAATGTTCTCCGACCTTATCGGGTACAAATATCACATAAAAATATCCTCTGTCCTTGTTGGTTATATTAATATAATCATAATCATCAACACATATATATAGATATATAATAGGTGCACGAACTCGAGCCATGGCTAAAAAGGATTGTAAATTCATAAGTCTATTGCCCAGAGTGATCTTCGGGACTAAATCACTATAAAAGTGTAGAAATGGTTAGAATATCTCATGAAAAAAGTAAATAATAAGGTCAAATCATGGACTAAAATCTACCATGGTAAAATCTTTAAAACACCATTATTAACCTCTTATATATGTATATACATAAATATAAGTTATCCATTCAGTTAGGCAATTATTATTGTTTAGAAATCCATTTTTAATGGTGAAAACTGTGTTTTAACCCTTAATTAGGAAAACAGTAATAGTGTTATATTTTAGATAAAATCATATCAATTACCAATATAATAACCATGAATGTACTAAATCTATGCATGTGATCACTAGTATTCAATCAATGAAAATGTAAGCGTCATACCATATCTTCCTTCATCCAATACCAGAGAGATGTGTATATAAACATATACATATATATCCGTATTCTACAATCGTATTATTTACAAGAATAAACGTTTACCAGATATCCAATCAATATCAAAACATGGACTTAGGACTAATAATATGTCTTGTCTAATCATAACATTAATATGAAATACCTCGTGTTTGAACCCTAAGAAAATTTACTAGATATTTTTATTTTTGGTCAAGATACGACTAGGAGATACAAGTCGTATGTTGGGGTATGGTTTGTATGGATTTGTCATACACTAAGAAGTGTTGGTTGATCAGTTAGATTGGGTTTTGGAGTGGGTACGACTTGGAGGATACGGGTCATATGGTTTGATATGTGTCGTATGGTTTGGATTTTTTCCTTTTGTTAATCTGAGACTTAGTAACTTAAGTTTGATCTGAGTATGAGTGGCTTACCATAAGTTGTAAGTTAGGGTATGAGTCATACCATTGACCTATATGGTAGACAGTGTTCAAAATTCCTTTAGTTTCATTCTTCTAGGGATACAGTCTGAGGGTACTAATAGTATGGTTTGGGTATGAATTAGTTTAGGCAAGTACTATGTTGGATATTATTGATTCTAAAGGGGATTCCTAGGGTACAAGTGATGGGTACCACTCTTATTAGTGTATACAACTGATATGGGATGGTCATAACCAATGGCAGTAATTTTGTGCAGTTTAACTAGGGGTAATATGGATATTTCACCATTTATCCACTTAAGGCCCCACGACTTTCAACATACTTGGGAGGTTACTTGCCCTGTTAGTCTAATCTTAAAAACTTGTAAAGACTCTCTAATTTTCTTTAAAGCTCTTGGGTAAAGAAAGGCTAGGATTTCATCTAGAGGAGCAATTTGGGGCTTGTTTGGGTGATTTCCTTCCATCATCCTCATAAACTAAGGAATGTATTCCTCCCTCATTATTAGTTCAAACTAAAGGAATGATTTATACATTATTTTCATGGGATGATTATTGTATAGTTTTGGGGTTTTGAAATATAAGTTGGGGTTTTGGTATTAAATGTTTGGTTATTGTTTTCCAATTTTTTATTTATGCTTTTACATGCTTTAATGGTGGGTTGTATAATTGGTTGCACGGGAATGGTTAGTTGATAATTGGAATTGGTTTTTGAAAATACTATGCCCCCAATATGTTTTATAAAATGCCTATGAGAATGATTTTACTATATTATGGAACTTTTATTGGAACTATTTTCATGGTATGGCTTGGTGATGGAACCATAAATGGCGTAAATGGTTTAAATGGTTTGGAATGCTTAAATGGTAAGGCATGGTGGTCAAGGTTGTGGTTAATTTAACATCCTTATAGGATACAAGGGAACCCCCCAAGTAAACATGTTAATGAGTAAATTATGAGGTACATGGGATTCCCCAAAGCAAACATAATAATGGAACACTTGTGGGGTACACAGGATTCCCCTAAGTTAACATTATAATACAATCTATGGATACATTAAATCCCATTACTTAAAAAGATTGGCTAAGGAAATCTCTTGCAAGCTATAGTGGGTATGACTATACCACTACTTATAGCATCGTCTTATAATAATAAAATAATGGTTTGGTTGGTTGGAAATAATTTTAATTAGGCAATAATGGTAGGGTGTGATAGCTAACGGTGAAGGTGTGAGTCCAATAAACGAACACTAGAAACTCATGTTTTCCAATATGTGGGGTGGTCAAAGTGACCTTATATGATACTATGAGGTATATGGGAATCTTTTATGTACACTGTATATATTTATCATGGAGAGCAAATAGTACTTGGAAATCCCTACTCTTATGGTATCTCCAGTTCATTTAGCTACATGCATCGAGGCCCATTCAGGGGGGTTCAGGGGGTTACACTGGAACCATATACCCGTGGATAGTTCTAGGATGGTTAAGTATCACATACCCAGGTTAATGGTTTTAAATACATGCTAAACCTGGTTCCATCGCTCGGTATGGTTATATATATTAATTGTTATGTGTATATAGTTGGTTTATTTGGTTTTACAGGATGGCATTATTTCATCCTTATCATGATTTCACGCTAGCGTTCACCCACTAACCCATCTTTGGGTGGTTGTATCCCCGTGAGATACAACAACCAACCATTCTACTCCTTCTTCTTAGCAATTGGATTTGGGATCAGCTATTGGATTAAAGTGGTGAGATTCCATATTCTGAAAGGCTCCATTTCATATAATAGGTATCTTTACATACTTGGTTTATTTTAAGGATATTAGTTTTGGCTATGGTCAAGGGCATGTCCCAACCGGATATTGTTTTTTTGGATAGAGGCTTGTGTGACTACTATAGGTTAGAATGGGCAAGATCGGTATTGGTGTCATCCTCAGTATTGGTATTGGTAGTGGAGCTGATATTATTGGACTGGATTTATGATTGCTTCATCCTCTTATATTATGTTATGGATAGGAACTTGGTTTTATATTGGTTTGGGTATGGTTGTTGATGGGTAATGGATGGCTAGACTTGGTTGGGTTGGTCACAGTTATAGACCTATCCCAGAGTCTGGGTATGTGCAAATATGCTATCTTGTTATAATTTCAAAATGCATCCGACTCAGGGTATGCGTATTGGATGGTTGGGTTAGGTATTGGGGGTGGTCCTCGATCCAAGTTAGACTTGGAATGACCATTATGACAAGGCCCCAAGTCGGGTCGGGTCAAATTGGTATTAGAGCTTTAGGTTCATGGTCAATTGGGAGTCCACAAGTAATGTCAAGTATAGTTTATTTTGAGGGTGTGTAGTACGCCATACTCATAAGATAGAGGCTACAAGGCATTTAGGAATGCTTCACTTTCTTGGTATTCTATTTTCAAGCTTGAAGTCTAAGTCATAGAATCTTATCTAATCCTAGTTTGTTCGCTTTTCAGATTATGCCTCAATTATTTAAGATGTAAGGTAACTCTATTGTCTCAACTGGGGATGAAGTTGAAGGGACACACAGTACTTAGGGGATCCATATTCGATTTAGGGGTCCTATCCCTGACATTTCAAGATTTTCATCAGTATCTACTAGTCTTCCTTTTAATGAGGTAACTAATGTGGAATTTCTTCATGATTCATATTATTTCTCAGTTAGCTGGTGCTCGGGTTGAACGGGATGCATCTGGTGCTTCATCTGCTGAGGCTATAAGGGTTGGCCAGTTTATGAAGATAAATTCTCCTAGTTTTACTGGTGTGAAAGTGGTGGAGGATACTCGGGGTTTCTTGGATGAAATAGAGAAAATCTTTAGGGTGATGCAGGCCATAAATATGGAATAGGTGAATATTGCTACTTATCAGCCTAAGGATGTGGTATACCAATGGTACGAGGAATGGGATAGGGTGAGAGGTGATGTTGAGGAGTCGACTTTATAAGACATGTTCTCTAATGCCTTTTTGCATCTCTTCTTTCCTCAAGAGTTGAGGGAAGCGACGGCAAAGATATTTATCAATCTAAAATAAGGGAAAATATTAGTCACAGAATATGCCTTGAAATTTCATCAGTTGTCAAGGTATGCTCTGGAGTTGGTGTTTGATATGAAAGCAAAGATGAGAAAGTTTGCTTCTGGATTGTCTCAATATTTCATCCTTGAAAGTAATACTATGTTGCTAATTAAGTATATGGATATGTCTAGGTTGGTCATTCATATGCAACAGGTGGAGAAAAAAGAGGAAGCGAGCTGAATTTAGGGAAAGGTAGAGTAAGCAGTTCATATCTTTTAAACAAAGTGGTGGGAAATTGTAAGCTGGTCGGGATAGAAGCAAGTGGTCAAAGAAGATGTGGTGGAGTTCTGGTTCCTTTTCTTCGGCTAGTGCTCCTTACCTAAAATAGTTGGGTGATAAGCATCAGTAGGGTGGTGATAATTTCTAGGAACATGGTGCCTAATCTTATGCAAGTGAGGCTTAGTTTGCCTCATTATGCCCTCCTTATTGGTTCTTTGGTAGGTCGCATAGGGGGTTTTGTGATGAGGGGAGGGACGGGATTTTCAAATATGGCTAACCATACTACATACTTAGAAATTATTTGGTTGGTAAGGGTGATTTGGGAGAGAGTAAGGCTTCAATTGCTTTATCTGCTGCACCTACACCAAATGGTCCTATTTATACATCTGTTTCTACTTCTGGTACTAGCGCAAGTCGAAATAGGTTATATGCTCTTACTACTCGATAGAACTCTGAGGTACCACCTGATGTTGATACTGGTACATTACAACATTTTCTCGTGATGTATATTCTTTACTTGATCTGGGGTCCAATATCTCTTATGTGACCCTATTTATGGTTGTGTATTTTGATTTTGATTCTGAGGTTATTTTGGATCCTTTTTCTATTTCTACCCCGGTAGATGACTCTGTAATTACAAAAAAGGTCTATATAGGATGTGTGGTATCTAATGGTAGTAGGTAGACTTTGATGGATTTATTTAAACTTGATATGTTGGTTTTTTATGTTATTCTAGGGATAGATTTATTATACTCTTGTTACGCGTCCTCTGATTCTCAGACTAGTAAGGTTGTCTTTAGGTTCCCCGGTGAATCGATTGTTGAGTGGGAGGGTGGTTCCGTAGCTCCTAGGGGGATGTTTATTTCCTATCTTAAAGCTAGGAGATTAATCTCTAAAGGGTGTCTCTATCATCTGGTCTGGGATAAAGATTCTAACTTAGAAGGTCTATCCTTACATTTGGTTCTGGTGGTAAAGGAGTTTCTTGAGGTCTTTCTGGATGATCTTCCTAGTGTTCCTCCTGATAGGGAGATCGAGTTTGGTATCGATTTGGTTTGAGACATTCATCCAATATCTATTCCACCTTGTATAATATCTCTGGCTTAGTTAAGAGAACTCAAGGAGCAACTTAAGGATCTTCTTTAAAGGGTTTCATCCATTTTAGTGTGTCCTCGTGGTTCGCACTGGTGTTATTCATGCAAAATAAGGATGGTTTACCTCGGATATGATTTGACTAGCAGTAATTGAATAAGGTTACAGTTAAGAACAAATATCCTCTTCCAAGGATAAATAACTTATATGATCAGTTGCAAGGTGTAAAATTCTTTTCTAAGATAGATCTTGGATCTGGATATCATCAGCTTATGATTCGGGAGGATGATATCCCTAAGAAAAATTTTCATACTCGGTATGGGCACTTTTAGTTCCTAGTTATGTCATTCGGTTTGACTAATGCCCCGGTGGTATTTATGGAATTGATGAATAGGGTTTTTAGGCAGTTCTTGGATTTTTTGGTCATTATGTTCATTGATGACATTCTGGTTTATTCAAAGAGTAAGGTGGATCATGCCAATCATCCCCGTGTGGTGTTGCAGACCTTAAAGGAGAAGCATCTGTATGACAAATTCTCCAAGTTTGAGTTTTGGTTGAATATTGTAAATTTTCTAAGTCATATTATGTCTAGTAAGGGGATCATGGTAGATTCGTAAAAGGTTGCAGTGGTTAAAAATTGGCCTAGACCAACAACTCCAACCGACATTCGGAGCTTCTTGGGTTTGATTGGGTATTATAAGCAGTTCATGGAAAGTTTCTCAATGATAACTTCCCCATTGACTAAGTTGACTCAAAATATGGTAAAGTTTTCTTGGTGGGATGCTTGTGAGGGGAGTTTCGAGAAACTGAAGGACAAGCTACTTTAGCTGTAGTTTTTACATTACCTGTGGGTAATGAGGGGTTTATGGTTTACTGTGATGTATCCCGAGTGGGACTTGGTTTTATTTTGATGCGGCATGTTAAGGTAATTGCCTATGCTTTCAGGAACTTAAAGGAACATGAGAGGAATTATCCTACTCATGATTTGGAGCTTTTAGCGGTGTTTTTTTCTTTGAAAATCTGGTGGTATTATTTGTATGGATTGCACGTAGACATAGTTTCTAATCGTAAGAGTCTAAGTTATATGTTAACTTAGAATAAGGTAAACCTCATGCAGAGGAGATGGTTGGAGCTTCATGGACTATGATATGAGTCTTCACTACCACCCAGGTAACGTTGACATGGTTGCTGATGCTTTTAGTAGGTTTTCCATGGGGAGTTTAGCTTATGTGGATAAGTAGAAGATAGAATTGGGGAAGGATATTCACCACTAGGATAATCTTGGAGTTTATCTTTTGGACTCTAATGATGGTAGTGTGATAGTACATGAAGTCATCGGTTCGTCTGTTGGTGCGGAAATCAAGGAGAAACAAATGCTAGATCCTATCTAGATGAAAATCAAGAGTGATGTGGTGGGAAAAGGGTGATGGAGTTTGAGATCAGCGGTGATGGTACTTTAAGGTACCAAGGAAGGTTAGGCCTTCTTGACATCGATGGTTTATGACAAAGGGTTTTGGCTAAGGCGCATGAATTGCTTTATTTTTTAATCCCGATTCAACCAAAATGTATTATTATCTCAAGGTGATGCATTGGTGGCATGGTATGAAGAGGGATGTGGCTGATTTGTGGCTAAGTGTATGGTGTGCCAACAAGTAAAAATTGAGCACATGAGTCCTAGAGGTTTGTAATAGAAAATTGAATTACCTAAATGGAAATAGGAGGCAGTCAACAAGGATTTCATGAACTGTATTACTCGGTCTCAAAACCAATTTGATTTGTTTTGGGTTATCGCGGATAGGATGACAAAGTCTGCTCACTTCTTGTTGGTGTGGACTAACTTTTCGATAGAGGACTATGCGAGGTTGTATCTTCAGGAGAATGTAAAGTTGCATAGGGTACCTATTTCAATTATCTCTTATCATAGTATACGGTTTTTATCTTACTTATATCGGTCATTTTAGAAGGGGTTAGGTACTAAGGTTAATCTGAGTACTAATTTTCATCTGCAGATGGATGGGCAATAGAGAGGACTATTCAAACATTGAAGGACATGTTTCGTGCATGTGTGATTGATTATTGTGACAATTGGGCTGAGTATCTACCTTTGTTAGAGTTTGCTTTCCACAATAGCTATCATTCTAGCATTGGAATGGCCCCTTTTGAGGCATTATTTAGGAGGAGGTGTAGATCTCATATTGGATAGTTTGAGCTTGGTGAGGTAGATAAGTTTGGTCTAGATTTGGTTTATCGGGATATGGAAAAGGTAAAGGTGATTCAAGATAGGTTTAACGCTGCCTAAAGTTGCCAAAAGTCCTAGATAGATATGAGGTGTAGAGAGTTATAGTTTATGGTTGGGGAGAAGGTGTTCCAGAAGGTATTTCCCTTGAATAGAGTAATGCAGTTTGGTAAAAAGAGAAAGTTTAGTCCCCAGTATATTGGTTCTTATGAGGTTTTGCAGAGGGTTGGTAACGTGGCCTATGAATTGGAGTTACCTTCTAGTTTGAGCTACATTCATCCGGTATTCCATGTCTCTATGCTAAGAAAGTGTCTTGGTGATCCTTCTTCGGTGGTTCCTTTGGAAAGATTGGATATCTCGGGTTCTCTATCTTATGATAAGGTCTCGGTTGAGATCTTAGATCGACAGGTTCGTCGTTTATGGACCAAGGATGTGGCCTCGGTTAAGTTTCTATGGAGGAATCACAAGGTGGAAAAGGTTACATAGAAAGAGAAAGCAGACATGAAGTCTAAATATCTACATTAGTTTTCTGCTTTAGTTATTCGTGTAGAAGGTTTGTGTTCTTGAACACTTCTTTATTTTCTAACTTAGTTAAGGGTTAGAATAGATCCTTGCATCTTTATTTTCTAACTTAGTTAAAGGTTGGATTGATATTTTACAATGCAAGTGAATCATGCTTGTGTTTGACCTGCCTTACCCATCATTCGGGGACGGATGATCCTAGTGGGGGAGACTAAACCACCCTAGGTTTGGACCTTTAGAAAATTTACTAGATTTCAGGGTTCTGGTCAAGATACGTCTAGGGGGTACAGGTCGTATGCTGGGGTATGGTTGGTAAGTCTTGGTCATACACTAAAAAGTGTTGGTTGGTGGGTTGGATCGGGTTCTTGAATGGGTAAGACTTGGAGGATAAGGGTCATACAGTTTGATACAAGTCGTATGGTTTTGATTTTTCCTTTACTTAATCTGATACTTAGTAACTTTAGTTAGATCTGAATATGAGTGTCTCACCATGAGCTATAAGATAGGGTACGAGTCGTACCATTGACTCGTATGGTAGATGGTGTTCAAATTTTCTTTTGTTCTATTCTGCTAGGGATACGGTTTGGGGGTACTAATTGTATGGTTTGGGTACGACTTGGTTAAGGTAAGTCATATGTTGGAAAGTGTTAGGTCCAAGGGGGAGGCCTAGGGTACGAGTGGTGGGTACCACTTGTATTCGTGGATACAACCGGTATGTGATGGTCATACCCAATGGCGGCAATTTTGTGCAGTTTAAGTAAGGGTATTCTATACATTTCCCCACTTAGCTACTTAAGTACACACGACTTTTAACATACTTGGGAGGTCACTTGCCCTATTATCCTAATCTCAAACACTTGGAAACACTCTAATTTTCTTTAAATCTCTTGGGTAAAGGAAGGATAGGGTTTTATCTAGAGGAGCAATTTGGGGCTTGATTGGGTGATTTCTTTCCATCATCCTCATAAACAAAGGCATACACTACTCCTTCATTTTTAGTTCCAACTAAAGTCATGATTTATACAATGTTTTCATAAGTAATTATTGTATAGTTTTGGGGTTTTCAAATATATGTTGGGGTTTTGGTATTAAAAGTTTGTTTATGGTTTTCCCATGTTTTAATTATGTTTTTACCTTCTTAATTGGTGGTTACGGGAATGGTTAGTTGGTAATTGAAATTGGTTTTGGAAAATACTATGCCCCTAACATGTTTGATAAAATGCCTATGAAAATGCTTTTACTATACTATGGAACTTTTAATGGAACTATTTGCATGGTATGGATTGGTAATGGAACCCTAAATGACATAAATGGTTTAAATGGTTTGAAATGCTTAAATGGTAAGATATTCTAGTCAAGGTTGTGGTTAATTAAACATCCTTGTGGGGTACAAGGGAATCCCCCAAGTAAACATGTTAATGAGCAACTTGTGGGGTACATAGGATTCCCCCAAGCAAACTTAATAATGGAACACTTGTGGAGTACACGGGATTCCCCCGAGTTAACTTGATAATTTAATCTATGGGTACATGGGAATATCTTTACTTAAAAAGGTTTGCTAAGTACATTGCTTAAAAGCTATAGTTGGTATGACGATACCACTACTCATAGCCTTGGCTAATTGTAATGGAATAATAGTTTGGTTGGTTGGAAACAGTTTTAATTCGGAAATAATGGAGGGGTGGATAGCTAACAATGAAGGTGCGAGTCCAATGGACGAACACTAGAAACTCATGTTTTCCGACATGACGGGTGGTCATAGTGACCTTAGATGATACTATGAGGTACATAGGAATCCTTTTAGTGCACTGTACATATGTATCATGGTTAGTGAAGGGCATTGAGAATCCCCTACTCGTATGGTATCTTTGGTTTGTGTGGCTACACACATTGGGACCCGTTTAGGGAGTTACACTGGATCCATATATCCCGTGGGTAGTTCTAGGATGTTAAAGCTTCATATACCTAGGTTAATGGTTTTAAATACATGTTAAATCTGGTTCCCTTTCCCGACATAGTTATATATATATATATATATGTATGGTTGTGTACATATGGTTGGTTTATTTAGTTTTATTGGATTTCATTATTTAATCCTTATCCTGAGTTCATGCTAGTATTCACCCGCTAACCCATCTTCGGATGGCTTTATCCCCAATCAATGTAGGGATAAACCATTCTACTCCTCCTGCTTAGTAATCGGATTCGGGATCAATTATTGGATTGAAATGGTGAGCTTATGTATTCTGAAAGGCTCCATTTCATATCAGGGATGTCTTTACATACCTTATTTATTTTATTGATATTGGGTTTGGATATGGTTGGGGGCATGTCCTAACCAGCTATTGTTTTTCTTTTAGATAGAGCCTTGTGTGACTACTATGAGTTAGAATGGGCGTGGTCGGTATTGGTGTCAGCCTTAGTATTGGCATTAGTATTGGGGATGATACCATTGGACTAGATTTATGATTGTGCCATCCTCTTATATTATGTTATGGATAGGAAATTTGTTTTATATTTGTTTGGTTCTAGTTGTTGACTGGTAATGGATGGTTGGACTTTCTTGGGTTGGTCACGGTGATAGACCTATCCCAGAGTCTGGGTTAGTGAAACTACAATATCTTATTATAAGTTCAAAATTATCCAACTCAGGGTATATGTATTTGATGGTTTGGTTGGGTATTGGGGGTGGTCCCCAATCTAGGTTGGACTTGGGATGCGCATTACAACAAGGCCTCGGGTTGGGTCGGGTCACAATATCATGGCCTTAGGCCCACATACGTATTCGAAACTCGTATCAATAACCATGTCTATAAACCGTCTCATATTTTTAAGTCTTAGCATATTTACGAGGAATGACATCTCTATAAACTATTAAGTATATCTATTATCATCTCGCATATAGGAGGCATCTTACTTCTATGTGGAATATTGCATCAAGAAAACATAACTTATAATTATGAAGCATGTCACATATATAAGACATCTCATATCTATATTCATATTTCATGACTATGAGGAATATCATCTATAAAGGCCATTTATCATATCTAAGATGAAATAGCATCTCTATGGGTTAAAAATCAAGTCTAAGAGGAAATAGCATCTCTATGGGCAAAATATCAATTCTAAGAGGAAATAGCATCTCTATAGGCCAAAAAACATATCTAGGAGGAATATCATCTCTAAAGGCCCAATATTATAACTAGGAGGAAATAACTTCTCTAAAGGCCCAATATCACTTCCATAAGGAATATCATATCCATAACTCATAAGTCATAATTCCGGGGAAAATCATCATAATTTACCAAGTCATGAGGTAAGATTATTCTAAAGGCTCACTAGTCTCAACTAGGCCTAACACCCAAAACAAAGTCCACAATGGCTAACGTAAGTCTTGACCTAAATGGGACGGACGATCCCACTTCTAATCCTCAATTTCCATAATTCGGAAAACAATGCCCCAAACTAGGCTAAGGTATCTAGTTCAACTTCTAGATGTCAAGTAAGTCATAACCAATCCTAAGATAGGAACTTTGTCTTGAAATATGGGAATTCAAGTCAACTCTGCCCAAATTACGGATTCAAGACCACTAGACTAGTCCAACTAAGGTTAATCATACTAACTATGATTCCAACACTTAAACCACATCTTAAACCTAGCATCATATCATATTCATTCTACAAAATTAGTCCAATATGGGAAGAAGGCAATAGGATTCTAAAAGGTACTAAGCATTTTTCCTTGCGGGTCCAAAACCCTCATCTAATACTAAAGAAATTAGAAATAAAAACTAAGTTATTCTACTCATAATCAATCCTATCATTCATATTCACATGCCATATATAACACACATCATCTTTAAATAAGAGTAGGTAGAATCCTACCTTAAAGGAAAACCGCAAAACCGCACATTATTCACCAACGACCATCTTCACTTTACAATCCCAAAATTCCATCACACTATCAAATCCATGATCTACTCATCAATACGAGTGTAATGATATCCATATTTCACTACTGTGATTTGGGTCCAAAAACTATTCACCAACAGCCATCTTTACTTCACAATCCCAAAATGCCATCACACTATCAAATCCATAATCTACTCATCAATATGAGTTTAACGATACCCATATTACACTACTATGCTTCGGGTCCAAAAATGGAACCAAGAACCCTAAGTGGGTCCTATTTAAGGGAAAATATATTTTCGAGGTCAACCCAACATGATATCAAGCTCATACAATCAAAACCCTAAAAATGGGTACAAACCAAATAAACTTTGGGCTAAAATCAAGCCCTAAGTAAATTTGGGGTTTTGGGTAAAAAAAAAAGAAATTCATCAATTAAGTGGTGAAATCTTACCTTAATCCAGGTTAAAATCATGATAATAGATGTTTATCAAGATACCAAGCCAACCGCAATAATCAATCTTGAGTTACTACACTTTTTTAGGGGATCTAGGTCTCAAAGATAGGTTAAAATGGCCAAAACACGGCCCTAAGAGTCCTTATATACCCATACCAGGTATGGCGTGGTATCTATCACATCCCTAGGGACCATGATTGCACTATCGCGATTGCTATAGGACTTGCGCCATCGCGATGCACCAGTACCAACAAAGTCAAAACTTTTTTTGACCTTCAGAACTCAGTCGGACTCTATTTTTCACAAATGAACTATGTAACTCCACTACATTCGACATTCCAATTGCGTTGGTTAAGTTGGAATATCCATCCAAGGTTATTTAGATCAATTTTGTCCCCCACACCCATATCTATCAATTTTTCCACTTTCCAACCAAAAGGTCGAAATGAGTTCAAGGACCCAAACCAAAGGTCTACCTAGACTAAAGTCCATATTTCAGATTTGTTGGCACAGTCGTAATTTGCATTTGAGATTGTCTTACTGAAGTTTTTTGCTCAGTGTCCATTTTGAACCATCAAAGACTTTAGAGCAAGGAATAGGATATAAAAACCAAACAAACTACCGGTAACCAAACATTGGTCCCAGTAAGTCATAAATGACTTAAGGCGGCTATAGAGAAGCTCTAACAACAAAGATAAGTGGAAATACAAAAAATTACTCCAAGGGTCATCAAAGGTAGCAAGTGGAAAAAACAATTGGACAAAATTAACTCACTAGTGTGGCATGCCATTATTACGGTGGTTATCCTCTGTTCTATGCCGATATTATGAAGGGTAACCTCCATGACACGACAATCACGGACCCTCACTGCCTCGGGGTCCCAAAATGACCCCAAACCCCTTTTAAAAATTTTGAAACTTTCATAAATTACCCTTTTAAAACCATTAAACATAATTCAAGCCAAAATTCAATGTTACATATGTGGGAAAATAAAAAATAATATGATCAAAGTTTTAAAGGGTCTCACACAAGCCCCTCTTAGGATCAGTCGACCCCGAATCATAGGTTTGGATATTTTTGGTGAAAAGATACACCAGAATGAAATGATAGATTAAGAAAATAACAAGAGAAAAACAAAACTCATACCTTAAGCACTTTCATCCAACCCGGGGAAAAAATAGGTATTTGGCCTTTATATCTTCCTCTTATTCCCATGTAGCCTCTTCTACCTTTTGGTTTCTCCAAAGGACCTTCACTGAAGCTACATCCTTGGTCCGCAATCTATGAACTTGCCTATATAATATTTTAATCAGGAATTCCTCATAAGACAAGGAATTTTTTACACCAACATCCTCAAAAGGCACTATCAAAGAAGGATCACCACACACTTTTTCAACATGGACATATGAAACACAGGATGAATCAAACCTAAACTTGCTGGCAATTTTGACTCAAAAGAAATATTCTCAATTATCCTTAAAATCTGATATGGACCAACATAATGAGGAATGAGCTTCCCCTTATTCATAAACCTCGTGAATTCTTTCTGAGGAGACACCTTCAAGAATACACAATCACTATCTTCAAACTCTAACTCTCTTTGCCTCATGTTCGCATAAGGTTTTTGGCGACTCTAAGCAATCTAAAGTCTTTATCTAATCACTTTCACCTTCTTTATGTCTTGTTGAACAAAGTCAGAACCACATAACCTAGTCTCATCAATCTCAAACCATCCAATAGGAGACCTACACCTCCTACCATAAAGATCCTCAAAAAGGGCCATCTAAATGCTCGAATGATAACTATTATCATATACAAAATCAATAAGAGGTAAATGATACACCCAAAAACCTCCAAAATAAATCATATATGACCTTAGTATGTCCTCCAAAGTTTGAATAGTGTGATCCACTTGCCCATTCATTTGAGGGTGGAAAGCAGTGCTAAGGTTTACATGTGTACCCAAACTTTTTTGAAATAAATGCTAGAAGTGAGAAGAAAACTATGCTCCTCAATCTAAAATAACAAACACTAGAATACCATACAACTTTACAATATCCTAAATAAAAAACTAAGCATGATCCTCTCTTGAGTAAGTAGTCCACATTTTCAAAAAGTGAACGAAATTAAGCATTCTATCCGCAATAACCCAAATTCAATGATACTAATTGCAAGACCGTAGAAGACCTATAATGAAATCCATATTGATTATCTCCCACTTCCATATGGTCAACTCTATCTATTAATACATGACACAAGGCCTCATTCAAACTTGACTTGTTGATAAACTATACACTTAACAACAAACTTTGCCATATCACTCTTCATATTGTTCCACCAATAAATTTTCTTCAAGTTATGATACATATTAGTTGAACTCAGATGAACTGTATATCTAGACTCATGATCCTTAGTTAAAATCCTTTCCCACAGTCCATCAACATCGGGAACACACAACCTACCTTGGTACCTCAGGATACCATCTCCCCAAATCTCAAAATCCATAATCTTTTACTGACCCACATCATCCTTAATCTATATAATTACTGGGTCTAAAGCCTACTTGTCCTTTACTTCAACACCTAGGGATGATTTAACCATTTTTTGAACAATGAATCTTCTATCCTTAGAGTCCAAAATATAAAATCCCAAGTTAGCCAACTTGTGAATGTCCTTCACTAATCCTCTTTTCTCTTTATCAACATGGGATAAACTCCCCATAGATAACATTTTAAGAGCACAATCAATAAAATTAGCTTTACGTGGGTGGTAGTGAAAACTCACGTCATAATCCCTAAGAAATTTGAGCCACCGCCTCTATATGAGATTTAAGTCCTTCTGAGTAAACACCTACTACAAGCTCTTTTGATCTGAATAGATATCCACATGCACCCTATACCAATAATGACACTAAATTTCAAAGAAAAAACCATAGCCGCCAGCTTTAAATCATGAGCTGGGTAGTTCCTCTTATAAACCTTAAGAATCCTAGAAGCATTGGCCACAAACATACCATGATGTATCAAAACATAACCCACTCCTACACGAATGTATCAAAAATAAAACAAAACCATCAGTACCCCCGGTAGGGTAAAAACTTGTGAAGAAGTCAACTTATCCTTCAATTTCTCAAAACTTCCCTCGTAAGCATCAGGCCATAAAAACTTAATCTTCTTCTTAGGAATCCTCATCACTCTCCACCAACCTCCTATAATACCCAATCAAGCCCAAGAAGATCCTAATATCAGTTGGAGTCATGGGTTAAGTCCATTTCTTAACTGTCTCAACTTTTCAAAAATTAAAAAACTTTCCCAAATTACCTTTTATCAATCCTAATCATAATTTAAGCCAAAAATCGATGTTACTCAAGTGAGAAGGTCAAAAATAAAATGATTGATATTGTAAGGGGTCTCATAATATGGTACAATCAAGTTACCATTAATGAGAGTATTAAAACTTGGGATTCTAAGTTAGTGAATCTAAATTTTGAAGTGACCAAGTATATAAATGTTTAAGTTTAATTAAGGGGATCTAGATCTGCAAATGGAATAAAGTATAAATGTGCTTCCATGATATAATTAATCAAGTAGGTGGATCACCTAATTTGACCTTTTAAGCAGCTTGAACTCCTTAAGTAGGTGCATCACCTACTTGGACCAATTTGACCAAATTGTGGTCCAAAATACAGCAAAATAGGCAGCCAAAATTCGGCATTTATAAGACCATCTTGCTGGTCACTTCCTTCATTATTAATTTAAAAATTATATTCTCTCTCAAGTTATTTTCTCTTTCTCTGAAGGCTTAGTACAACCACCTAATTTTCTACTAGGGTTCTTGAAGAAACCGACCTCATTTCAAGCTAAGGTAAGTTAAAATAACTATGGTTTATCTTTAATTATATCATTGAAAGTTATGGAAATAAAGTTATTTTTGTTTAAAGTGTAGGACAAACCCTTTTTGCCAAGCTTAGCAATCTACTTCTCCTTAATCTCTAAGATATTTCCAGTAGTACTTGAATCAACTTGAAAGAAAACCTAGAGGCTTGATGGAGTAAAATTTGAGAAAGAAAATTTCAAAAATAAAGGTAATTTTATTGCTCCTATTTTTTCTCTTGTTATGTATAGGTCTTTATGGAAGATTGTAGTTATAATGTTGTTAAGAGCTCATGGGATGGCGATCAAAAGGCGTGAGGTCAATATGTTGCATTGTATTGAAGAATTTTGGGATAGTTTAGGTGTTGTCCATATGTGTTGTGGTTTAAATTAGTGAGTGACCTTATAGAATGGTTAAGGTGAGTTTTATTAAAGTAGAAAAGAAGGGTGTGGTGATACACCAAGTGTTTAAGGGGATGGATCTTATTGCCCATCAAGTGTTTAGTTATTGCTTCTTAAGGATTACATTGTGAATAGTTAATAATTTATTTTCATTATATACTTATATTTTAGATTAATACCTTAAATTAAAGAAGGTTAATTCTTTCTAATATTGGGTTACACAACAAAGTACGTAAGGATATACTAGCTCAGAATTTGTGGCATGAAGTGTTATACTTGTGCACCAACAAAGTAAGCTTCTTAAAAAAATTTCATGTCAAAAGAAACATTGTGATGGTGTATTTCTATTGTAGATAATTTCCCTTTTCTTTACTACACGTGGCCAAAAAAATGTGTCAAAGTGTCACATATTTCTCTTATATGAGTTAATAAGATCCCAATGGATATATTTTTGGGTGTAAGAATAGAGGTTATAATACCTAGTATAGGCCAATCCCAATTGATGTATTTATGGGTGGAAGCCATAGTTTATGATACCTAGCATAGGTCGATCCCTATTTGTACATTTATGAGGACCATATCATATGGGTTAAAATGCCTAGCATGGGCAATCCTCTTCTACCACTTATGTAATGACCTGACTTTTGGTGATTTGTGTGAAATATATATTTCTATGTGATCTAACCATTTCACCCTTCCTCATGATTTCATTATGGTATTTCTAGGGTGTGGGGATAATTGGCATAATTTCTAATGCTTTTCGATGTTATTTGTGTGAGTTTATGGTTTTTGGTGGCTTAAAAATCCTTATAATTGATTTCAGTCAATATTTATTGGGCTATACATCGAATAGAAAATTGAACTGGGCCAGTAGATCCACAACATTGATTTTAGGCTGGTAACATGGCTGGTAAGGTTTTACGACTTTTATATCTCATTTCGACCCTCAGTTCAAAAAATTGTGAAATTGGGCTTTAGGGGTCAACTCTATAAAAATGATGTCTTTTCAAAAATATGTATCACCATTGAGTCTGGAGCATCGAATTTGATAGAGTATCATAGTCTATTTGCATTATTGAGATTTTGGATTAATCACGAGGGGTCCACAAAGAGTTGGAATTGTCCAAGTCTCTAGCTAGTGCACCATTCAGCTAGTGCACCCACTTAAATGACATTTTGGTTACTTAATGAACTCTGCTGAGAAGCTGAGATGTTGCTTATGCGACTACTAATTTGTGTATGTTATCCTCTTTTAAGGGACAACAATATCTCTTATACCACACCCACAGACAAGCAAAGTATCGTGTAAGCTACACCTGGTCACTTAAGTAATAGTTGCTTAAGTTACTCGGTGATCACTTAAGCAATGCCTGGGTCATTTATATACCTTATTTTCACAATTTTTACATTACTTTTGAGACTTAGAGATTGGAGAATGAGTTTGTGATCATTTCCTTCCATTTCTAAGCTTGGATAAGCTCCAAAATTCCTATTTTAGCAACTTTTTTCTGAATTCATCATTTAAATCTTGTTTAAATGTAGTTTAAAGGTATAATTTGGGGATTTTGGCCCGAAAGACTGAAATTATTATTTCTTTGATTCAAACCCTAAATTCACTTTATTTTCCCTTGGGTTTTCTCCTGTTAGTTCCTTCAATCCTGGAAAAAATATTTTTAGACTAAAATTCCGATTTTAGCCCTTTTTTTCAAAAACCATTTCAAGGATACATTTTGACACCAACTCGGGAGTGGAAAAAATGGGTATCATTGGCTGTCTTTTGATGCGTAGATTCTATATTTGTATATTTTAGTTGATTTTGGGACCATTTGTAAGTTAAAAGCTTTATATTGAAGGCTTTTTGGACTAGTTTTTGGCCTTTGAGGTAGGTTATGGATTAACTTTCTCATATTGGTTTGGGTAGTTATTAATAATGTAAAAGTGTTCAATGGGTATGGGGTTGTATCATGGAAAATATTTTTAAGTAATTTATGTGATCTTATGGGGCCTATGGGGATAATATTTGGTGATTTTGTGAGATTATTTGTTATGTGTGTGACCGTGCGAGGGTTTTATAAGATGTTGTTGGCCTGGTATTGATATGTGATTATTTGGTTATACTCTTTCTGGTGCGGAAAAAGCCTTGATTTTTGGATTTATAAGGTATCAATGCCCTTTTCTTGCATGTTTCACTTGATGGCTTTTCTGAATTAATTTGGATCATGGGTGGTTGGTTGATTTGAGTGGATTTTTGAATCACATGGATGGTATATTAATTGGATATTGGATATTCTCATTTTCTGTTGGATATGAGCATTACATCCTCATATCATATTCCGTTATAAAACAATGGTACCACTGTAAAAATACTAGAAACACTGGCTTTTTTTGACAGAAAATGTGACATCTTTAAGAATGCTTTGTCGATGTATGTACTGGAAAGATTTTATGGATATTGGTATTGAATATTAGTTGTATACAGGTTGATAAGCCCCCATGAATCCTACGTTTGTAGCTGAGTTCGGTAGGAGTGGGTTGACAAACCTCTCATGGGTCCTACATCCATAGCTTAGCTCGATGGGTATATATGGAGGTTGTGCGACAACCTCGTGCATCAGATTATTATCATCATCATCATTCAATATTATTATCATTATATTTATTGCATTTTATATGTTGTGTTTATTTTGTAATTGTATCTCTGTTCTTGACTTGATATCTGCCTACTTGTCCTATCTTCTTGTACATGTACTTGTGTATTTGTATATTTATTCTTCTTTCCCTACCTATTATTTTTATTTTATGTATATATAGTAAAAATATTAGTGGAGATGGTATGGGCTACTATTTGGGACATTTCCTGATTGCAAGTGACGTACCCAAAGTTTGTGTCTATATACGTATTTTCTACTTTACTCAATCTGCCTATAATACCTACTAAGTACAAATAGATCGTACACATCCCTACTACACCCTTTTAATATAGATCAAGGTATAAGTGTACTTCATGGACAGTTGATTCAGGTAGCATTTCGAGTCTTCGAGGTAGCGGTTAACCTATGCATTCAGAGTTGGCTACTATCCCTTATTATTTTGGACTAGGTATTATTTGTAATTAGAGATAGACTTGTAGTTTAGAGTTATCCGATGAATGTTTTTACTTCAAGTTGTATTAGTTGGTTCATACACTATGACACCAGATTTTGGGATTTCGTTTGGTATCCTAAATTATATTTCCACTATTATCATATTTATGTGACTCGGCTTCTCTCTAGAATCCTTGTCTTGGGTTTTGGCATTATTTTCCCTTGTTATATCATCTTGGCTGATAAGCTTACTTGTTAAGGCTTGCCGCTACAAGCGCCATCATGAGCCTTGGTTCTTGGGTTGTGACGTTTAATCAGCTGGTCAGTTGTATCACTTACTAAAAAAGTTAATAAAGCAAAGAAGCACAACTAAAGAAAAGAATGTGACGTACATGATTCCATAAGGATAAGCAAAGATGGTCTTATATCATTACCTATGTATATAAACATGGCTTCATTTAAGCTAATGTTTTACATATGGTTACTTTATATCTTACATATTCAATACATTCTTTCATACTGACATTCCTAATGAGGGATATTGTGTTTCATGCCATAGGTATAAGCATTCCAGCTAATAGCTCTCCTTAATATTAGCACAAGATACTCTGGCTTTTGGTGAGCTCCAGGTTGATTCGGGGATTTATCGAGTCTATAGCATGTATTTGATATTGTATTATATATCAGGGTATAGCGGGGTCTTGTCTTGACCCAAGCTAAATTATTTTATTTTTTAGAGGCTTTGTAAACTATTGTTAAAGTAAAGAACAGTTATGTCTTACTCTTTTATAATCAAGGCCGCAACAGCTAGGTCATGTACATCCATTAGGGGCCTATCTATGTTGGTATTTCATTAGAAGTTCATACCAATACTTATCAAAGACTTATAATTATCACAGTTACATGCATAGTAATCACTAGGTAAAGGTTGGTTCTCTCGAGCCTTTAGGGAAATGTTGTCTGTCCATCTCAATAGGATATGAGGCATGACAAGTTATATAAATTAGACTTACATACGGATTCCTATAGGTATATTTGGAAGGAGGTACACATGAAATTTCTCCAGGCTTCTGGCTTTCAGGTTGCAAGTCCAAAAAAGTGCGTTAGCTTTAAAAAACCCTTTACAGGTTGAAGAAGTATTGTGACATTTGTTTAATTAGTTATTAGGTACGAGGAATTTTTCTTCAAGCATTTCTATTCTTATTATTCTTTTCTACTTCACAAAGGGTGATGTTCGAGGTAATATCCTTGTGTTTGTTTAAAATTGATCTACTTACCTCCGGTAATAAGCCAAAGTATATCTTCAAGTTCAAAGCATATATTGGCAAATGCTATCACATAAAGGATTTGGGTAGATTAAAATATTTTTTTAAGAAAAAATGTCTATACAAATTTGGATGGAATCTACTTGAGTTGATGAAAATATACCTTGGATGTTATCTCCAAGACTGGGTTATTAGGTTATTAGCATGTGGAAAAATCATTTATACAAATCATTGGTTTGTATTGGGGATATTGATGGCCCTAAGCGCTATCATCATTTGATAGGTCGACTTATTTATTTTGGATTTATTCAAATAGTATTGAATTCATGTTCTATCTCACCTTATCTAGCAGTCGAAAGAAGATAATTAGGATGCAATTCTATGAATCGCTCGCTACTTGAAAGGGAATATTTGACAAGGGCTTTTGTTAAGGAGAAAATGTGATATACGTCTATATAGATAGTTTATATCCAATTTGGTGGATTGTGCCTAGGTTTAACACTCACTCACATGTTGATTTATCTCTGTAAGTGAATTATCTATGTATTGAAAGACTATGAAGTAGCATGTCGTATCTCAATCCTATAGAAGCTAATATTAAGTCTATCACAATGATAATCTATGAGGTAAAATGGTTGAAGAAAATTGTGTGAATTTTAGGAGTGACTTGCACTTTCCCTATTTGTCTTTATTATGACAATCAAGCGGCATTACACATACCCACAAATTATAACAACATGATTCATCGTTACTAAATTATCCATGGTAAATTCATGAAATTCTTAATTTTTAATTTTCAATATTAACTTGAGTCCAAAATAGCCAGCATTTTGTTCATTATGTCACCTAAAGATTTTTGGTTAAGACTTAAGCCTTCAGATATCTAGATACAGAGGTACAGTCAGAATTTAAAGTTTGGTGGTTCTGAATTTTAAGATAGAAAAACAACATCAAGATAATATATAATAATCGCCAAACAGGCTAACTGGTACCGATACATAATATATATTTAAAAAATGTAACAAATCACTTAATATTATGTAAGTATAAACATTATGATTAGTATTGCACTTAAGACCTAGGTGTAGTGTTTGAAGAAGTTTGAGCCTTCAAAATATTTGTGATCACATTGATTCTCACTTTAGATAAGATCATAATTAAATAATAGAAAACAAATTATGTAACTATTGTCAATCATAGAAAGATTGGAAATTATGAAAAAAGAAATAAATTACACTATAAAAAATAATAAATAAGAAAGGTACTACATACTTTTCGACTTATTGGGAGTTCTAGGATTGAAAAGTTATGTAGAAAAATAGCAAAATTGATAAATGTAAAACGATAATGTAGAGAAGTCCTAGATTAAATATTATAAAAATTCTAATTATTTTTTTGTTTTTTGCTTTTTCTAATTTTCAAATTTTTAATATTATGGGTTTTAAAATAAAGTTTGTTTAGAAAACAATATGCATATATAACAGCAAGAGAGAACAGATAAAGGGAATGATTAAGAAAACATGCAATACAACTCTTATAGAAAAAGGGAAAAATCAGACAAGAGTTAGGTTTAAACCCCCAACCTGATACACGTAGATCATTTTAGGCTTCCGTTTGGATACTAAACCACCGGCCATTATCTTAGGGGATTCACAAAGTTAAATTTTTTAATTAATACTGAATTATTCAATAGAGATACAGGGCCTATGCAAGAGCTACTAGGTTCAGCGAAGCCCCTATGTTATATTGTAGCTCCGTTCTACCTAGATAAACTCAAGTTTGATGTATTTAATTATTTATGAGTAATAATATAATTTCATAAGATTGTAAGTCCTTTAGGTGTGATTTAAGGTCGTACAATATCCCTAGAAAAAAGCTAAGTTGAGAACTTACTTACCTAAAGAGTTTCGATATGAGTTTCAACCAGCGTCAACTTAAAATGATCATATCTCCTAGAATTTATAGGTCTATGATGACATACAAACAAAACCTCCACTCAAAAGATAATAGTGACTCTTTCAAAATATATAACCCAGCAAAGGTTGAGGACGAATACTAAGGAAAAACGTGGAATCATAGATCTTAGCAGTTGTAGTCAACGGGCAAAACAAGAAAAGTAAATGGGGAGTTTTGGGTAGTAATCTCGAGAAAGTAACTATATAAACTTTGGTTGTAATTAGTCGTAGGTGAACATTAGTATTGTTTTCCCCCTGGCTTCTCAACTCCGTAGGCTTATCGTGCATTGTTTGACCAACCCAATGCTTTGCATGCAAAATTGATAATTTATTTACCTTCTACATTGTTTTGGACAAGCAGAAAGATTTCACCCTTTACTTTTTAAGTCTCAGGATGTCGCCTTATTAACCCTTATCTAGATCCCAGTTAGCTATTACCTTTTGAAACTCTATTAATTAGATGAAATCTAACTATCTTACTTAGATAAAACCTAGAAGAATGGATCGACAGTTAAACTCCAAATTACTGTTGTCTTTATCTTTTCCTTTTCACTACTCCTCTTTTGGAGTAAGTAGCAATATCTAGGTAGGATCCTAATGTGTGCACCCGTTAAAAAAACTATTATAATAAAGATAAAGCAATGCATGCTTGGGTACCAGTTTGGAACAACAATAATACTTTTCCTACTTTGCCAATCCACGAAGGTTTCCACAACCCTAGCTATGGGTTTTAGCCGCTCATGCTTGTGAAGTAATCAATATCATTAAGAATCGAAAACATAGATGAAATAACAATGATAGTAAGTATAAAAACCCACAACCGTAACTGAATTAATCAATTGAAGTCAATATAGTAGAATCCCAAGATCAAAATCGAATCTTGGAATCAAAATATGTTTATGAGTATCAAAAGTGTGTAACTCCTACTAAAAAACATATAAAGGGTATTTATAGTACATGAGGAAATCCTAAACCAAAGCCCAAATAAAATAGCAGAAAATAGGGTCGGTGGACACATGTGATCTGCACTTGTGCCCTGACCTTGGGCGCAGGTAGTATCACCAATTAGTAGGGTGAGCGCATGTACAAGACGCAGGTATCGAATGAAAAAATCCTAAAAATCAGATCTCAGGATTTTGGACTTCTGGAAATTGCTTTACCTATATACGGTCTACAGGTCCTACTTGCGGTCCACATGTTGACTTAGTAAGTGTCGGGAACCATCTTTTCAGCTCTTCTTCAATTCTCAAACATGTTTTGATCACGAACAAGCCAAAAAGTATCCTAAACATCCATAATTTATCAAAAAAGTAGCCAAAAACACATTTTTCATCTTTTTCAAAACTTTGCATCCAAAACATGATTTTCTGAAAAACATCCCCAAAACGCATAATATCTAACAAAATAACCTCAGAAACTTTTATATTTTTCTTGTTTTAAGCGTCGAAAGTGCTATATTTCTATAGCACATCAACACCCTCAAATTAGAATGTTTGCAGGTTCTCAAGAAACAAAACACAAAACAAAAATAAAAATGATGCTTAACTATGAGAATCTAAGTTATTCAAGGAAATCAGTCAACACTTTAAGCTCAAATTACAGCATCCCCCTTCTATCCCACTTTTCAAAACCAACTGTGTATGAATATGAAGCACAATAATTTGAAATAATGGAATGAAGGTATGGCATTACATTAGTAATAGACAACTTTGCATATGTAAAAGTTACACTACCCAAAACAAGCAAATAGCTAGCAATATTATTCAAGTTCCCTCACAACAAGAATGTCCCAATTGCTTTTATGAAATGGTGAATCTCAATTCAGGGACAGCCAAGAGACACTCACACTTAAAAGAGAAGTTCCAATCTATGCATGTCAAATACTATAGACTTGATCTTTTTTTCTTTATCTTAGCATTCAGATAGTCATGTTAGGTTCACTGTAGGACTTTTCTCGGCTTGTAATTTAGGTTTGGGGGCTGGTATGGTAAATATGGACATCTGAAGTAACTAAGCCTCATTGGCACTACAATAACATTGGGGTCTCAGTTTCTACTCAATTTACTTTTTTTCCACCCTTATTTCTCCCTTTTTATTCTTTATTGCACATTCAGACTTGGTGTGGTCTTTTATTCTTTCTTTTTTTTTTTTTGCAATTTTTCTTTTTTTTTGCTTTTTCTCTTTCTTCTTCTTTTCTTTTTCTACCAAAGCCATCCCCACTAACATTTTCTCTTATTTAAACCTTCTTCATACCCATTTTACAAAATGTACCCCTATGATAACCACCCTCAACTTAGGTAGTTTGCCTTAGTTGAGGTGCATAATGCCCAAGGAGGACCAGGACCAAAATAGTTTTATTGTATTTAAAATGGAAAGGTGAATGGTGTAACAAGAAAAATAGGCTTATACGACTCAATAAGGTCCTAGCATGATAACCTAGTAGTAATCAAGATCCACCTCAGGTTTCTCCTCTCTAGTGGTTGCTTTATCCTACTAACGACTATAACATCTATAGCACATATATGTGGGCTGTGATATCATCGTATCGAGCATACTGATCGGGTAGTATCACCACTGGCCCATGAGAAATGTCAAGACCCTGCATCTGGGTCACATTGTAAAAACCTAAGTTTTGATAAAATATGTGAAATGTGTGTTTTTGTGTGATTTAACTATTTTATCCCTCCTCGTAGTTGCATTGTAGTATTTCTGAGGTGTAGGTTTATAGGCATCATTCTCAATGCATTTTGGTGCCATTTATGCGATATTGGTGTTTTTGATGGCTTTGAGAATCTTGTAGTTGATTTCAGTTGTTATCTTTTGATATATGAAACGAATGGGAAAACAAACTATGTCAATATATCTAGAACATCGATTTTAGGATTGTCATATTGTTGGTGTGGTTTTATGGCTTTTCAATCTCATTTCAAGCCTCAGTTTGGAAAGTTGTATTTTTGGGTTTTGAGGGTCAACTTTTTGAAAATGATTTTTTTCAAAAACATAATACCGCCATTGAGTAGGAGCATCAAATTGGATAGGGTATCATAGATCATTTTTATTAACGAGATTCCAAACGAATCTTAAGGGACTGTGGAGACTTAGAAAGCACCAAGACCCCAGCTGATGCACCACTCAGTTGGTACACCCACGATCGTAATGATCTTGTCGCAATCACGACACTTAGTCCGTGATCGCAATACCCTTGACAAGCGAGGTACCTCGATCATGATCCTGATTTGTGATCGTGAAACTAGAGTATACAAATACTGGGTTTCTACTAGTTTCACCATTTTTGAGATTTAGAGCTTAGGGCTTTGTAATTTTGAGCTATTTACTCCACTTCTAAGTTTGAATAAGCTCCAATACACTTATTTCATTTAACTTTTTTAATTATTAATATTAAATTCTTGTTTTAAACATGGATTAACATATGGAATTTGGAGATTTTGGCCCATAAGGCATAAAAATCATATTTATCTAATTTATATCCCAATTTCACTCATTTTTTACTTGAATGGGTCTCTAATTATATGATTATCCATATTTCCTGAATTTCACGTTTAAAACAAAATCGATTCTCTATTTTAAATGGATTTCAAAGATTTTATCTAGTAAAGTTTAAAATGGTTTTTCTTTGATTTGGACATCATTTTTAACTCATTTTTTATTGGGTTTTCAACTAAAAAATCCTAAAAATATGGGGAACATGTATTTGAACCAAAGTTATAATTTAGCCCTTTGTTTTCAAACAGCCAATTTAGGAGTTTATTTTGACCCCAACTCAAAATTGTAATATGGGTATCGTTGGATTTCTTTTGATGTGTAAATTTTGTATGTTGATATTTTAGTTGATTCTAGATTTATTCATGATAATTAAGGTTGTGTATTAAAGTATTGCGGATCAATTTCGGCCTTCGAGGTAGGTTATGGCTTAACTTTTTATAGACTGGGATGAATAGGTAATATTGATACAAAATGCATGTTAAGGGTGTGGGAACTAATCATAAAAATGGCTATCTTATTGTGTTGTTCCCATGTGGGGGTCAATATATGGTGTTATGTAATAGTTTTGGAATATTAAGTGTTGTGTAATCGTGAGGGGTTCTATGTGATATTGATAGCCTTGTATACATATTGATAATTATACCTTGTTTGATGAAAAATCATATTGTTCTACTAATTGTGTGTTGTGATGTATCCATACTCTATTTGCATATGAATCCTATTGGATTTCATGGATGGTTGGAAATAATAAGTGGATATTTGGCTCGCGAAGTAGTATATTAGTTGGTTTGGGAAATACTCATTGTGGTTGGTTGAGGAAATACTCATTTTGGATGGTCGTGAGCATTACATCATCATACTCATTCATGAAATAATAGTACCACCATGGAAATACTGTGAAATATTAACAACACCTTTTTAAGACAAAAAATGTTACATCTTATAAAACTGTCTACAAGGGATTTGCCGAGGAGAAGATATGGATATATGAATTGTATATGGGTTGACGAACCCCCATGGATCCTATGTCAAGAAGTGTTAGATCCATAGCTATATACAGAGGTTGTGCCACATTCTTAGAGGTTGTGTAATGACCTCATGCATTACATCATCATCATCATCAACATTTTTATTTTATTTCCTTTATTATGCTTGATATATAATAGTGTTTATATCTTGACTTGTTACTTATACATTTATTATATCTTCTATTACATGTACTTTATGTTCTTATCTATGTTGTCCTTTTATGATCTACTTATATATGGTATAAATGTATACTTGTATTCTTTTCTGGTGCTTTATTGTATTATATATGGATATTATAGAACTATTAGCGCAAGCGGTGTGGGCTACCGTTGCGGGAAATTTTTAATTGGAGGTGTCGTGCCTTTAGTGTGTATTTTATGCTTTATTTTTTACTTTTCTCAGTTGGACTATGATACCGACTGAGTACAAGTGGACCACACTCATCTCTACTATACCTTTTTGGTATAGATTCTAGTGCAGGTGCGTCTCATATGGCTTTATTTTATGCGCCTTAAGAGTTGTTCAAGGTAGTGGTTGAACTTTCATGCATCTGGGTCCGCTTCTATCTTTTTATATTTGCTTATATCTTTACTAGTATTCGAAGATAGATATTGCTCCTATTGGATATTATGATATATTTGACTCAGGGATTGTATTAGTAGTTCTTACACTATTGACACTAGGTTTTGGGAGTTATTTTAATATCTTTGGTTGTTTGTTTCCACTTTTATGATATATTATATGGTTTTGGTTTTATTCTACAAGCCATGCCTTAGGGTATTTCTATGTTCTGCCCTTTTGTATCTGTTTTGTGTGATAGTCTTATTTATCAAGGTTCATCGCAACAAGTGCCATCATGACCCTTATTTTTAGGTCATGAAAAATTGGTATCATAGCTAGTTCATTGGTTAAATGGCGTTAGAATGGAATGTCTAATAGTGTCTCTTCGATCGGTACGTAGATGTCCATATCTATCTTTGAGATGCTGTAAGATGTATTTAAGAAAATTTCCCTTATTTTGTTCCTTATCGTGTGAACTTCTTTCATACTTTGTGTTCTGAGTTATGCTTCACTCTTTCTGCATTGATAGTGCTGACTAGGTCTCGTGAGGTCAGAGATGCAGAGGCTACTTCTAGAGAGAGAGCCCAATCAAGAAGGAAAGCCTCGATCCATGGATGGGCTCGAGGGAGTGGAAGGGTATGTGGACTTGTGCCATCAAGGATTAGTGCTAAGGGACTCTTCTATGAGAGTCGTGTTAAGCATGTTGGAGGTATGGGTCCTGCTTTGATCCTATTGGGTTCTTCTATCCCAATCTTGGAGGGTTGTTATTGCATTTACTGACCCATTTAGATGGTTGTTCTTTGGTAATGTCTAGTGTTCCTCTAGTCTCAAGTGTGGATCCTCCAGTTGCACCTAATTCTATTGTGGGTACTCCTCAGACCCTGAGTATTATTTCTATTTCAGTGCTAGTATCTGATTGTGTTGTTCCATGGTCGGGAGTTCAGTATTTATCTATGTTACCTCCTTAGGTAGGATCTTAGGATACCAGATTCACTATGCCTCCTTAAGCAGAGAGCACAGTTATATCTTCTGAGGATTAAAAGATATTTAAGAGATTTACTTGCTTGGTTTATTCTAGATTCAGTGGTGTTGTGGACCAGGATTCCTATGAGTTCTTGATCGACTATTGAGAGAAGTTGCATAATTTGGATTTTCTTAAGTCGCATGGGGTTGCTTATACTACTTATCAGTTAAGTGATGCTGCTAGAGATTGGTGGAGGTTGATGCTGCTAGAGATTGGTAGAGGTTGCTTTTTTGTTTAGACCTCTTGATTCTTCTAAGGTGACTTAAGATTAGTTTGTTGATGACTTTTTAGAGAGATATGTGCCTTACAGTCTGAGGTATTGGATGAGAGATAAGCATGATCGCCTGAAGTAGAGCTCAATGACTATTGCAGAGTATAAGGAATGCTTTCACTGCTTGTTTGGATATTCTTATTCCAGCATTTCCATTGAGTCTGACAATATTTAGAAGTTTGTAAAGGATTTGGATAACTCTCTTCATTTGGCTATATCTCAGATGGTTGTATTTAGAGCATCCTTTTAGAGTATAATCAATTATGCTAAAATGACTGAGGGTGTTCTTCGAGCATCTCAGGGCGGCGCCAAGAAGATGCACATAGTGGTGAGTTTAGAGGTAAGGGTTCTTGAGGAAGAGATTTTAGAGGTTCTCATTATTATCATGGTAGACCAGTGTTAGTAGCCTTGTGGAGTTCAGGTGGTGAGTTTTTTTGTCCAACCATTTAAGGTGGTCATTTGGTCCCAGTGGTACCTTCATTTATTGATTTGGGCCATAAAGGTTTCTTTCTCTGTGATAAGATTGGTTATTTAGCCAAGGACTATCCCCATTGTATGACTTAAGCTACTTATATTTTATTTGTGAGAGGTTGGGATTCTACTAGAGGTGCGATAGGAAGGGGCAGTAGAGCCCGTTGTGGTAGTTAAGGGGTCACTCAGCCAGTTGGTGGTTATGGAAAATGCTATGCTATACCCGCCAGATGATAGATAGAGGCTTCTGATATTGTGATAATAGTTATTGTACTTGTTTGTTTTAGATATGCATCTGTGTTATTTGATCTAGGATTGACTTTCTCCTATGTGTCTGTATATTTTACTTTAGGTTTTGATTCTGTTAGTGAGCCTCTTGCCATGTGTATTCGTGTATCTACCAAGTAGGAGATTATTTAGTGGTGGATAGGGTGTACCTATCTTGTATTATGATCTTTTCTAGGCATGGGACTTGGGTAAATTTTCTTGACTTAGATATGGTCAATTTCGACGTCATCTTAGGTATGGATTGGTTAGCTCCTTACCATGTGGTTATAGATTATTATGTTAAGACTGTGACTTTTGCTTCTTTGGGTGTAATGAGGATAGCTTTGAAGGGTGCACTTTATTCATGTTCTATGAGTGTTATATCTTATGTTCAGGCTCATCGATTGGTTGAGAGAGGATATTTGTCTTACTTGGCTCATATTCGTGATAGTAGTGTTGCTTCACCTCATTCTTTGGATTCTATTCGTGTTGTCTATGATATCATGGATGTGTTCTCTATAGACTTGTGTTGTATGCCTTTGGATTGTGATTTTGATTTTGCCATTGCTTATGATCTGGGCACTAAGCCTATTTATAGTCCTCCTTATACGAGGGTTGTAGTTGAGTTGAATAAATTGAAGGATCAATTGCAGGAGTTATTGGATAAGGTATTTATCTGACTAGTATATCACTTTGGTCTACGTCTTTCTTGTTTGTGAAAAAGAAGGATGGGTATGTGCAGATGTGTATTGATTATTGGCAATTTAATATGGTGATGGTTAAGAATAAGTATCCTCTTCCTCGTATTGATGATCTGTTAGACTAGATTTAAGGTTCCACAATGTTTTCAAAGATTGATTTGAGGTTCGAGTATCACCAGCTGAGGATTAGAGCTTTGGATATTCCAAAGACAACTCTTCAGACTAAAATGGTCATTATGAGTTCTTAGTCATGTCCTTTGGATTGACCAATGCCCCATCCGCATTTATGAAGTTGATGAACTAGGTGTTTTGACCATCTCACAAATCCTTTGTGATAGTATTTATAGATGATATCTTGGTTTATTCGAAGAGTGAGGACGATCATAAAGAGCATTTATGAATTGTACTTCAGAGATTGAGGGATGAGAAGTAGTATGCCATGTTCTCCAAGTATGAGTTTTAGTTGGAATCTATTTCTTTTTTGTTAATGTGATGACCAAGAATGGTATTATGGTTGATCAACCAAGTTTACAGCGGTTTGTGATTGGACTAGACCTACTTTACCCACTGAGATTAAGAGTTTTGTTGGCCTCGAAGGTATTATCGATGTTTTGTTGAAGTTTTTTTATCTACTAAAACTCTATTAACCAAGTTGATTCGGAAGAAGATTTCCTTTCAGTAGTCTGATGCTTGTGAGGCGAGCTTTCAAAAGCTCATGTACTTGTTGACTTTAGCTCCTATCTTGACTTTGCCCAAGAAGGACCTGTTGTGATATCTTAGGTGTTGGGTTAGGTGTTGTTTCAATGCAGGAGGGTAAGATGATTATGTATGATTCTAGTCAGTTGAAGCCCCATGGGTATCTTGGCGGATCTTTTACTGAGGAGAGGCCTTTGGCCTTATAGGTTCAATCTTTAGATAACTAGATGGTTAGGCTTGATATTTTATCACCTAGGTGTATTTTGGCATTTGTGGATGCTAGATCTTCTTTGATGGAGCAGATTCAAGCTCATCAGTTTGATGATATTATGTTGAGATTGACTCGGTATAAGGTGTTGAGTAGCGAGGCTAAGGAAACCTCACCTGATTCTGATGGTGTTTTGAAGATTGGAGGCTGAGTTCGTGTGTCGGGAGTGGGTGACTGGATTAGATTGGATTTGGAGAAGGCCTATTGTTCAAGATTTTTATCCATCCAAGAGTGACTAAGATATATCGTGATTTGAGGAAACATTACTGGTGGAGTGGTATGAGGAAGTATGTAGCGGATTTTCTAGCTCATTATTTGTGTTTCCAATAGGTGAAGACCGACAATTTGAGACCTGGTGGATTACTTCATAGAATACCCATTCTCGGGTGGAAGTGGGAGCGGATCACTAAGTACTTCGGGGTTGAACTACCTTGCACTTCCTATGGATCTGATAGTGTTTGGTTCATCATGGATCAATTGACTAAATTTGTGCATTTCATTCTTATGTAGGTCTTTTTCAGTGCTGAGAAGCTGTCCTATATCTACATTCGGGAGATTGTACGACTACATGGTGTGCTGATGTCTATCATTTCATATAAAGGTTCTATGTTCACTTCTCTATTTTAATAGACTTTTCAAGTTGAGTTGGATACTCAAGTTGAACTTAGCACAGGTTTTCACCCCCATACTGATGATTAGTCAGAGCAGACTATCCATGTTTTAAGGAATGTGCTCCGGGCTTGTGTGATGGATTTTGGTTGCCAGTGGGAGCTGTATTTGTCTTTAACGTAGTTTGCCTATACTAATAGCTACCATTCCAGTATCGATATGCCTCTTTTTGAGGCTTTGTATGGTGGGCGTTGTCGCTCTCCGGTGTCTTGGTTTATGGTTTCTGAGGTTAGACCTCGGGGTACGGTCTAACTTCGTGTGTATTTAGATAAAGTTCTGATCATTTAAGATAGACTTTGAGCGGTTCAGAGTAGGCAGAAATGTTATGCAGACCATAGACTTTGTGCCTTGAGATTTGGTGTTGGTGATCGTATTTTTCTTCAAGTTTCACCCATAAAGGGTGTGATGAGGTTTAGGAGGAGGGGCATGCTTAGCCCCAGGTATATTTTCCCATTTGAGATTCTTTGAACTGTTGGTGATGTGGCTTATAAGTTTTCCTTTCCCCCAGTTTTATCAGCTATTCATCTATTATTTCTTATTTTTATGCTTTTCCATTATATTCCGTATGAGTCTCATGTCATTCGTTGGGAGTCAGTTCAGTTAGATTACAGGTTGTCTTTTGATGAGGAGTCGGTCTCCATATTTTCTAGGGATGTTTAACAGTTGTTCTATAGAGTAATTCATATGGTTAATGTCTAATGGAGGCATCAACCTGTAAATGAGGCCACATGAGTGGTCTAGTCTGATATGCGTAGTTCTTATCCCCATCTCTTGTTGCTTTTGGTATTTCTCTTGCCTTTAGTTTGAGAACGAACTAGATTTTTAGTGTTGGATGATGTAACGACCTGAATTTTGATGAAATATGTGAAATATGTATTTTTATATGATTTGACTATTTTACCCCTCCTCGTGGTTGCATTGTGGTATTTCTGGGGTGAAGGATTATGGGCACAGTTCCTGATGCATTTTTTTGTCATTTATGTGATATTTTGTGGTTTTTTATGGCTTTGAGAGCCTTATAGTTGATTTCAGTTGTTATCTTTTGATCTAATGGATGGAAAAACGGACAACGCCATCAGGTTCGGAACGTTGATTTTAGGGTGGAAAACTGGTTGGTGTGGTTTTATCACTTCTAAATCTTATTTTGAACATAAATTTGAAAGTTGTATTTTTGGGTTTCAAGGGTCAACTTTGTGAAAATTATACTTTTTTCAAAAATTTGATATTGTCATTGATTTCGGAGCATCGAATTTGATAGGGTAACATAGTTCGTTTGCATTCAAGGAATTCCGAATGTATCCCACGGGGCACTCGGAGACTTGGAATGCACCAAGTCCCCAGTTGGTGCACCTGCAATCACAATTCTCTTGTCGGGATCGCAGTTGGGGACTATAGACAATTTCACAATCACAACACTTAGTCCAAGACCGTGATACCTTTGACAGGAAAGTTACCGCAATCGTGATCTTTGTCCGCGATCATGAAGTCTAGGTATATAAATACCTGGTTTTTTCCATTTTCACCATTTTTTAGGTTTAGAGCTTAGGATTTTGCAAGGTTGAGATATTTTCTCCACTTCTAAGCTTGGGTAAGCTCCAATACACTTATTTTGATTAATTTCTTCAATCTTTAACATTAAATTCTTGTTTTAAGCATGGATTAAAGAATGGAATTTGGGGATTTTTCCCTTTAAGGCCTAAAAATGGCATTTCTCCAATTTAAACCCCAATTTCACTCCTTTTTTACTTGAGTGAGTTTCTAATCCTATAAATTATTTATTTTCCCTCAATTTCACCTTTAAAACAACATCAATTCTTGATTTTAAATGAATTTCCAAGATTTTACCCGGTAAAGTTTTAAAATTGCTTTTCTTTGATTTGGAACTAATTTTTTTACTTAATTTTACTTGGGTTTTAATATGGAGAATTCTAAAAATATGGGGAACATGTTTTTGAAACAAAGTTACAATTTTTTCCTTCTTTTTCAAAAACTCATTTTGGGGGTACATTTTGCCCCCTACTTAAAATTAGACAATATGGAGATCGTTTATTTCTTTTGATGAATAAATTCTATATTTTGATGTTTTAGTTGATTCTTGGTTCCTTCTTGAGAAGGTTGTGGTTTGAAGTGTTGTGGATTCGTTTTGATATTTGAGGTAGGTTATGGCTTAACTTCGTTTAGACTGGGTTGGGTAGGTAATGTTGATACAAAATGCATGTTAAAGGTGTGGGAGCTAATCATGAAAAGGGCTATCTTATTGTGTTGTGCCTATGTGGGGGCCTATATCTGGTGTTATCTGATCTGTTTGGAACATTATTTGTTATGTGTGACTGTGTAAGGTCCTACGTGATATTGATATCCTTGTATACATGATGATAATGGTATCTTGTTTGATGAAAAAGCATGTTGTGGTACCAATTGTGTATAGTGATGTATTCATATTCTATTGGCATATGAATCATGTTGGATTTCATGGACGGTTGGAAATAATGAGTGGATATTTGAAGCACTTGGTAGTATATTACTTAGTTCTGGAAATACTCATTGTGGTTGGTTGTGAGAATTACATCATCATACACATTCATGAAATAATGGTACCACTGTGGAAATACAAAGAAACATTGGCAACACCTTTTTATGATGGAAAATATGGCATCTTATAAAACCATCCTCGAGGGATGTGTTGGGGAGGAGATAGATATATGGATTGTATAGGGGTTGATAAACCCCCCATGGGTCCTATGTCGGAAATTTTTAGCTCCGTAGGTGTATACGAAGGTTGTATGATAGTCTTGAAGGTTGTGCAACAACCTTGTTCATTACGTCATCGTCATTATCATCATTTCATTATTTTTACTTTTTTGAGATTGTATTTCTGTCATGACTTGTTACTTATACATTTATTATATCTTTCGTTATTTGTACTTGACATTCTTATCTATGATATCTTTTTGTGCTCTACTTATATATGGTATAAATGTATACTTTTATCCCTTTCTGATGCTTTTTTGTATTATATGTGGATATTATAGAACTATTAGTGCAAGCAGTATGGGCTACCTTTGTGGGATATAATTTGATTGCAAGTGACGTACCCTTAGTGAGTATTTTTTATGCTTTATTTTGTACTATGCTCGATCAGCCTATGATTCCTACTAAGTACAAGTGGACCTTACTCATCCCTACTGTGCCCTTTCAATGCATATTTGGTGTGGGTGTGTCTCATGTGGCATGATCTTGGACACCTACACAGTTGTTCAAGGTAACGGTTGGACTTTCATGTGTCTATGGTCCACTTCTATCTTTCTGTATTTGTTTATTTACTTATTAGTATTCGGAGATAGACATTGTTCCTATTGGATATTCTGATATATTTGACTCATGGAATGTATTAGTAGTTCTTACACTATTGACACCAGCTTTTGGTAGTTGGTTTAATACCTTTGATTGTATGTTTCTGCTTTCATATTATATTATATGGTTTGGCTGGAAGAATTGCCCTGGGGTAATTCTGTCTTTTTTCCGTTTTGTGTCAGTTTTATGTGATTGGCTTAATAGTCAAGGTTTGTCGTGACAAGTGCCATCTTGACCCTTATTTTTGGGGTATGACACATATCAACCGAATGTGTCTCCAGCAACTGTTTGTAATCTAGGGCCTCTTTCTCAACCTCATGTCCTCTAGAAAACCTAGTAAGCAGACTCCCAAAGCCATAGCTAAATCCCTGATGAAAGCAAGACTTCTTCATTAATGATATAATCACTGTTCCTATGTTGATCACGAAGCCCTCCTATATCTGTGCATAAATCAGATGAACCCAATCCTAAGTAACCTCTGTAATGTGCTTTTCGGAATGAGACTGTGACAAATGATTTTCAGCCACACTCTCGCTTCAACATTCATTTGAGCATTGGGAAATATCAAATGATAACCTTCCTTTCGGTGGTGAATTCATCTAGTTGTCAACCTATTATCGCATAATAAGTGTTTGATGTTGGCATATGGTGGAGTGTAGTTCAACGCCTCTGCTAAAGTAAGTTTGCCTCAGGAGTACCTAATAGAGAATTCAGGTCATATGCATTAATTGTCACCACTTGCCCATAAATATAAACTTCTCAATCGGGATCTATTGGGTCCCAATTGGCGTAGATTTCCCTGATCAAGTGTAGATTGTACTTAGCAGGCTGCTAAAAAATAGAGTTCATCCACAGCTCCTCAATTTTTTGAACCATGCCCGAGAACTCTCTCCTCAAACTTTCCCGATCAATGAACTCATCCAGGTCATATTTTGATTTTGTATGCTTCCTATACCATTTCTTTTCTTCCTCAACAACCCATCGAGACCTATATCTATGAGTCTGACCTCTTGGGGCTATCGCGGCTCTGGGTATGTGAGCATCAGGACGAACTCTTTTCCTCAACTCACCTGATGGACTAGCAATATCCTTTTTTTTGTTCCCTGCCTGACATAGTGTATGTCAACCATAACACACCACATTCATGTCAATTGGACTCCTATAAAACTAGCTAACACTAAGTGTTGGAGTCTTTAGGGGCCACTCCATACTTAGTTACTAGAGCAGGTGTACAAGTATGGACTCAGGGCACTCAGACTTCCCCTGTTCCACGGTATAAGCACATGGTCACCACCCTCATGCAAGCATTCAATTAGTTTGGGATTCATGCTACTAAAAAATCATAACATGAGGTTACGATGCTCTACTCAGACTTCAAGCGCGTACCTCACTTCTTACACTATAATATTCACCCAAATTTTATCACAACAGACAATATTTTGTTCACATGCTATATTTAATAAGATTTTTTTTTCAACTCAAGCACATGTGCCACCAAACTCAAAGAGTATACAAGTGCAGGCAATATTTTTAAATTGCAGCTACTATTACCTGGCATACTTACCGAACTAAAACCACATTATGCAATATTGTGTATGAAAGCAAAATAGCTACGCAATTTACAAACTTAACATGCACTAATGCCTATTTCTAGTTTGCATAATTTACAAAAAAATCAATCACAACACATGTATACGTATATCCATTATAAAAATCTACCTGACCATGTAATTTTCACCACCCACTGTTAAGGTGAACATGTTAACAATCACACCAAAAATTGGTAAAGTCACAGCAATATCTCAGAATGGTATCCATCACTTATGACCCAAAAAATCATGAGTTGATGATAGATAGAAAAACAAATGAGATCTTACCTAGTTTGAAGTTATGGAAAAGAAAGGAGAAAACTTGGTGTGGGTTGGCAGCGTGACACGCTTCAGAGGTTGAAAGAGTTGGGGAGGGTAGCATGCTAGGTTTTGTTAAATGAAAATAATCTAGGGATTATTGATTTTAAGAAGGGGAGATCGGGTTTTAAAAGGGTTGAAATATGGTTAGTCCTGATAATTTAATTAAAATGGCTCATTTTAACAACCTTCGTGCCACACCCTTATCATGAAGTATAGGGAGTGTGCCACGCTCCTCTCGCGGAGGTAATGAGTGATGATTTTACCACTCATTCGCATTCAATATTAGTGCACTTTATCTTGTTTTGAATGAATAAAGGAGTCATAATTCTGATCAAATGCACTAATATCAACTCTTTGCCGACATAGATTTGAGGTGATAGAAAGATAGGGAATAGAGCTTAAAATGACCAAAAAGGCAGCAAGTAAGTGAAGCTAAAGACCTTGAGCAGAAGTGCCTCAGTTACCATGGTCATGGTCTACTGACCACGATCGCGGTAGTCAAGCAGGGTCAATCAACTACGGCCGCATAAGTCTTTTGCGGTCGCAGCCAAGCTAGTGCGATCACGGCTTAGCGAATTAATTCAGCCCAAGGGCAAATCTGGCAATGCACGTGCTGATTCCAATTTTGACAAAAAGATTCAAACCCTAAGATTCACTCATTATATTCCATCTTCACCAATTTTTTAGGTTTTTATCTTGAATTCATAACGTCCATACTTGGAGAAGAAAATATTGTATAAATTTTGGGTAAAGAATACATTGGAAACTTTCTAAGTGGAGGATTAGCTCTCTTTCATTGTTGATTTGTGAGAGTTCCATGTTTAAAGTAACATTCACTTAATCATTAACAAATCACTTCTATGGAAATTTTGGGTATATATATGCTTATTTATCTCATGTGTAGCTATATCTCCCTCTTGGAGTTATGTATGAATAGGGGTTAATAGTGTGTGTGGGTTGTTATTGTTATCCTCTATTTGGTAGTTCCTACTTATGGGTTTTATCATTATTATGCAAACTTGGTTGGGATTTTTGGGTAAAAGCCCCAACTACCCACATAAGTTTGATGAGTTAAAGCTCCAAATTCTAGAAATCTGAAGGACATCTTTAAAAGAAAAGTGTTTGGTGAACTTTAGGAATCCACATCATCCTTGAAAGAGGGATGTGTAGACTAAGGAAATGATATAAAATTATGTGTTTAGCATGCTAAATTTTCACTATCTTATTCATAAGGGTTATTGTGAAGTTAACTATACCATGGGTATCATCCTATAAATAGGGATGCCTAGATTGAGGTTGTGGTTACCAATTGTTGAACACATTTGTTAGGTATTCAAAAGAATCAACGGGTGAAATTTTGGTGTTTTCTTGAAAGACTAGTATCAAAATCTATAACCGAACCTACCCATATTTGAGTTACTAAATTGATGTTGATGGGTAACACTCATATGCCATACCCTTAGTAATGCATAATTCCAAGATCCATGCTTAATTGTCCAAACTATAATTATTCATAGCCCCTAATTTATATTAGAAAACCCAAAAAGAAATATTAGTGTAGACTCTTATCTCCCCATTTTTATCTTCTTGTATTATTGGTTTGAATTTAACTTGTATCTATTATTTTGAATTAATTTGATCGTCACTCATATTTTATCTCGTGGAGTCGACCCCAACTCCAAATTTAGATAAATATATTGATGAGGACTGTCTTGCACTTAGATTGACGTGTAAGTTGAGCATTATAAAAAATGGTTCCGTTGTCGGGGAACAATTTGGTGTATTAAGTTAGTTTGGAATTTTTGTTACATACTTCAATCCAAGCTTGTATATATTTATTTGTGATTTTCTTTTGTAGGTAGAATTTTATTTTTACTTTTCTCTATGGCATCTTCTGACGAGTATGATGTCGGTAGTTGGAAATTTTATCGTGATGACCCATGTCCAATTAATGATGGACCACACTTCAGGAGAGATTATAACTATGCTTCTCGGAGAGAGATGGATCCACCACCTCAATCCTATGGGGAGTATAGGTGTTCTTTGTGTAGTGGTCATGAAGGACATTAGGATGACTGTCCAAATGCCTCTCCCCCCTATTATGCTAACTGATTTGCTAGTTCTTCTTATAATTTTGATAGTTTTTATGATGAAAAGAAGGAAGAGCAACATACCGAGTCTGATAGCATTGACCCAAGGTTACTAGCTATTGCTCTTACCGAGTCCGATAGTGTTGACCCAAGGCTACTACCTATTTTGGATCAGTTGGATATAATGGGGGAAAATCTTAAAGACATGAATCAAGAGGCATTAGGATGTAAAAGTGACAAGATGGGGGAAATGAGAAAAGAAGAAAAGTTTGAAACTATCACCATCTTGCCCATGTCCTAAGAGGAGGTTTATAAAGAAGTGAAACCAAGCTATGATGATAATATTTATAGTGAAGACTCCTCTATGACTTCCAAATCTACTGATTCATATGAGAAAGAAGAAGCAAAAATAAAATAAATGGTACTAGAGTCTAGAGAAGAATAAAGGAAAATCCTTTATGATGACTCTGGTTCATTTTGGGGTGAAGATGCTTTGGAGGAGGCTAATTCGGAATAAGGCTTGGGCCTCGTTCAAACAACTTTTCAACATTATGCTTAGAAGATTTGATGAAGATCCATCCCTCCAAACAAATGGAAACCCACCCACCAATGTCCAAGGAACTTAACTTCCGATGTACAAGGAATGGCCTATTGATGAGCTCACTTTTACCTAAGGAGCCAAACCAAAAGTTTGATGTAAAATTGGGTAAAAGTTTTAAATCTTCAAATTGGAAAGATCAAAGCTTACTTTCCATTTTATCACCTCTTTCAAGCCTCATATTGGAAGATCTGAATCTTTTGTCCCTCTGCCTCTCATTTCATAGTGAACGAAAGCTGGGACGGAGGTTTAAATCTTTTAAGTGGACGTACAAAAAGAAATGGTGAACGCATAATGTCGTGACATTAAACTAAGTGCTAGATGGGAGGTGACCCATGATACCACAAAAAGTGGCACATATCCTTTTTAATTTATACATAGTAGAGTAGATTTTTCTTTTGTTTATGCATGCATAATCTATGAAATATTGGTACTAAGAGGTATTTTGTTTGAATTTGAAAAAGAAACGTATGAAATTGGAAAGTTTGGACTGAACAAGAAGTGCAGGAAACCTGGTCGTCTAGTCTCAGTTACCGCGACTGCGGTTCCTGCCACCGCGATTGCAGAGGCTATGTGACCATGACCGAGAAACTTAGACCGCGATTATGGTCAAAAAAAATTATAAATACCATCCGAATTCCTTTTTCCCACCCGCCTCTTTTTCAAATTTACTCAAATTCTCTCCAAATTTTTTTCTATGTGGAGTATCCAAGAGTCAATTCATTCCTTGCATCATCTAATTTGGTAAGTTGTCTCAATTTACTTGGTTTTGATATAATTGCATGCTTAGAACTTGTAGTATAGAGAAAGGCCTGAACTAGTGTTTTCATTGCTGAATACATGCTTAGTAGTGATTATTGTTGTGGTTAGCTATTGTAGTTGGTGTACAAGCTAATGGGGAAGGCTTGAGTACCCAAACTTAATCTTTAAATGGTTGAAGTGATCGTGTATACCATGTGTTTGATTTAATGCCCCAAGGAGTTTAATTTGAATTCTTTCAAGTTTGGGGGCTATAATCACACATTCTAGGCTTTAATTCATTGTTAATAATGTTGCCATTCCTAGTTGAAACAAAAGTTGGGGTTAGAATAGTGCATGAACTGAAGTGGTGAAACTGTCAAACCTGGTCTCAGGTACCGTCATCGCGGTTCCGATGGCTGCGATAGCGGCACCATGATTGCGGATAACATTGTACGATCGCCATACCTGAGGGCAATTTTTGGCAGAAATCAAAATTTTTGCACATCCCTTATTTCCCCCGAAACATCCATAACACTACCACATGAGCTTATATGTTAGATCTAGCATGGTTTTTGTATGATAATACTACTATTGGTCTGATTTACATTGCTTATAGGTTTTTATCCTCAAAGATAGGATATTTTGACGACACTAGATTCATGGTAGTACAATGCCAACACTTCATCTATGAGGATTTCCACAAGAAAAAGATACTCCCTGAAACGCGTATCAACTTAGACAAGGTGGAGGAGAATCTTCAAGAATTCCATGCCAGACTCACTGCGACCTGGTGGATGTGCTTTTCCCCAGAACCCTACTATGCTAATGAGCAGTGGGTATATGAGTTCTACGAAAACCTCAGTATAGTTTCTTTAACAAACCCAGTGATGACAATTTAGGGTAACCAAGTGAACTTTGGAGCAGAGAAGATTAATGTGGTTCATGGGCCCCCAGATACTGACATAGGGCAGTTTTATGCCAAGGAATGCGAACCAGGGACCTTGATGACTAATATTTTGTGTCTTGGAAAAGTATTTCTTTTGGAAACCACTAAACGAGATATTCTGATGAATGACTTCAAGGCTGAAGCAAGGCTGTGTCTAAACATCATCTATAGCAGAGTCTCTCCATGCACTAATATGACTATTGTCAAAGAGAAGCTAGCTCGGATGGTGACGGGTATTCTATCTGGCATTTCTCTGAATATTGAAGAGATTGTGATTTTAGATTTGCGGTACTTCAAGACCCATAGAGGTACTTATCTTCTCTTTCTTTCCCTTTTCACTTAGCTTTGTAAAAGGGCGGAAGTAGAGAAGTATGTTGCAGACACTTGGGAACGTCCAGGCTCCCTCATCTACCCACTTAAATTTAGAGGTGAGGGTACCCCAGGTCAAAGTAAGAAGAGGACGATGGATATGAGCAAATAGTCCAAGAGGACACAAAATCTTTTAGACCCTTATCAGTCACTACTTTCGATGACATCTCTGTTTAGATACAAAGGGTGAGGGAACTATTGTACAAACTACCTCAGGAACTGGGTGATCCCTCCACTGCCTGTCATTCATATGTAGCATAGTCAGATTATGAGAAGTACATATAAAAGAAGCATATGTAGGGCGCCACAGTAGCCAGTCTGGAGAGAGTCTATTAGGCCTTAGATACTTCTCACAGGGACCTTAAGGATTCACATGAGAAGATGGTGAAGAGAGAGAAAAAAGAGACAAGATTTTTAGAAAGTGGTGGAAGGGGGTGAAAGGCATCTTCAAAGTTCTTAAATGCAACCATCAACTATTTTCACTAAGGTTGGATAGTGAGGATGAGGCCCATGCAGATTGGTCAGTTGATAATTTTGGTGATGGTGATGCCGAGTTAGCAGGAGAAGATAGCTCTTGATGCAGATACAGAGAGACCCTTTTACCCTTTCTTTCTTGCATATGCAGTGAGGACACTGCATTTCTTTTAGTTGGGGGTGCCCCCTGATCTCTATTATTTTGGTGATGCATTGTTGGATATTTCTTTTTATGTTGTTTTGGGATGACACCATGGATATTATTCTTTTTTTTTGGGATGCTATATTTATGGGCACTCTGATGGTGCCCACGTTTTATGGATTATCATGTGGTTGTGGCTGCAGTATTTCTTCTTACTATAGTTCTATTTTGATTTTGATGATACCTAAATAGCTTTTCCCTATTATAGGTTAAGTGACGATATTTTTAAGGGTAAAGCATCGTGATTGGGTTTTGAGACATAGGTGCAAGGGGATTCTAAGAACCCGTAGCATAAATTTCTTGATTACAAGGGAAGGCTGAGTACCTATGGCATTGTAAATTGTAAATTTTGGATAATGCTATACACCGTAGGCGAAGTCTGAGGAGTCATAAAGGTGTTTTCCTGTTTTGACCAAAAATATGAGGATAAGGCTTTGGTTGTTGACATAGTTTAGCAAATTGTGTGCGGTGCTAATGTAAAATGAACAATCCCCTCCATCCAAAAATTTTCAAAATAAAATCAAGGGCATGGACGTGAGCAATTTTGTAACAAAACTTTTTCTTTTTTTGTGGCTCCATAATTTTTTGACTTGTGAATAGAAGTAGATACTCTAATATTGTGTTTAGCGGGAGGGACATTTGATCCCCCTTGGAGAGTTTTTGCATGCCATGTGTGGTGAGCTCTTTGTATTTATCTCTTGTATATTTGTGTTTATCTAGAACTTGCCCTGTTAGTCTTCAAAGCTAATTTTGATTGTATTTTGTTGGAGAAATGATCTTAGGCTATCTTTTTGATTTTGAATCCCACTCTAGCCTAAAAATCCTACCCATGCATAATTGTAATCCTAGTTATCCACTTCGAGCCTTTGGACCCTTTTGTTGGCAAATTCATTACAAACCATGAACCATTCTTTTTATCCCTCTTTTGAGCCATACTGAAGATGCAATCTGAAGCTAAAAGCCTAAGTTGGGGTAGTTGGAAGTTGATGGAAGGAAGTTTAGGGCGACAAAGTATTAGTAAAATGCCTACTATGCCTACGTGTTGAAAGTAAAGGAATTTAAAAAGAAAGGAACCAATAAAGGAAGAGAATGCATAAAAATTGCAAGAAATAGAAATAGAAAGAAAAATGGGTGAACAAAGGGAAAAAAAAGTAGGCATACAAAAAAAAAGAAAACAAAAAAGAGTGGCCCATAGTCAAATAGGAGGATTGAAAGTGTGATGTAGATGTTCAAGGAAGGGTGTATCCATGTTGTTCCAGAATGATATCCTACCCTAACCCGAACCTACGTTACAAACTTAGAAAGTCCTTCGAGATCTCCAACCATTTACTTTCTTTGTAGTTGCGATTAAAAATAGGGGCAAGCCTATGGTATGACACATCTTGCATAGAGCTTTCTTTTGTGAGAGAGAGAGTTTTTGCATTTAAAATTCCTTGTTTCATATTTGGTAGTTTGGTGTGTGGAATTCTCTTTCTTGTGAGGTTGGCATGTGAACAAGTTGAGGTAGGTGATTGTGTCACCTCCGAAACAATGAGGCAAATGAAGTATAGTGTAGTTGCGGTAAAAAAGAAGCCACTTATATAAGTATTAGTTCTTGTTGCTTGGTTGTTGTTTAAAAGTCTTATGCATCCTTACATATTTCAATTTTATAATTAGGGTTGTAGTGAATCTAGCCTAGCATATGTGCAATGAGCTACCTTTGGTGATGACTAAAGTTGAGGTCATTGTGATCTTTAAGGCATAATGTTTAGGCATAGACGATTGTGTCTCATGGTAAGAGGTAGTGTTTCTTGAGCATAAGAAGTAGCTTTAAGTTGGGAGTGTTGATGAGTGGTGATTATACCACTCATTCGCACTCAATAATCGTGCACATTACCTTGTTTTGAATGAATAAATGAGACATAATTGTGATTAAATACGCTAATATCCACTTTTTGCAGGCATAGAGTTGAGGGGATAGAAAGATGTGGATTGCAGCTTAAAATGACCAAAAAGGGAGCAAGAAAGTGCAGCTGAAGACCTGAAGCAGAAGGGCCTCAGTGATAACGGTCGCAAATTGTTGACTGCAATTGCGATAGTCAAGTAGGGTCAATCAACCGCATTCACGTAAGTCTTTCTTGGTCGTAGAGGCCACAGTCGTGGCCAAGCTGGTGCGATCACGGCTTAGCAGAAGAGTTTAGCCCAACATCAAATCTGGAAATTCACATGGCTGATCCTAATTTTGACAAAAAAAGACTCAAACCCTAGCATTTATTCATCATATTCCATCTTCCATAATTTTTTAGGTTTAGATCTTGAATTCATAGCCTTCATAGTTGGAGAAGAATATTTTGTATAAATTGTGGGTGAAGAATACATTGGAGACTTTCTAAGTGGATGATTAGCTCACTTCCATTGTTGATTTGTGAGAGTGTCAAGTTTGAAGTAACATTCACTTAATCATTAACAAGTCACTTCAATGGATATTTTCGTTATATCTATGACTATTTATCTCATATATAGCTAGATTTCCCTCTTGGGGTTATCTATGAATAGGGGTTAATAGTGTGTATGGGTTGTTATTGTTATCCTTTATTTGGTAGTTCCTACTTATGGGTTTTATCATTGCTATGCTGACTTGGTTGGGATTTGTGGGTTAAATCCCCAAATACCCACATGGGTTTGATGAGTGAAAGCTTCAAATTCTAGAAAGCTCAAGGCCATCTCTGAAAGAAGGGTCTTGGGTGAACTTTAGGAATCCACATCATCCTTGAAAGAGGGATGTGGAGACCAAAGAAATGATAGATAATTATGTGTGTCATTTGCTAAATGTTCACTATCTTAGACATAAGGGTGATTGTGAAATTAACTATACCTTGGGTATTATCCTAGAAATAGGGATGCCTAGATTGAGGTTGTGGTTACCAATTGTTGAACACACCCGTTAGCTATTCAAAAGAATCAACGGGTGAAAGTTTGGTGTTTTGTTGAAAGACTAGCATCAAAATCTATAACCGAACCTAGCCATATTTGATTTAATAAATTGATGTTGATTGGTAACACCCACATGTCATTCCCTTAGTAATGCATAATCCCAAGATCCGTACTTAACTGTCAAAACTCTAATTATTCATAGCCCCAAATTTATACTAAAAACCCCAAGAAGAAACATTAGTGTAGTCTTCTATCTGCCCCATTTATCTTCTTGTACTGTTGGTTTGAATTTAAATTGTATCTACTATTCTGAATTAATTTTACCATCCCTCACATTGTTCCTCGTGGATTTGACCCCAACTCCAAAGTTGGGTAAATATATTGACGATGACCGCCTTGCACTTAAATTGAAGTGTTAATTGAGCATTATTAGGAGGCCCACTGGAATGGGCATTTTGAATTTATATCTTTGGTGTGCGACACCTTATTGCGGAGGATAAGGTGTGTGGCATGCTCCTATCGTGGAGGTCCATTGGAAAGGACACTTCAGGGAATTTTGTTTCCACTATTAATTTCCTTTGTTTTATCTTCATTCATAGGGGCATTTTCTTACCTGGTAGCTTCCCAAAAACTGATTTTACTCACTTTACTTTTTCCCCCATGTCATGATGTCCCTTAATCCTACAATTTTCATCAAAACAAAAAAACAAATTGAAAGGTTGGGTTGCCTCCCACCAAGATCTGTAGTTTTGGTCGTGGCTCAACACATTTTTTTGTGTTTTTGATCTTTTTCATTTTTTTCAAATAAAAGGAAAAACTACACAATTACATTACATTCGTGGGTTGCCTCCCACATAGCACCTGATTTAATGTCACAACACGGCCGAGCTCAACATCACTCTTCAACAAATATTATAGATGTCTTTTGTCTATCCTCATGATCTACCCAATAGTGCTTCACCTTTTGTCCGTCTACCAAATATGCAGAACTCTTGTCTTCTCTCCATGATTTAACCGCCTGTGAGGGGTCATTCTAACCACTTCAAATGGCCTAGACCACTTGGACCTCACCTTACCTAGGAAAAGCTTCAGGCTTAAGTTGAATGAAAAACTTTTGGACAGGATCGAAGACTCGGGGTAGGATATTCTTGTCATGCCATCTCTAGGTCTTTTCCTTGTATAATTTCTCATTCTCATAAGCATACAAATGGAACTCATCAAGATCAAGCAATTGAGACATCTTATTCTTCACCTGAAATCTCTAAGTCAATATTCAACTTCCTCACTTCCCAATATTCTTGATGCTCAAGATCCACAGGAAAGTGACACACTTTCCTATACACCAAATGATACGGAGAAGTCCCAAATAGGCATTTTAGAAGCTGTCCTATATGCCCATAATGCATATCTATCTTCATCGACCAATCTTTATGCTGACCAATTACCATTTTCTAAGGAATTTTTTTAATTTCACGGTTGGATACATCCACTTGGACACTCATTTGTCGATCATACAATGTATCCACCTTATGTCTAACCCTATACTTTTCTAGTAGGTTGTTGAACCAAGGGCTCAAGAAATGAGACCTTCCATCACTAATGATTGCCCTAGGAGTTCCAAAATGAGAGAATATATTCTTCTTGAAACATTTCATCACTTTTTTGCATCATTAGTCGGGAGAGTTGCAACCTTTACCTACTTGGACCAATAATCAACTACCACCAAAATATAAAGATTATCATACGAGGGTGGAAATGGACCTATGAAATCTCACCCCTAAACATTGAAAACCTCTATCTCAAGAATATTATTTATAAGTATTTCTTGATTTCTGGAAATGGTTCCTATTCTCTGGCATTGGTCACATTCTTTTACAAAAGCAAAAGCATCTTTGAATAGGGTTGGCCAAAAGAAACCAGATTGTAATACCTTATGTGTCTTTCACTCCCCTCTATTTTGACCTCCATAAGGTGATGATAAGCAAATATCAAGAACTTTATTGACTTGAAATTTAGGAATACACCTTCAATCTAGTCGATCAACACCCTAGTTGAATAAATAAGGCTCATCCCACACATATGAGCAACAATCATGGTATAAATTCTTCTTCTACTGAATCGTGGCATCAGGGGGATACACACCCCTTATCAACAAGTTCTCTATATATGCATACTATGGGAGCTCTACTATGCTGAGTAACATTAATTTATCATTTGGGAACTCTTCTCGAATACACCCATCCTCAAGTAAGTAAGATCGATCTTTAAACCTTGATAAGTGGTCAGCCACTTGAATTTTAGCTTCTTTTCTATCTAATACCTCTAGATAAAATTCCTGCAGTAGCAGGATCCATCTTATTAGCCTGGGCTTTGCATTTTTCTTTTTTAATCGATATCTAATGGGCGCATTATCCGTATGAACTATCAACTTAGTGCTCATTATATAGGCTCTAAATTTTTCAAACGCATATACTAAGGCCAACATCTTTTTCTCTTTTATAGTGTAATTGATTTGGGAAGCATCTAAGGTCTTTCTATAATAATAGATAGAGTGAATTACCTTCTTATTACATTTCCCCAGAACTATACCTACACTACATCACTTGTGTCGCACATCAGCTTAATAGGAAACTCCAGTTAGGAGCAACAAATATGGGAGCTTTTGTTAATCTTTTCTTTAAGTCCTCAAACAATTTCTGAAAATCAACCCCAAATTCAAATTCTACCTTTCTCCAGTAACTTACACATTAGACTTTTTATCTTTGAGAATTCCTTGATGAACCTTCTGTAAAACAGCACATGTTTGAGAAAACTATGCATACCTTTAATTGATACTGGGGTGGTAGCTTCTCTATAACTTCCATTTTTTCTCTGTCCACCTCTAGCTCCTTTTGTTACACTTTATGGCCAAGGACAATGCCTTCTTTGACTAAAAAGTGGCACTTTTTCTCGTTTAGCACCAATTTTGTTTCTTTGCATCTAGCCAAGATTTGTCCAAATTCTGAAGACACATATCAAATGAGATACCAAGTACAAAGAAGTCATCCATAAATACCTTGACAAAATCTACCACCACGTCTTAGAATATGACTATCATACACTTTTGGAGAGTGGTTAGTGCATTATACAATCCAAAGGGCATCCGTCTAAAAGCATAAGTCTAATATGGACCATAGAATATTGTATTCTCTTAGTACTCTAGTGCTATGTCTATTTGATTACAGATGGAATACCCATCAATAAAGCAATAGTATTCTTGTCCAGCAAGTCTGTCAAGCATCTTATTAATAAAAGGGATTAGATAATTATCCTTTTGGGTGGATTCATTGAGGTTTATATAGTCCATACAGATTCTTCACACAATCACTGTATGAGTTAGGATCAACTCATTATTATCATTTATCACAATTGTCATACCTTTCTTCTTTGGGATGCACTAAATTAGACTGACCCATTTGTTGCCTTAGATGGGATAAACTATACCTACGTCGAGCCACTTGATCACTTCTCTTCTAACTACCTCTTACATAACTAGGTTTAATCTTTGATAGTATTACACACTCAGCTTGTGACCTTCTTCAAAATATATGTTGTGCATACAGAAGGCAGGATTAATTCCTTTAATGTCCGACATTTGTCATCTGATAGCTTTCTTTACTCTTTTAAGCACTAAAAATGCCTTTTTTACCTATACATCAGATAAACCTGCAGAGAGAATCATGGGTAAAGTGTCGTTATTACTAAGAAATTCATATTTAAGATGGGAATATAGATTCTTAAGCTCTAATTTAGAGGAATCCTCAATGGAAGGACTGGGATATGGACCAATGGGCCAATTTACAGTCTCAAATGCAACCTTCCAAAGGAAGACATCTTCTACTTCCAAGATCTAAACCATGTCACGTACTTGTGCATCACAAAAATTATCATACCCCTCTAATTCTCTTTCCAAAGGGTCCTTGGATGTAATAAGTGGGAGCTCAGAGTTTGGGTCTATTACTGTGATAAAAAAAAATTCCTTATATATTTTTGTTAGCTTCATTGCCTTCTACATATTAAATACCTCAACCATATCATAAGCTTTCATTGTCAACTACCCTGGAGATACATCGATCAACGCACGTCTTGTTGCTAAGAAGGAACGTCCCAATATAAATGGGACTTCTGGATCAGCATCAAAATCCAAAATAATAAATTCCACTATAAATATGAAAGAACCCACTTGCACTAACACATCTTCTACTATTCTATTTGGCCTGGTAAGTGAGCAGTCAGCTAACTGTATGATCGTTCTGGTGGGCCTCGGGCTACGTAACCCCATCTTTTTGAACAATAATGTAGGCATCAAGTTTATACTCTCCACAAGACCATATAAGCCTTGAACACTAATAGACAACCTTATACTGATCAGAATAGTGGAACTTCCTGGATCTTTAAGCTACATGGACAACCTTTGTTGAATTCTTGAGATACACTCCTTAGTAAGTGGAACAGTGGCATATTTTGTCAACCAAATCTTATTTTCCATAATATCATTGATGTACTTAGCATATTTCAGGACATCCTACAAAACATCCATAGGAGAAAGGTGAATATGCACCTATTTCAACAAGTCAATAAATTTTGAATAGTATGTTTCCTCTTTTTTCTTCATCAACCTCTATGGTAATGATGGAGGTAGCTTAACACTTTCCACCTTATTCCCAGTGCTCTCATTTTTTTCATTCTCAGTCTTCTCTTCATCTTTAGCAGTAGCTCTATGAGTCACCTTACTCAGTTCTAACTCTTCTAGTTGCAACCCACTATAAGTAGAAACTACATTCACTTACTTTAGATTTAGATCATTATCACTCAGTAAACCTTCCTGAGGTCTAGTATTTTGTTCTCCTGTAAGATGACCCAACTAAACCTCTAGTATCTTAGTAGCCAACTTTTGATTCCTTATATTGGCTGCCATCTGCACTTGATTAGCCATAATTAGTTTTAATATTTCCTCAATATTGCTTGACTAAGTATTGGCCTGATTACCTTGAGCATGTTGTTCCTGGTTTTGATTTCTTGGCCCTCGATACTGATTTGCATTTTCCCCCTAATTTCTACCTTATGAGAAGTTGGGGTGATTCCACTAGTTAGAATTATAAGTATTACCAAAAAATTTATTCGTTTGGCATTGTGCATTACCCATATAATTAACAGATTCTGGAATTGATGCACAAGCATCTGTTGAATGGTCACTACTACTGAATACCTCTCACTAAGTCTGAGTCTAATGTACCAAATTAGTTGTTAGTAAGTGCACCAAACTCAAATTTTTAAACTATGTGTTCATCTATTTTTGTAGAGAAGAAATCTATGTTCATCTAGTTTTGTAAAAAAAGCAATATGTGCTGCAATAGAAGCCAAATGGTCAAATTCTAACACCCCTGTAACTTTCTTTGGATTTATCTTTGATATATCTTCATTCCAATTGGGATTATGTCATGACTCAAGGATACCCCCTAATTATAACATGGTGCTTTGAGTCAGAAGTGACCCCAAGCTAACCCGTGGCCTGAAATAACACCACAATATTAGAAAGATAATAGCATACTATGCGGAAGCCAAAATGAAAATAACTAATGAAATAAAAATAATGAAGCACGGGACATCATCCAAAGTTTGAAATAAGCATGTCTGACTCAAATAATACTTAAAATATAAACATTTGTCTGACTACCAGAAAGCCTCTAAACATAGGGAGCTGATGGGACAAGTCCCCAACTAACTCTGACTATCTGAAATAAATGAACTACTAAAAATAAAAAATTGATAACTTGACTAATGAGGACTCACCAAGAATGCATCTTAGTGGTATGTGAATATGCTAAGAACGGTCTGGGTACTGAGCGTCTGAGCATGTATTATGAGATAATATTGCATAAAAAAGTAAGCGATCAGTACTTTGAATGTATTAAGTAGGCAGAATGTATAACAACTGACATAATCTGAGCATGAACGCATGATATCTAGATGCAATACCAAGTATCATAACATGTACTAGATAAAGTTGTATAACTGTATGCAAGGCCATTCAAAGTCTGAAATTCAAATATAAACTGAATCATATACTTAGGACCGTGGGAGATAAAAATAACTAACATACCCCAACCTGAGCATATCACGGTCCAACTTGTAAACCCAGTTAGAAGGGTTTCAATACCTTTCCATGGGTATCAACACTGGCTAGCGTGGATCCACTAAATTGATATCCCAAAGGGAAAAGGTGTCGTGCCTCTACTGACGGGGAACCCCTTATGACCTACGGTGCTGCCATAGTTCTGGAACTTAGGGACTTCTACTAATGGTCTCATTCCTAAATGATTGGGGATCCTTCATCCCTACGTTCACTCAGTTCTAAGTACTACTCCTTACTAAATAACACTAAAGTATAACTAAAATATAAACTGCTAACTGATATTCTCAAGTCATGGTATTCTAAAGTAACAATACATTCATAAACTTTAATTCTCAAGAACATGTAAACTTATGTATCTTTAAATGTCTAGGTATTGGGTGTTCATAACTTACCAGCTCTTACTAATGCAATAGAACATGATAACAATTACGTAACATGATAAGGAGATTTCATAATTTTAAAGCCAATGAACTCAGCAACTTGGCATGGTGGGGAAATTTATGATTTTTAACATGGGTAATCACTAATCTTAGGGAAAGCACATATTCATGGTTAGATTACATACATAACCTGATGAGAGTAAGGAAACTCATATTTGACCTAGAACCCAATTTAAGGGGAAGGGAATTCGACTTGAGAATATAAAGAGTTCTTGGGACTCAATAGGTGGAAGGGACCCATTGATGAACCCCCACATACCTAAAAGTAAATCTCTTTGAGAATTTCATGGAATTCAGCTTGAACTTATAGAACCCTAGTTGCCTTTGGGAGAAGAGAAAATCACCCTTTTTGATTCATGTGGATGAAATTATGATTAAATGAGGAATTTAGGGATTTTAATATTTTATAATACTTCTGGAGAGTCCTAAAAGATGTGTTTTAGGTTTGAAAGAGTGGTAACAGACTTAAAAACCCTTTAAAAAATCCTGTAGGAATTTCTGGTTCCAGTCATCATGGTTCACTCAATGAATCATTACAACTGGTCATGAGTCGTGACCTGAGGTCTTAGGTCCCTTATCTTATGGTTTATATTACCATACAAATCACTCCTTAGTATTCATCACAAGTCATTAGGAGAAATCATGATCTGAGGCTCTATTTCTGAATTTCTTACTATTGTGGCAATGGGTCCATGCAATGACTCATTATGTCTCAAAACGAGTCGTGGGTTGGACTCATTACCACTGGTCCAAAATTTTAAACCCTCACTAGAGTTACAATGACTCATACGGAATGACTCATTACATTTGGTAACTACATGTGGTCGGAGTCGTTGGCACTGATAGTTCGACATGTCATTTCTTAAATTTTCCATAACTTCTTGTCACGACATCGGATTAAGGCAAGACTTATGGAATTGGAAAGCTAAATTAATGGCCTATATTTTGATATGCCTAGATCTTATAAATTATGTGGTATTACAATATCTACCCCTTTGGATCATTCATCCCTAAATGAAACTAACTAAGCTGAAACATAAGGAGAAAAGTTGAAATTTTGCACTAAATGCTTATGAGCTGAAACATGATTTAACACCTGAATCTGAGACTGATGCATGGAATGAAATAAACTCATGAATGCATTTTAATACATGAACATGACTGGATGGATGACATAGAAATGAATAAATTTATTAATTAAGGAAACTATTACCTTAAGTTAGGGCTGGGTTCGAAGAGAAAAGATGGGGGTACTTGGCTTGCATATCTCCCTCTTCTTCCCAAGTATCTCCCACAATTGAATTGTTTCTCCATAGAACTTTCACTAAGGCAACTCTTTTATTCCTCAACCTATGAGTCTGACGATCGAGGATCTCAACTAGGGCTTCTTCGTAAGAGAGGTTATTTCCACGCCAACCATTTCTTCAGGAACTACTGATGCTGGGTCACCAATGCATTTCTTCAACAAAGCTACATAGAAACTGGATGCATTGATGTTAAATGTGCAGGAAACTCAAACTCAGAGGCTACCTTGCCATATCGACTCAAAATCTTATAGGACCCACATAGGGGGGACTGATTTTCCTTTTCTTAGCAAACCTCTTCACCCTTTCAAGGGAAAAAATTTCAAGTAAAGAATATCATCAGTCTCAAACTCAATCTCCCTTCTCCTCACATTTGAATAGATATTTTGGCCACTTTAACAGTTTTCATCCTTTCTCTAATAGCTAAACTTTTTCCATTGCCTCATGCACCGAATCTAGTCCTATCAAAGTAGCTTCACCAACTTTAAACCTACCAATAAGGCATCTATACCTCCTACCATAAAGAACCTCAAATGTATCCATCTGAATATTGGAGTGATAGTTGTTATTATATGCAAACTCAATCAAGGGAAAGTGGTTATCCCAACTATCTTTCAAATCAAGTACACATGCTCTCAATATGTCCTCTAAAGTATGAATGACCCTCTCTACTTGACTATCTATTTAGGGTGAAAAAACTATACTTAAGATGAACTAGGGTACGAAGACCTTTCTGAAAAGTCTTCCAAACACTACAATATATTTGTCTTAAGGCCACACTAAAAAATCTGGACAACACTTGTAAAGTGTTGCCTAAAATACTTTTGGGCATTCTTTTAAAATGTAGCCTTAGTTTTAACTTTAAGCCACAATAATTTTGACAACACTTGTAAAGCATGCTCTTTAATGATATATGCTACATTTTATAAGTGTTGTCATATCATTATATAATTGACAACGCATTTTATAAATATGGTTATACTTTTAAAATGTGCTATTTTTATTATTTTAAAACAACAATATATAATTGTTGCCATATAACTTTTTAAAAAATTATACAAAAATATGATATTCACTCCAATATTAAAACTAAAATATTAGATTTCCCTCCAATTTTTAATTAACCCAAAAAATCTAAAACCCTACACGTTTAATTACACAAAATATCACATTTCACCATCAAATAACCAAAATTAATTACCCTACCATCGAGAGTCCACCGTCGAAGTCAACTGTCTGGTGAAGCAGACGCCGTCGGCGAGGAAGGGAAACCACCAGCAAAGGGCGAGTAAGGGAAACCACCGATGAAGGGTGAGGAAGGGCAACCAAAAGATAATTTCTTTTAATCTCCCTTTTTTGGCCAAAAGGATTATGGATACAATTAGTCTAGCGGTGTTTCTTTCTTGTACATTTTCTATAAAATTTCATCAGTAAATTTCTTTAAAAACTTCTATTCAATCTCTCCCAAGTCTAGTGTAACCCTCACTTGTTTCCCGATAAAATTTACTGGTAATCGGTAAGCCTCCTTCATTTTCCGGTGAAATTTACCGGCACTTAAACCCTAATATTGATTATTCTAAAAAAAATTTATTTGAATTTTGTTATATACTTTGTTTGATTTATAAACCCTTATAGTTTGGTTTTTAATTGAATCTCATTCATAGCGTAAGCTTTAGTGGACTAGGCTACTTTTTAATGTGTTTTGTAATAGTTTTGTTTGCTTAATAAGGCTTTATTTCTGATTTTTCATAGCTAATAGTAATTAATTTCCCAATTTATCAGTATTTTTGCAAAAGAAATAATAAAGGAAACCAATTTGTTGGTCCTAATAGAGACAAAAATACTAGGTGATTTCTTTGAATAGTTACCTGGTACTTGTTATTTGTGAGAGGTGGGTGGTAACCCATGGAATTAGTTGAGGTGTGGGCAAGCTGGACCGAACACCATGGTTATAGAAAAATTGAAAAACTATCTGTGTTGCCCTTCTGAGAGATTTATGAACTTGTAGAGTAGGCCCTAAGTTGTTGAATTTAAGTGTTTATTCGGTCCGAATTGTTATTTCTAACATTGTTTTGAGAATTTTTATGAAAAAGTTAATCTTTGGTTGGCAGCAAGAGTAAAGAGAATAGGGAAATTCAAATTGATATAGAGTATTTATCTTGTTAGTGTTCGGTGATGGAATTAAGATAGAGAAAGGCCTTCGTTCGGACTTAGGTTTATGGAATTGTTATAAGGTCCCATGCCTCCTCCCATTTGTTCAAGGTCAGGACTGGAGGGGATTCTGATTCGATGCTGTACTGGAAGTGAAAATACTGTAAAAATAGTTATTTCTTAAGGTCTCATTTGTAAATACTCCCTGATGTTAGTAAACCATGGTTTCCCATTGCTGACCTCTATTTGACTCGGGGCGTCTTGAACCTTCCTAGATATTTATGAACTTGTAGAGTAGACCCTAAGCTGTTAAGATATGGTTGGAAGCAAGAGTAAATGGCTTTCTTATTTGAGGTATATTTTGTAGATATTCCCTAATGTTAGTAAACCTTAGTTTATCGTTGGGTGCTCTTCATCATAGGGACCCTTTAACATAAACCTTGAAATAAAATAAAGAAAGAAAAGATTGAAAAGGAAGAAAGGGAAGAGTACAACAGGGGTAAATTAGTAGTGTAGTTTATGGTGCACGTGAACAGTGGTGTTTTTGGAAGACTAGATATTTTGTATACGATAAGAATTGATCTAATATTACCTTCTGATACTCATGCTATCAAAAGGATTGGTGGTGCACTTGATTGAAAGCCTAATTATTTACCTAGAGGTACAAGGATCAATTTTCACTTGATGCATTATTTTTCTTATACTCTTTATTATCTAGTGGTGTGCCATCCCTTGTTTATTATTTGGTTTTATGTTTTTTTATTATATTTATTATCCGTCTTGAGGTCTATCAGAAACATCCTCTCTACCTCATCTTAGGTAGTGGTATGGACTGCGTACACTCTTTCCTCTATAGACCCTAATTTATGGGGATACACTGGTATGTTAGTGGTGGTGGTGGTGGTGGTCTTTGTTTCTCAATCATTGTCCGGTATCATATTAAGGATCATTTTTTCAGATTCGTATCAATAATTTTCACATTAAGGTAAATCATTAGTCTCGTGAGGAGATACACAAACTTTCTACAGGCTCACATAAGTTGTATCATCATCTTGCAAAGGAGGTGCAAGGTTCTGTGTTATAGGAGCAAACTCCAAAATTTGGTATTTTGTGTTTACAGATTTTTTTTCTGCGTATATGTGTTTGACAGTTATTGTTTCTATGTGAGATCACTACTTTGGGTTTACATAATGTCCACCAAATTTGTTTACAGATTTTATGTTTACTATTTCTTATAGAAATTGACAAAATCTTAATGTCTTCCTATTGTGTTGCGGATGCTATATAGTATAGCAGTAATTATGTTGTTGCGTTAGGCCACACAGAAGTATGTAGTGTCCAGTTAGTCCCTACAAAGTTCTTCCATAATTTTCTTTTGTACTTTGGATGGGTTGCCTACATTACTTATATGAGCGATAATTGTAGAACATATGTCTATCCGTTTCTTCTCTAAGTTATTTTCCAAGAATAGGAAACTTGGATTTGAAGATGCAGGTGAGTGGAGTTCGATTGCAAAGTCTGAGGAAAATATATATCCTCACTAATATATCACTATTGCATATTCTATGCAGAAATTGAGTTCCCACATTTAGTTTTAGCTTTAGCAACACCATTTTTCACACAGTCACACAATCCCCATTACTCAAATAACCTTCACAATAACCCAAATAACAATCAGTAAGCTGAATCCTAGCTGCAATATATTCCCTGCATAGTTTCTGAGATATTTCAGGGATTTTAATATAGTTCTTCTTTAGTTTGATGTTTGAAATAAGTGAGACACCATATTTGTTATGCTTTCTATGCCTTTTTTGAGGTGATATTGTAGTGGACTTTCATCATATCCTTATCAGCTGGGGAAACTTTTTCCAGATTAGCATAAAAAATTGTATTTGAAAACTTAATGACTTGTAAACTAGAAAAAACTAATCTACATGTATCTCTGAAATTGAAATACCAAATGTAGGCATATTTTTCTCATTTCCATGTACATCAACCTTAAGAGGTCAGGGATTTGAGAATTTAGGCCCCAAAACCTACACTTGAATAGTAGGAAACTATAATATTCATTTAGCAGTTTCAATTTCCCTATCTATCCTACTATAGGTACGGATATCTTGTGGTTGTCTTATTTTTATTGTAATAGCTAGCAGAGTGTTATCATTTTTTGTTGTGTGATTTCGTGTTAGTTATAATATTATCTATACTGAGTCGAGGGTCTATCGGAAACCACATCTTTACTTCATTTGAGGTAGTGGTATGGTTTGCACACACATTACCCTCCCCAGACCCCACTATATGTGAATACACTAGGTATGTTATTGTTATTGTTGTAATATGTTAACTCCTTGCAAATTGTCTTTGTTACTATCACTTATTAATTTTACTTAATTTTTGTTAGGACATTCAAAAAGATCTTAAGGGGTCAATTTACACTTGGGTTTAGCTTAGCACAAGTGCCATGACTAGGTAAGAAATTCTTGTCATCTACCAACACACAATTTTGATAACTTACTCGTAGCTTTTAGAATTTACTAGTAAGTAATTAATTCTTTTGTATGTTACGAGATCTAATTTTAATATTGACTTTCTATAGGAATACAAATGTTTCATCCAAGGATTGGATAGATTTACCTAGGTATAGCGATAAGTATGAAAAGGGTGTTAAATCTTTCTTGGATTTTTCTTACACTTATGGAGATCCTCAAGGCAAAGAAATTCAGTGCCCATGTGATAAATATTATAATGACCGTTGTACTGGAAGGGATATAGTGTATAATCATCTAATTGCCCATGGATTTGTTGATGGTTATAAAAGATGGATCAATCACGGGGAATGGGAAATTAATTTGAATGGTGATAATCATATGAATTACTCGAATGATGATATTAAGGGGTTGTTGAATGATAAATTTAGACATGTTACACAAATGAAGGACTTTATGAAGGTCCAGATGAAGATGCTAAGAGCTATATCCAAATTGTAAAGGATTCTCTAGATTATCATTCACAATCCATTTATATTTATTGAAGTTTCTGCATGGATGGAGTAATGAATAATTCACTTCTCTTTTAGAATTATTAAAAGAGTTAATGCCAGAGTTGAACATTCCTCCATCCTACAATCAAGCCAAGTCTATGGTCAAGGATCTCGATCTTGATTATGAAAAAATTCATGCTTGTCCTAATAATTGTATGTTTTTTAGGAATGACCATAAGGATGATTAATCATGTCATGTTTGTGGAGCTTCTCGATATATTATAACTCTTGAAGTAGATTTTGAGGTTGTTGAGCCTTCTAAAAAACCTCATCATGTTCCTGCAAAAGTTTTGAGATATTTTCCATTAGTTCCTAGACTCAAAAGTCTATTTATGTGCTCAAAGAGAGTAGATTCATTGAGGTGTCATGACGAGGAGCGTTCTAAAGATGGAAAGGTAAGTCACCCCGATGATGCAAAAGGATGGAAATATTTTAATAGCTTGTATCCAGATTTTGCACTAGATTCTCCTAATCTGAGACTTGGCTTATCAGCTGATGGATTCAATCCATTTTGAACCATGAGTATGTCTCATAGCACATGGACAGTTATGATGAAGGTGTATAATTTGCCTCCTTAGATGAGCATGAAACCAGAGTATTCTATGCTTTCCTTACTCATTCCTGGGCCTCATTCGCCTAGAAATAACATTGACACTTATTTACAACCATTGATTGATGAATTGAATTTATTATGGAAAACAGGTGTTGAAACATAAGACTCATGATGCTCATTTCAAGTTGCATTACTTGCTTCCAATACCAATTAAAAGCATCCTTCCTGATCATATAGCTATTGCTTTGATTTGTTTGAGTTTCTTCTTTTATTGTTTATGTCAAAAAGTTATCACAATAGAGGAAATAGATTGCTTAGAAGTTGAGATCATAGAAATAATAAATCGGTTGGAGAAAATTTTTCCTCCTACATTTTTTTATATAATGATTCATTTGCCAATTCATTGGGCTAATGAGGTGAGATTAGGAGGTCCAATTCAAAATTGATGGATGTATCCCTCGGAAAGAGATATGTGTACATTTAATTCGTATGTCTATAATAGAAATTGTCCAGAAGGATCTATAGTAGAGGCATATCTGGTTGAAAAGTGTTTAACTTTATGCTCTAGATATGTGCATAGTGGTGTACGTACCAGATTTAATAGAAGACCTCAAAAGTATGATGAATATGGCTCAGGTGATGCACAAACTTTTACCAAGAACAATCTTTAGGGTTTCAACATAAAAACCCCAATAGCAAGAGATTCAACCGTGAGAATTCTATTATATTTACATATTCGGAATCCCCATTACGAAGTCTATGAGGGACACCCAAAAGTTCGTGAATAGCATTACGTCATTCGGAAAGTCATTCAAAGCTTCAAGTTTAAGGTATGTGGTTTTTTTCAACAATAACACCCTTTCGTTCTTGTTCCCAAAAATATTTTTCTTTTACGAAGTTATGGATTTTTACATGTTCTATTATGAATTTGAAGCATAAATTTATACTCTACATTGATTCTCATGAGTTGAGGGATGGCCTTGGCTCAGCGGTAAGCTTGCTTGTCGTGGTATGCCTAGGTTGGGGGGTCGAAATGTCCCTCCAGCGAAGCTGGGGTGAGGACGCGTAGGTGAGGCCAGGACCGGTCCCCCCCCTCCTCGACACCTATGGAGTAGGTATGAACCGGGTCGTCCCATTGATTCTCATGAGACTATGATATTTTTGATATTTTAGAAGTGGAATTATATGAGAATGATGATATTATTGTACAAAAAACTGAAATTTCCAGATTTTAAAGTAATTTATATATGTTTATGATTACAAGCATGATTCTTGAGAGATTTTATCGTGATATTGATAAATGGGTCTTCGAACCCCCTTTGAAATTGTACTTTGAGAAATTATGTGCTATAAGCATAATGAGATTTGAATCCCCGAGTTAATTTTCTTTACAAAGATGTATGATTTGATATGCTTTACTACGAACTTGAATATATGAATTTTATACCTTACAATATTTCATGAGAATGTTGATATGGTTACCTATAAAGCTGAAAATTTAAGTTTTACGTGATTATTTTTATGCTTATGTCATAAAGTATGAAACTTTGGAAGGTTTTATGGTGATATTGATGTATGGGTTTTTGAAACCCTATTTGAGTTTATTATTTTGAGAAATCACATGTTATAACTACCTTGAAAATTAAATTAGTTGAAATGATGAAGAAGCTTTGACATTTCGGTCATAAAAAGTGGTGTTTTTGAACCCGAGATGAGAAAAGAAATCCATTTTTATTGATTATTATAAAAAGGGTAGCATGATGACTCCACTTGTGAATTATTGAAATGTTTGTTACTGGATTTTCTTTTGAAAAGATCTGAGATAAGTCCGGGAGTAGTCTTTAGCACCAAGAGGGAGGTATAGCAGGATTTAGTACTTCCCTAGATCTACGTGCCCCCATAGGATGTGAGACAGAGGTTGATTTATATAGTGGTCACTAGTGTTTGGATTTACGATTTAAGGTCTTACTCCGATGGAAAGGATAGGACAGCTCTCCCCAACGTGGGTAAGTCGTTGGACTCCATGTAGCTCACATGGTTTATGTTGGTCGTAAGAGACTCCCAGTGTGTGTGTGTATTCTTCTATCTGAGATAAAAATATAATTGCTTAAAAGATTGAGTTTGCGAAAGTCATTGTTTTCGAAATATTTAAGGACTATATATTCTAAAGAGACTTGTCATGAGATTTGATTGCTTTGATAAATTGGAATTGAGATGAAAGTGAATTGGGATTTATTATGATGACTCATATGTTTCACCCGATATATTTTACTCTCTTATGATTATGATGATTTTAATTCGAGCTAATTGAGTCATTTATATCGGCATGCATAATTTTATAAACTGTGATGATATTAAAATATTATTTTATATATGCATTGCACCCCCATATGCTCGATACGTTTCCATGGTACTGACCCACATATTCGTATGTAGGCTACATTTTCTTGGAATGTAGGTATAAGGTATAGTGTACATCTTCAGATCCAGTCAGTTCGCGGCATCCAGTCAGCAGGTGATGAGTCCTTTTGATTCAAGGGTTTGAGTTAGTTATACAGTTCGAGAAGTGTTGTATTTTCTTTATCCATCCGTATTGAGTTGGGATAGTCAGGAGTCATGATCCAGCTACCTATAGTCAGTACTAGTAGAGGCTTCATAGACAGTCAGTAAAAGTTGATGTATTTCGTTTCAGTTTTGGTTGTAAAAGCAGAGTTGTAATCTTGTAAATTTAGTTTTGTATCTATCATATTCAGAAAAGAGTTATTTTCCGCAGATTTGTATAGATTTATACTTTTTGTTCAGTTGCTTATGAGTTATGCCAGTAGAAGGGTTAGCTTGGGGTTACTTGTGATACTAAGCACCGTATGACGTCTCAGGACCCGATTTCGGGGCATTACATGATCATTTGAAATATAGTGGACCAATAAATTTTAAGGCAGATCTATGATACTAAATAGGTATACCTTCATTTATCCTTCATTTTTTTTCTCTGAAGGCTACTTTGATACAATAACTGTGTTGAGTGTTGATCAGATGTGAAATGTTAATTACCAATTTACCATTTATCTGTATGTTGATTTGTAGATTTTACATCTACTGTGAGCCTGTGACGTAGTGTATATATGTGTATTTACTGTTTAGTATATGACTATATGTGTTTTTAGATTTTTAATGGGTTCAGTGCATTCTTAAAGTGTTAAAGTGAACATAATAAATGCTATTGATTGCTTAAATAGAATGAACTATGGCAATTGAAGAATCAAAATAAAAACTGAGAACTTTTGTTGGGACAGTAGTGCATTGGTATAATGTTCTCGACTTCTTTGGTAATACATGTATTTTTTGTAGTCAACTTTCTTTTGGAGCATCTAGAAGCATCTAACAAACTGTGCTACTGGTGTGTTTGAGCTTTTGAAGCATCTAGTCTTTGGATGTTCTCTACTTTTTCCTCACACTCGCAACCCACTTTCAAAATATAGTTACCAATTACTCCAGCTTTGATATTTCAATCTAAGCACCCAATCAAATCCTTTTCAGCTGATAGGAAATCAAATGAATGTTGTTTGACAATTACGATGAAGCTTCTTGATGGAAATTGTACATTAGTTAGTGTTATGCAGATAATTTTTGTTCATATTTCTCCAATATGGTTAACTGGTATTGTCATTGTTGCATATATACTAAATTGTACTTTTCATCTGTGCTCTTGGTGCTTTGAGCTTTCTGTAGTACTTTTATTTTGGTACACCTATGTAGTTTCTATTTGTATAGACTATGGAGGATTGGGTGTCTTTTTGAGTGAACATCAGAAACACCCTCTATAGCTCTATGGATTGATACTCTTTTGTCCTAAGTACGCTTAAACTGCTTCAAAGAAGCCGTCTTTACATATATACAGATAAATGTTGAAGTTGCTAGGGCTTAAAATTTTTGTTTTCCCTGTAGTTCTGAGAGTTGTTACTAGTCTTTAAGGCTTGAATCTTGGAAAACAGATACATAAGGTTGTTGTAAAATTTGGGTATGATACAAAATCAATCATCGTGGTGAATTTTGTTAACCATTTACTTGGTAGGTATGATGGAAGTATTCATGATGTTTATAAAGTGTTTGACAGGATTAGTCAGAGAGATCAAGTTTTCTTTGAATCTTGTGGTAAATGCTCTTTGTAAATTTGACGAGAGGGAGTTTATTAGTTCTTTTTAACAAAGTGACCAGTATCAAGAGGTGTTATACTAGAACTTCTCTCTTGTTTTTTTTTAGCTTGGGAAGAACTGTGTTGTTACTCCCATGATACATATAAATAGAGAGAAACATAATGTTGTACCACTGAGACATATATGTGCATTTTCTTTCTAAACCTCCCTGAGACTATTCAGTGCGTCTGTTTCGAGCTAAGGTAAACAATCTTTTAATTAGCTTTTATCATATTTCACTAAGACATGTCATTTGGCTAATAACTGGTAATAATTTCATACTGTACTTTCTGTCTATATTTCTCAGACTCTTTCCTACATTTCTTTATCTACCTCTGTCAAACAGGCAGCATCCTCAAAACTGGTAGTAAACCTCCACTCTTTATTTTGTGTACTAATGTTGGTAAGGCTAAGTTTATATAATTTGTGTGAATCTAATATTCTTTTCCTCTATTTGCAATTAGTAAGAATGAAGCAGGCAACAACTCTAAAGAAAAAAGTTTCGAATCAAAACAAAGCTCAAAATCCTCTGAAGAATATGATTCTGATACTCAATACTATTCAAGTGCTGAATTTGTCAAGGAATATAAGCTTAAGAGAGAACAACTTGCAAGAAAACACAATGATAAAATTAGGAAAGCTCAGGCACCGATGACACATAAAAGAAAGAATCTTGAGGTGTCCATTGCACAATAAGGAAAGAGTATATTGCCTGTTCACAAGTTATTGATCCAATCATCCTCAAGGGAATAGATTAATGCTTCATATATTATCACTGGAAAAGGACAAAACAAACAATGGTTATTTCAACCTCAATCTAGAGAGCCCATTAAAAAGAGAGGAGTCGAATCACCTATGCACAACTTCATGTTCCAAGGATTTTCAAAGGTTGATGTTAATACTTCAGATATCATTCGAAGATCACAAATTGAACAAGAGAAACAATATGCTATTACAGAGGTAGAAAATTGAAAATAGGTGAAGAAGAAGTCAGTCCTACCATCAAGTATTCTTGATCAGTTTCTAGAAAAATAAGGGATACACATAAGTGGTGAAAAAGAACATGATATTCGCACAACAAATGGTGTTAGGGATCTACCCACTGAAGATCTAGATGAAGATAATAAGCGATTGGATGATCCTGCGGAACAAGAAAAAATTGGTGAGGATGGTATGTTAAATAGTGATGAGGATATGAATATTGATTGTGATACAAATGGTATGTCTTGAATCCTATAATTTTATTATTCATTGTATTTGTTTCTTATTTCTTGGTTGTTTTGTCAATCTAGGGGTGCCATAGAAGGAAAATGTTTGAGGACCAACAACATGCAAGGAAATTCATGCGAGAACTTTCGATGAAAGAGAGGTGGTGACATTTGACTTAGGACAAGCAGTGGGACCAACTGATAAGGCAGATTCTAATTTAAGCAACGTCATAGGAAAAGTTACAACGAATCCTAGATTTATCACCTTGATGTACACTAGTTGGCATGCTATTCTAGATGAAAGCTAAAAAATGCATGTGGGATTATGTCAATGTAAGAAAAATTAATATTTGAGATTGTACATATGTTATGTTTATTACTAACCGAAGCTTAATATATTTATTTGCATAGTCAAAATTTATGATTCCAAAGAAAGGACAGAAGTGGGTGATACATGGTCTTCGTGATGCTTAGAGGCGACGCAAGTAAATAGATATGTTTTGATAAAAGACTTACTGTCGAAGAAATGCTAACAAAACATCCCGCTGACATTCCAGTTGTTCACTTACGTCAGTTTATCGAGTTTTGGATGCTTTCAGAAGTTGAAGTGAGATTAAAATAATGCATATCTACTCATGACATATTTTGTATATTTAATTTATGTTCTCTTTGTTAGGCCTTGAGCAAGGTAAATTCTCAAATAGGAAAAAACAAAAGTGGAGACATTGAATGGGACCTGTTAATTTTGGAAGAGTACGCGTGGCATTGGTAATATTTAGTAGATGCTTTTAAAAAAATTGTTTTTTCATTTCCTTTTTACTTTATTATAACATATTTATATTGGTTTTTATTTTAATTTTGATATAATTTGTAGCGTCGAATAAAAGAAAATAATGAGCAACCATCAAAGGCTGAAATGTTTGTTACAACTCGTACAAAGATGAGAAAAGATATTCAGGCATATACCCAAATTGCAATAATAAGTAATTGGTTTCAATTGCAGCTAAGTTCATTTTTAATCCTTTATATGTAGATGTTTAAGCCTTTATATGTAAATGTTTAAGCCTGTATAGTAAAAAAATGTTATCTTATTAAAGACATCTTATATATGGCATTCAACTGTGCATGCATCTTGTTAAAAATGATGTTGTTGTCTTCTCTAGTTTATTTCTGATAAATTAGTTGATGTTAATATATAAAAGATATTTTAGTAAACACACGTTGTATATTGTTTCTGGCTAGTACAATCCTAAATCTAAGGTTTTCTCTTCTCATAGTTAAAATTAAACCAACCATAGTGTAGCTCATCAACTCGTTAACCTGATCAAAAAAATATTATAGCTCATCAATAGTAGGGGTTTAGTAATATTTGCAAGAAGAGAGAATTTTGTTCTTGATTTGATCAGTCACAGCCACTGTTCCATTGATTCATCTGTGATAGTGAAGTTTCTTGTGTCAAAATAAAAAAAAGCAAGTGTTCCCACTTTACTAGAAGTTGTATTCAATTTTGAACTCAAGAAAAAAAGATTTTTGTAATACAAAGTGCAGATCTTGATCATTCAAATTATTAGTTTGGGTCTGCTATTATTTTATGAAGTACATATGCTTGTGATGACAAACAAAATGCTATGTGAACATTTTAGAACTAATATTATAAAGTGGATTGTAATACACAAGTCAAATTAACTTTGTAAAGTCTATGCCTAGTAACTTAAACTAGGATGAATAGCATGTGAACTTTAGTGGTTCTGCAGTTTTCAATTACTATAAAATTGATGCAACTTTTTTCTATAATTGTTTATTGGGTAGCCTGTAGCATTTCTATCTTTCTACAAAGATGTTGGTTCTTTGGTAGCTGACATTTTATTTGACCAGTCCTTTCAACCAAACTGAATATGTATATAGATAGAAGAAAAGGTATTGACATCTCGTCCATGGTCTCTACCTTTTCATTCGTTCCTCTGTTATGAGAATGTATTTTGTACATCAGAAAATATATAGCTTTTAGAATTAGTATCATTGTCATTTGCTATGCATCCTTGTTGCTGCTTCAATTCCATTGGAGTTGTTTCACTGGATTCGTTGATGCAGTTGTATTGAAGTATAGTGAATTCCTGAATCTGTCATGTTAAGGGCTATTTCTATATTGTCAATGTGATATTCAAAGCTTTGTTCAGTGGTATTTATGGTCTTTTCTAAGACGTATGCTCCTATTTAGTAGAAAAGGACATGCTAGGGTTCCAAATATTTTTTAGGGTTATTCCATATGTATTATTGGTAAGAGAGAGCCTTAACTTAGAAATAGGATAATACCATGGCTCTCACTATTTTAGATTGGATTCCTGAGTCTTGAGGAACTGAAATAATCTGCTTTGGCTTTATGAGGCTGATTTCATTCCCAGGAGTATTATTGGTAAGAAAGTTCATTATTTCTGCCCTGGGACTGAGGAGCCTTCTTTAATTTTCTTTAAAATATATCTTACATATACTGCATTAGTTCTTCTTCTGGCAGCTATTGTTTTACTTTTTTGACAGTTTGAACTAGAGAATCATCAAATTGCTGGGAAAACACCAGATGATGCATTCACAATAGTGTTTGGAAAGGAGAAGCCTGGTCGAGTTAGAGGCTATGGTAGATTAGTGACAACAACTTTTATGAAAAAAGATGAGGAAATGAACGATCTTAAACAAAATCATGCTAATGAAGTCACTTCTATGAAGGAAGAAATTATAAGTGAAATGAGAGAAGAAATGCGACAGTTTTTTAGTCAATTGGTGCAAAACAATCCTAGATTGAATTTTAAAGATATACTAGGGAGTGACGGATCTAACATTCCTTCATCTGAAGCACAACCCATAAGATAAAAACCTCTTTTAAATTCTTTCGCCTCGGCTCATGCTTCAGTTCATGAAAATGTACTTTATCTTAGAAATTCACAAAAAACTTAAATCCTGAACTTTTAACTTGATTGAATGAATTAAAGAAACTTTGGATTCACATACTTCCTCATATCAAAGATTGAAAAAATATTTGTATATTTTTTAGCATAATTTTACTTCGTTTGTTTCATTTTGAATGTGTAGGATCAATGCAGGGAATCAAATTTGAATGATGGGCACCACAACTCAACTTGATTGAGATTGAAATGAATGATGAAGAATTTTTGAAATATTTTGATATACATTTATATACATTTGGTTTTGTGTGGAACTTGGTACAATTTTTTATTATATTGTTTTCTAATTAGTATGTAAAAGACATGTTTTTCTAAAATCAAATCAATGCACTTCAATTATTTATTAGGTAATTAGTGCATGCGTGAGATTATATATAAATAATCATGTTTATGTAAGTTCTTAGTGATACATACATTTCGATCAAAATAATTATTTTTCAATTAGAAATTATGTACGAACATTCTATATGCCTAATATATTTTCTGTAAAATGTGGTTTGAACTATCAAAATTTAGGCAATATTCCTACACTTCAAAATTGTGGCTAAAACATGCTTACACTTTACAAGTGTTGTCATAGAGGATGTATAAAAGGCTACATTTCTGAAGTATGGCTAGTAATAAAGAAAATGCCTAGTTTTTTAAGTGTTGTTATAGAGGTGCTACAAAAGGCTACGCTTGTGAAACGTGCCCAATAGTAAAACAAAGACAACATTTTTTGAGTGTTATTATAGAGGTGCTACAAAAGGCTACGCTTGTGAAGCATGCTCAATAGTAAAACAAAGGCAACATTTTTTAAGTGTTGTTATAAAGGTGCTACAAAAGGCTACGCTTGTTAAACGTGCCCAATAGCAAAAAAAAGACAACACTTGTAAGTATAGTTTTATCAAGTAAAAGTGTTACCAATGACAATCTACAAAGTGTTTCCTTTAGACCTTAATGGTCATGCTTTTTAAATGTAGCTAATATGGCAACACTTGAAAAGCGTGGCCTTTGATCAAAGGTTATGGCCTTTTAGGCCAACCCCCAAAAAGTATTGCCAAAAGTCCAAAAGTGTAGACTTTGATCAAAGACCACACTTTCTACTATTTTAGGCCACACTTTACAAGAGTGTCCTTAGGAAAAAATGTTGTAGTGAAAAATGAGAGGTAAACTGGGTACCCCTGTCCTAAATAATGGTCAAAGGGACTCTATGCAATTTCACAGATTCCCTGAGGAAGAGTTTTGCATGATCTTTGGTTGAATCTAAAGTATTAACTGACAAGAAATGGGTTGACATAGTCATTCAATCCACAATAACCCAAACGAAATCATGCTGACGGCGACTACGAGACAATCCTATGATAAAGTCCATATTCACCACTTCTCACCTCCAAGTAGGGATACTGATTTCCTGAAGCATACCACTCAGTATCTGGTGCTCAACCTTAACTTGCTGGCAATTTGTACACTTAGTGAGTGTTTAAATGATCTTATTTTAAGTGAAAAATAGCTTTTAAGCTATTTTTAACTTTTTAAAATGTTTGGCAAATTAAAACTTGCTTAAAAAAAGCTAAAATTTTCTTTTTATAAGTTACTTTTTAAAAGAACCTCATTAGGTACTTTTTTTGGGCTTATAAGTCATTGTGTTTTAACCCACTAAAAGACATTTTTAACCCTCAATTTTTTTATTTTTTTTATTTTTTTTTAAATAAGACATTTTTATACATCAATTTTTTTTAAAGAGGAACTTGTGAGAGTACTTGTTATCAGTTTTTCTTAGCATAAGAAAACATCATGACAAAATAGCATTCTTCCATTTGGTTTTAACTTATCACTTTTTGACATGATACACTCATTTAAAAAATAATTACTATATGATTATTTTACCGTACTATCTCTATTCATTGATGTTTAGGACCCGTTTGATCATAATTTTTAAATAATTTTTTGGAAAAAAATTAATAAATAATGTTTGACCCTATAATTTGTTATTATTTGGTAACTATTTTTGGCAAATAATTTAAATTCTCAAATACTAGGAAAAAATAGTATTTGAACCAAAATTCATTTTTTGGGAATGTTTACAAGTGAAATATGTTTCCTAAATACTATGACCAAATACAGTATAACCTCGATAAATTAATACTCGATAAATTAATAACCTCGCTAAAATAATAATTTTCTTCGGTCCCGAGTCGGGATCAACGTGGTAAATTAATAATTCGCTAAATTTATAAGATAATACAAAAAAAAATTCATATAGGTCCCATTTCATATATAAATTAATAATTCATCTGTATCAAAATATTTCATACATAATACATAAGTAAACTAAACAGGTTTCTGAAAATATGAATCTAATGTTGTTTGTTTCTTCTTGAAATCAATATCACCTTGAATCTCATCTCTAACCCTTCTTACTGCATTAAGAATATCAGGTGTAGTCTTCTCATATTGCAAAAGGAAGTGATGTAAGGTGATTGTTGCTTTCAGAGCATCTTTGCGCGAAACTTGTTTTAATTCCACACTATCATCTTCCACTTCATCTTCTTTATGTGTTTCCATAACACTCTCAATTATTTGTTCATCCGTAGGTAGCTCAAAACTCGTATCATTTTCTCCCGGATAATTTAAAACATCTTCAGCATTCATTGCATTTCGATACTTCAATCCATTGATTAGATTCTGCAATTGTTGTAAGCCATCATTATTCAACTGTTCTTGATTTTCCGAGGATTCATCATCTAACAACCTAAGTTTACAATGCTTAAAACAATTTGCAATTGTACTTGAGTTGACATCCATTTTTCATGCCGAGATTGCAAGATTCATTGCATCTAAAACATTAATCTTTTCTGGATTTGAGATCCCAATTTCATAACCCTCCAAAAGATTTCGATAAAATCGCCTAAGATAATGCATCTTAAAAGCTCTTATGATCCCTGCATCACAAGGCTGAATCTTTGATGTTGTGTTAGGTGGTAAAAAAAATAATTCAACATTTCTCAAACCTTCGACATTTTTTGGATGAGCAGGACAATTATCAACAATTAAAAGAATTTTTATGCCGTCCATTTTTGCATCAAGTTGTTGAACATATTCTTGGAATAGAATCCCAGTCATCCATGCTCTTTTATTGGCTCGATATTCACAATCCATGCTTCCCAAATTCACATTCTTGAAACAACGTGGTTTTAAATACTTCCCAATGATCCATAAAGGAATTTTCTCAGAACCATCCTCATTACAGCAAATAACAACTGTAAGTCTTTCTTTATCTTGTTTCTTACCTTCAAGTTGCTTCGTTTCAAGAGAATGATCTGGTTGTAGCCTAACGAACAATCCAGTTTCATCCATATTGAAAACATCTTTCTTAGCAAACTGATCAAGTTTCTCTCTGATGGATTGTAAATTGCTCTTCATCGCCTCCATATTAACTGATCCACTTTCTCCAAAACGACGGTATTGTTTGATACCGTGTCTTGATTTGAAACGCTCTAGCCAGCCTTGAGAAAAATGAAAATCAGGTGTATCGATGGGATACATCTTTTTTAGAAGCTCTTTTCCCTTCGTTACAATTAGTTCCCCATTCATATTAACACGCTCTTGGTAATGAATAAACCACTCGAACAGAGCCTTCTCTAATTCTGGAAATTTGGCAGCTTTATGTCTTTTAGCCTCATCTTTTGGAATGTCGGCTGCTGATAGATACTTTGCTGACCTCTTGATCGTGTTTGATATTGTGGCTTGACTCACTTGCAAATTAAACTTCTCTAACACCCATTGTTGCAATTGCTTTTGAGTGCATGCTAGATTTTGTTGTTTATACTCACACAGTTCTCTACGTATACCATTAGTCATGGTTGATTTTTTAACACCTTTGAGATGAGAAACCATTTTTTTTGTTTTTTGATGTGAAGACTTGCATAATACATCTATTTATATAGTAACTTAGTTAATGTATATACGTGTAACTACATTAATAATTGATTGGATTTATACATTTTAATGAATGTAGGTACATGTAACTACATTAATAATTAAGTAGATTTATATATTTTATTAAGATATACATAGAATATTGAAAATGTATCAGCAAAAATACATGAATTTGGTTAAGTATGCATAATTAATAGTCAATGTAGAAATTAGTTTTCACGTACACCTAGGTACATTCATAATATGGACCCAAAAAGTATATAATTTATAAATTAATAATTATACGATTAATTAATACCTCGCTAAATTAATAAAATTTGACGGTCCCAATAGTATTAATTTATCGAGGTTATACTGTACATGGTGAAACTAAGGGAACATTTACAAGTGAAATATATATATTTTTCTTGATGATTTAAAATCTTTTTTAAAAAAAAGTTTTTTAGCGCACAAATTAATAATCATTCAAGAAAATAGTTTTTATATATAAAAAAAAAAATCTTGAATGACTATTAATTTGTGCACTAAAAACCCTTTTGACATCAACTGTACATATATTAATAATCAACTCTACATACCTTTAACAGCTTTAAGGGTATTTCAGACATTTTGACAAAAAATAAGTTCTTAAAAGCACTTGTTTACCAAGCACATCAATAACGTTTTTTCAATTTTAGCACTTCTATCCAAATACGTAACTGCTTATTTTTAAAATATGTTCAACACTTTCAAAAGTACTTTTTAAAAGCCACTTTTTTCAGCCTATCCTAATGGGTCTTTAGCCATGAATTCCGTAATATCTTTCTTCATGCCATTCTACCAATTGACTTCCTGCAAATCATGGTAAATATTAGTGGCTCCTGGGAGAATAGAATATCGAGAACCGTAAGCTTCTACTAACATCCGTTGCCTCAAATCATCCACATCTGGAATACACAATTTGCCCTAAAAGTTAAGAACATCATCTCCTCCTTCGGAGAAAACCTCAAATTTATGATTCTGAACTGCCACCTTCAACTTAAGTGAAATAGGATCTCTATCTTGCTTTTTCTTCACCTCAGGAACTAAAGAAGATTCCAAATCTTTCTGAAACCAAACACTACCTTTGGCTGAATTAACCAACGTAAACATCCAACCTGGAAAGCAGGTGAACTTCTCTAACTAACTCCTTCTTATAATCTTTAACATGAGCAATGCTCCCCAAAGATAATATTCTAAGGGTTTCAGACACAACATTGGGCATACCTGTATGGTACAAAACAATCATAAAGATAAAGATAATACCTTCAAATACCTAAGGCAAAGACAATTATTGTCAACTCAAGATCTTGAGTTGGGTAGTTCTTCTGATAAGGTTTGAGATGTGTAGAGGCATATGTTGTAAACTTACCTTTATGTTTTAAAATACAACCAAGGTCAACTCTTGAAGTTTCATAATAAACCACAAAACCACTTGAACCATTTAGTAGAGTTAAAACTTGATTAGAGGTGAGTGGAGTTTTCAACTCCTGAAAACTTTTTTTGCAAGAATCGAACCACTAGAATTTGACTTTATACTCAGTAAGTCTGGACATGAGGGAGGCAATGCAAAAAAATCCTTCCACAAACTATAGTAACTGGTCAAACCCAATAAACTCCTGACATCTGATAGAGAGATAGTCTAGGCCAGTTCCTTACTTCTTCGATCTTTTGAGGATCAACTCAAACGCCTTAACCGAAAATGATATGACCAAGGAAAGCTATTGATTTCAACAAGAATTCACACTTATTGAACTTATAAAATAATTGATGATCTTTGAGATTCCACAAAATAATCCTTAAATGGTCTACGTGCTTACCCTCACTACGAGAGTAAATGATGATGTCATATATGAAGACTATGACAAATATGTCCAAGTACTGTTTGATCACCCTTTTCCTCAAGTCCATAAAATCTACAGGAGAATCCATTAAACTAAAGGACATAACTACAAATTTAAAGTGACTATACTGAGTTATGAAGGCTATCTTTGGGATATCACATTCTCTGACTTTAAGTTGATATAGCTAAATTTATGATCTATCTTAGAGAAGCATTGTGCACCCTAAAGTTGGTCAAAAAAGTCATCAATCCTGGGGATGGGATACTTGTTCTTAATTGTTTCTTTGTTCAACGATGGTATTCGATGCACATTCTGTGAGAACCATCTTTATTATGCTGAAGAGAACTTGAGTACCCTATGTAGAGACACTAAGTCTGATAAAACCCTTATCTAGGAGATATTTCAATTGTTCTTTCAATTCTTTAAGCTCGGATGAAGCCTTTCTTTAAGGTGGAATTGAAATAGGTTGGGTATCTATAAGGATATTTATTCCAAAATCAATTTCCCTCTCAGGAGGAACTTTGGACGGATCTTCAGGAAACACTTCTAGGAACTCATTGACTATTGGAACTGACAAAAAACTTGGGATTTAGAAACTTGAGTCCTTGACTCAAATAAGATGAGAGATGTACCCCTTGGAGATCATTTTTCTTGCCTTAAAATGAAGACAAATGTACCTATAGGCACTGAGGTTCTACCTTTCCATTCAATTCCTAGTTCATTTGGGAACTAAAACTAAACTATTTTATTTCAATAGACAACTGAGGCATAGAAAGAGTAGATCCAATGCATGCCAAGAATGATATCAAAATATGTCATCTCTAGCTTTATAAGATCGACTTAAAAGACATTTTTAGATACTTTGACTGGGTAATTTTTGTATACCCATCTGTCTATGAATGAACAATGTACTGGAGTAGAAACTTAGAAGGATTATATTAGGGTTTCAAGACTGAATCCTAAATCTAATGCTATATTAGGATGCATGAAGGAAAGTATGGCTCTAGTATATAATAATGCATACACATGAAGTTGAGATACTTATAATGGACCAGTAACCACATCAGGAGAACCCTCATGATCTTAATAAATCCTATTTTAATGTTTCCCACTCGTTTCACTAGAAGTGACACCTTGTTGACTCGGACAACCTGCCGAAACTGAAGAAAAGTTAGTCTGGCCATACTAATTATCATTTCTTCCCCTCCACATACCTTTTAGGCAATCCATTATCATGTGGCCTAAATTTTCACACCTAAAGCACGCATCACTGCCAGCCATGCACTCACCTTTGTGCTTCTTACCATATTTATTGTAGACTGGGTTAGTGCGACCGTTATTCACACTACCTTGGGACTTAGATCCTGGTACTCTATCATGAGTATCCTATAACAACTAAGGCATAGGATCACTAATAGATAATAGTGCTAAGTTTCTAGCAGAACTGAGAATGATTCCTATCATCTAACATCTGTTGAGATAAACTAAAATTGTTGATCTTGTCCCTCTTATTTTCCATTTCCTTCTCCTTGATATTTTCTTTCTCAATATGTTGAGCATAAACCATCAACCTAGAGAGGTATATATCCTTAATCAACATTGTCGTTTTGTACTCCTTTACTACATTCTCTGAAACACCAAATATGAACTTGCTTATTCGAGCCCTAGTATCAGCCACCATATCCAGAGTATACCTCACCAACTGAGTAAACTAGAGAAAATACTCCTTCATACTTATACTATCCTACTTTAAATTGATTAACTCCTACACCTTGGCTTCCCTCAACTCACGAGTAAAAAAACTATCTAGAAATGTAACAGCAAATTCATCCCACTCTACAGGTCCTACATCAGCACCTCTATCCTCCTTCCACTAATTAACCTAAGTGTGATCCACTCCTTACAATTGATAAGTGGATAAGTCATTACTCTCACTCAAAGTGACACCCATAATATCAGTCACCTTCTAAACATTGTCCAAAATCTCTTATGGATCCTCCTTAGCTTTGGATCCAGAGAACATCAGAGGATTTATCCGAGTGAAATCTCGGATTCTAGATATTGCCATACTCGTTGTGGGGTTGGATGGGGATACAACCTACCGATTATTCTAAGAAACCATGGAATAGTCTAATGCTATGAAAGTAGACCTGAATTAAGAAAAAGAGACCTACTTATTTAGAGGGTTTCTAAACTGGCAATGGTGCTGGTTGATCCCCATTCCTCCTTACGTTATCCCTTCTAGAAGGAATTATTTATAATGGATAGAGGATTGAGTTAAAGGAATAAGAGACTTAAATATATTTCACACTCTATCACATGACATGTTTCATTAAATAGGTGAGACTTTCCTAGTAGCCTCTCGCCCATAAGTGTGGCATACCTTACACCCATGGACAAGACTCTACTTAATGCGGTTTTTAGACTCTCTGGGCACTTTAAACCTTGTTCTATGAAACCAAGTTTGTCATGACACAAGGATAACCCCTAGTAATAACATGGTTCTTCGAGTCACAAGTGGCACTAAGCTAACCCATGGCCCAGCATAACTAACATTTTCTGAAAGATATCTACACACTAGGTGGAAGCTGAAATTAAAATAACTAATGAAATAATAATAATAATAATAATAATAATAATAATAATAAAAATAATAATTATAATAATAATAAAGCATGAAACATCATCCAAAGATTGAAAAAAGCCTGTCTAACTCAAAACAATACTAAAAATCTACACATCTGTGTGATTGTCTGAAAGCCTCTAAACATGGGGAGTTGATAGGATAAATCCCCAACTAATTTTGACTATCTGAAATAAATAAAATAATAAAAATAAATAACTGATAACTAGTCCTCGACTGATGAGGATTCACCAAGACTGCAGCTGAGTATCACATGGATATGCCAAGAGTAGTCTGGATACTGAGCATCCGAACATATATTATGAGACAATATAGCACAAAAAAGTATGTTATTAGTACTTTAAATGTACTGAGTACGCAAGATGGATAACTAACTGAAATAAGTTGATCATGAATGCATGAATAAATGATACCTAGATGCAAGACCAACTATCATAACATGTATTGAATAAGGTTGTATAACTATATGCAAGTCCTTGCAAAGTTTGAAATTGAATCATATATTGAGGACTGTGGGAGCTAACAATAACCGACATACCCTAACCTGACCAAATCAGGGTCCACCATGTAACCCCAGTTGGAAGAGTGTAAGTGCCTTTCCAAGTGTACCAACACTGGCTTGTGTAGATTGTCTAAACTAATATCTCAAAAGATAAGGGTTTCATGCCTCTACTAATGCGGGAACCCTTATGACGGTGGCATCTTAGTTCTTGAAATTAGGGACTTCTACTAACAGTTTCATGCCTAACTGCTGGGGGATCAGTTATCCCTGTATTCACTCAGTGCTAAGTGTTACTCCAAACTGAATGGCACTAAAGTATAACTAAAATATGAACTGATAACTAATATACTCAAGTCATGGTATTATGAAAGTAAAAATTCATGTATAAATTGGAATGCTCAAGAACATGTAAAATGATATATCTTTAAACTCCTAGGTATTGGGTATTCAAAACCCACCATCTCTGACTAATGCAATCAAACATGATAAGAATTATGAAATATGATAAGGAGATTTCACAATTTTAAAGCCAATGAACTCAACAAATTGGCATGGTGGGAAAAAATAATGATTTTGAACATGGGGAATCACGAATCTCAAGGAAATAACATCTTGATGGTTAGATTACACACATAATCTGATGAGAGCAAGGAAAATCATATTTGACCTAGAACCCAATATAAAGGAAAGGTAATTAAGCTTGAGAATTTAAGGAGTTCTTGGGACACAATGGGCGAAAGGGACCCATTAATGAAATCCCACATATCTAGAAGTAAATCTCTTAGAGAATTCCTTAGAATTTAGCTTGAACTCTAAGAACCCTAGTTGGCTTTGGGAGAAGAGAAAAATTGCCCCTTTTGCTTTCTGTAGATGGAATTATAACTATATGGTGAAATTTAGGGCATCTTGATATTTTATACCACTCTGGGAGAGGCCTAAACGATGTGGGTTTGGGTTTAAAAAAGTGGAAAAAGACTTATAATCCCTTTAAAAAATTGTGCAGGAATTTTTTGTTCAAGTCACCATGGCTCACACAAAGAGTCATTACGACTGGTCACGAGTCGTGGTCTGAGTTGTGAACTAAGGTCCTGAGGACTCGGGTACCTTATGTTATAGTAATGACTAACCTACTAAGGACTCATTAGGACTCATCACAAGACATTAGGAGTAATTGTGGTCTGAGGCTTATTTCTAAAAATTTATAGGTGCGGCATTATGTCTATTCAATGACTCATTTTGTCTCATAACGAGTTGTGAGATGGACTCATTACCACTAGGCCAAAATCTGAGACCCTAACTAGATTGATAATGACTCATACACAATGACTCATTATGTGTAATGACTCATGGCCAGAGTCGTCACCACTGACAGTTTGATAGGCTCTTTAGGAATGTTTCTATAACTTCTTGTCATGACATCGGTTTATGGCAAGACTTGTGGAATTGGAAAGCTAACTAAATGGCCTATATTTTGATGGGTCTAGAGCTTAAAATTCTGGGATATTACAGCTTACCCTTTCAAATCTAATTTAGAAGCGTGTACAGTTTATCATAAGTCTTTTCTAATGCTTTTCCACCTACTGCTAAATCCGGGAGAATCTCTGTTATAGTCTCGTGTCCCTCAATATAAGTATGCATCAACACGTCATTTCTCTAATGGTGAGGAAAATCACAGAGCATAGACTTAAACCTTTCCCAAGCTTGGTATAGATTTTCTCTATCTTTCATCCTAAAACTCAAAATTTCACTTCTCAACTGTGTGATATTTCTAGATGAGAAGAATTAAATAAGAAACTCTTGTGACAAGTCTTCCCAGGAAGTGATGGAATTAGGTGGTTCCATTTTTAACCACCTCTTTTCTTCCCCTAATATAGAAAATGAGAAGAGAGTAAGTCTAACAAAGTTGGTAGATACTCTAGTTGGAATGTACGTATCACTGATCTCAAGGTAGTTCTATAAATGTTGTTATGGATCCTTAAGAGATAAACTAGTAAATTACCCACTCGTGTGCAAGAGTTGCACATATTTTTTCATCTAGAATCGACCTCTCATAGTTGTTTTACGAATGCTATTGGTAACATTATTTGCGAGTGGGATTACAACTTCGCTAATGGGTCTAGCCGTTGGTACGTTAGCAGGAACAATGTCTGTTGAATCTTCCATATGTAGTTGTTGAATTGGTTATTAGAGTGTAGTTTCCCTCTTCCACAGATGAAATACTCACTAGGGTTCTAAATACGGCTCTACCAATTCCCTTTCTCATGCCGGTCTGAAGTATCAATTACACCTGCTAATGTCAGCCGCAAAGATCAAGTTGTAAACACTAGAATATTATTAGCAAAAGCAAAAATTTAGAAAATTACTTATTACTATTCCCCAATAACAATGCTAAAAAGTTGTTGCGGCCTACCACACACGCAAGTGTACGTGGTTGAACAAGTAATGTAGTGACTCTAAAGAGTAGGATGTCGAACCCACAATGACTACTTGTCTAGAAATTCCTTAATTTAGTTTCCGAAAATGTCTCAATCAAGTGTTGTAAAGTATAGAAGAGTTGATAAAAGTGTAGTAACTAATAATAAGGAAAAGTAATAAAATATGACAATTAGAATGTCAGCAAAAATGTAATCAATACGAGAGGGAATTCTAGGGTTAAGGCACTCTCAATAATATTGTAAATAAATATCCTTCTTGTTGGCCAGGTTGGTTATCGGGTTTTTGATCAACAAGGTTACTAATACGATTATGGTCTTCTGAACCTCTAATCATCTACCAAAAAGGGATATCGCAACTACATCATTGAGAGAGGATGCAAGAATCCAATTTAGATGCTTTATGCTATCATCCTATAATAATACCAAACAAGGCGTTCTAAATATATTCATATCCTAGTCGTGAATCCAACCGTTTGTTATGTATAAGATAAAAACTTGTTCCTTAAACTTTTCGATCTAGACTAATGATTCTCCTTCCGGGTTCATAAAAGGAATAAATATGTATTTCAATGGTGGCCAATAATCAATATAGTAAGAACAAGGGATTAAGAACAACCCATATGATTAATCAACACTTAACCAACTAAAGAACAATGAAATACAATCATGTGTTCGGCCTTAACCCCAAAACAAAGGAAATTAGCCACTCATGTTCATAATCAATATCCAAGAAATAAAAATATTCATCCCAAATTAAAAGTAAAAGAGTTGATTGGCAGAATAAACCTAAGACAAATCCCTTGTATATTTTTTTTAGGCCTAGACGTATCAAACAGATAACTCAAAATATTACAAGTGTTCTATTTATACATGGGCTGGAATCCACAATTTTGACACACTAGTGTGACATACCCTTATGGCCGAGGTTAAGAAGCATGTCACATAACTATTATGCATGCTTACTGGAATCTACCATTCAGCTATTAAACCACCAATGTGCCATACCCTTATTGTAGAGGCTAAGGAGCGTGGCTCGTTGCTATGTTAAATTCTGCATTTCCAGCTTAATGTGCACTCTTTCTTTTTTGGTCCTTGTCCCATGCTTTGTAGTCCTTTCTCCAATCTCTTTGTTCTCACCATGATGTCCTTAATGCATTCTATGATCCATAAGCTCGACTTTCATGAAAATCACATTCCATTTTATAAGATTCAAGTTCTGACACACTAATCATATCCATCATCTCGAGAATAAAATTTTAGCTCAAGCACAAGACATTTTATGAAATTTAGCTTATGAAATAAGTGCACATAAGGGTCATAGTTTGCAATTGGATGTATAAATATGCTCAAAATCATTATAGTTAGGGGAACTATCTTGTGGTTCCATTACCAGTTGGAATGAGTTGAGGACACAATTCTTGGACTAATTTTTCCCTCCTTCTAGAATACTGTAATTGAAGGATAAGATTTATAATTTCAGACAGTTACATTCAATGGCGTTGTACGTGACATGTTTGAGGCTCAAGAAAAAGCTAATAAATGTTCCCAATTATAGAATTTCTAGGAGGAACTTTCTAGAGATATTCTATGGAGGCTTGAATGGAAAAACCAAGGTTGTGGCTGATAGTATTACTAGTAAGCCTTTCTTGAGTCTTCATTGGGAGTAGGCTGTGGAAATCATAGATTAGATCACTAAAAGAAATCAAGGATGGAATACTCAGGACATAGATAGAGGATCTGGTACTTATGCTATTAGTCCTTCCAATTAGTAGAGAGTAATAGATGATACAGTGGCTCAAGAGGTAGAACAATTGAGGACTAAGATTGATAACTTACTAAGCAATATGCATCCATCAGAGTAGAAAAGGTAAATGTAGTGGGATCATGAGGAAATGTTTTTAGGCATGACGAATTTGATTTTAAGAAAGAAGCAAAGTACTTGGAGAGAGAAATGGTGGGTTACCTAACAAAGGGCCGAGGGTTTAATCAGTATACTTGGAACTCAAGGCCAGGGAATCAATGTTGGAACTACAATGGATATAGGTATATGGGCAGGAGCAAAGAATGTAATGGTGACTTGAGAAGAAAGGATTATTATAAAAAACAGTGGTCTTTACGTTCCATCGGGGAACCGTGATGCTGACTCTTAAATAGAAGAATTGTTTGGAAGATTATGAAGAGTTCATAAAGCCAAGAGATTTGCCTTCAAAAGATTAAGGCAAACATATCGAGATTGATCCAAAAAGAAGAATCGCATGCAACTGCTATTAAGTAGCTTGAGCAGTAGTTTAGGCAGATGTCTATTATAATAACCCAGTGTCAACCAGGCACTCTTTCTAGCAACATAATTTAGAACTCAAAAAATGATAATTATTATTTAGCTATCACTACTCAGAGTGGTAAGGCTAACATTGATCAACCCATGCTTAATTATTTGAATAACCTGGTGAACTACCAATTGTCAAAGTAGGATTTTTGGTAAGAAACAAGCACATAAATAATACAATACAAGTGTACCATCTTCTTTCTCAATTCGAGGAAAAGGTGTTGAAGGAAAAGAAAACAACGGAGGGATCTAAATCGGACCTAAATTGGAATGACATAAAAAGTCTTTTTCAAAATTTAGCATTAAGGGCGTTTCAATGATACACAAGAGGAATAGAGAAAAAAATTTGATTGGGGTAGAGGGGGAGATCTGTTTATAATATAGTATGATTTGAGGAATTACATTGTGGATATTGATGATAAGGACAAAGATGAAACTAAAAAGTTGGTGATGAATGATTAGGTGTCTTTAAGCGTACAACTGCAGAGAAAGGAGCTGAAAACAAAGAAAATTTTAAGGAGGTCACACCACCATTGAAGCATATTTTGCAACCTCCTCCATCATTTCCCTAAAAATTAAAGCAGAAAGCCAAAGAAGGGCAGTATAAGAAGATTATTTCTATGCTGAATGGGTTGATTTTGAACATCCCTCTTCTTGAAGCTATAAAATTGATACCTGGCTATGAAAAATTTATGAAGAATTTGGTGACAAAGAAGAGAATGTATAGTTTTGAGGATGTTGGGGGTTAGCATCATTGTAGTGCGATTACATCTCGATTTCTTGTGCAAAAAAATAGGTGATCCCAGAGCTTTCACTATTCGTGTACTATCAGATCATCTAGATTTTCCAGGGGTTTGAGTGACTTGTGTGTAAGAATTAATTTGATCCTATAGGCAGTGTTCAAATAGTTGGCCTTGAGATCTCCTAAACCAACGGCGATGCAGTTATTGATTCAGATCGTACGGTTAAGAAGTTTGTGAGCATATCATTTGATATTTTGGTCAAAGTGTACAACTTTATCTTTTTGGACGATTTTGTTGTCCGTAATTTTGGGGAGGCCATTTTAGCCATCGGTATAACATTGGTGGATATAGAAAGTGGTGAGATTTTGTTTAGGATGAATAATGTGGAAGTCATATTCAATATTCGTAGAACTATGAAGTAACCAACTGACATGAGGGTGGTTTTGGTAATAAACAGTCTTGAAGACCCTTGAGTTCAACAATATGTCTATCTTGATGAAGTCTCGATGGCCCTTGAGGCCAACCCTAAGGCTCTCTTGATGAACTAAAGGTATTAAGGAAGACTACAGAATTCCTCGACCCTACGTCAATCCCAGATACAAAATATATCAATAGCATGAACCGTGCACACAGTCATCAAAACCAACATTTACGTCGGCAAATGTGAGTTTATGGTATAAGTCATTCGAGACCCACTCCTTCACAGCTTAGCTACATAACCCCATTAAGCCTAATTAAAAGAAATTTCACATAACCCATGCATTAACCAATGAATTATACATTTAAGCACATTTCAGGTATCGTCATACCATTTAGCTTGCAAATGCATTATTATGCCATTAAAATTCCATTAACGTGGGGCAAAGATTCGACCCCCTTTGTTCATTAAATAAAGTTGGAGGAATGACTCGACATCCTTTAGTTTAGCAAATAAATTGGGGGAATGCCTCGACACCCTTTGTTCATTAAATCAAAACATAGCCAAAACGTCCTTCAATAACCATGTTCATTGTCTAACCATTTAAGCAATTCAATAATATAGGTGATCCAAACCCAGTGAAAATTTCCATAATTTAAAGCCATTTACATAAATGGGTAGAGGGAACACAATTATTCGAAACCAATTTAAAGTTCAACACATCAATTTGGGGGATTACCTCGACCCCCATTCCAATTCCCACACCCATGCTCCCCTTTAGTGTAAAAACACTAAATGTGAAGTATGAACAACTCATGAAAACCATGGGGAAATAATTCAAGAATCATTCATTCCAAAACCCTCAACCCCTGTAAAAATCCACCTTCAAATCCATACAAACAAACTATTTAAACACATGTTTTTCATAAAATAAGATTTGGGGAAGAGTAACATGCTTGAAAGTATCAGAACTATGGAGAGAAATCACCGTTGAGAGCCCTAATTGACCAACTTCTTAGAAAACCTAAGTGTTTTTTACCTTGGGGATTTGAGAGAGGTTGAGAAGTTATTTTGATTTATTTTAGAGTGATAATAATGCCCTAAAGGGGTTTTAAGACGTGGTCCACGATTAAGGAAGAGGGGAAATGTCCAAAGTTCCCTTAATGAAACACTAAAAAATTATCGCCCAGTCGCTACAGGCGACCTTACGACTCGTAGGGTCACCTTACTACTTGTGATCTCCAGTCATAGTATGGACAATATCCATGGTCACCTATGCTAGACTGGCTATGATTTGTACCATATGACTTATTCTTAGACCCTATGACTTATTAGGTTCCACCGTAGTCAAGGCAGGATCAATTGTTCACTACACTGGTTCGGCTACAGATGGGAATATATGACTCGTATAGAATCTTTACAACTCGTTATTAGATAATCATATTCATAATAGAAACTTGGACAATCTACACTGGTTAGACTATGATTAGGGTCCTACGACTTGTAGGGAGAGTCGTACTCAGAGCTATAAGCCCATAGGACCAGAAATTTTCAAGGACCAAAATCTGGGGTGTTTCATTCCCCTCCCCCCCCCCCCCCCTCCTTAGGATCATTCATCCTCAAATTATGGGTCAAAGCATTCATTAGCATGATATTAACACAAAATACAACCACACTTACCTTTAACAAAGAGAGAAAACAAAGATGTTAGGGAATACACATACCTCAAGTATGATTATGCAAAGCGGGAAACAAGAAGGGATATATGGACTTCATGTCCTCTTTGGCTTCCCAAGTAGATTCTTCAACTTTATGATTCCTCCATAGGACCTTCACCGTAGCCATATCCTTAGTCCTTAGACGACGTACTTGCTTATCCAAAATCATAACCAGGACTTTCTCATAAAACAAAGAATCTAAAACGCCAACATCTCCAAAGGAAAAAACAAGGAAGGATCACCCATGCACTTCTTCAACTTTGAAAATGAAACACCATATTAATGGAACCTAACTGGACGAAAACTCCAACTTATAAGCCACATGGCCGACTTTCCTCAAAACACAAAAGGGACCAACATACCAGGGACTAAGCTTCCTCTTTATTTTAAACTGCATAACTTACTTCATGGGAGATATAGTTAAGAACACCAAATCATCAACATTAAACTCCAACTCCCTATGCCTCACATCCACATAGGACTTTTGGTGACTTTGGGCAGCCTTAAGTCTATCCCAAATCACCTTTACCTTTTCCATGGCTTGGTGAACTAAGTTGGGACGGAATAACTATTCTCACCAACCTCAAACCACCCAACAAGATACCTACAACTCCGATAATAAAGGGCCTCAAAAGGAGCCATCCCAATACTAGAGTGAAAACTACTATTATATGCAAACTCTGTTAGAGGAAAATGATCAACCCAGCTACCACCAAAATCAATCCTACAAGACATTAGCATAACTTCCAAAGTTTTAATCATCGTTTCTACTTGACCCTCCATTTGAAGATGAAAAGAGGTGCTAAGGTTCACCTTAGTCCCCAAACCTCTCTGAAAAGAATGCTAAAAATTAGATGAGAACTACGTATTAGTATCAGATATAATAGAGATAGGTGCACCATGAAACTTGATAATTTTTTGAAAGAAAATCTTACCATAATCCTCTGTAGAATAAGTAGTTTTCACTTGCAAGAAGTGAGCAAACTTAGTCATCCTATCGATGATGAACCAAATCAAATCAAACTGATCTTGAGATCATGGAAGACCAGTAACATAATCCATATTGATCACTTCCCACTTTCAAATAGGCAACTTAATCTCTTGCGATAAACCGCCAGGCCTCAAGCTTTCAACCTTTACTTTTTAACACAACATGCACTTAGCCATAAAATTTGCCACATCTAGCTTCATGTTATTCCACTAATAGATCTCTTTCAAATCATCGTACATCTTTATCAAACCTGGATGAACAGTGTGCTTTAGCCATGATCCTCTCTCGCAGCTCGTCAACATGAAACACAAAATCTACCTTGGTACCTCAAGATACCGTCACCACCTATCTCAAATACCATCTCCTTCTGGTGAACCATATCATCCTTGATTCTCATAAGAATAGGATCTAAAACCTGTTTCTTATTCACCTTGGCAACCAGAGAGGACTTTGCCACCTCTTGAAAAATCACACCACCATCCTCAGTGTCCAAAAGATGAACTTTGAGATTGTCCAATAGATAAATATCCTTTACCAACCCCTACTATCCTTATCAACATGAGATGAACTCTCAATAAATAACCTTCTAAGCGCATCACCAACCATGTTCGCTTTACTTGGATAATAATGTAGACTTATGTTATATTTCTTAAGCAACTCAAGCAGTCTTCTTTGCCTGAGATTAAACTCCTTCTGGGTGTACACATATTGCAAACCTTATGGTGAGAAGATGTCAACATAAACTCCATCAAATAATAATACCAAATCTTTAGGGAGAAAACCACAGCTAATAACTCCAAATCATGAGTTGGATAATTATTCTCATGCAACTTAAGCTGCCAAGGAGCATATGCCATAAACTTACAATGATACATGAACACATAACTCAGTCCCACATGGGATGCATCACAATAAACAACAAGCCATCAGTACTCTCGGGCAGGATCAAAATTAGAGCACAAGTAAATTTATCTTACAACTTTTCAAAACTACCCTCGCAAGCGTCAGACCATAGGAACTTCACCTTTTCGTCAGTCAACCTAATCAACAGATCCATAATCAAAGAAAAACACTCCATAAACCTCTAATAATATCCGTCCAAGCCCAAGAAGCTCTAAGTGTCGGTTGGAGTCATAGGTCTAGGCCACTTCTTAACTACCACAACTTTCTATGGATCTATGATGATCCCTTCACTTGAAATAACATGACCCAAAAAAGTAACATCATTAAACCATAACTCACACTTTGAAAACTTAGTATACAAAAGTTGATCCTTAAGGGTCTACATATAGAGGTGATGGACATAATCCACCTCGCTCTTAGAATAAAATAGGATGTCATCAATAAACACAAAGATGAATAAGTCTAGAAACTAATGGAAACCGGTTCATAAGATCCATAAACACTAATGGGGAATTTTTTAATCCAAATGACATCACCAAAATCTCAAAATGACCATAATAGATTCGGAAAGCAGTCTTAGGGATATCCACCTCCTTAATCTTTAGCTGATGATAACCCGATTGAAGGTCAATCTTAGAAATATACTTTGCACCCTATAGCTAGTTAAACAAGTCATCAATCCTAAGAAGAGGATGCTTATTCTTCATTATCACCTTATTCAAATGACGGTAATCTATACATATTCAAAGGGATCCAACCTTCTTACGCACAAAGAGTACTGGTGTACCTTGCAGAGAAATAATAAGGTGGATAAAACCCTGGTCAAGAAGATCTTTCAACTGCTTCTTAAGTTCTTTCAACTCAGCTGGATCAATTCTATAGGGTTGGATAGACATAGAATGAGTGTTCAAAAAAAGATCGATCCCAAAATCAATTTCCCTATCGAGGGAAACTAGGAAGATCATCAGGAAATACTTTCGAAAACTCATAAATCATAGGGATAGATGACAAGGAAGAACCCATGGAATTAGAATCTTTAACATGTACAAGATGATAAGACACCCCTTGGAAACCAATTTTTGGGCTCTAAGATATGAAATGAACCTTCCCTTAGGCACTAAGGAACGTCCTTCCTACTCGATCACTGATTCATCCAGGAATTGAAAATTGACCCTTCGAGTCCTATAATCAAGAGATGCATAGCATAAATGGAGCCAATCTATCCCCAAGATAATATCAAAATCTAACATCTCCAACTCTATCAAATCCACTAATGTCTCACTATCACAGATAGATGCCACATAACCCACTAGACTTTTCTATCCATAATAGGTCACCCACAGGGCTAGACATAGAAAAAGAATCAGGAATACACTCAGGATCAAAACCAAAATGAATAGACACATAAGGGGTCACATATGAAAGGCTAGACCTAGGATCCTCCAAATAATACACATCACAAAAGAAAAGTTTTAGCATACCAGTAACAACATTAGGAGATGCCTCAAAGTCCTGACGGGTAGAAAGATCATACATATGATTCTAACTAGTGTAGAGCCAGAAGTAGCACCTTTTGGTGCAGGATCTGAAGAAGAAGAAACTGATACCTTATTAGCTCCATTAGGAACATAGCCAGAAGACAATTCCTATAAATATGGTCAGGTTGGCCACATATATAACACTTATTTCTCACCTTACCATAAAAAGACCATTGCAACTGACCATAAAATATGCAAGGAGGATATGACAGAGCTGACTGGGACTCACTGGCCTGAGATTAGGCACCTTATTCTTTAAATCCACTATTACTCTGAAAGTAGTGATCAAAGGATAGCTTAGGATATGGAGCACTAGTTGTAGAATATGAACTTGATTTTCCACACTTCTTTTTAGACCATGGCGTACCATCTCTACCACAATTCTGGTGGCCTCTACCCTGCTCAGAATACCTAGAACTTTTACTTTGCCTTTACTCTATTTTGACTTATTTCCTTTTTACATCTTCAACTTGTTGCATATACACCATAAGCCTAGAGATATCCATGTCACGATTCAATAAGGAAACCTTGCACTCTAGTACCAAGTCTAAAGTCAAACCCGTAGCAAACTTCCTCATCCTAGCCCTCATTCTAGACACCATCTCAGGAACATAACAGGGCAACTAATGAAATTTTAGGGGATACTCTTTCATGAATATCCTACCCTATTTCTGATACACAAACTCCTCAACTTTAGCCTTCCTCAACTCTAGAGAAAAGAATCAATCTTGGGAGGCACACAATAACTCATCCCATATTGCCAACTCTCCATCATCACCCCTAGGCTAATATCACTCCTCTTACCGCTGATAGGACACATCCATCAACTAATATATAGAAAATTCCATGCCCTTAAAGTCAGAAGCATGCATACCCTTGAATATCTGAAGCTTTGAGGATCCTCCTCAACTTTAGAGCCGGTAAAGATTAGAGGATTAAGCCTCAAAAACTACTCTACTTGAGTAACCTCAAAAGAATTCACAACAGTACTAGTAGGGATCGAGTGACCAGACAAAAATATCACTAACTAGGTCAATAGATGAATAGATTGATGAAACTCAACATTAGAAATATCTCCTTAGGGAGGTAGGTCATGATCATTATCTACCTGAGAGAGACTGGTAAGGACCGGTGGAACTTCATGTGGGATAGTACAGTCAGGAGTTGGATCCACAGTTCATGTATGAACTCCATAAGTAGGATGAGTTCTGCTCACATGATCCTCAGGTGGGACAGAAGAAGTTCCACGAGCATTAGAAATTTGGGGAGGCATGATTTGAAATGCGAACAAATCGAGATTAAAGGAGTTTCAAGACCTTAGACTATATAACCCGAAAGTAGAATAATAAGAATGGAAAATATTTCTAAATGTCTAGTAACCTCTCCCTCATAAATATGGCATACTACACACCCATGAAAGACACTCTACCTGACACAGCTTTATGGACACCTAATTGACCGTGAACCTAGGATCTGATACTAACTTTGTCATGACCCAAACTAGGGCCTGGCCGTGACGGGTATCTCAAGTCCACCGAATAGCTGAAACTACCTCCTTTGCCTAGACAAATAGAATATAACGTACCTGCCAACGGCTGAATTCTAAACTTATAACAAGATAAAAAGTCATAAGTTCAAAGACATCTAAGAGTGTCAAACTTAATACCCAATCCAAGGTAATATCTATAAAGCCTCAATACTAGAAAACAACCTACATCAGGATATGCCCCCGACCCTGACAATGACAATGTTAATATGAAGTCTTCAATTCTAATTTATGGAAAAAACAAAGAGAATGATCAAGTCTTCTGAAAAATTAAAGTTGCCCACTTCACCACAACGACCCACTCTGGGATTGCCAATCGCTACGCAGGAAAAGTAGAAGTACCTATAGACCCTACATCGCATAGGGATATAGCATCTGGAGATGATTAGTGGGGTGTGCACTAGAATGTAACTCAGAATAAGCGCAAAATAATGTCTGTCAAAAGTTTAATTTCAAACTCACTATACATGTTCGCATACATGCATATATATATAAATTAGAGGCTAGGGTATGGGACAAGGTTTTGCATAATAGTAAAACATTATCCTGGACTATGTATCTCAACCATCATAAACGAGCACCCATGGACTATATGGGTTCAGCTCCACCTACTGAAATGGCCCAGTACATGTTAGCTGGATGAACTGGAGGGATCAAGAAAGACTACAGAATTCCATGACCCCATGTCAATCCTAGATACAAAATATATCAATAGAGTGAACCATGCACACATTCATCAAGACCAACCCTCACGTCGAATGTGATTTTCTAGTATAAGTAATTCTAGACCCACACCTTCATGGCTTAGCTACATAATCCCAATTAAAACAAGTTTCGCATAACACATTCATTAACCAAGGAAATTTATATTAAAGCACATTATAGGCATCATCATACCATTTATCTTCAAGCACATAATTATGCCATTATAATTCCATTAACTTTGGGGAATACCTCAACCCCCTTTTTCATTAAATCAAGTCAGAGGAATGCCTCGATATCTTTTAGTTTATCAAATCAAATTCTAGAATGTCTTGACCCTCTTTGTTCATTAAATCAAAACATGGCCAATAAGGCCTTCAAAAACCATGTTTATTGTTTAACCATTTAAGCAATACCATAGTATAGGTGAGTAAGTCAAACCTAGTGATAATTTTCATAATTCAAATCCATTTACATAAGTGGGTGGAGGGAACAAAATTATTTAAAACCAATTACAAGTTCAAAACATTAATTTAAGAGATTATCTTGATCCCCATTCCAATTCCCACAACCATGCACCCAACTAGTTCAAAAATATTCAATTTAAAGCATGAAAAACTCATGAAAACTATGGGGAATCAATTCAAGAATCATCCATTCCAAAAACCTCAACCCATGTCAAAACCCACGTTCAAATCCATACAAACAAACCATTTAAACATTCTTTTTAGTAAATAATATTTGAAAAAGAGTAACATGCCTGAAAGTATCATAACTATGGAAAGAAATCACCCTTGAGAGCCCTAATTGAAAAACTTCTTGGAAACTCTAAGTGTTCTTGACCTTGGGGATTTGAGAGAGGTTGAGAAGTTATTTTAATTTGTTTCAGAGTGATAATAATATCCTAAAGGGTTTTAAGTCATGGGTCACGATTGGGAAAGGGGGGAAATTTTTAAATTTCCCTTAATGAATTATGGAAAAATTATTGCCCAATCGCTATGGGCGATCTTACAACTCATAGGGTCAGCTTACGACTTATGAACTCCAGTCATAGTCTGGAAAGTCTCCATGGGTACCTACACTATTTTGGATAGGAGTTGTACCATATGACTCCTATTGAGACTCTATGAATCGTTAGTTTCAACTGTAGTCAAGGCAGAATCAATTGGGCACTAACCTGGTTTGACCATGGATGGGACTATACTACTCGTATAGAGTCTTTACCACTCATTATGATCCAATCATAATCATCATAGAAACTAGGAAAATCCACACTTGTCAGGCTATGATTAGGGTCTTACGACCTGTAATGACACCCTACGACCATAAGGCAAGTCGTAATCAGGGCAATAAAACCATATGTCAATAAATTTTTAAGGACCAAAAGATATGGTAGAAAAGTGTGAAAAAGAATAGAAAAATAAAAAATGATACAAATAAAATAAAAAAAGAGTAGTGAATAAATAAAAAGAATGAAGGAAATCACATCTAAAATGAATAAGTAATAAATAAGTAAAAGGGAGAATAAAAGAAGCATGGTTGAGAAGCATACCCAAAAATATAAGCATAGCGTCAAGAAGGGTTAGTCTCTATATACCAAATGTACCATACCTTCCCCCAAGCCTACATTACAAGCCTAGAAAAGTCGTATTGTGATCTTAGTCTAACTGTCCCAAAAACTAAGGTTTAGAAAATAAAGGCATTCTTATGGTATTTTATGCTCGTTATTGGAAATTCTTTTACGAGCATAAGTGTCTTGATATAGTCCCTTTATTGACATGTATTATTATATTGTGAGAGTTAGTACTTTCTTGCTATGAGGGTATATGGGATGTATTATGAACTGCTTATCTATTCAGGTAATGTCAATTGCATATAAGCTTAGTTGTTTGTTGCTAATGTAATTACATCACTTGATTCTTTTGTTTCATATTGTTGTGATACATGGATCCACATAATCGTTTTGAAAGTTGTAAATAGGAGCGGGTAAAAAATTTGAGCTAAATGAGTTGACTATCGTAGGTGTCTTAGGTTTTTTTAGTTAAGCATCATTTTTATGTTATGTGTTAGTTTCCTGAGGACATGCAAATGTTCTAAGTTGCGGGTTTTGATATGGAACGATTTCATGGAACTTTTGATGCTTTAAATAAGGAAGTTTGCAAGTACTTAAATATTTTGGTCAGATGAAATGTGTTTTTGTGTTGGTTTAGTAGGAAAAACGAGTTTGGAGTAGATAACGAATAAAAAGGGATGAAGTGAAGTTGTGAGGATACCTACGATCCTACCTATGAGTTGTAGATAGTACCTACGGGCCCGAAGGTGGCTCCATAGGTTACAGCCTTGAATGTTCTGAAAGTGTGATGGTCCTCTAATTTCTATGAAGACTGCCTATGGTCTTGTAAGAACTATGAACAACCCTGTAGGTACCACCAATGGCCCATAGGTAAGGGTCGTAGGTAGGGGATCTAAATCATGAAGATTCCTTTAATTCCTACGAGCCTAGTTATACCCTATAGGTACATAAGTGGGCTTGTAGGTGGTGCCAACTTTAATTTCCTACTTTGTTTAGGATAGGTTTTCTGATGTATCTATAAATACCCATTGGATGTTTCATTAATAGTTTACGTACTTTTTAGACTTTCAACATTGTTTTGAGTTTTGAGATACATTTTTTATCTTGGAAATATTTTTCTTGGTCATTAGGGTTTGATATTAATTTGAGATTTCATTTTCATTCTAATTATTTGTGAGATCATTCGAATGATTTCATCCATAAATTATATGTGTGTTCTTTCAATCATAAGAAGCTAAACCCCATAACTGTGGTTATGGGGACCTGATGGATTAACAAAGCAGAGGAAGTGCAAAGTCATTCTAAATTGGTGTTCTTGCATGTATTGTGATTTCTTTCGTATTGGTTGCTTTCTTGATAATTGTAAACATTAGGAACCTGCCTGTATTTGATACTAAATCAAAAAAGAGGTATATATTAGGAAAAAGAAATCACAATAGTAATTTGAAGCTACCAACCTTGATCTAATTAATTGAGACCAAAAGGAGATAGTTAATCTGAGATCCAGAATAAGGGTTAGTAATGTGACACTCTAAGATCGAGAGAAGATGAGTTAAATTCACCCAAACCAAAGTTGAGAGGTGGTTAGGTGATACATAACTTCTTAGATTTTGCATGCAAAGCACAAAGATAGTTTTATGAGAATGCTAAATTTTTGGAGTTAAGAAGAAGGAGGAACACAATCATAGTGATTGTCTCAATAGATAACAACCCTACTAAACCAAGAATTATTAATATTACTATTGTTCTTAAAAAAAACCCTCATTTACTTTCTACACTTTCCACCTACATCATCAAGCTCAAGACAGACTTCCATAATATTCTTTGTGGGATCGGCCCCAAACTTTGTGGATTTTATATTTGACAAGAGACCACGTTATACTTTTTAGGTGTAATTTTGGTGACATCAATAAACATACTTTATCTATTGGATAATTATGAGAGGCTAAATTGGTGATAATAATGATATATTGAATCATTCCAATGAGAGGTTTGTTTGATAATGATAACACCTTGAATTGATGCCATGAATGGCTTGTTGATGACCAATGTAAATTATTAAAATAATGCCTCTGAGTGGCCCAAAATGATGATAAATGAAAGTTCTTGATCGATAATGACAATGTGGTTACAAAAATTCCTCGAGTAAAGAAGACTTGCGATATACTTTGCTACAAGTTGAAAAGTGAAAGATGAATATTTACTAAGAATTGAAAAGTGGAATGATTGTTAGTAGCTATATAGACGATGGTAACTTCTTTCATTACTACCTTATTGATTTTGCCAGCAATTTGGCTGACGTTAAATTTGAATATTGCTAGCTTATTGATTTCTCAAGCAGTATGGCCGACATTAAATTATGGTATTTTTGTAAGACGTGATTGGATTGGGTGCATGAGTCGGTATGGTAATAATAATAATAATAATAATAATAATAATAATGAAGTAGCTTATAATAAGGTGATATATAGAGATGAATCTAGTAAATAATCCCAAAGAAACGACCCCAAAGTTCAAATAATTGAATTAATCATTCTCCAAAGTATATATAAATTTTTCCAATGAGACTTGAGTTGTCACGATCCGACCCAAGGCCTAGCCGTGATGGGTATCTCAAGCCCACCGAGGGCCGGAGACCACCCCCATAGCCTATCAAGTCCAAACATTATCCAAATAATAACAAAGAGAAAGACAAACAAAGAACAAAAGTAAAACAGTTAATGTAACTCAAGATTAAGCTCTAAGAGTCAACAACACCATCCAAACCCACACATGTCCACACAAGCCTCTAAACTAATCCGAATATCAAACTAGGTCGGGATATGCCCCCAACCATGACAGTGACAATGACTATGATAATGTGAACTCTTCAATTCTAAAATATGGAAACCGATGGAATTGTCAAGTTTTCTGAAAGATGGAAGCTCACTAATTCAGCACAAACTCGATAGATGACCCACCATATAACACTGCACAAACAAATAGAAGAAACCCTTAGGACCCTACAACATAAAAGGTTGTAGATTTCGGGGACGATTAGTGTGGTGAGCGCTAGTATGTAACTCAGGGAAGGGATAAAACAATGTCATTTCAAAATAAAATCAAACACAATGTACATTTTCACATACGTGCAAATATACATACATATATATATATACACACACACACACATATATATAATGTTGGGATAGGGAACAAGGTTTAAGCATGAACTTTAAAACCATTAACCTGGACAGTGTAGCTCTAACCACCATAAGGGCACCAACAGGCTATATGGGCTTAGCTCTCCCAACTGAAAAGGTCCCAGTGCGTGTTAGCCACACGAACTAGGAAAATCCAAGGATGGGCTAGGAAATGCCTCGACCCCAGCTAATCTAATATATATATATAAGTCTGAACTATGCACAAGGCCATAAAGACCCCCATGCTGGCAAACGTGGATTCAAGTATCGATCCTCCCGGGACTTTCACCTACCACGATGAGATACACAACCCTCTTTAAGACCAATTAAAATATTTGTACATAACCTATAAATTTAACCAAGGAGTTATTTATTTAGGCAATTACCGTTTGGTATCGTCATACCAACTGAACTTGCAAGTCAATTTCCATTAGACCATTCCACTTATCCATTATCTTGGGGGGATCCTATATCCCCGAGTTCCAATTTAAAACCAATCCATGGCCACCGAAGCCTTTCAAAACCATTTATATTCCATTAACCTTTTATACAATACAATAGTTTTGAAATGTTGGTTAAATCATGCATATTTCTATGTTCCAAAACCAAAATTACAAGTGGGTTGAGGTTAATGTGAATTCCAAGTCAAGTTTCATAAAATTAGGGGAATGCCACGACCCCCTTCCTATTCACCAAACCCGTGCACACATTTAGTTCAACAATCATGAGATAAAGCATAAAAAATAATTCCAAAATCATGGGAAAACCAACCAAGTAACAATCATTCAAAACCCTCAACCCATCATTCAAAACCTAAAATTAAATTTACATAAACCTTGATTAAGCATGTTATTTCATATAAAACCAAGTTAGGAAAGAGATACATGTTTGAAACATCAAGGAATTTGGAAAAGAGCCTACAAATTGAGCCCTAGATGTTAAATCCCTAGAAACCCTAGCTTTGTTCTTGACTTGAAAATTTGAGAGAGAAGAAAGTGTATTTGACTTGTTAAAATAATGAAAAAATGACACTTAGGGTGTTTCATGGTCGTGTGTTATAATTGGGGATGGAAGGAAATAACCATAGTGCCCCTATTTAAAATGAAGGAAAATGGTCACCAGTCGTTATAGTCAGGTAACAACTCGTAGTCACTGGTCACGAGTCATCACCAAAACTAGTAACTTGAGACCCCAAATCCTAATCCCTTATTGTTATGGTTACGAGTCACACCCTAAGACTTATGACCTCACCCTATGACTCATAGAGTATAGTCATTTTACCAAAATAGTAACCTTGGGCTATCTCATTATTAAGGTTACGATTCCCTCACCATGACTCGTTACACTACCTTACAACTCGTATTACCCCAGTCATGACCATGACAAAAACTTAGGGAAACCTCATTATATAGATGTGATGAGTCTTTACAACTCATCACCTAAGTTGTGCCCTGAGCAGTAAGCACAATTACTAAGAAAGATTTAGAGTTCAAAACCTGGGGTATTACATTACCCTCCCCCTACCCTAGGATCATTCATCCCTAATAAGGAGTTAAGGCACTCTTTCACATGAATATAAGACAGAAAGTAATCACAAACCATGAACAAAATTCAAAAAGCGATAAGAGCAAAAAAGAAACCCATATATCAAACATTTTCATTCAATCCAAGAAAAAGGAATAGATATTCAGACTTGATGTCCTCTTTGGCCTCCTACATAGTTTCTTCAACCTTTTGATTCCTCCCAAGGACTTTTACCAAAGCCACATCCTTAATCCTCAAACTACGTACTTGTCTATCTAAAATCTCAACCAGGACTTCCTCATAAGACAAGGAATCTAAAATACCAACATTCTCATTAGGCACAATCAAAGAATGATCACCCACACACTTTTTCAACATCAATACATGGAAAATCAAATGAATAGAAACCAAACTCGCAGGAAACCCCAATTTATAAGAAACAATCCATACTCTTCTCAAAATATAATACGTACTCACATATCAGGTACTAAGCTTCCCCTTCTTTCAAAATTGCATTACTTCTTTCATAGGAGAAACTTTCAAAAACACCCAATCACCTACATCAAACTTCGAATCCCTTCAATTAACATCCGCATACGACTTTTGGTGAATCTGTGCTATCTTAAGCCTATCCATAATCACTTTCACCTTCTCCATGGATTAGTGAACCAAGTTGGGACCAAACATTCAAGTCTCATAAAACCTCAAACCACCCGATAGGAGACCTACACCTCCTACCATAAGAGCCTTAAAAGGAGTCATATGAATACTCGAATGATAACTATTATTAAAAAAAAACTCAATGAGAGTCAATTGATCCACCCAACTTTCCTTAAAGTCGATCACATAGGCCCTTATAATATCCTCCAAAGTTTGAATAGTCAATTTTTCTTGCTCATCTGTTTGAGGGTGGAAAGCGGTGCTAAGGTTCACCTTAGTCCCCAAACCTTTCTGGAACAAATCCTAAAAAGAGAAGAAAATTGCATACCTCAAATTAAAATAATAGAAATAGGAGCACCATTCAATCTAACTATCATCTCAATGAATATCTTAGCATAATCCTCTACAGAGTAGGTTGTCCTCACAGGAAAGAAATGAGAAAACTTAGTCATTCTATCCATAATGACCTAAGTTAAATCAAACTGATAATGAGACCGCGGGGGACCTATAATGAAATCCATATTAATCATCTCTTACTTCCACATAGGAAACTCTATAACTTGAGACATACCATCGGGCCTCAAGTGTTCTACCCTAAGTTTCTAACAAACCATACACTTAGCCATGAAATTGACGACATTTATTTTTATATTGTTCCACCAATAAAGATCTTTCAAATCATGATACTTCTTAGTTGAACCTGGATGAACCGTATACCTTGACTCATGAGACTTAGTCAAAATCCTATCCCACAATCCACCGAAATCAGGAACACACAATCTACCTTGGTACCTCAAGATACCATCACCACCAATCTCAAAGGCCATTACCTTTTGCCTACCCACATTATTCTTAGTCTATATAAGAATGGGATACAAAGTTGATTTCTTTTTAACCTCAGTGCTAAGAGATGATTTAACCACTTCTTGAATAATCACCCCTCCATCCCCGAAGTCTAAAAGAAGAATACCCAAATTAACCAGCCGGCGAATGTATTTCACCAATTCTCTTTTCTCCTCTTCCACATGAAATAAGCTCCACATAGACAACCTGTTAAGAGCATCAAACACCATATTACCTTTAAATGGATGATAGTAAAAACTCATGTCATAATCCTTAAGTAATTCAAGCCATCACCTCTGTCGAAGATTCAACTCCTTCTGAGTAAACACATACTGTAAGCTCTTACGATCAGAAAAGATATCCACATGCACCCTATACAAATAATGGCGCCAGATCTTTAAAGCAAAAACCATAGCGGCCAACTCTAAATCATGAATTGGATAATTCTTTTCATAAACCATAAGCTTCCTAGAAGCATAGGCCACAGGCTTACCGTACTGCATAAAGATACAACCCAGTCCGACACGGGATGTATCACAATACACCACAAATCCATAAGTACTTTCAGACAAGGTCAAAACTGGTGCAGAAGTCAACTTATCCTTCAATTTCTCAAAGGTACCCTCATAAGCATTGAACCACAGGAACTTCACCTTTTTCTAAGTCAGCTTCATCAACAATGCAGAAATAGAAGAAAAACTCTCCACAAACTACTATAATACCCATCCAAGCCCAAGAAGATCTAAATGTTGAATGGAGTCATAGTTCTAGGACACCTGTTGTTTGCCTCAACTTTCCGTAGATCTATCTTGATCTCCTACTAAAAATGACATGCTCGGTAAATGTCACGGCTTTCAAATAAAAATGACACTTAGGAAACTTTGTATATAATTTCTAATACTTAGTGTTAATTGATGATATTTTGGTGTATTCTAAGAGTAAGGATGATCATGCCAATCACCTCCGAATTGTATTGCAGACTCTTAACATAAAAAAATCTAAAAATTGCCTTAATGCCTAATTCATAAGATCCATAAAGTAGCCAAAGCATTAGTCAACCCAAATGACATAACCAAGAACTCATAGTGACCATACCAGGTTTGGAAAGCTATCTTGGGAATATCATCCTCCCTAATTTTCAACTGATGATAACCCGAATAAAGATCAATATTAGAAAGACATTTAGCACCCGAAAGTAAGTCAAAAAGATCAACAATCCTACGAAAATAAAACTTATTCTTCATGGTAACCTTATTCAACTGCTAATAGTCTATGCATATTTGAAGGGACCCATCTTTATTCCATATAAAAAGCACAAGACCACCCCATACAAAAACACTAGGATGGGTGAAACCCTTATCAAGAAGATCTTTTTATTCCTCGTTTATGTATTTCAACTCAGGCAGAGCCATTGTATAAAGAGGAATAGAGATAGGATGGGTATCTGATAAAAAATCAATCCTAAAGTCTATTTCCATGTCGAGAGGAATACTAGAAAGATCATCGGGAAACACTTCAAGAAATTCATTGCCCACAGGGACAGATTGCAAAGAACGACCCTTAGAGCTAGAATCCTTAACCCAAACTAGATGATATAGACACCCTTTCAAAATCAACTTTCAACTCAATGATAGGAAATAAACCTCTATTTAGGTTGTAAGGAACTACCCTCCCACTCTATTAGCGGTTTATTAAGAAACTTAAAGTTGATCGTATGAGTCCTACAATCCAGAGAAGCATAGCATAAGCGGAGATAATCCATCCCTAAGATAACATTAAAATCCACCATATCAAACTCTATCAAATTTACTATGGTCTCTCTCTGAAAGATGTACACCACACAACCCGTATTGACCTTTCTTGCCATAATAAAATCACCCATCGGAGTAAAAACAAAGAAGCAGTCAAAAATACTTTCAGGACCAAAACCAAAATGTACAACCACATAAGGGGTCACATTAGAGAGGGTATACTCCAGATCAGGTAAACAGTAACCCTCATAGAAGAAAAGTTATATTGTACAGGTGACAACATCAAGAGATGCCCTGAGTTCATGATGGGTGGAAAGAGCATAAAGATGATTCCAGCCAGTGCCCATACGAGAAGTAGAAACCTTTGATAAAGAAGTCAATGAAGTAGCAATTGAAATTTAGTATCTCCTGTAGATATCTTAGCTGAAGAATAGTTCCTCTAAATATGACCAGGCGGACCATAATTAAAGCATAAATTCCTTCCCTTGTCACAATAACCACAATGAAGCTGACCACAGAATCGATAAAAAGGATAGGTGGGGCTATTTTAGCTCCAGTATCTTGAGAATGGGTACCCTGTTCCTTAGGACCACTGTTAGTCTGAAAGTGACAATCACTAGACGGCTTAGGGTAAGGACCACTAGCCATAGAATATAAATTAGAATTTCCCCAATTCTTCTTCTTAGACCATTATATACTCTCTCTCTCAGTATTTTGTTGAATCACACCCTACTATGAATATCTAAACTTTTTAATCTACCTCTCTCCCATCTTCATATATTTCTTTTATTTATCCTCTACCTAATGTATATAAACCATAAGATTGGAGATGTCTATGTAATTTTTTAATATAATAGCCTTACACTATAATACTAAATCATGAGACGAACCCAAAAAAAATATACTCATCTTATCCCTCATGCTAGACACGAACTCTGGAGCATAACGAGACAACTAATGGAACTTCAGAGCGTACTCCCTCACACTCATCCTACCTTACCATAAGATCACAAACTCTTCGGCCTTATCTTACCTCAAGTTCTAAGGAAATAAATAACTAAGGAAGGTAATAGAGAACTCCTCCTACATAGACTTCTCAGCATCATCACCCTTCGACAGCTCACACTCCTCATACCACTGATATACTACATCTTTTAGATGATATGCAGCAAATTCCACACCCTCTACATTAGTAGCATGCATTAACCTAAGGATCTTCTCTATCTCATCAATAAACTCTTAAGGATCTTCGTCAACCTTAGAGAAAGTAATCATTGGGGGATTCAACCTTATAAATTGATCGACCCGAGTAACCTCAGATAAAACCACAGTAGAACCAACAAGACTAAACTGATGGAACTGAGATGTCACCAATTAGGTAAGAAAATAAATAGACTAAAAGAATTCAGCATTAGAGATATCCACCTGAGGACTGACATGAGTGTCACTGGCCTGGAAAGGAATACTAAGAACTGGTGGAACTCCTCGTGGGGTAGTATAATCAGGAGAAGGGACTCTAAACTGAGTCTACATTCCATAAATAGGGCGAGTTCCATCGACATTATCCTCAGGTAGGACAGAGGTCCTGACAGAGTTCCTACGAATATCAAATCCTCGAGAAGGAATGATCTGAACTATGAGCAACCAAAAGTTAGGGAATTTCATGACACCAGACTCTATAGCACAAAATAGAACACAAGAAATGGAAACATTCCTAAATTCCTTGTAGCCTCCTCCTTATAAGAGTTTTATTGACACCTAACGACCCTGAACATAGGCTCTGACACCAAGCTTGTCATGACTCGACCCCAAGCCTAGTTATAATAGGTATCTCAAGCCCACCAAAGTCCAAAGACGACTCTCATATCCTGTCTAATCCAAACATAATCCAAATAATAACAAGGCGGAAGATAATAAGAGAATAAAAATAAAATAGTTAATATAACACAAGACTAATCTCTGAGAGTCAACAACACCATCCAAATCCAAAAATGATCACAAAAGCCTCTGAACCAATCTGAATATCAAACTAGGTCGAGACATACCCTCGACCATGACAGTGACAATGACAATGATAATATGAACTCTTCAATTATAAAATATTGAAAGAAACCAATGAATGACCCAACATTCTGAAATATGGATGCTCACCATTTCACTGCAAACCCAATAGATGATCGCACCACCTAAAACTACACAAACTAATAAAACAAACCCCTAGTAACCTACATAATTAAAAGATGTAGCATCTGGGGATAGTTAGCGAGGTGAGCGCTAACTTAGGAATGGGATAAAATAATGCCTTTTCAAAATCAAATCCAAACTCAATGTACATGTTCACATACATGCAAATATACATATATATACATAATATTGATATAGGGAGAAAGGTTTAAGCATGAAATTTAAAATCATTAACCTGGATTGTGTAGCTCTAATCGTCCTAAGGGCACGCATGGGCTATGTTGGTTCAACTTCTTATGATGAAAGAGTCCCAACGTATGTTAGCTATGTGAACCATGAAAATCCAATGATGGTCTAGGGAATGCCTCGACTCCATCCAATCCAAAATATATATATAAACATGAACTATGCACACGATCATAAAAACCCCTACACCGATAAATGTGATTTCCAATATCGGTTCCCCCAGGACCTCCACCATCCATGGTGAGCTACACAACCCCCTTTATGCCCAATTAAAATATTTTCACATAACCCATCTATTTAACCAAGGAGTTATTCATTTTGGCAATTATCGTTTGGTATCATCATACCAATTGGACTTGAAGTTAATTTCCATTATGCCATTAAACTTATCTGTTATCTTGGGGGAATGCACTACCCCTGAGTTCTAATTTTAAAGCAATCCATGGCCACCAAGGACTTTCAAAATAGTTTATATTCCATTAACCTTTTATACAATACAATCATTTTCAAAAGTGGGTTAAATCATGCTTATTTCCTTATTCCAAAACTAAATTTATAAGTGGGTTGATGTTAATGTCAGTTTCAAGACAAGTTTCATAAAACAGAGGGAATTCCAAAACCATATTTCAATTCCCCAAGCCCATGCACATATTTAGTTCCACAACCATGAGATAAAGCATGAATAATAATTCCAAAACCATAGGAAAATGAACCAAGTAACAATCATTCAAAAATCTCAATCCATCATTCAAAACATACAATTAAATTTAAATAAACCATGTTTAAACGTATAATTTTATATAAAACCAAGTTAGGAAAGAGATACATGCCTGAAATATGAAGGAATTTTGAAGAGAAACCATAAATTGAGCCCTAGATATTCAATCCCTAAAAACCCTAGTTTTGTTCTTGACATGGAAATTTGAGAGAGAACAGAGTGTATTCGACTTATTAAGATAATGAGAAATGAAACTTAGGGTGTTTTATGGTCGTGGGTTATAATTGGGGTTGGAAAAAAAGGACCAAGGTTCCCTTATTTAAAATGCAGGAAAGCTATCATCAGCCATTATGGGTCAGGTAATGACTCGTAGTCACTGGTCGTGAGTCATTATCAGGACTCATAGCCTGAGACCCTAAATTATGATCCCTTAATATTATCTTCATGAGTCACACCCTACGACTCATGACCTCACCCTACGACTCGTCGAGTCTAGCCATTTACCAAAATAGCAATCTTGGGCTATCTCACTATTAAGGTCATGAGTCCTTCACCATATACGTGACATTACCTTATGACTCATATGACCCCAGTAGTGACCATGATATGAACTTAAGAAAACCTCATTGGTTAGACTATGATTTGCTCTATATAATTCATCACCTAAGTCGTTCCTTGAGAAATAAGCATAATTACTATGAAAGATTCAGAGTTCAAAACTTGGGGTATTACATGATTTCTCTTGTGTATTTTCCTAAGATATGATTTGACTTGTATTCCCTACTTTATTGTATTCTTGAGATTGATTATGTGACATGTACTTGGAAAAGTTAAACTTTTTGCTTATTTGTTGTATATTGGTTGATTTTCTTAATTTATACTTTTTGCAATCATGACTTACTCAATTTTCTAGTTATTATTCTTTAATTTTATAAAAGAGTGTGAGTTGTCTATGATTACTGGTTATTCCTGTGAATGTGAGTAATGGAAATAGTAAGGTGAATAAAGAGATATAGTGATGTATTAACACTGAATTATAGTTGATGGTGTGAATTAATATGGCTATATTATGTTAGCAGTTAATTAATAATAATAAAGGTGGAGAAATAGTTGGGATGATGTAACTTAAATAGGTAAAGGATGACAATGTTATTACAATCTGAGTTGGATTATATTTCTGTTAAGACGTCATGATTTCTTTCCCTCAATTCAATTTTATGACTATGTGGAATAACACTGGTCATATGATAATGCCTACCAATACATATGTTCTTACTGACCCTACTCTTTTATATTTTTTAGAGGTATAGACTAGATGCAAGTTAATTTTTTAGTTACTAGATATATGACGATATTAAAAACTAATCTCATTATTGCCAAAAGTGGAGTTTGTTTGTTAATTATTTTATTATAAGTCTATTCTATAATAGGCAGCTCTAGTATATATTTTATCAGGCGTTGGTGTAGTAAAACTCAGTTGTTTTTTAATAGATTTTCATAGTTTATCTTAGTGTGTTAAATGATTTTATTTATCAAAACATAATTCTTTTGCATATTTTTGGTTAGGTTATAAGGGTTTCACTTGCTTCTTATAACAGCATATGTGCCTGCATGGTCCATTAGCTTGGATTATGATGGTTGGTATTAGAGCATTAGGTTCATCGATTTCACAAGTACAAGAGCAATGTCAAGTAGATTTTGTGGATTGGTGTGTAGGGACCTACACCCAATCTTCGAAAGGCTATAAGGCATATAAAAGTCATTTTTCTTTCTTTCTCTGAATCATGCTATCCTAATATTTGACTACTGGGTTGGATCAAATTGCTATCTAGATGATTTCAATTGGTATATCAACAAAGCTCAATTACAATGTAGTTGATTTCAATTGGTATCTTAGTGAGTTCAAATTGAAATCTAGGACATTCTAATTGGGGTCAGTTAATAATGGCTAAGGGTTAATATTATTACATGAAGATATATGAAAGTAGTGAACTTATATTATTGCCTATTGTTTGATATTTCGCTGAACTTGAATTGCTAAATTATATGATTGATGTGAATTATTTCTATTTGAATTATGGTAAAATAAATTGACTAAGTTGTTTTTGCTGAAAATTATGATGGAACTATGTGATTTCTTATTGTTGTGAAACTAATAACTTCTTTAGTGCTTCCTTGTTCTTGATACTATTATTATTCTAATGAAATTTATAATATGAGAATTGAGAGGATGATATAAGGACACGATGCCAAGTAAAGATAATGAAAAAGATATGAACAAACTAAGGTTATGTGATTCACATAATGACCAGCTCTTGTAATTGATATTGTGAACGGATTGTTATTTGATCCAGTTATTTGATATTATATGTGGATCCTTCTATTGTCTAGATATTGAGAATTTTTTGGATTATTTTATAGACCTTTTACTTAAAATTTTAATTAGTTTCTTGTGAGAATTGGCTAAGTGATATTATATTTGAGTTCCTTATATGAACTAACTTTTAAGGTTTACCAAAATAATGAGTTTCAAATGAAAATGGATAAACCTAGTGGAGGTTGGTTGTACCTAAGAAATTTGATTGATAATAAGACTGCTAATGACCTATAATTGTTGATATTTTTTGATCTTGCTTGTATAGTTATTGTATACGGATCAATATCAAAGTGGTTAAGAGTTAGTGAAACCTGTAATAAAGTTGTTGTAAGAAAGAAAAAATAATGGCTTTTTAACCTTAGCTTAGTGATGATGGTTTAAGGTTGACTGGGCTTGAAAATGAAGATTTTTTCGTGTGATAAGAATTGAAGTTAGTGATTATATGGGCTGTAACGCCCCAAATCTGGTACCCGAAATGCTTCATGGTGCTCATGACCCCGAAGGACCACAAGCTAACCCATGACTAATATTTGTGCATGTATACTTCATGATATACTGTATAATGGATAAACATGAATTGAAAGGCCATAAGGTTCAAACTGTAACATATTATTCGATAAAATATAACATCTGGGATAGGGTATAAATGCCTAAAATAAAACTATCTAAACATACTGTAGTCTGAAAAGCCTCTAAAACATAATTGTCTGAATAAGGAGATGATGGAACATGTCTCTAACTAACTCTAACTAATAAACTAATTAAAGAGAAAATAAATAAATAATCATGTCCTCAAAATATGAGGTACCACTGCTAACTCTAACTACGGGGATTAGAATATTACTGATGGTCTGGAGCTCGTGCTTCTGAACCTGTGGTATAAGACAGCATAGCGCAAATGGGTTAGTACTTTGAATTTACTGGTATACATGTGAAGTAGGCTGAATGCAAAGGGTTTACTTGCATGATCTATACTAACTGACTGAATAGTATGAATGTGAGAATACATGTATGAATACATAATAACTGTAACTAGGGTCGTGATAACATGATTACTATATCTGAGTACTGATAACATGAGATACTGATAATTTTATAACTGAAATAACTAATACTGAGTGATTGTATCTAACAGTCTAGTTTCTGATGGAACTTGCTGAGTTTCGCACTATTCTGAGTTGACTGTATCTGACAGCCCTGAATTCTGTAGAACTATCTGAGTTCTATTACTGAGACTAAATGGCTGCATCTGATAGTCCTAATTCTGTAAACAAAACTGTGGGAAGTAGTCATCTAACATACATGCCCATAATATGCCATTATGGCTGAGTTGGGGTCCAATCTGTAACCCTAATTAGAAGGGTGTCAACATCGCGCCACTGGTAAGGACAATCTGTGAGTAACCCGTATATAACAGGTAACTCTAGAGAGAATGGTGGGAACCCTCATATAATAGGTTAAGCAACCTCATCTACCCTCATATAACAGGTTATGATGTCTCAACCTATGCTGGCTACGTAGTTTTGGAACCCAAGGATTGCTTCTAAGAATCACACCCTCATATAACAGGTGAGTTCCCATGCTTGGATTCACTCGGTGCTAATTCCTACTCCCATATAAATAGACACTGAACATGATTAACTGAACTATACTAGACTGAATTCATGGAGTTCTATTAGCTGACGGAATATTATTGAGATTACTGAATTACTGAGTTTTCCTGAGTCATATGACTGACTGGGTTCTATGTACCAGGGCTTGACTGAGGATATCGTGAAAACAAGACACTAAATCTAGGCACACAACTATATCTTTTGGGTACAATTACCCCCAGGACTCGATGAAAGAAAACTGATAAGACATGACATTATTGAATATATGACCAACATCAACAATCCATAATACAATAGTTGGAGATATTTCATGGGCATTTGATTATCAAAAATTGGTACATGAATAAGATAGAATGTATACATAGCATACTTTCATAAGGCTAACTTATGAGAAATCCCACAAGCAATTTCAATACATAAGAATAACATGGAAAACATTTTTAACATAAGGTTAAAGTATACATTGTCATTTGGGTCACAATTTAGCTATAGTGCATAATTTCTATCCCTTTAGGAATTTTATCAAACACCTTACATGTACAACTTAAGGCATAGATGATATCATCAAATTTCAATTCAAGGATTTCAATTTATATGCTAACATAGTTTTCATAATTTCACATAAGGATCACAACATGGGAATCAAACAACAACCATCACATAACTTGAGCAACCCACAACATAATAATTATGATTCATAATTTAAAATAGGGTTCTTGAGCTTTATGGATGAAAGAAATCCATAAATCAACATAATGCAATCCTTAGTTCTTGATTTAGCAAAGATTGATGGAGAGATTTTCTTGAAATTGAATCCCCAATTGAAACCCTATTTTTTCTTGAGAGAAAATTGAGAGAAATTAGTATATTTTTGGTGAAGAATAGCTAAATAATATGTTATTGGGTTTAAATTGGGGTGGGAAATTGACCCTTTTAACCCTGGACGCATCTTTTAAAATTGGTGAAACTTTCTCGACCTGGACCCCTAGCGCACGCGGTGCTATCGCATCGTGTCACTGGAATTTGATAATTGGGAAATAAGGGAATGGTGCAACGCGGAGCCATTCCGTTTCCACTTCATTTGCAACCTGGAAATTTGACACGACGCAGGAAAAATCACGTTGAGACACTGGAAAAAAAGATATTTGCCATTTTAGCTTGTGGCACGACGCACCATTGACCAATATGGTGTTGTTTTACAACAGGAACTTGAAATAGTCATAACTTTTTACTCAGTTATCGGATTTGGGAAAATCTTATATTGATGGAAAGCTTATTGAATTTTCCACATGAAAAAAGTAAAAATCTTAAAAATTCCTCATGGAATAAATATAATTCAATTTAGAAGCTAATACTTGACATTCTTGGGATGAAATTAGCTGAGAAACTTTGGGGTATTACATGGGAATAAGTTTTAGTTGTGGATTGGTGCAGTAAAGTAGACCTTAAGAATATAAGTTGATTGTTAACTTGAACATGTGGTTGACCTATGTGTTTAGACATCCTATATAATTGACTAATAGATAATATTTTGAAAGGGTAGTAACCCCCATGATGGTGGTAATGTAAATAAAAAGGCTTAGTTACACCCATAGAATAATTAAGAATGGTACTAAATAGAAGAAAATAAGTGAATTATTAAATAGTGTGATTGATCTCCCTTGGTTGATACTTGGTGGGTATTACTTGTTGAGTGATTAAGGTATGATGATTAGAGGAGTATTTGTGATTTTATGGAGGAGAATGAGTTGTAGTCTCTAATTCTTTGAAATTCCTATGTTTAATAGTTGTAAGTCTGTGTAATGAGTGAGTGGTTGTGTTATCATCAATGTTTAATAGTAACTTGTAATCTTGAAATATAGTTGATCTTGAGGCGTAAAGGATGATGGTTGTGCTATGTTGATGATAGATTAATAGAATAAATTTGGTAGTCTTGATTGAGTTCATGCATATGTCTAATTATGTGACTTGTAAGTGGTGTAGTTCCTTAAATATGACCAACTGTAGATTTTCCAGAGGGTAGTCTGGGCTAGAAGATGAGTCGGGTATCTCAGGGTAAGATTGTGAGTTGGTTGGAATAGTTGTGACTTATCTATTATTGAAGTTGGGTTATAGACTCAGGTAGCATCTGGTAGCACTTTTCAAAATTAATTTTAGGGCTCTAGAACTCCTATAATGGTAACTACCACGATAGGCTTGTAATATGATTTCCGAAAATTGATTTTACTATTGTGAATTAAGGGTACCTGGGAGCTGGGCGAAACTTACTAGTTTGGGAATCAAATTTTGGCCTCAGTGATCAAAGGCTTTGTTGTAGTAGTAGTTTTTATTTGCGGTAGTAGCATCACCGAAGTTATAAATGTCATAGTTTCTAGTTTTTAATGGATTTTTAAAATTCATTCCCTTTTTTTTAATTTTGTGAAGAGAGAATGAATCTAGGGTGAAAAGGAGGTGATTTTGGGGGATTTTTCTATTTAAGGTGAATCTTTTAACCCTCTTTATCTTACTTTGACTTGTAAAACTCAAGTTTGACACTTAGACCATTGTAAGGGGAATAAGCGATTCCTGCATAAATTTTTGGCTCCACGTCTTCGTGTCTTGAAAAGCCTTCATAGGAAGGTTTAGTATACGATGTGGGTTAGTCGTTAATGATATCAAGTGGGAGAGACCGAATGAAATATAAGTCTTTTTAATTCCAAACTCATTCTTCTCTCCACCAAATGCCCATTCAGAAATGAACGGATGGTAAATTGATATATGATTGAAATGACCCATTCCATCATTATTAAATTATCCATGGTAAATTCATGAAAATTAATATTTTCATTCCTCAATCTGTACTTGAGTCCAAAATAGTCATCATTTTGTTCATCTATGTCACTTCAAGCTTTGCAGGTAAGATTTTAAGCCTTCTTGTGTGTCTAGATAGACTTGAGTCGAAAAATTTAATTATTTAGGTGTACTAATATCAATCCATTATTTTGAAATATATATAGTCATGAATTAAGGTCGTTCAATATCCCTAGAGAGAAGTTAAGTTGAAAACTTTCTTACCGATTAAGTTTCAGTGAGTTTGAACTAGGGTCAACTTCAAATAGCCATATATCATAAAATATAAAGAGTTACATGACCCATAACCTATAAAAATACAAGTTCTCTAAGTTCTTTACCAAAAACAAACCATTTGTCAATTCGAGTTTGGAGTAAAGAATATAACCATTTTACCGAGAAATATTCAGGATAAAATAGGACATCCTCCTGTGGCAGAACATATTCCACTAGGTCAAATATTGCTGGTATTTTTTAAGTTATTTCAACCGTGTTTCAGGTCTAAAACTCTAAAACTTCCTTCCCCAACCCTAGAGAGGTGATTTCCCAAGGTTTAGGGTGAAAGTCCATCATTGAGGTAAGTTCTTCCATTATCATTTTCGTCTTTTAATCCTTTAACATCCTCGAAGCATTTAAAATACCTTCAATGGTGAAATTTTGAGTTAAAACCTTTAATGGTGTATTTTTAGGGAAAACTTATGGATGTTCTTATCATCACCCAAAACTAATTCTAGATAATAAATTAACAATTTCTAGCATGAACTTGGTAAACTAGATTATGTATTTTGTTGGTTGCAAATCTTGAGCTTCATAAAGATGAGACCTTTAGGATAAAAACTCCATTAATGGAGATGGATTAAGCTTTAAATAACTAGTTAATAGTTAATTATCCTTCGGGAATGATATAGACCTTGAATTAAGGCTAGAATTTGTGGGTTTGAATTCCCAAGATATTTTTTTGAAAAGTAATTGTTTAATTAATCTTATTGTTTTTTATTTTTAGATGATTGATTATTCCAAGTCATGAAGGAATAGAAAAAACATCCTTGTTGGGGCTTGATCCTTCCAAAATCTTGGTGTCCAGGTAGCTTACGTTTAATGAGTAGAAGATTGTGTTATTTCATATCATTATAATTTTGAATTAATGGAAAATTACATATCTAAGCCTAGGGGAATGGAGTTGGGGTGGATAAATATGTAAAAATTTTGCTTTAATACTAAAAATTGTAATTGATTAATTATATGATATTATGTATATGTGCCTGAAAGGGGATTATTGTGAATCAAGTATGTGGACATGATGTTTCTTAGTTGTTCTAGTGATGAACCTAGTTGAGTTATAAAGGTAATAAGTTGTATATTGTTCCATGGTGATTGTAAGTCCCAAGGGATAGATTACCTAAATTATTATGAGAATTATATTATGTGGATAGAGGTAAAGAATAATGATAAGCTAGAATGTGCTAGTTATGGATGGTGATGTTAGAATCCAAGTTATGGTATTTGAGGAGACATTTTTTATTTAATAATTAATGAGTAATGAAGACTCCAATAGTGACTTGTATGGTTTAGTTTTTCATTGTGATTCATTTTATGATTTTTTTTATTAGGTATTAACTTAAGTGTTTCATTGTGACTCATTTTATGATACTTTTATTAGGTATTGGTTAACATACTTTATCTATTGAATGTTCATGAGAGGCTAAATTTTTTATAATGATGAGTTTTTAATTGTTCATACAAGAGGTTTGTTTGATAATTATAACTCCTTAAATTTATTTCATGAATTACTTGTTGATGATCCAAGGTGAATTATTGAAATAATGCCTATGAGAGGCCCTAAATGTTGATAATTAAAAGATCTTGATCCATAATGATAATGTGATTTAAAATAATGCCTTGAGTAAAGAAGGCTTGTTATATACCTTGATATATTTTGAAAAGTAAAAGATGAATATTTATTAAAAACTGAAAAGTGGAAAGATTGTTAGTAGCAATGTGTCGACGTTAATTTTGGTATTTCTATCATATTGATTTCTCAAGTGATGTGACCGATGTTAAATTTTTGTACTGTACCTTATTAATTTCTGAAGAAATTGGTCGATGTTAAATTTGGGTATTGCTGTGAGACATGATTATTGGATCGGGTGTCATGAGCTGGCTTGGTAATTAATAATAAATAAACTAGTAATAAAGTGATCTAAAATGATGAAACTAATGAATAATACCAAAGAAATAATCTAAAATTTCCAATAACTGAATTAATCCTTCTCCAATAGTATCTATAATGATTTCTAATGAGACTTGAGTTCTCTGGTGGGTTTTATTGAGAAGTAGGTAGACCTATATTCCCTACTTGATTTTATCCTTCAGATTGATTGTGTGACATGTACTTGAAAAAGTGAAACTGTGTGTTTACTTACTATATGTTAGTTGACTTGATTCATTTATACTTTATGTAATTGTGTCTTGTTCGATTGGCTAGTTATTATTTTTAATGTTATAAGGGAGTGATTGGTTGTTAGATTAAGATTTTAAAGTGAGTTGTCTATGATTGTTGGGTTGTTCTTATAAATGTGAGTAATGGAAAAGGTAAGGTGAATGAATAGGGATAGTGATGTATTAGCCTTGGATTGTTACTGATGGTGTGAATTAATTAGGATAGAGTAGTTAGTAGTGAATATAATATTGATGGAATTGGAAGAGTAATTGGGATGATGTAACTTATATGGTAAAGTATGATAGTATTATTATAATCTGAGTTGGATAATATTTCTATTAAGATGTCGCGATTTCTTTTATTTTATTCTATTTTATGACTATTAACATTGGTCGTTCCATGATGCCTATCAGTACGTGTGCTTGTAGTAACCCTACGCTTCTATATTTTTTATATTGTGGACTGGATGTAGGTTAGTTTTGTAGTTACTAGATGGATGACGATATACAACACCAACTTCTGCATCTCATTCCTTGTTGAAGTGGAGTCTCTTTATTACTTATTTTATTTCTAGTCTATTTTATAATAGGTAGCTCTTGTACATATCTAACTAGGTCTTGGGGTAGTAAATGATAGTAATTTGTACTTGTAATAGATTTGAATAGTTTATTTTAGTGTGTTAAATGATTTTATTTATAAAGACATAAGTCTTCCGCATATTTTTGATTGGGTAATAAAGGTTCTCCTAACTACTTAGAATAGTGTAGGTACCTGCATGATCCGTTAGTTCTGATTGTGACACGAATATAGTCTTTTATGAAAGATCCAAACACATTGAATGAGACTTTCATTTTATTTTTTACAAGATTGACGATGGGAACGTTTGTACTAGCTTCATGACTTTACATATCAACATTTTGCATATATCTTTATGAAGACATTAGAAACGTTTTTTTGTTTAACTGGGCATTCAATAAATTTCAATAAAAGAAAGTTTACATCCTTCCCTGGTGGGTTAGCCAGGTATCAATTATGAGTATTTTGGGTTGAACTCATTAAGGTTTGGATTACAATATTAAACCCTTCTTTCAAAAAGAGTTCTTGTGATGTCTGCCCAAACCGCTCCAATTTGCACACATCAGTGGAAATTCAGAAAGTCTGAGTTCCCCAAAATTTGTAGAATTAGCTCCTTCCTTTACCATAAAATCCACTACTCTATTTGTCTCTCTAATGCAGTGTGACACCTCTGGTCTCCCTAGCCTTCTTATACTTGACCAATACTCATCAATTAAAACATCATTATGTAAGTTACCTATATTTTACATAGTTAGGATCTGTCACGACCCGATTCCTCAAGTCATGATGGCGCCTACCATAAACCACCAGTAGGCAAGCCAACCCATTGTCCGAAACGGCTACTAAGGGACTACTCAATACTATAAGGAAAAGAATGTGGAATATATGAATTAAAGATCAAAACATTGAAGAATCCCAAAACCCGGTGGTATTAGTACAAGGGCTTCTAATAGCATAAAAGTACAAAAGTGATATATCAAGAATTATACAATGATACAACTTGTCTCCGAATAAAACTTAGAGACTAGTCTAATACATATGAGAGAGATATGTAATACTCCGAACATCAGGAGCTCACTCTAAGTCTTCGAACTAGGGATGCTCCGTACGATACACACATCAATGGTGATAACACATACTATGATCTGCAGGCTGCAAAAGTGTAGTATGACTACCAAATGAATGGTACTCAGTAGGCAACAGCCAACTGAGCTCCAAAGATAAAGCAGATATACACAGTATATAAACAGAATGGAAACTACGTCCATAAATCATATAATAAGTCAATGAGAATAATATGGGAATACTATTATATTATATCCAAGTGTCTAACATAATAAGACTAAGGAAGCATCATGGTGAACTATCCTATTCCAGCTACATTCAATATACATCAATGTTATACTATATATCCCGAGTCAATATATGAATAAAGAGTGAAAGAAAGATATATACTAATATACAAGGTGAAGTAACGACTATACACAATGAACAATAAGGAAGAAATATATAGTAGTACCATAGCTTCATATAGCTAGATATATATATATATGTATAAGTACATATAAACACGAGGTCACCTCAACGCATAACCTTATCATCATATTCTTATTCTGAGACCTCATTATAATACTATCATGATTTAAATACTATCATTCTCGGGGATTCTAATCCACATGGCTAGACATGAAATAATCGTGCATAATAATGCAATTATAAGATAGGAGAGGCCAAAGACATACCCCAAATCCCAATACCGGATCAATGACCAATCTATCATAAGCTAGCAATAATAATGATCATAATAGTGATAATAACAATATCAATAACAACGTGAATAACCGGATACTCCAGACAACCAAATACCTAGCCGAGCCTATGCATACCCCCACCGCCCCAAGATCGGAAGGTTCAATCAACATATAATAACACAAGACATATCCTTCACCCATATCTATTCAACCGTCTTATACCGGCAGATAAACATAGTTACATACTTGTGATAGGCGATGCACATGCAGGAATGAATGCCAAGAACACCATCAATATCACAACTCATCATAACTGTCTTCATCAGGACCGTCATCATCATAATCAACCTCCGGCCTCATTAGGTATCAATATCATCTCAATAGTATCCTCCGGACTCGAACTGGGTATCAACATCATCACAATATCCTTCAGCCTTGCTGGATATCAATATCATCAAGCCTTGCTGGATATCAATATCATCTTAATAGTATCCTCCAGACTCGAACCATGTATCAATATCATCATAATATCCTCCAGCCTTTCCGGGTATTATTATGTTATCACAATATCCTCCGGCCTTGTCGGGTATCAATATATCATCATAACTATCAACACATAAATATATGCATATAGTAGGTGCATCAACACAAACCGATATACTAATAACCATAATGATATCTATCTTGTCAATACATCCCAACTACTCGTTATTAGCTAACCAACAATTATGATTAATAAACCACTAATTCGCTATTCATCATAGGACCATAATCACCATTTATCCACTATTCATTATTATCAACTAATTATCATATATCTAATAATCATCATTAGCCAACAAATTACCAACTATCATGTAACCATCTTTTATTAACTAACACCAATCATTAACTAACTATAGTTTACCAACTAGTCCTCGTTATCCAATTAATCCTCCTTATTATTTAGTCAACATTATTAACTTGGTATTATCTTTATCTAGGCATCGTTATTAACTAGGAGTCATTATCACTAAATTCCTTTATCATCTAGCAATATTAAGCCACATTATCCTTACTTAACAACTAATCGGCATCACAACTTTGTTATCAATAGAAACTACTCATTATCATAAATAAACCCATTTTCATGGCCACCTATCGACTCTAGTCATTAGCTACCATATTTTAACTAAGCAAGGTTCATTAACTAGTACGATAGATTTCTAGCCATTAAGTACTATAGCCACCTAAAAGACACCTAGCTACCACTTACTTAACCCTTAATTAGGAAGAACAGTCATAAGATCGTATTTCAACTAGAATCACATCAATTACCAATATGATTATCATGAATGTACCAAATCTATGCATGCAATCACCAGTATTTAATTAATGGAATAGTAAGCATCATATCACATCTTCCTTTGCCCCATACCGGAGAGATATGTATACAAACATATACATATCCATATTTATAAATTGTAATCACATCACTTATAATGACAAACACATCTCGGATATTCAATCAATGTCACAACACGGCCTTTGGCCCATTAATTTATCCAAAATAATCATAATATCATAATCATGACCATAGGCCCATGCACGTATCAGGACTCATATCAATAACCATATTTATAAGTCGGAGCATACCTCTAATCATCTCACATATAGGAGGAATCTTATATAAGAGGCATAATATCAATAAATATATTATCATCTCTCACACAAGAGGCATCTCACATCTAGGAGGCATAATATAGAAAGACATGTAATTATCTATAGGATATCATATATCAATAGATCATACGTCAAGACAATGAGGAATATCACTTCTTTAGGCTAATTTACATATCTAAAAGGATTATCGTCTTTATAGGTCCAACAATCACGATTAAACAAAATAACAACTCTATAGGCCAAGTATCAAGTCTAAGAGGAAATAACATCTCTATAGGCCAATCATCAAGTCTAAGAGGAAATAGCATCTCTATAGGCCACATAATGTATCTAGGAGGAATATCAACTCTAAATGCCCAATATCACTTCCACAAGTAGTATCATAACCATAACTCCAAAAACACAATCCAAAAATATCAATACAAGTTACCAAGTTATGAAGTAACCTTATTATAAGGTTTACTAGCTTCATCTTTGTCTAACATCTGTAACTAAGTCCATAAAACTTAACATAAGCTTAGTCCTAAGTGGGTCGAACAATCCCACTTCAAATCCATAATTTCCATAATTAGGCGTACTATGCCCCAAACTAGGCTAAGGTATCTATTTCATCTTCTAGATGTAAAGAAAGCCATATTTATGCCTAAGATAGTAACTTCGACTAGAAATAAGTGTACTTAAGTCAACTCTACCAAACTTACAATTCAATAACTATCGCACTATCCCAATAAGGCTAAATATACAAATCATGCTTCAAATGCTAAAACTACATTTCAAGCATAGAATTATATTATATCCACACTACAAATTTACCCAATCTAGGGAGAAGGCGATAGGATTCTAGAAGGATATTAAGTAATTCAACCTACGGGTCAAAATCCCCATCTAATCCCCAAACGTATATGTATATTCAATACTAAGTCATTTTATCCAATATCAATCTTAACATTCACATTCACACGCAATATATATCATACATCATCCATGAAGAAGAGTATAAAGAAGCCTACCTCAAAGCCGAGCCGCAAAATCCCAAATCATTCACCATATGCTCGTCTTTACTTTGCAATCCTCAAAATGCCATCACACTATCAAAGCCATAATCTACTCATCAATACAATTATAATGACAGCCATATTGCACTATTATGCTTCGAGTCAAAAAATGACACCAAAATCCCAAGTGGATCCCACATACGAAAAATGAGTTTCTGAGATCAACCCAATGTTCACATATGAACAACGAATCATAACCCTCAAAGAATGGGTGAAAACTAAGCATACTTTGAGATAAAATCAAGCCCCAAGCTAAATTGGAGTTTTGGGTCTAAAATAGGAAATTCAAGCATGAATTCAATGAATTCTTACCTTAATCTTGAAGATAATCGCGATACAAGATGATAATTAAGCTCCCAAGTCACCCCCCATGACCAAGTTTTAGTTATTACACTCATTTTGGGGCTTCTAGGTCTAAATGTTGAAGGGGAAATGCCCCAAACGTGTCTTGGGACCTTTATATAGCCACTACAGGTTCTCAGGTGCTGCTATCCCGGTCACACTGGCCGCGATCGCGCTCCCGCGATCGTACACTTTTGGCCGCGATCGCGGTTGCTCCAGATGACTGCAAACTGAAAAATGAGTTTTTGACCCTCGAAACTCATACGGAATCCAAATAACATGATCCAATAGTGAATTTTGAGTGTAAACCACATTTTAATTCCATTGGAATCATCAAAACTTTCATAGGAGATCATTTAGTCAAAAAGTGGAGCCCACACCTAAACTTTCATCTTTTTTCATAAATTCCACTTAATAGCCCGAAATAAGTTCGGGAGCCTTGGGACTTGAACCAAGGGTCTCCCTAATCTAAAATCTACATTCTAGATGTGATGGAAAAGTCAGATTTACAAAACGAGGCCGTTTCATCCAAATGTGGGTCTCACACCCATTCCTTCCAATTTTAACTTTCCGACCAATAGGTCGAAATGACCTCGGGTGCAGTGGGACCCAAACCAAAAGTCTACCTAGACTAAAATTAATATTTTGGATCTACTGGCATAGTTGAAATTTTCATTCGAGATTATTTTTCTGAAGTTTTTCTCGGTGGCCATTTGGAACTAGCGAAGACTTTTAAATAAGGAATTGACTCAAAAAAACAAACGAACTGCCTGGTAACCGAACCGTCTGTCCCAGCAAGTTATAAATAAGTTGGAAGTCATAAATGACTTGGGGAAGCTATGTAAAATCTCAAATGGTGAAGATAAGCATAAATATGAAAAATCACCTGAAGACTCGTTACAACATCCACTACTAAAAGATCTTTCGTTCTTGAAAGACAATAGATAGAAAAATTCTCAAAAGCTCAAAAGGATGAGGTACTATGATCGCATGCTCCAAGAACGACTTCCCAGGTAACCTCAATGAACAGAAAATACTTCTAAGGGATTTTCCTATAGGGATCCCTTTTTCAACCAACAGTCTCATTCTACTTCCAGAATATCCAGCACAACTTAATTGCAAACTAGCCTCCAACTGAACTGGAAAGGCTGATGCACGTACATCTAAATCACATCATATTGATACCATATCTATACCCATATAAATCAACAAAGTCTCATCCAACCCAAAATAAAACCAAGACATAAGTCATAAAACTAACTCCAAACCCAAAAATAACCTTCCTTAACAATTTTACGCATGCTATCAACTCCAAACCAGGAGGAAAATCACCTAAGTCTCATCCACTCCATCTCATAATGGAGAAATCAAAGAACTGAAGTTGATTTGCTGAAAGTCCATAAGGCAAACATGAGAATACGCTCATAAGGCATTATTTGGGCATACAAATGGAGATAATAAGGGAATGCAATCTATGCCAATGCCGTAACCAGACTGGATAAAAATCAAACTAAAATCTTGAAATCTAAGGTGTAACTACTCATCACTGAATATTCCACTCTAGGATGTCTCAACCACTGAGAATGAAGACGTACTGAATCCAACTCGAGAATATTACTCCCACCGAGTAAATCACCCAAAATTACCAAAGTAAACTGAAAATCAAGGTTAAAACTAAAGTAACCAATACGGGGCCCATAGGTTATCATCTGAACTATCACGACCCAAAAACTAGGGTCATGATGGCACTTGTCTTGGTGTATCTTGACAAGTAAGACTATCATCCAAACTGATACAAAAAGAAAAAAAGACAGATATATTGACAGCTCTCAAGCGCACACGCAAGTGTATGTGGTCTTATCAAGTAATATAGTGGCTTCAAGAAAGCCCAAGTATCGATCTCTCAGGGACTTCCGTTCGCCGCCTATCCTATTATAGTTTAACTAATTGAGGAGAGTAGCAAATAAAGTTGTAATTTTGAAAGTTAAAACTAATCTAAACTAATGCATAAAAGAAAATCTTGGAGAATCAACGGAGTAAAGACCAGGGTTGAGGCATTTCGAGCAATCATACAAATATCTATACCTATCACAGTTTAGTTAGTTATCGGACTGTTGATTCGCAAGGTTTATGCTACGATTTTAGTCTCCCAGCCTCAAATTTTCTATCTAGTAAACATTGTACCTACAACTCCCGCAGAGATACAGAGATACAAAAAATCATCTAAATCTAGGAAGTTATCTTCTTGCAATTGAATCAAACAAGGCTTCTAGGTATATCCCTATCCTAGATGCTAATTCAAACTCCTTATTTCATTAAAGAGTAAGAACCTTGTTCCTTATTTTCTTTATTCTATCCTATGATTCTCCTCCTGGATTCATATAGAAATATAAATTTATTCTAATGGTAGATAATCATCAAAATAGTAGGCTCAAGAAATCAAGAACAATCCATAGGATAATCTACAATTAAACTACAATAAAGAATATTAACGAGTATTCATTTTCTTGTCCTCAACCCCAGAAAGAGGGTTTTAGCCTTTAATGAAAATATTTATCATCCAATCCCTTGGAATGATGATACAAACTATAAAAAAAAAATTAAAGAATGATAAAACCTAAAAAGAAGTTGTGTTAGCCTCCAATGATGTTCCAAGTTGATCTAGGGTTTCCAAGAGATCCCAAGATGATTAAAATGGAGTTTGGGATATTATATTTATAGTATACAAGTCATAAACCAACTTGGATTGGGTTTCCTTGCTATTTTACTTAAGCTGGGCAGAATTATCCCAATTTTGGGCATCGGCGCGACGCGGAGCCATGTAAATTCATAATTGTCAAAAAATCTGTCAAATTCCAGTAGTTGTTCACGATTTCAACACATCGTGGGGCCTCCTTAAACTCCAAATTAAGATACACGAGCCATATTTCCAAAAACTTGGGCTTATTCTGAAGCCAGTGATGTTTTGAACTCCTCCATTGGCCACCTGTACAGTCAAAACTCGTCCAATACTTTCCAGGGGTCCAAATTCCATCCAACTTGCGTCTTATGCTTTTGTTGAGCATTCCGAGGCTTCCTTAGTTATTTACACTTGATTTGAAGCTTTTATATTCTTAATATATCATCATAGTCCATTCACCAAGCATCCTATAGAATTAAACACAACAATTTAGAGCTCAAAACAACACAACATCCTCAACGATGAACTAGAAATACAAGCTAAGCATAGGCTAATTTCTCATTAAGCTTTAACTCAATATTTTGACCCTTGGCTTGATCCAATTGACCCTTGAACATTATAAACAAGTTTTTTCACATATGAATACATAATAACAACCTTGGTAACTCAGTAATACACATTATAACCCAACACAAGAGACTAGAAACTTCCAAAACATCCTAGGCTCAAGAATGGACTCCACAAGTAGCAAACTCATGCAAATAATTCAGTTAAAGACATCTTACAAATCGCCCATATTCATCAAACATGTGCCCCTCACCACAAGAGAGCTACACATAATCACTCAAAATAATGCAAATTATAATGTAATGGGTACAAGAATCAAATTACGCTCACTCTCACAAAGAATTCACAAGTTACACATAATGAACCATAGGCTTTCCCTTAGTGTAGCGTTCCACTAATAGTCGAATGTAAAGCTTAGGATCAATTAGGACTTTTTTGGGTTGTAATGTAGGCTAAGGGACAGGTAGGAAGTATTTTGGCCAAGAATAGTGACTGACCTCTCTAAGCGCTTTAATACACTACATTATACATTTAAAGCCAATATCCAACAACCAAATTATACCATTTTTGTCTACCCACCTCTTTTATTTTTGTCCCATCTCTTTTAAGCATTTTCACAAACACTTGGTGGACACATAGTTTACTACCACAAGAATTAATTTTCTCAATCTTTTCAATCATGGAAATATTTCTAACATCAATTATATCACATCAATCCACCATAATTCAATTATAAACACCAATTACTATTATATTGGGGCATCAATTTCACCTTTTCTTCTTCAATTTTTCAAACTCCTTTCTTAAATTTAATTTTTTTTCAATTAAAGCACTTAGAAGCCTTTTGGATCAACTTATGGTTTATCAAAGAAGGGATTAGGCTACATATGAGGCTACCAAAGAAAATCTAAAGGATCAATGGGATTTAACTAGGATAATACACAAGGGTAGGTAAAAAGAATGTATAAAACAAGGCTATCAAAGAAATGCCTAAATTATCTCCTAAACCCACACTCACACCAGGCAAGTTCTAGACATCACATGCAACAAGAAATATACAAAAATACCTCATATGCACATGGTACATGCTCAACTCAATAGGATCATCATAGACTCCCAACCAAACAATAGCATGAATCAAAATTAAGCCAACATAAAAAAAAAATCATAAACTTGAGCCTAGGAGTCTCAAAAATAGTAATTCGCTCATCAATCAACATGCTTTTATAAACAAACCCACTTGCATCATGCAATAAAAAATAGCACCAACTAGAATGTCTTACTTATTCCTAACCTAAAATTTTATAAAATTGAGCCAAAATTTGGGAATTTCCCCACCCCATACTTAAAAATCTACTTTGTCCCTAAAGTGAATTTAAAAGTAAGAAATAGAAATAATTCCTGAGGCCTCTAGGCTTATCTAGTAGCATCTTCACATAAAGGAGATCTATGGGACCCCACACTTAATATTTGCCATGCTTCAAGCTCAGATTTTTGGTACTCAAACTTCCCATCAACCTATGACTCAATCAAAAACAAAAATTACGTGAAATAAAAAAAGTAAAAACTACAAATAAAACATACCTTAGCTTGGGTTGCCTCCCAAGAAGCGCCTAATTTAGTGTCGCGGTACGACCTATATTAACTTTTTCCTCCACCTTGAGGATATGAATTTCATCCCCAACTTAGCATCCATCTTCTTGCCTCGCTCATAGGGAGGTTGAATTAAAATTAAGTAGCCGAGTAATGGATTGATCATGGTAAAACACTCGTCCTTAAAGTGAGGTGTGTTTTTATGTTTTTTTTCTAGTGTAAAATCAAGAATATAGGATTCTTGTTCCTCATCTTCACACTCTTCTACTATTTTAAATGATTCCACAGACAAGATATCATCTAAGCATAATGTAGAAAAGTGCTTTGAATGAGGCCCAACCAATACTACTTCAAAATTTACACTATCCTCAACAATCTCACTTTTATTCTCCTTCTCAATATCAGCCTCAAGATAAAGATGACAATCGAGTGACTGCGATTCTTGGGTTTGTTCTACAAGTTGGCTAATGTCCTCCGCATATTCTTCTTCCCTTAGCCACTGTAGACATGGTGGAAGTGGTAACTCCTTAAGACTTTCAACAATTTCAGTTTTTGAGTACTCAAACTTCCTCAAATTATCAACAACTTTCTCTACAACCGGTTGGATATACTGTTGATCTACATCCTCTCTGTGGTTATTCAGATCTTCCAACAACTGTGTTTGAGACACTAAAATTTGTTTCAGCATCTCTTCCAAATGGATCGTTTGAGTTGTGGCCTGCATGTTTAGTTACTGCTGTTGAAACTACTGTTGGTTGGTCTGTGATTGAATTTGTGATTGAGTCAACCCTATTCGAGTGTAATAGTTTATATAATTTTGTAATTGATCATAGCCTACAAACATTGCTGAATCAGGGTTTATAGCACACATATCCTCAGAATGATCACTTTGACCAAAAACCAAACACCAATTTGCATTTTGTTCCTCAGATAGAACAGTATCTGTATCATATTGTGAAGGTCCCCTCCATGCACTTCCACTAAAATCTGGACAATAAGCCTCATGATGTGGTCCCCCATAAAAATAACAAGAATCCTCATCACTCGAAAACCATTTATCCCAAGATGGCATCTTAAAAAGAATGTGACAAAATAGAAATAAAGGAAAATAAAAAGAAACTAAAAAAAAACTATGTACAACTCAATATCGAAAAACTAAAATTAAGATAGTTGCCTAATTAAAAGTCCCCGGCAACGGCGCCAAAAACTTGACAGCTCCCAAGCACACATGCAAGTGTACGTGGTCTTATCTAGTAATATAGTGGCTTCAAGGAATCCCACGTATCGATCTCTCACGGACTTGCGTTTGCCGCCTATCCTATTCTAGTTTAACTAATTGAGGAGAGTAGCAAATAAAGTTGTAATTTTGAAAGTTAAAACTAATCTAAACTAATGCATAAAAGAAAACCTTGGATAATCAATGGAGTAAAGCCCAGGTTTGAGGCATTTCGAACAATCATACAAATATCTATTCCTATCACAATTTAGTTGGTTATCGGATTGTTGATTCGCAAAGTTTATGCTACGATTTTAGTCTCCCGACCTCAAATCTTCTATCTAGTGAACATTGTACCTACAACTCCCACAAAGATACAAAAATTCATCTAAATCTATGAAGTTATCTTCTTGCAATAGAATCAAATAAGGATTCTAGGTATATCCCTATCCTAGATGCTAATTCAAACTCCTTATTTCATTAAAGAGTAAGAACCTTGTTCCTTAATTTCTTCATTCTATCCTATGATTCTCCTCCCGGATCAAATAGAAATATAGATTTATTCTAATGGTAGCCAATCATCAAAATAGAAAGCTCAAGAAATCAAGAACAATCCATAAGATAATCCACAATTAAACCACACTAAAGAATATTAAAGAGTATTCATGTTCTTGGCCTCAACCCCAGAAAGAGGGTTTTAGCCTTTAATGGAAATATTTATCATCCAATCCCTTGGAAAGATAATATAAACTATAAAAAAAAATTAAAGAATGATAAAACCTAAAAAGAAGTTGTGTTAGCCTCCAATGATGTTCTAAGTTGATCTAGGGTTTCCAAGAGATCCCAAGATGATTAAAACGAAGTTTGGGACGTTATATTTATAGTATACAAGTCATAAACCGACTTGGATTGGGTTTCCACGCTATTTTACTTTATCTGGGAAGAATTATCTCGATTTTTGGCATCGGCGCGATGCGGAGACATGCAAATTCACAATTGTCAAAAAATCTGTCAAAATCCAGTAGTTGTTCGCGATTTCAACGCATCGCGGGGCCTCCTTAAACTCCAAATTAAGCTACACGCGCCATATTTCCAAAAAACTTGGGATTCTTATGAATCCATTGATGTTTTGAACTCCTCCATTGGCCACCAGTACAGTCCAAACTCGCCCAATACTTCTCAGGGGTCTAAATTGTATCCAACTTACGTCTTGTGCTTTTGTTGAGCATTCCGAGCATTCCTGAGTTGTTTCCATTTGATTTGAAGCTTTTATATTCTTCATACATCATCATAGTCCATTCCCCAAGCATCCTATATCATTAAACACAATAATTTAGAGATCAAAATAACACAACATCCTCAACAATGAACTACAAATACAAGCTAAGCATAGGCTAATTTCTCATTAAGCTTTAACTCATTGTTTTGACCCTTGGCTTGATCCAATTGACCCTTGAACATTATAAAAAAGTTGTTTCACATATAAATACATAATAATAACCTTGGTATCTCATTAAGACATATTAGAACCCGACACAAGAGACTAGAAAACACCTAGCTCAAGCTAGTCACACTAGTTTTCTTGGTTGAACTCTAAATGGTTGAATTGAATGAAAACTTGTTTGGAAACACCATTAAACATTGTGAACACATACTTGGACACATAATTGCTTATTTATATCATTATTAACACATATAGCATAATAATCATCCTAAAAATAACGCTAAATAAGCTAGAATAGTAGCGCTAGAATGCATAAATTCACCCAACATCAATATCCCCAAGGTAAGGCTTCTAAAACGAAAACGAACCATATATATAATCATAATAATGCGGAAAGAACTTATCAAAAATACCAATCATGCCCAAAACCAGGTGTCAATGGTGTAAGAACTACTAATACAATCCAAGAGTCAAATACATCAGAAAAATAACCACAAATGAATAATATATGTCTCCAAATACTAATAAAGACATAACTACTGTAGAAAGATAGAGGTAAACTTCGGACGCATGAATGTCCAACCTCTACCTTGAAAGCTCCAACAATCACACGAGTCAAGCAAGCAGAGGCACACTAGATCTAGAACCTACACTGAAAGGGTGCAGTAGACATGTGTATGGTCCAGTTGTACTCAATAGGTATCATAGGCCAACCAAGCAAAGTAGTAAATAAAGCATACAAAATATACACTAAGGGCATGTCACCTACAATAAAAAATATCCCACAACGGTAGACCACACCGCTTTCACTAACAGGTCTAATATATCTCACATATATTGCAACATCACACCAAGATAGAACAAAATCACGTATTATATCACATATAAAAAGAACAAGGGGAACATGCATATACAAGATCATCAAATACAAGTAAAAAAAGATAAGATAAATACATAGATGACAAATCAATATGCCACTACAACACAGCATAATACAATAAAGTAAGTGCAATGTATATGATGATGATGATGATGATGATGCACGAGGTCATCGTACACCCTCTGAGATCATCGCACAATCCTTGTATACACCTACAGAGGAAAGCCTCCTAACGCAGGACACATGGAGGGTTCATCAACCTGTATACAATCCATATATCTCATATCTCTTTTCTGGTATATCCCCTGGAAAGGGTTTTATAAGGTGTTACAATATCTTTTAAAAAAGTGTTGTTAATGTTTCTCAGATGTTGTCACGGTGCTACCAATGTTTCATGAATGAGTATGATATGAAGATGTAATGCTCACAACCAATCACAATGAGTATTTTCACAAGAAATCACATGATATATTTCCATAACCAACCACAATGATACAGTTCCACAACCACATGTGTCAATATCCGCTCATTACTTTCGTATTATCCATGAATTTTCACTTGTCTCATTTGCCAATAAAGTATGAATATAATCACAATACACCAATGGTACCACATTAGCATTTTAACAACACAATACAATTATCCATATGTATTCCAGGCTATCAATATCACATAGGACCCCACACGGTCACACATATCACATAATATCTCAATTTCGACAATTACATCACATATAAGCCCCCACATGGGCACAACACATAGATAGTCATTTTTCATAATTAGTTCTCACCCTTACCATGCATTTTGTACCATCATTTACTACCCAGCCCAGTCTGAAAGAGTTAAGCCATAACCTATCTCGAAAGCCGAAATCGGTCTGCTACACTTAAATTCGCGACCTTACTTTTCAAGAACAATCTCAAACTCCACTAAGAACATTAAATATGAAATCTATGAGTCAAGACAAAATCAACAACACCCATACTGACTATTTTTGGTTCGGGCTCAAAACGGACCCCCAAAATGAGTTTTCAAAAAAGAAGGGTAAAATTAAAATTTTACTTCAAAAACATGTTCCACAAATTTTTAGAAACTTACAAATGAAAACCCAAGTTAAATCGAGTCAAAAATGAGGTTTAAATCGAAGAAAAATCATTTTTGAGTTTTATTGGGTAAAATTTTTGAAATCCGGGTTAAAATCAAGAATCGTAGTTGTTTTGAAGGTTTAATTGATGAAAAACTTGTAATTATAAAATAAAAATATTATTCAAGTGAAAATGAGTGAAAATGGGATTTAAAATCAAGTCCTAAGATTTTTGGGGTTTTGAGAAATTAGTTAAGAAATTACTAAGAAAAGAGTGAATTCTTACCTTAAATCCGTAATAAAACCAAGAAATAGGTGTTAATTTAGCTTTCCAAGCTCTCACAAACTTTGTTTTTAAACTCCCAAACTATTTTAGGGTTTAACTCCCAAGAGCCAAGATGAAAAATGAGCAAAATAGGTCAAAAAAAACTATTTATTATTGCAGATTTTTCTGCACAACCGTAGCAAAAAGCTGTTTTTTTAAGTCCAATTCGGACTTCGATTGGGTGCCCATGATTCGTTCGGAGTCCGGTACATGCATACGAACTATGCAACCATATTAAATTCAACGTTCCGGATGCGTTGGCGATATCATATTTTCAAAAAAATATCATTTTCACAAAGTTGACCGCCAAAACCCGAAATTACAATTTTCCAAACCGAGGATCAAAATGAGATTTAAAAGCCGTAAAATCATACCAAATATGCTTACACCCTAAAATCGACATTCCAGATCTGCTGGAGAAGTCGGATTTTTCATCCGAGGTCGTTTTGACCAAATGTGGGTCCCACACCCATATTTCTAATTTTTCAATTTTTCGATCAATAGGTCGAAATGAGCTCGGGTGTATCGGGACCCGAACCAAAGGTCTACCTAGACTAAAATCGATATTCTTGAGCCACTGGTGCATTCCGTTCGGCTATCCGAAGCACGGATCAAAGGATATCTACATAAGTCCAAAATAAAGCTCTCGAAGCCATCAAAAATCATAATATTGCATAAATGATACCAAAATGCATCGAAAATCATGCCAATCACTCCCACCCCAGAAATATCAAAATGCAACTACGAGGAGGGGTAAAATTGTCAAATCATACAAAAACACAAATTTCACATATTTCATCATATTTTTTGGTCTTACATAAACACTTATCAACTATAATCCAACCAAAATCTAGAATACCAAATAGGCAACCATGGAGTAGGCTCAACCAACCTATAAATGAAATCTGAACAAGGAAAAGTCTAAAACAAAAGCTGCATACAAGCTCTACAAGACCAAGTTGAAAACTCAATATCAAGGCTAAATCTCTCGGTCTCAATTATCTAAATCAAAACAAAAAACAAGTAGGCATTAATACTCCAAATCTATCATACTTCCAAATCTCTATTCTAAGGAGTCGAAATCCAAAATTGGGCCAATAAGGCTATATCAATGTCAACTATCTCAAATCGACTCTAGTATCCAAATCTGACTTATTCGAGATAAACCATACCGATCCACAGTCGAGACATATCTAGAGAGTAAAATTGATGCAGGAATAATCACTGACTGATAATCACAAGCAACCAACTCTATATCGGTAAGAGGGAACATGATATAGCCGCAAAATAGAAATCATACCAAAGAAAAAATCACTGGCTGAAAATGCATATAATCCTACCCCATACCCGCTGGAGTGCGTGAACTATCCAAACATACTCAAAACTTCTCAAGTCTGAAAACCACACCAGTGAAGGCAAAAACTTTAGCAACTCAAATAAATACAACTTAAGGTGGGAACCAACCAATGAAATACTCCACCTATGAAAAAAATAGCCACAGGATCATATCATTGAGGAGAATCACTCCACCAAACCTCACTAGGCCAAACAAACGTTGAAATGGGGATTTCCTAAATCCACCCAAGAATCACATCATCAAATAAGAAATATCAAACTCAAAATTAGGGTCAAAGTCGAGACCACCACCACAGTACCAACAACTCGAGCTAAAGAGTTTCTAATTTTCCAACATAAAAAGTGATCATAGAAAAGGCCACCGGCCTCTAACTTTCCAACTCCACTAGACAAAACCATATCACAACGACAAAGAAGTATTCAATCTCCACACTAACAACAAGAGAACGAACCCAACTTACATATGAGATGAATCCATGACATCTCAACATCAGCATCAAATTTCTATCGGATGAAAAAATAGCTACAATTGAAGAACGAATCTTAAACTAATCAATCTCACAAACGGGTTATATTGGAAGGGATAGCCAAAATAAAATCCTTCAATAACCAGGAGGCAAGTCTAAGGATCTCTGACCAAAAAATAGGCAACATAACTAAATTGTCGACTCAAAATCCACAAAAACCATGGAAAGTCATCTTACTTTTGATACCACAATACACCCTCGAAATCAATCTAATACATCAAACCAAGAGGGAACATAGTCAACCTCGCCGCGCTAGGGGAAAGAAATTATCAAATTGGGCTATATCTACTCAAGCCACCAAATAATATCACATGAAAATAAAATTCTAACTAGATTAAACTAGTCTATATAGCTACCCAACAAGAATAAAATTTAGAGTGTAACAACATCAAGTTATAATACAAAATAATATCAATAATCTCCCACAGTGGTAGCAATAGCCACAGCAATATCAATATTAACATACTGAACAGGCGATACCAAAATAAAAATCAATGGCATATACTACTCAAGGGCCACAATGGGCTAATGTGCCAAGATAAATGGGACTCGAACCCAAAATCACACCCATAGGGAGAAAACATCAATATATATCTACATCATCCACTACTAAAAGAAATAAACCATGGAGTAGTAACATAATCATGAATTCAACAATAAGGCACATAATGACCGATATAAATTCATCAAGGCATATAATTATCAATGAGTATGAACATCACAATACACATAATAATTGATAAATGTGAGAAGTAAAAACACACTAATCTTGGCAACATTCGCAGTCACATGACTAATGGGCATAGGGAAAATAAATTTGAATGGGTCTAAATTAGATCGGCTGACTGAATCATCAACTGAGGCACCAAACGCACCATCTATAATTGAATATGTCAAAACATCACGAGCTAATCTAAATGAGCTGAATATCTGGAATTCATGTCAAGGATACTCCATAAACTAGTATTCGGTCTCTCTATAGTTGTAGCATTTCCTGAAGCATAAATATGGGGAGATCAGAAACTAAACCCAAATGGATGGCCAACCAACGCTGAGACAAATCCATAAATTAAAAATCCAAACTTTCTATATCACAACCTATTTTAGGAACTCTAGGTTGGCAGGGAATACATGCTAACTCTAGCTGATCATATATCTCATACCAGGGGCATTCTCTTAACCGGTGTCTCATCACAACACATCCTAACCAAGATCCTAGAATACTTCTCGATACTACCCCTCATAATCCAGAATATTCACAATAGCCAAAAGAACCATACCACACTCAAAAAGTCTGATGGTGACTCTTTCTAAATTTATTTTGGCTGCTACTAAGGATCTTTGATATCCATCTCTGACTCTCTAGTCCGATATTGCATTGAAACACAGGAAATGTGTGTTGAAGCCATATCCATATCTAACAACAATATCCCATTGTCCTTTATGGATAGAATAGAGTCAAAAAAATATTTTCGAGGTTCATAGGAATTTAGACATACGATAAGGAGTCATGAAGTGAATTTCCTAAAATATCATTGTAACCTTCTGAAGATAGGTTGCGGACGTCTCCGCACTGATCCGCAGGACTCTACTAACACATAGCTCTTGTACTAATACACTGATAAAACCTAGGCTCTGATACCAATTTGTCACGACCCGATTCCTAAAGTCATGATGGCACCTACCATAACCCACCAAAAGGTAAGTCAACCCATAGTCCAGAAAGGATAGTAACAGACTACTTAATAATATAAGGAAAAGAATGCAGAATATATGAATTAAAGATCAAAACACAAAAGAATTCCAAAACCCGCTGGTATCAGTACAAGAGCTTCTAATATAATAAAAGTACAAAAGTGATATATCAAGAATTATACAATGATACAACTTGTCTCTGAATATAACTTAGTGACTAGTCTAATACATGAGAGATAAATAATACTTCGAATTTTAAGAGCTCACTCTAAGTCTCCGAACTAGCACAATGCACACATCAATAGCGATAACCCATACTATGATCTGCAGGTTGCAGAAGTGTTATATGAGTACCAAATGAATGGTACTTAGTAGGCAACTGCCAACTGAGCTCCAAAGATAAAACAAATATACACAGCATATAAACAGAAAGAAAACTTCACCCAAGAGTCCATAAATCATAAAATAAGTCAATTATAATAATAAGGAAATCTTATCATATTATATCCAAGTGTCTAATAAGACTAAGGAAGTATCATGGTGAACTATCCTATTCCATCTACATTTAATATACATCAATGTTATACCATATATCTTGAGTCAATATATGAATAAAGAGCGAAAGAAAGATATATAGTAATATACAAGGAGAAGTACCGACTATACAAAATGAACAACAAGGAAAGGATATACGATAGTACTATAGATTCATATAGCTAGATATATATATAGGTATAAGTACATATAAACATGAGGTCACCTCAACGCATAACCTATATTATCATATTCTTATTCTGAGACCTCATTATAATACTATCATGATTTAAATACTATCATACTCGAGGATTCTAATCAACATGGCTAGACATAAAATAATCGTGCATAATAATGCAATCATAAGATTGGAGAGTCCAAAGACATACCTCAAATCCCGATATCGGACCAATGATCAATCTGTCATAAGCTAGCAATAATAATGATCATAACAATGATAATAACAATATCAACAACAACGTGAATAATCGTCTACTCTGAAAAAACAAATACCTAGACGAGCCTATGTGTACACCTACCACCCTAGGCTCGGAAGGTTAAATCAACATATAATAACACAAGACATATCCTTCACCCATATCTATGCAACTGTCTCATACCGGTTGAAAGACATAGTTGCAAACTGGTGATAGGCGATGCACATGCAGGAATAAATGCCAAGAATACCATCAATATCACAACTCATCATAACTGTCCTCATCAGGACCATCATCATCGTAATCAACCTCCCGCTTATTTGGGTATCAATATCATCTCAATAGTATCCTCCGGACTCAAACCAAGTGTCAATATCATCAGAATATCCTCAGGCCTTATCGGGTATCAATATCATCTTAATAGTATCCTCCAAACTCGAATCGGGTATCAATATCATCATAATATACTTCGGCCTTGCCGGGTATCAATATGTCATCACAATATCCTACAGCCTTGCCGGGTATCAATATATCATCATAACTATCAAAAACATAAATATAGGCATATAATAGGTGCACTGATGCAAGCCGATATACTTATAACCGTAAAGATATCAATTTTGTCAATACATCTCAAATACTTTTTGTTATCTAAAAAACAGTTATGATTATTAAACTACTAATTTACTATTCATCATAGGACTATAATCACCATTTATCCACTATTCATTATCATCAACAAATTATCATATATCCGATAATAATCATTAGCCAACAAATTACCAATTATCATCTAACCATATTTTATTAACTAACACCAATCATTAACTAACTATTATTTACCAACTAGTCCTCATTATCCAACTAATCCTTATTATTAGTTAGTTAATATTATTAACTCAGTATTATTTTTATCTAGGCATCGTTATTAACTAGGCATATTATCACTAACTTTCTTAATCATCTAGCAATATTAAGCCAAATTATCCTTACTTAAAAACTATACGGCTTCACAACTTTGTTATCAATAGTAACTAATCATTATCATAGATAAAACTATTTTCATGGCCACGTATCAACTCTAACCGTTAGATACCATATTTCAACTAAGCAAGGTTCATTAACTAGTACATTAGATTTGTAGCCATCAAGTACTATAGCCACCTTAAAGACACCTAGCTACCACTTAGCTTAACCCTTAATTAGGAAGAACAGTCATAAGATAGTATTTTAACTAGAATCACATCAATTACCAATATAATAATCATGAATGTACCAAATCTATGCATGCCATCACCAGTATTCAATTAGTGGAATAGTAAGCATCATACCACATCTTCCTCCGTCCATACTGGAGAGATGTGTATACAAACATATACATATTCATTTTCATAAACTGTAATCACATAACTTATAATGACAAACACTTCTCGGATATTCAATCAATGTTATAACGTGGCCCTTGGCCCATTAATTTATCCAAAATAATCACAATATCACAATAACGGCCTTAGGCCCATGCACGTATCAGGACTCATATCAATAACCATATTCATACATCAAGACAATAAGGAATATAGATATGTAATTATCTATAGGATATTGTATATCAATAGGTCATACATCAAGACAACAAAGAATAACTTTTCTCCAGGCCAATTTATATATCTAAAAAGATCATCATCTCTATAGGTCCAACAATCACGACTAAAGAAAATAACAATCCTATAGGCCAAATATCAAGTCTAAGAGAAAATAGCATCTCTATGGACCAATCATCAAGTCTAAGAGGAAATAGCATCTCTATAGGCCACATAATGTATCTAGGAGGAATATCATCTCTAAATGCCCAATATCACTTCCACAAGTAGTATCATTAACATAACTCAAAGGACACAATCCGAAAACTTTAATACAATTTACTAAGTTATGAAGTAACCTTATTCTAAGGTTTACTAGCCTCATCTATGTCTAACATCTGCAACTAATTCCACAAGACTTAACATAAGCTTAGGCCTAAGTGGGTCAAATGATCCCACTTCAAATACACTATTTCCGTAATTAGACGAACTATGCCCAAAACTAGGCAAAGGTATCTAGTTCATCTTCTAAATGTCAATCAAGCCATATTCAAGCCTAAGACAGTAACTTCGACTAGAAATAAGGGTACTCAAGTCAACTCTACCAAACTTATGGTTCCAAAACCATCACACTATCCTAAAAAGGCTAAATATACAAATCATGCTTCAAATGCTAAAACCATATTCCAAGCTTAGCATTATGTCATATCCATGCTACAAATTTACCTAAACTAGGTAAAAGGCAATAGTATTCTACTAGGGTATGAAGTAATTCAATATACGGGTCAAAACCCCTATCTAATTCCCAAACTTATATGTATATTCAATACTAAATAATTCTATCCAATATCAATCTTAAAATTCACATTCACACACAATATATACCAAACATTATCCTTGAAGAAGAGTAGACAGAAACCTACCTCGAATTCGAACCGAAAAATCCCAAATTATGCACCACATTCTCATCTTCACTTTACACTCCTCAAAATGCCATCACACTATTAAAACCATAATCTACTCATCAATACGAGTGTAATGACACCTATATTGCAATATTGTGCTTCGAGTCCAAAAATGACATCAAAATCCTAAGTGGGTCCCACATATGAAAAATGAATTTCTGAGACCAACCCAATGTTCACACATGAACAAGGAATCATAACCCTCAAAGAATGGGTGAAAACAAAAAATATTTTGGGCTAAAATCAAGCACTAAGTTAAATTGGGGTTTTGGGTCCAAACTAGGAAATTTAAGCATGAATTCAAATTCTTACCTTAATCTTGAAGATAATCACGATACAAGATGATAATTAAGCTCCTAAGTCACCCCCCATGACCAATTTTGAGTTATTACACTCATTTTGGGGCTTCTAGGTCTAAATGGTGAAGGGGAAATGCCCCAAACACGTCTTGGGACCTTTATATAGCCCTTACAGGTTCTCAGGTGCCGATATCATGGTCACAAGGGCCATGATGGTTCTCCCATGATCGCACACCATTGGTCGCTATCGTGGTTGCACCAGATAACAGCAAACTGAAAAATGAATTTTTGACCCTCGGAACTCATACGGAATACAAATAATATGATCCAATAGTGAATTTTGAGTGTAAACCACATTTCAAATCCATTGGAATCATCAAAAATTTCATAGCAGGTCGTTTAGCAAAAAAGTGGGGCACACACCAAAACTTTCATTTTTTTTCATAAATTTCGCTCAATAGCTCGAAATAAGTTCGGGAGCTTTAAGACCTGAACCAAGGGTCTCCCTAGATAAAAATTGACATTCCAAATGTGATGGCTAAGTCCGATTTTCAATACGAGGTTGTTTCGACAAAATATGGGTCCCACACCCATTTCTTCCAATTTTTAACTTTCTGACCAATAGGTCGAAATGAGCTCGGGTGTCGTGGGACCCGAGAAAAAGGTAACCTAGACTAAAATCAATATTATGGATCTGCTGGCACAGTTGGAAATTTCATCCGAGATTGTTTCACTGAATTTTTTGCTCAGTGGCCATTTGAAACCAGCGAAGACTTTTAAACAAGGAATTGGCTCAAAAAAACAAACGAACTGTCCGGTAACTAAATCGTCAGTCCCAGCAAGTCATAAATGACTTGGAGATGCTATGGAGAAGCTCAAATAGTGAAGATAAGAATAAATATGATAAATCACCTGAAGGTTCATTACAACATCCACTACTAAAAGGTCTTTCGTCCCCGAAAGTCAATGGATAGAAAGAATCTCAAATGATCAATAGGATAAGGTACTGGGGTCGGATGCTCAAAGCATGACTTCCCAGGTATCCTTAATTGAGAGAAAACAATTCTAAGGGATTTTTACATAGGCATCCCTATTTCAACCAACACTCTCATTCTACTTCCAAAATAGCCAACTCAACATAAGTGCTAACTGGCCTCAAACTGAACTGCAAAGGCTGATGCACGTACATCTAAATCAAATCATGATGATACCATCTCGATATCCATATAAATCAATAAAGTGTTATCTAAGCCAAAAGCAAACCCAGACATAATTCATAAAACCAACTCTAAACCGTAAAATAACCTTCCTTAACCATTTTACACATGCTATCAACTCCAAACTAGGAGGAAAATCACCTAAGTCTCATCCACTCTATCTAATCATGGAGAAATTAAATAACTAAAGTTGATTCCCTAAAAGTCCATAAGGTAAACATGAGAATATGCTCATAAGCCATTATTTGGGCATATAAATGGATATTATAACGGAATGCAATCTATGCTAATGTTGTAACCAGTCCGAATAAAAATCAAACTAAAATATCAAAATCTAAGGTGTAACTACTCATCATTGAATATTTCACCTTAGGGTGTCTCATCTACCGAGAATGAAGACATACTGAATCCAACTCGAGAATATTACTCCCACTGAGTAAATTATCCAAAATTCCTAAAGTAAACTGAAACTCAAGGTCAAAACTGAAGTAACCAATGTTGGGCCCATAGGCTACCATCTGAAAACTTATCAACTATAATCCAACCAAAGTCTAGAAGACCAAATAGGAAACCGTGGAATAGGCTCAACCGGCCTATAAATAAAATCTGAACAAGGACAAGTATAAAACAAAATTGCATACAAGTTCTACAACACCAAGCTGAAAACTCAATATTAAGGTTGAATCTCTCAGTCACAATTATCTAAATCAAAACTAAAAACAAGTAGGCATTAATACTCCAAATCTATCATACTTCCAAATCGTCATTCTAAGGAGTCTGTAACACCCCAATTTTCTAAACCGGAATGCTACACGGTGCTCATGACCCCGAAGGACCACAAGCTAACCCATGACTAATATTTGTACCTATATACTGCATAATATACATAAAATACGGAAACATGAACATGAAAGGCCATAAGGTTCGAACTGAATAAACGTCTAATAACAAAATGTCTGAAAAAGGTATAACAATACCAAAATAAGTCATAAATACTGAAAATAATGAGATCTGAATATCTAATCTGACATCGTTTGAAAGCCTTTAACTGAACTGAATAAGGAGTTGAAGGAACATGTCTCCAACTAACTCCATCTAGCATCTGAATAGTAAATGTAGCAATAATCATATCGTCCTCGAATAAGAAAGACTCATTGCAAACTCTAAACACTGGAATGCTATTATTGATCTGGAGCTCATGCCTCTGAACCTATAGTGTAACATAAGAGAAAGGACCATAGCGCAAATGTGTCAGTACGTCTGAATGTACTGAGTATACGAGTGAGGTAGGCTAAATGCAAAGGGTTATATGCATGAACAATGCTAACTAATATGAACATGAGAATACATACATGCATAAACAACTATAACTGAACTCGTGATGATGCTGACTACTGAGTTTGAATGATGACGACATGACTTTACTGTTACTGAGGTACTGAATAGATTATTGACTATTTTTGACAGTTCAAATTATAAAGAACTGGTTTGAATGACTGTGTCTAACGGTCTTGAAATTGAAAACTAGTAACGTGGGTTATGACAACTGATATAGCTAATATAACTGTAATGATCAGACTAATCGATATAACCAATACTAAGCGACTGTATCTGGCAGTCGAAGTTCTGATGGAACTATATGAGTTTCGTTCTACTTGGAGTAACTAAATTTGAGATAAGTCCTATCTAGGGGGTGATCATGAGTATACTGATAATAAGGATGATTTGACTTAGTCTGAGATCAATCCTATCTAGCGGGTGATCTTTAAATCTAATGATTCTGATACTGATTAATCATAGTTGATATCAGTCCTAGCTAATGGGTGATCCTGAAGTCTATTTACAATGATAAGCATTGACTGTATCTAACAGTACTGAATCTGTACTACTAAGCTGAGTTGACTGTGTCTGAAAGCCCTGATTCTTTAACTGAAACTATGGGATGTGTTCATCTAACTGACATGCCCTAAGCTAAGCTGACTGGGGTCCAATATCTGCCCTGACTGGAAGGGTGTTAGTACCGCACCACCAGTAAAGACATTTACTGTGGATTCAGTCCTAATCTAGCGGGTGACTCCTGGGATCATTCCTATACATATAAATGTTCTAATGGGTGACCCCTGAGTATGGCAGTCCTATCTAATGGGTGAAATATCGTACCTACGCTGGAAACATAGTTCTGGAACTTAGGGATTTCATCTAGGGATCTCAGTCAAATTCTAGCAGGTGATCCCCCATCCCTAGGTTTGCCCGTTGCTGAATCCTAATCCCATCTGAAAGAAACTGAACTGAATAATTGTGCTGAACTAAATAACTTAACTGAACTGATTTTCTAAACTAATACTGATTAATTAAACTGATACTAGTGGTATTGTTTAGTGAAGCTAAAACTGAGTTTACTGAATTTCGATGACGGACGGAATATAATGAGTTCTGAGGACTGATTAAGAGTACTGAAGTTACTGAGATTTATTGTGATTATTGAGGTTACTGAGCACTGAGATTACTGACAATACTAAACTACTGAGATTACTGAGTTTTGCTGAGTCACATGATTGACTGATTTCTATAGATCATGGCTTGACTGAGAGTATTGTGAAAACATGACATGGATCTAGGCACACAGCTATATTTTTTGGGTACAAGTACCCCCAGGACTCGATTGAAGAAAACTGACACACATGACTGACTTGATCATAAGAGTAGAGTCCATAATCCACAATACCATAAAAAAGGGATTTTATACTAAGCATGGTTCTCAACAATCTATTTCATGGAAGGGAATTTCATACAACATGTATATACTTGGATAGCTTTCACTATCATGCTCATTACATATTACAACCACAATCCATAATATCATAACTTGGGGAATTTCATGAAGTACATGGGTATTCTACATCTTGTACATGAGTGGGTTTTCCAAGTAAGCATAGCATAATTCCATAAGACTAGTTCATGAGTAATCCAACAGTGTTCACAAGACACACTATCAACATGGATGACATTGAATCATAGAGGCCTATCATGAATCCTTCACTTAGTCACAATTTAGCAACAATGCATGATTTCTAGTCTCTTAGGTATTTTATCAAACACCTTACATGCACTCTTTAAGGCATAGGTGTATTCACAAACTTACACCACTTTAATCCACCGAAATTCATGGGTTCCAACTATATGATCACAATCTTCCTGGAAGTTCATCAAATTCCCACTCTATAACACAAACCACAAATAACAACATGAATACAACCATATTACCATAAAAAATTTATGATTTTGTTATCAAAGATTGATTCTTGAACTCCATGAACGAAAGGAATCCGTGGATGAACACTACGCATACCTTAATGGCGATGAAATTGTTGAAAGTTTGGACCTTCAAGCTTGATTATACAACCATAGTAGTTTTTCTCCTTCTTGTTCTCTTGGATAATGAACTTAAGATGTTAATAGGGTTGTAATGTGATTAGAAGCTATAAATTTCGTGAGGTTAAGTATTGGGACGTGTAAGGAGTGTTAAAATACTTAATTATCCTCAAAATAACTCAAAAACTAAGTGTTTTTCGTGGCTGAAATCATAAGTGTGTGTCGCACACCTCATCGCACATGCTAAGGTGTGCGCCGCACATCCTATCTCATAAGCTAAGGTGTGCGTCGCACATGCTATCGCACACTTGAGGGTGTGCACCGCACAACCGGTCGTACACTTGTTCCAGTAGCCATGTACGATTGTTTATGCGCACCCTACTTTGCAAGGCCATAACTTCTTGCTCGGGTGTCGTATTTTTACAAAATTGGAGTCGTTGGAAAGCTAATTCGATTCTCTACAATTTGGTGGGTCTAAATCTGCCAAAATGTCACATATAAATCAATTTATCCTCATTCAAAGGTCACTTTTATGGAATTACACACTAAAACTTGATGGATCCAAAAGCTATTAGCTTGCCTTACTCTGGGTGACTCACATGAGCATTCTTAACACATCATAAGCTATCTTATCTCTAGGATACTCATATTAAATCATGTACTCAAATATGAATCACAGGATATGAGTTTTCATACGTAAGAGAACTAATTTATTTCCTAGCTTGAAAACATATGGGGTATTATAATATCTCCCCCTTGGGAACATTCATCCTCGAATGATACTGGTTGATATGAGAGTTAAGACAACATACACGAATAGATAGCATGAATGACTGATCATGATTTCATGGCTGACATGACTGAAAACTGAGCATATCATACTGTACATACATATCTGATGCATGGGTAGCTAATTTATGAATGTAGGACTGAGAGTTCCGATAAACTGAGTTTCTCAAACTGAGAATGCATATCTGATGCTTAACTGATAAGTTGAATCCATGTATATCTGATGCATGATTATATGACTTACATGATACGTGAATGCATGACTGAAAGTACTGATAAGCTGATAATGCATATCTGATGCGTGAATATATGACTGAACTGACTCACGAACATGCGACTGAACATACAATGGTAAAGGCACTAAGATTGAACTGAAACATGAGAACATGACAGACTCTGCTACGTGACTTATGGACTGAACATCATGAACTGGACTGAACCTCTGAATACTTGACTTACAGCTAAGGTCTAACTTGAAGGTCAACTTGTGAGTACCCTCTATTCTAGACTGAATTCGTTATGCAAGGAAAGATTGAAGGATCCAAGGCATGAGAGCGTTAAGAGAAAGTGGGGTATCTCCCTCTTTGGATGCTTTGTCCCTCTAAGAATGCTTACCTTACGGAGACACTCAGTGATGCATAGGGCATCTATGAACTAGATTATAACTAAACTTTGGGAGTCCGAAACTAATGCACGAGATAGACTGAACTTGCAACTACTAGGAGGTTCTACCTTGAAATAGTTACATTCTCTGAGATTTTGGATAGCATGAATAGATGCAAGGATGAGAAAACAAGCTATACAAATTTGACTGCTCACTGGCACGACATGAATACTGAAATAAGGGAAACTGTTCCTAAAAATCTCATAGCCTACTACACAAAGGTGTGGTGCACAACACACGCATGTACAAGACTCTACTAGATGCGGATTTCAGACTTCCTAGGACTCTATTAAACCTTAGGCTCTAATACCAAGTTTGACTCATTGGGGATACTATGTTACAGCATAGAAACATGAAAATTGGATGAAAAGTAGAAAAATTAAGGGGCAACTCCGACTCATAAGCCACCTCTCCAACTATGTAGAGGATATCAAAAGATCTAATATATCTGGGGTTGATCTTACCTTTCTTTCTGAACCTCATCATGCCCCTCATAGGTGATACACCAAGGAATACCAAATTTCAAATTCCAAACCACAAGGCACAAAGTCTATGATTTGTATAAAACTTCTACCTACTCCGGGCTACTCTCAACCTATTCTAAATCATATAATTCTATCAAAAGACTCTCGAAGTAAGTTAGTACCACAATAACTATCCTAGAAGATCTTAAACCATCCTATTAGAGATTGACAACGCCTACCATATAGTGCCTCAAATAATTCCATATCAATATTTTAATGGTAACTATTGCAATATGTGAACTCTGCCAATGCTAAGTACTATTCACACTGACCTCCAAAGTCCATGATATAAGCTCAGAGTATGTTCTCAAGAAACTAAATATTCTACTCTGACTGCCCATTGGTTTTCAAATGAAAAGTAGTGCTAAGATCCACCAGAATACCTAAATCCTCCTGAAAAGCCCTATTGAAACTAAATGTGAATATCGAGCCTCGGTCTAAAATAATAGATATAGACACTCCATACAGGCAAACTATCTCACGAACATAGATATTGGATAACCTTTCAGCATGGAAGGAAATATAAATAGAAAGGAAACATGTCGACTAATACAACCAATCTACAATGACCCAAATGCCATTAAAACCACCGAAAGAGATAGGCAACTCGCTAACAACATCTTTGGTGATCCGATCCATTCCACTTCCACTTGAGAATGGGCAATCTTTGAATAAAGCCACAAGGCTTCTTATGTTCGACCTTTACCCACTTACAACATGGGAAATGAGTTAGAAAGTTTACTATATCTCTATGGCACTCCATCAGTAATGCTGCAATCAATCTCTATACATCTTTGTTTTCATAGGGTGATAGAGTATCTTGAGTTGTGAGTGTCATGCAATACAAACTAATTCAAGTCACCAACCCTCAGAACACAAATGAGGCCATCATATCTCAAAATAACCACAAAATCAAGGGTAGCCCTCTTGGAATCACCCCTCAACACCTGATCATGGATGGCATAAAGTCTTCTAACCTCAAACTATAGTCTCTAAATCATCTTAAACAAGGTAGACCTGACCTTACTAGTGAGGATACTCCTATAGTCTGAAATATAAAGTCACACCATTAAGTTTTATAGGGACTAGATTTCCCATGCCAACAACCTCTCAAAAATAAAAACATAAGCCAAACTATCCATACTCACCTCCTTCTGACTCAAGACATCTGCTACCATATTTCTCTTTGACCGATGGCATAGAATACAAATGTCATAATTTTTTAGTAACTCTATCAATCTATTTTGTCAATAATTTAGCTCTATCTAAATCATTAGATACTAAATACTATAATTATCAGTGAAGATCTCATAATGAACAACATACAAATAAGGCCTCCAAACCTTAAGCGTGAAAACTTTAGCAGCCAACTCCAAAACATGAGTAAGGTAGTTGTGATCATGTACCTTTAGTTACCTCAATGCAATAACTTGACCCTGTTGCATCAGAAAGGAACCTCCTTCATGGTTAATCTATTCATCAGCACTGTAATAGTAGAAAAACCCTCAACTAACTGCCTGTAGTATCATGCCAAACTGACAAAGCTACAAACCTCAGATGGAGATATAGGTTTGGCCCAATCACGAATAGCCTCAATGTTCGCTGGATCTACCATAAACAGATCATTAGATACCACGTGTACTAAGAATGTAACAAACTAGATCTAAAACTCATAGTTTGAGAATTTGGAAAAAATCTTGTGGTCTTTCAATATCTGGAGCACAATCCTCAAATATTGCATATGCACCTCTCTACTCCTCAAATATAGAAGAATGTCATGGGTGAGCACAATCATGAAAGAGTTTAAATAAGGTCTAAACATGTAGTTTATCATATCCATGAACATTGTTGGGGCATTGGTCAACCCTAAAAACATCACCAGGAACACATAATGGCCCTAGCGAGTCCTGAAGATTGTCTTTTGGTTGTACTCATCCCAAATCCTTATTTGATGGTAATCAGATGTCCTCATCCCAAATCAGTGTTGTCTGTAATTAAGATCTTAATCATTAGATGCAAAATACTATAATTATAAGAGAATATCTCATAATGAACACTATACAAATAATGCCTCCAAATCATATGCGTGATAACTTTTGTTGCCAACTCCAAAACATAAGTGGGGTAGTTGCGCTCATGCACCTTAAGCTACCTCCATGAAACAACTTGATCTTTTGGCATCAGAATATAACCTAAACTAACTGTAAATTATCACAATATACGATAAATCCCTCTCACTCTAAAGAAAGACAAGTATAGAAGCTGAATTGAGGAAATCCTTAAGCTTCCAAAAGTTTAACTTGAACTCCTCAAACCACTAAAAAGGAAATTCCTTCATGTCTAATATAGTCATCAGCACTTTAATAGCAGCAAATCACTCAACGATCCGCATGTAGATCATGCCAAACAAATAAAGCTACGAACTTCAAATAGAGATATAGGTCTGGCCCAATCACTAATAGCCTCAATATTTATTAGATCGACCATAATTCTATCCTTTGACACCAGGTGTCCTAGGAATGTAACAATCTCTACCCAGAACTCACACTTTGAGAATTTGGAAAAAGGCCTATGGTTGCTCAAAGTCTGGAGCACAATACTTAAATTTTGCATATGCTTCTATCTACTCCTTAAATACATAAGAAGGTCATATATGAACACAATCATGAAGGAGTTAAAATAAGGTCTAAGCATGGAGTTTATCATATCCATAAAACTTGTTGGGGCATTGGTCAACCCTAAGACATCACTAATAACTCTATCAATATATGTAGTCTATAATTAAGCTCTCTCTAAATCATTAGATGGTAAAGAATACAATTATAAGTGAAGATATCATTATAAACTCCATACAAATAACTCCCACATATCTTAAACGTGAAAACTTTTGCTGCCAACTCCAAAACATGAGTGGGGTAGTTGCGCTCATGCACCTTCAACTACTTAAATGCAATAACTTGAACCTGTTGCATCAGAAATGAAACACCTTGGGTTCTATCCCATGCAAAATTTCATGATTTTGCGTCTTCTACTTATTATGTGACTCACCATAAAAGTCGTGTAGTATGGGTACGGATCTAGGGACTCTAGTCGTATGTTGGTCAGTATGATGTTATCCAAGTTCTATTCTTGGTATGAAAAGACTCCACACGAGTCGTATGTATATGAGAGGTAGGGTCCTACCGTATGTTGTCCAGTGTCTAGCCTAGATATCTCTCTTGGGGTACGACTTAAAGGTACTAGTCATATGTTTAGGGTATGTGTTAGTCTAAGAAGTCATATCTTTGTCAGAATGTGATGCCCAACTTTCTGATCAAGGTACGAGTGGAAGGTACCACTCATATGATGTGGGTACGAGTGAGGGGTCCAAATAGTACCCATCTGCTGATATTTTTACAGTTTAAGTTAGGGGTATTCTAGACATTTCCCCTCTTAACTCTTTTTGACCCAACGACCTAAAATATTTTTTGGGGCTTCAATAACCTCCTATTCTCAATCAAACACTCTGTAAACACATCTCTCTCAAGATCTTAGTTTAAGAAAGGCTAGGGCTTTCTTCAAAGAAATCAATTATGGCTCTTAAGGGTGGTTTCTATTTGTCTTCGTTGGTGTCTAAGGAATGTTACTCCTACCTCATTGTTAATTCAACTAAAAGCATGTTTTAATGAATGATTTTCATGGCATTATTGTGGTATTTGTTTTGTGGTTTTGGTTGTTCTTGGTTGAATAGTGTTTTCCCATGTTTTACTTATGGTTCTTATGTTATAATTGTGATTTGAATGTGTGATTACATAGGAATGGTCAATTGGTACTTGGTTTTGGCTTTGGAAACTATATGCCCTCAACATGTTTGTTAAAATGCCAGTGAGGGTGCTTTTATCACATAGTTTGACTGTTATTGAAAACTTTGCATTGCATAATATAGTAATGGAACCTAAATTGGTACAAATAGTTTTAAATCGATTTGAAAGGCCTTAGTGGCCATGGTATTGGTTTAAACGAAAACATTAAAGTTAAATTGGTTTAATGGCTTTGGTCTGGCATAAATAGATAGACTTGCAAGCTCTAGTGTTGGTATGACGATACCAATGGTTAACGCCTAATAAATAAGATTCCTTGGTAAATGGTGAGTTATGTGTGAATAGTTTTAATATGGGCTTAATGAGGGATGCATTAGCAAAGCCGTGAAAGGTGGTTGTCCCAGGGGAGACCAAAACTGGAAACTCATATTTGCCGATGTGAGGTTGGTCTTGGTGACCATATGCATCATATCACATATATATTTCGTGAAATGTACTAGTCATCTCAGTTTTTTCTTCGGTTCGTGCGGCTAACATACATTGGGTCCCTTTCAGTAGGGAGAGTTGGACCCATATAGCCTATGGGTGGATTTAGGATAGCAAAGTTGTAGAATCTCAAGGTAAAGGTTTTAAATGTATTCTAAACCAGGTCCCCTTTCCCAGTATGGAATATATATATGTATGTATGTGGTTACAAATGGTTATTTACTTCGGTTTTGAATAATGACATTATTTTATCCTTATTCCTGAGTACATCTTAGTGTTCACCCCCTAACCCGTCTTCAAACATTGTATCCTATGCGATGCAGCAACAGGACATACTACTTCTCCTGCTCAATGACTTGGATTCGGGGACAACATCCGTGTCATACTGAAGTGATGAGCTTCCAAACTCCAAAAGACTCCATTTCATGCTATGGACTTCTTTTCATATTCTTGTTTATTTCTTGGACATAGGTTTTGGCGATGGTCGGGGGCATGTCCCGATCAGATGTTCTTAGATTTCTGTTAGAGGCTTTGTGTGACTATTTTGGTCATGGGCGATGTCGGTATTGGTGTCAACTTTTGCATTGGTATTGATATTAGGGTTGACACCAGTTGGATGTTTGGTCGGATATCTGTTGTTCACGATTATGAACTTCTCTAAATGTCTTTTAATTATAATTGGTACATCTTGTTATAAGTTCAAAATTCATCCAACATAGGGTATAGGGCAGTTATGGTTGGGTATTATGAGCGGTCTCCGGTTCGGGTCGGATTTGAGATGCCTGACACGACAAGGCCCTGGTTTGGGTCATGTCAAAAGCATAACCAAAACTATCACCAAAATCATCACAATATATGGCTAATCCCTCACCCTCAAAATGAAGAGCCAGTATAGGAGCCGAAATGAGGAAATCCTTCAACTTCCAAAACCTCAACTCGCACTCCTCAAACCACTAGAAAGGAACCTACTTCATGGTTAATCTAGTGATCAGCACTGCAATAGAAGAAAAACCCTTAACAACTTCCTGTAGTATCCTACCAAACCAATAAAGTTATGAACCTCAGATGGAGATATAGGTTTGGCCTAATCATGAATAGACTCAATGTTTGCTTGATCCACCATAATCCAATCTTTATACATCTGTGTCCTAGGAATATAACAAACTAAAGCCAAAACTCACAGTTTGAGAATTTGGAAAAAAATCCTATGGTCATTCAAAGTCTAGAGCACAATCCTCAAATATTGTATATGCTTCTCTCCACTCCTCAAATATAGAAGAATGTCATTGGTGAACACAATCACGAAGGAGATTAAATAAGGTCTAAACATGTGGTTTATCATATCCATGAACACTATTGGGGAATTGGTCAACCCTAAAGACATCACTAAGAACTCATAATGGCTATCACGAGTCCTAAAGGTTGTCTTTTGGATGTCCTCATCCCAAATCCTCATTTAATGGTAACTGAATGTCAAATCTATCTTAGAGAAAATCATTTCTCCTTAAATATGGTAAAATAAGTCATCAATACGAGGCATATGATACTTATCTCTATCACCTTGTTCAACTACCTATAATCAAAACACATACACATGGAACCATTCTTTTTGTTGATGAACAACAACAGAGTACCCCAAGGCAACACACTCAGCCTAATAGAACTGTCATGACCCAAACCAGGTCCTAGTCGTGATGGGTATATCAATTCATCCATGGAGCGGAGACGACCCCCATTAACCTAGCCATCCAGAATACAATACAACTATAAGAAAATAATTTCAATCATATAACAAGATAGAGTTGAGTTTTAAACATATAACAAGATGGATAAATCAACATAATAGGATCAAATAATGCACAATACCAAATCCACCCAAATATTTTTTCCACAATAGCCTCTAAGAAAGCCAAACTTCAACCTAAGTCGGGACATGCCCCCGACTATGACATTGACAATGACAATGACAATGACAATGAAAATGGCTATGACAATGTTGATGTGAACTCTTCAATTATAAAATATGGAATGAAACTAATGGAATGACCAATATTTTCAAAGGATGGAAGCCCACCACTTTACCACTGACCAACAGATCACCTAACGCTGCACAGGTGTAAAAAAAGTATCTTCGGACCCTACATTTTGAAACAATGTAGAGTCCTAGGACATTTAGCAAAGTCAGAACTAACATGTAACTCAGCATAAAGGATAAAATAATGCTATTTCAAAATCAATCCAACCTCAATGTACATTTTCACATACATGCAAATATAGATATATATGTAGTACTAGGGTAGGAAACATAGTTTAAGCATGGACTTCAAAACCATTAACATAGACTATGTAGCTCTAACCATCCTAAAAACACCCACGGGATATATGGGTCTGTCTTTCCCCACCTGAAAGGAGCTAGTGCGTGTTAGCCATACAAACCAAAAAAATCCAAGGAAGGACAAAGCCACTAAGGCTCTAACTATTCCAAGAATAGAGATATATAAAGTGTGAACTATGCACACAACCACCAAGGCCCCCACGCCGGCAAACGTGGTTTCTAGTATAGGACTCCTCGGGACCTACACCTTCTACGACGATCTACACAACCCTCCTTAAGACCAAATTAAAACCATTTACACATTCCCATCCATTAACCAAGGAGTATTTTAATTAGGTATTTACCGTTGGTATCATCATACCAAATATTTAAGCTTGCAAGACAATTTCATTATGGCATTCCAAAACCATTTAGCCAAAATAACTTCAAAGTTTTAAAATTGAAAACCAATCCATCGCGACCAAGGCCTTTCAAAAATCATGTTAAGTTTCATTAACATTTTATAAAATGTAAGGTTCCAAAAGTGAGTTCAATTATGCAAGTATCCATGTTTCCAAAATAGATTACACAAGTTGAGTTGGGGGCCCAATTCCAAACAATTTAAACCAAAAACTTGGGGAAACCTATGTTCCCCTTTCCAATTCCCATGCCCATATATTCAGTTCAAAACCACAAGATAAATCATAGGTAATAAATTCAAAACCATGGGAAAAGAATTTAAACAATTACCATAAAAAACCCTCTACCCTTTATTTAAAATCAAGCATTAAAACCATAGAAATATCAAGCCATTGCATGCCATAATGCAAATACAACTTTAAGGAGAGAAACATTCCTAAAATATCAAGAAATTTGGATAAGAAATCACCCTTTGAACTCTTGATAACCAATTCTTAGAAAACCCTGGGGTTTCCTGCATAGGGATTTGAGAGAGATGAGAGTAGTTTATGATGGAGTAATCAAGTGTTATGGGTTTCCTTTGAGTATTTTAGGCCGTCGGTTTGTATTGGGGAATAAGGGGAATGACCAAAGTGACCTTAAGTAAAATACAAAAACATGTCGCTATTGATTATGGGTCAACTTACGACTCATGAGGACACGTTATGAGTCATCACCATTACTTATGGTCTGGACAGTAACTCAAGGCTCCTATACTGGTTTGGACACAGGTCACGCCCTACGATTCGTGACCAAAGCTTAAGACTCATGGAGTCTTAGTCATTACCAAGACAGCAACCTTAGGCCATCTGACTAGTTTGGTCATGAGTCCCACCCTATGACTCATGACCTCACTTTACGACTTGTTATGTACCAATCCTGATCAGGATAGAAACTTAGAGAACCAATACAGGTTTGTCTATGGATGAAACTATACGACTTGTATAGAGTCTTCACGACTCATTACCAAAGTTGTACCCTGGGCAGTGAGATCAAAACTTAAAAATTTAAAAGGAAAAAATCTGGTGTGTTACATTACCCCCCACCCCCAGGATCATTCATCCCCGAATGAGGAGTTAAGGCATCCATTAGCATGAATTTAAAATAGAAACACAACCACAATTATCCATCGTGGAAAACAAGAACGGATATTTGGAACTCATTTCCTCTTCAACTTCCCAGGTAGCTTTTTCAACATTTTGGTTTCTCCATAGAACCTTCACCGAACCCACCTCCTTAGTCCTTATACGATGGACTTGTCTATCCAAAATCTCCACCACAAATTTCTCATAAGATAAGGAATCCAAAATAGAAACACTCTTCAACATCAATATATGGAAAACCAGGTGAATGGAACCCAAACTCGAAGGTAAATCCAATTTGTAAGCAATATTGTCCACTCTTCTGAAAATCAAATATTGATCCATATAGCGAGGTCTAAGATTTCTCTTCTTCTCAAACCTCACCACTCCCTTCATGGGAGATACATTCAGGAACACCAAATCACCAACCTCGAACTCCAAGTTTCTTCATCTCACATCTGCATAGGACTTTTAGTGACTCTGAGCTATTTTAAGCCTATATTAGATCACCTTCACCATCTCTATGGCTTGGTGAATGAAGTACGGAATAAATAATCTAGTCTCACGAACCCCAAACCAACCAATAGAATATCTACACCTTCTACCATAAAGAGCTTTAAAAGAAGCCGTCCCAATACTAGAGTGATAACAGTTATTACATGCAAATTCATTAAAAGGAAAATGATTCACCCAACTGCCTCCAAAATAAATCAGATAGGTACTCAGCATATCTTCTAATGTTCGAATAGACCTCTCCTCTTGTCAATCCTCCTGGGAGTGAAATGTGGTGCCAAGGTTCACCATGTGCCTAAGCCTTTTTGAAAAAAACACCAAAAACAAGAAGAGAACTACGTACCTCAATCTAAGATAATGGAAACTGGAGCACCATGCAACTTGACAATCTCCTCAATAAACAACTTAGCATAATCCTCCCTAGAGTAGGTAGTATTCAGAGGAAAAATGTTAGCAGACTTAGTCATCCTATCCACGATGACCCAAAACAAATCTACCTGATTTCGAGACTGTAGAAGGATGGGAATAAAGTCCATATTGATCACCTCCCATTTCTGCATAGGCAACTCACTCTCTTGAGACACTCCACCCAGCCTTTAATGCTCAACCTTAATTTGCAGACACACCATACACTTAGCATAAAGTTAGCCATATCTCTCTTTATATTATTCCACCAATAAATCCCTATTAAGTCATGGTACATCTTCATCAAACATCGATGAACTTTGTACCTCGACTCTTGAACCTCAATCAAAATTCTGCCAAGTAGCCTATAATCATCCGCAACACACAACCTACCTTGGTAGTTAAAGATACCATTACCCCAATCTCAAAAGCCATGACCTTTTGATGACCCACATCTACCTTATTCTGCATCAAGATAGGATCCAACACTTACTTCTTCTTCACTTCAGCACCAAGAAATAATTTAGCCACTTCTTGATTAATCACCCCTCCATCATCGTAGTCTAAAAGTCAGACTCTCAAATTAGCTAACTAATGAATATTATTCACCAATCCTTGTTTCTTCTATTTTATGTGAGATAGGCTCCCCCATAAATAACCCGCTAAGAGCATCAACAACCACATTAGCTTTACCTTGATGGAAATGAAGACTCATATCAAAGTCCTTAAGTAACTAAAGTTATCTCCTTTCCCTGAGATTCAACTCTTTCAAGGTGAACACATACTACAAGCTCTTATGGTATGAATAGATATCAGCATGCACTCCATACAAGTAAAGACGGCAAATCTTTAAAGAAAACACCACAGCTGCCACCTCAAGATCATGAGTCAGATAATTCCTTTCATGAACCTTAATCTGTTTAGAAGCATACACTGTTGCCTTACCATGCTGCATCAAGATAAAACTTAGTCTGACTCGAGATGCATCATAGTAAACCACAAAACCATTTGTACCCTCGGAAAGGTTCAAAACTAGCATGAAAGTCAACTTATTTTTTGAATTCTCCAAACAATCCTCACAAGCATTGGACCATGAAAACATTACCTTTTTTTAGTCAACTTATTCAATGGAGAAGCAATAGAAGAGAAGATCTCTTCAAACCTTCGATAATACTTGGCTAAACCCAAGAAGTTTCGAATGTCGGTTAGAGTCATGGGTCTAGGCCACATCTAAACCACCTCAACTTTTTGTGGATCTACCATGACCCCCTCACAGGAAACAATATGACCCAGAAAGGTCACATCATTTAACAAAAATTAAAATATCAAAAACATGGCATACAATTGTTGCATCTTAAGAATATGAATCTGCAGCACTACTCGAAGGCGATTGGCATGAACCTCCTCACTCTTAGAATGTACCAATATATGATCAATAAATACTATCACAAAGAAATCTAAGAACTACCTGAATACTCGGTTCATAAGATCCATAAATGTAGCTGGAGCATTAGTCAACCCAAAAGACATAACTAGAAATTCATAATGATAATATATGGTTCATAAAGCAGTCTTAGTGATACCCGCCTCCTTAATATTTAACTGATAATAACCTGGTCGAAGATCAATCTTGGAGAAATATCTTCCATCGTAGAGCTGGTATATAAGGTCATCAATCCTTGAGAGAGGGTACTTATTCTTTATTATCACCTTATTCAATTATCAATAATTTATGCACATTCAAAAGGATCCGTCTTTCTTACGCACAAAAGGAACAGAAGCACACAACAGAAAAATAATAGGACAAATGAAATACTTATCAAGAAGATCCTTTAACTGCTTTTTCAACTCCTTCAACTAAGCCAGAGCTATTCTTATTGAGGATGGAGATAGGGCGAGTATCCGATATAAGATAAATCCTAAATTCTATCTCTCCATCTAGAGGAATACAAGTAATATCCTTAGGAAACACTTCTAGAAACTCATTTCCCACATAAACGGTTCATAAGGAAGGATAATCATAACTAAAATCTCTAACCTGAATCCAATTTTAAAGACACCCCTTGGAAATCGATTTTCAGGCTCTAAGATACGAAATAAATCTCCCTTTGGAACTAAGAAACACCCCTCCCATTCTAATAACAGCTCATAAGGAAATTAGAAGTTGACCTTATGGGTCTGACAATATAGAGAAGCATAGCACGAATAGAGAAAATACATCACCGTGATAACATCAAAATCTACCAAATCAAATTTTATCAAATCCACCAAGGTCTCCCTATGAAATGTAGATACCACACGACCCCTATAGAATCTTCTAGACACAATGGAATCACCCACCAAGGAAGACACGGACAAAGGATCAAAAATACACTCAGAACCAAAACCAAAATCATTATAGGGTCACATAAGAAAGATTAGACCCCAAATCAAGAAAATAGTATACATCATGAGAGAAGCGATTTAACATACCAGTAACAACATCAAGAGAAACCTCAGACTCAAGGAAAGTAGCAAGAGCATATAGATGATTTCGATCAGTGCCGGAACCAAAGTTAGAACCTTTTGTGCAAGAGCTAAAGAGATGAAAACCGGGACCTTATTTGCCCCTATGGATACTCTACCCTCAGGATAATTTCATTGTATATGCCTATACTGACCAAAACTGAAACACTAATTCCTCCCTCCATGAGATGATAAGCTACAAAGTCTACCCCATCCACATTGGTAGCCTGCATCACCTAAAATATCTTTTCCATTTTATCTAAGAAGACATATGGATCCTCCTCCACATTCACTCCAAAAAAAAGGGGAGGATCCATCTTCATAAATGGCCCACCCTTGTGGCCTCAACTAACAAAGCACCAGTCACACCTCACTCAGCTTGAGTAGCGACCATCTGAGCAATAACATGAATAGACTGTCAGAATTCGGCATTAGTCACCTCACCTTGAGAAGGTTTAGTAGAAACCGGTGGAACTCATAAACTATCAGGGATAGGACCATAAGATCGAAGATGAACCCGAGAAGTAAGATGCATGACAGCGCACATGCAAGTGTACGTGGTCTACCAAGTAGTTAAGTGGCCTTCAAGAAAGTCGAGTATCGATCCCACGGGGACTTGATCTAACTACAATTCAATTCCAGTTTACCTTCTAAGATTAATTTGATGCAAAGTTAATCAAGAAAAGTTTGGAATATTGTAATTCACAAGTAAAATAAATAATGCATAAATTAAAGTCTTGAAATAATTAATGGAGTAAAGCCCAGGGATAAATCACATCGAACAATCATACTATGTCATTGAAATTCATTCGTTAACTTTCTTATCTTAGTTGTTGATTCATAGGGTTAATTGCATGATCATGTTCTTCTGACCTCTAATCGTTTACCTAATTTGGAATTTACAACTACATCATTGAGCGAGGATGTAATAATCCAATTAAGTTATTAAAGCTATCATCCTACATTTGAATCAAGTAAGGCTTCTAAGTACTTTCTTGTCATAGACGCTAATTTGAATTCCTTATTTCATAAAAGAATACAAATCATACTTTGTTTATTCCCACGTTCTATCTCCCTATTTCCTCTCCCGAGATCACACGGATTACAATAGATGTATTTTATGGGTGATAAATCAATCAAATAATTAAATCAAGAATAAACAAACAACCAATAATGATAAGCAAATTAAATAAAATTAATCCAAAATAATAATACTTATGTTCTTGTCATTAACCCCGAAAAGAGGTCGTTTAGCCAATAATATTCATAATCACGATCCAAATAATTGAATACATGTTATTATATAATTAAAATCAAATTAAATAATGATAAAAGCTAAATTATTATGTAGCATCCTCCTCTTTAATCTCAACTACGTCAAAAATTGTCCAAGAATTGTCCACGGATTCCCTTTAATATGTACAAAAGTATGTATTTATAGTAAAGTGTAATCCTAAGCCATGTAGGACAAGGGTATCATGTGATTTCCAAGATTCCATGATATTCCAAGATTCCTAACCGTCTAGGAATGTAATATATTAATAGTGGGAAAGTACCTAACCGTGTAGGAATAGGTTTATATTTTTGCCATGCTTGGACTACCCAACGCAATGCATTGATAAACTCATAGGACTATCCAATGTGATGTGTTACTTTATTTCTTGGAATAGTTGATGGGGGTAGTTTTTTATATCATTGCTAGAGTGGTGCGTCGCGTCCATATCGTGTTAGCTCACTGGAATTAGCCTCCAAAATAAATTCTAACTATTGAACGTCCTATCTTTTCCCATGTCTTTTGTAGTGTATTTCCAATGAATTTCCAGCCTTTATATCAACAATGTATCACCATATTCAGCTCACAAATCTTCCTACATAATCACTCACCACATATTAGAGATCATAACAACACAATATCCATAACAATGAATCAAAACAATAGCTAAGATAAGGCTAGTTCGCAATGGTCTTCACTTATTGTTCCGAATCAAAACTTAATCCAATTGAATTCTGCACATTACAAACAAGTTATTCCACTCAAAATTAAAAATTTAAACCATTTGAAACTCCTTTAATAGATTATAATCAAACAAAACCACTAGACACACAACTAGCCCAAGTTAGTAAAACTAGCTTCCTCAGTTGAACTCTAAATGACTCAATTAAGTACAAACTTGTTTGAAAACACTTTGAACCCTTGTAATCACATTCTTGAACACTTATATACTTGTTTATATCATATTAGCACATAAATCGCATGAATGATACTCAAAACAAGGCTTAATAAGCTAGAATAGCAATGCTTAGAGTGCATAAACACACCTCACATCATGACCCCACACTTAAAGCCTTGTTCATCCTCAAAAAATTCTTCATTATAAGTATCATAAGATGAGGAGGCTCTACACTTCTACTACATGAAAATCACTCAAGCTAGTACTATAATGACTACACAGAATGCAAGTTCTTACTCTAAGCATGTTATTGACACAATTGAAAGATCATGAACACTACTCCAAAACATCCTAGCCTCAATAATTGACTCACCTAGTTGGTAAACTCATGCATATTGTTCAATCAAGTACATCATACAAATCACCTACATCCATCAAACATGTGCCCCTCGCAACATGAGAGTTACCCATAATCACTCACAGTAAGGCAATTTATCACAATGGGTACAAGAATCAAATTACACTCACTCTCACAAGAAATTCACAAGTTACACATAATGAACCATAGGCTTTCCCTTGGTGTAGTGCTCCACTAATATTAGAATGATGAAACTTAGGATCAAATAGGTCTTTTCCGAATAGTAATGTAGGCTAAGGTACGGGTAGGAACTATTTTGCAATAATAGTGACTATCTCTCTTAAGGACTTTAATACACTACTTTTTACAATTAAAACCACTCTATCAACCAAATTGCACCACTTTAATCTACCCTATTCTTTTGTTTTTACCCCATCTTATTAAGCTCATTCTCAACACTATGGTGGGAGTATTTTATGCACAACTTATTCAATTTAAACAAAGATTTTATTCTTTTTGATTACTCAACTCCCCACCACCATACATAACAACTTTTTGAACACCAATATCTAACACTTAGGGTCTTTAATTTCACCTTTTTATTCTTTAGTTTTACACTCCTAACTCAATTGAATTTTCATTAAAGATCCTAGGAGCTTCTAGGATCAAATTACGGTTTATTAAAGAAGGGATTAGGCTACTTATAAGGTTGCCAAAGAAAAAGCTAAAGTCTCAATGGGGCTTACTAGGATTATGCACAAAGGGTAGGTCAAATAGAAGGTATAAAACAAGGATATCAAACAAATGTCTATATCATCTCCTAAACCCATATTCTTTATTTCACTTTGCACACACACCGGGAAAGTTCTAGATATCACATGAAATAAAGAATACATACAAATTTCACACGCATATGGCACATGTTTTACTCATATAGGATAATCATAGACACTCAACCAAACAATAGCATAAATTCAATTTCAGCCAGCAAGTATAAGAGTCATAAACCTGAGCTTACGAGTCTTAAAAGTAGTCATTCCTATAATCAACATGCTTTTACAACTAAAACACTTACATCATACAATCAAAAATAGCACCAAGAAGAGTATCTTGCACAAAAAAAAATTGAGCCCAAAATTTGAAATTTCCCCACCCCACACTTAAAAATCTACTTTGTCCCCAAAGTAATTTAAAATTAAGAGATAGAAATACTTCCAAAGGCTTTTATGCCTAGCTAGAAGCATCTTTACACATAAAGGAGGTCTGTAGGACCCCACATTTAGTCTTTGCTATGCTCCTTTGATCAGGTTTTCGGTACTCAGACTTCCCATCAACCTGTGACTCAATCAAAAACAAAAAAACTATGTGAAGTAAAAAATAAAAAATAAAAAAATAAAATATACCTACTTAAATTGGATTGCCTCCCGAGCAGCGCCTGATTTAGTGTTGCGGCACGACCCAACTATGACTTAGTTGTTCTCTTTCCTTCTTTTTCTCAAACTTTGTCTCCATCTTCTTATTTTTTACCCCTCTTGGGTATGGACTCTTGAGGTATTCATTTTCTTCCACTTTAGCCATTTCAGGCTCATCAATTTGCATTATATCAGGCTGTGGTGGAAGTGGCTTAGGAAGCTCAATGAGGTAGTTCAAAGAAGTCTTTGGCGAACTAACCACCCCACACTTATCCCCTTTAATTACAGTAATCATGCATAAGTCTTTATAGTGGGATAGTGTGTTAAAAGGCTTATAAATTTTAAAAATTACCACTTTATCCTCCAACCTTATTTTGAGCATACCCTCTCTCATAGAAATTAGCGCTCCTCCTATCTCTAAAAATAGACATCCCAAGATAATTGGTACATATTCATCCGCCAAAAAATCTAGAATAATAAAGTCAGCAGGAATAACAAATTTACCAACCTTTATGAGGATATCCTCAATAATTCCTTTCGGCTGACCTATGGTCCCGTTCGCCAACTGCAATAGTACAGAGCTCGATTTAGGTTTCCCCAATCCTAATGTATTGAAAAGAGATAGGTACATCAAGTTTATACTCACCTTTAAATTACTAAGTGTTTGCACCACCTCATTGTTACTAATTTGAATGGGGAGAGTAAACCTCCCTGGGTCCTTAAGCTTTTTAGGCATCTTTTGAGTAACCACAAAACTGCACTCCTCAGTGAGTGCTACCACCTCCACATCCTGTAATTTAACTTTATTACCATCCATATCCCTCAAGTACTTAGAGTACTTAGTCATACCCTGCAAAACATCTAAAAGAGAAAGTTTAATATGTAGTTCTCTGAATATGTCAAAGAACTTCTTGAAACACGCATCCTCATTTGCCTTCATATATTTTTGTGGGAAGGGTAGTTGTGGGATATTCTTCACTTCTTTAGCACCTTTTTCTTTCAAGTACTCAGACTTCCTCAAATTTTTAGCAACTTTTTCGGATACCTGTGGGGGAGTCAAAACTGCATTTACCTCCTTAGTTGCCTTGGGAGGTTCTACATGAAGCTCTTTACCACTCCTCAAAGTGATTTCCATAACTTATTTTAGATTTTCTAAATCACCGATTAACCCACCTTGAGGCCTGGTATTTAGTGTCTGTTGTAACTTCCCCAACTGCAAATCTAAGCTTCTTGTGGCCGCTTGCTGAATTTTTACATCTGCAGCCAATTGTGTTTGATTAGCTAGAATTTGCTTCATCATCTCTTCTAAGTTGCTCGTTGGCTAATTTCCTTTTGCCGGTGGTTTGTTGAATTTGTTGTTATTGAGTATTCCAAGGCTGATTCAGTGGTTGAGTCTGCCACTTCATGTTGTGGGAATTACCATAATTTAGCCTGTGAGCATTGCCCACATATATTACCGACTCCAGATTGGAAGCACACATAGTCGTTGTATATCCACTATTTCCACAGACTTCACACCAAACTGCAGCTTGTTGGATTTCATTAACTGTTGCAACAGGCTATTTAGCTCCTCATTTTATGCTACTGAACTGAGTGTTTATGATATTTTGTGATGTTGCAACCTGAGCTAATAAAGCAGTGAATTGGTCTACCTCCAACAAACCTGTAACTTTCTTTGTAGCACTCCTAGAATCACCATGCCACTCTAGATTTTCTTGAGCAATGCGGTTCAATAAAGTGTATAGCTCATTATTTTTCATCTCAAGAGCTTGACCACCTGCAACTTAATCTAGAAAAATTTTCATATTGTGATCTAGAGCCTCTACAAAAGTATGAGAAAGTACTTTATTGGACTATTGATGGTGTGGACAGTCCCGAAGAAGTTCTTTGAAGCACACCCAAGCATGATAAATATTCTCATCTCGCTTCTGTTTGAAGCACACTATCTTACTGTAAAGTCTCGCAGGCTTTCTAGACGGGAAGAATCAAATAAGAAATTTTCTGGCCATGTCATCCCATGATGTGATTGAATTTTCTGATTTTGCATTCAACTACTTTTTTTCTTCCCCTAATAGTGAAAAGGAGAAAAGTGTCATCCTCACATAGCCTGCATTCATAGCTGTGGGAATGAATATGTCACTGATTTCCAGAAAATTTTGAAAATGGACCTGTGGATATTCATGTGAAAGCCCTATGAAGTGTCCATTGCTAATCAGAAGATGTACCATATTCTGTTTAAGCTCAAAATTGCCTTCAGTTGTCGGCTTCTCAAACAAGGAGGTCAAATTTGTTGGAAATAGAATTTCCACTTCTCTAACTGTCCGTTGGGTTGCTTGTTCATCAGCAATGATGGCAGGATTCTCTGGATCTTCTTGGATTTTCAGAATTTGGGGGGATGATTGCGTCACTCCTTTATTGATGGAAACGTTTCAAAGGTTCGGAGCTTGGTTCAACCAAGTCCTGATCTGTAATACCCTGATCGTTTCTTAAGCCTAAATCTATCATTTGAGTGGATATGTATGAATTCTAAAGTGATTGATGTTTAAAACATGTTGTATTTCTCTAAGCTTTCCATCAATACCGATTTCATTGAAATCTGACATCGGACGAGGGAGTTATGGCCATTTTACTAAACGGTATCGGATCGCCCAGGTTTGACGGTCGACCTGGCGGACCGTCAGGCCCCTGGTGGACCGTCAAGTGCCCCGTCAACCCAAGGCAGTGACTCTTTTTTCAGGACATCGTGTGACGGCCAAGATGGTGGACCGTCAAAAAGTTGACGAACCGTCAAGGGGTCCGTCAGGTCGAGATAGAATGTCTTGTTTCTGGCCTTCGAGTGACGGACGACTCGGTGGTCCGTCAGTTTACTGACGGACTATCACTTTGACCATCACGTCGAGGCAGAACGTTCCAGTTTTGGCACTCAAGTGACGGTCGATCTGGTGGACCGTCAGGAGACTTGACGAACCGTCAAATCGACCATCACAAGCCCCGATCAGCGAATTTCAGCTTTTTCAAAAGGGCATTTTGGTCATTTTCACTCCTTGTTGCCTTATATGTATATATAAGTAGTAAAGAGAAGATCATTTTCTCCTATTTCTCTCCAATTTCTTCAAGAATTTTCTAGAAAACTAGGGTTTTCTCGCAACTCAAAAATCAAATCTTCTTCCAAGAAATTCAAGGATTTTCCATAGATTTCTCCAAGTTGTTCAAGAATTAAGTTCCCCAAGTCAAGGGAATCAAGGATCTTAGCTCAAAAGTGTAAGTAAGAAGTTCCAAACAAGTTTCTACATCTCCAAAATTATAATCTAAGGTATGTGGGGTTTGAACAAGAACACTCCTTTCATTCTTGTGCCTAAAGATTTACTTTCTATTATTAATTTACATGATTTTGCAAGTGGGTTTACACCCAAATTTCTTTATTTATGATTTATGAGATTTGAGTTTAATAAGTTTGATATTTATGATTATTTCACCTTCATATTTCTTAAATTGAGAATTTATTCCATGAGTTGTATATTGTCATTATGTATTGATGATTTCTAAGAGATTTAAGACAAGTGTCATGAGTTATGCCTTTCCATGAGAAATTTGACTATTGAACATATATATCGATATTTGAGATTGAAAGTCAAGATTGAGTACTATGATGTTTCTTGAAGCTTTTGATATTTGAAAATGATTCAAAAAGCAAATGTACTTGATGTTGAGAAAGATTGCGTTGAGTTGAGTCGGGTTAGGAATCCACAAGATGTTTATAATTTACACATGAGATATATATTTATGTTTTGGTCTTTATAATAGACCCATGAGTTGATATTGCTTAAAGTGGATTTCCTAACGCATTCTGAGCTGAGTCCGGGAGGAGTATTTAGCACCGAGCGGGAAATGTGGTATTTCCCCGAAACTACGTGCCACCATAGGATTGAAATTGATAATTGTGGTCCAGAGGCCGAGTATGGGATTGTGATAACGAGATTGAGGTTGTACTCCCTGGCAAGAGTACAACACCCTCGCCAATGTGGGGTTCTTTCCTTAGGAGGGCAAAACGTTGGACTCCATGCGGCTCACATGGTTTAGTTATGTCGGTTATAAGAAAATACCACGTCCATAATGATCTAAGTACCATGAATTACCGAGTCACTCTAAGTCATGATTCAAAGAGTTTGAGATGAGTTAAATATTTTACGAGATTTATGAAACATGTTTTATTACTGATGACTTACGGAAATGATGTTTTAGATAATTCAAGAGAAGAGAGTTATTATTGTCAGCATGCATGATTTTCTTATACATTTATGATATTATTTAAAATGTTGCATCCACCTCCACATACTCAGTACATTCCTAAGTAATGACTCTCATACTCTTTTGTATTCTATATTTCCTCATGATATAGGTTCAGGTACTCAGTCTGAGCAGCGACAGTGATCTTTGAATACCTTCACCTACATTTCTACAGTTGGTGAGTCCTCATGGTTCGAGGACCTGTGTCTCCGATTCTATTTTATTAATAAATGATCATTTACTTTTAGTTCAGTACGAGTCAGTTGGGGATTTGTCCCAATGGCTCCTCAGTCCTATGTAAAAGAGGCTTTGTCAGACTAGTGTGCCAGCATGTACAGATATTTTAGTATTTTATTTGTACAGAACCGTATTACTTCGTATCTCAGTATGTTCATGTCATGATCATTCTTCCCTACTTTATGATGATTCGTGTCGTAGAGAGTTCTGAAAGTGATGACAGGCTTAGAGGGTTATCTTGAGGTCACGTGTGTCCTTGAGCACCATGTGATGTCACGGGATAGGCTCTCAGGGCGTTACATGATCCCTTGCCAGCTTTCCTACAAATACAAAACAAAGACCAAGTGTAAAAACAACAAATAAATCTAAAAGTAAATCTAAAAATAAACCAGTTACCAAATTACAAGTCCCCGACAATGGCACCAGAAACATGACAGCGCCAAAGCGCACACGCAAGTGTACGTGGTCTACCAATTAGTTAAGTGGTCTTCAAGAAAGCCGAGCATAAATCCCACAGGGACTTGATCTAACAACTATTCAATTCTCGTTTAACTTCTAAGACTAATTTGTTGCAAAGGTAACTAAGAAAAATTTGGAATATTGTAATTCGGAAGTAAAATAAACAATGCGTAAATTAAAGTCTTGAAACAATCAATGGAGTAAAGCCCAGGGTTAAAGCACGTCGAACAATCATACTATGTCATTGAACTTCATTTGTTAACTTTCTTATCTTGGTTGTTGATTCATAGGGTTAATTGCATGATCATGGTCTCCCGACCTCAACGGTTTATCTAATTTGTACTTTACAACTACATCATTGAGTGGGGATGCAATAATACAATTAATTTATTAAAGCTATCATCCTACATTTGAATCAAGTAAGGCTTCTAAGTACATCCCTATCCTAGACGCTAATTTGGATTCCTTATTTCATAAACGGATACAAACCATACTTTGCTTATTCCCACGTTCTATCTCCCTATTCCCTCTTACGAGATCACAAGGTTGACAATAAATGTATTTTTTGGGTAATCAATCCATCAAGTAATTAAATCAAGAATAAACTAACAACCAATAATGATAAGCAAATTAAACGAAATTAATCCAAAACAACAGTACTCATATTCTTGGTTTTAACCCTGGAAAGAGGGCGTTTAGCCAATAATAATCATAATCACGATCCAAATAATTGAATATAAGTTATAATATAATTAAAAGCTAATTATATAATGATAAACCTAAATTAATGTGCAGCAGCCTCCTCTTTAATCTCCACTACGCCCAAAATTGTCCAAGGATTGTCCACAGATTCCCTTTAATGTGTACAAAAGTGTGTATTTATAGTTATGTGTAATCCTAAGCCATGTAGGACAAGGGTGTCACGTGATTTCCAAGATTCCAAGATATTCCAAGCTCCCTAACCATCTAGGAATGTAATATATTTATAATGGGAAAGTACCTAAACGTGTAGGAATAGGTTTATATTTTTTCCATGCTTGGACTGCCTAATGCAACGCTTTGGTAATCTCGTTGGAGTATCCAACGAGATGTGTTTATTTATTTCATCTAATAGACGATGCGGAGCATTGCTGGAGTGGTGTTTCGCATCCATATCACGTTAGCTCACCAGAATTAGCCTTATAAAAAAATTCTAAGTGTTGAACGTCCTATCTTTTTCCCATGCCTTTTGTAGTGTATTTCCAATGAATTTCCAGCCTTTATATCATCAATATATCACCATATTCAGATCAAAAAGCTTCCTACATAATCACACACCACATATTAGAGATCATAACCGCACAATATCCATAATAATGAATCAAAACAAGAGTTAAGATAAGGCTAGTTCGCAATGATCTTCACTTATTGTTACGACTCTAGACTTAATCCAATTGAACTTCGCACATTACAAACAAGTTATTCCACTTATAATTACACATTTAAACCATTTGGAACTCCTTTACACATTTGAATCAAACGAAACCACTAGACACACAACTAGATCAAGGTAGTAAAACTAGTTTCCTCAATTGAACTGTAAATGACTCAATTAAATACAAACTTGTTTGAAAACACTTTGAACCCTTGTAATCACGTCCTTGAACACTTATATGCTTGTTTTTATCATTTTAACACATAAAGAACATGAATTATCCTCAAAAAAAGGCTTAACACCCCTTCAGCATTACCCCCAGATGGGATAGAAGAATTTCCTTGTGTTCTAGAACTACGAGGCATGATTTTAAAGATGAATAAACAAGGATTAGAGAAGATTCCAGGTCTGAGACTCCAAGCTTGAAAATAGAATACCAAGAAAATGAAACTTTCCTAAATGCCTTCCAGTCTCTCCCTTGTGAGTGTGGCGCGCTGCACACTCCTATAAGAGACTCTACTCAACAAGGCTTTGTGGATTCCCAATTAACCATGAACCTAGGCTTTGATACCAACTTGACGCGACCCGACTGTGGGCCTTGTCGTAATGGGAGCCCCAAGTCCAACCGGGACTGGAGACTACCCCCGTTACCCAACCCAACCTCCAGTTGTCTTCCCTAAGTTGGCAGAATTTCCGAGCAAGTAGCATAATAATGAAATAGATCACATGAAGACTCTGGGATAATATCACAACCTTGACTGACCTAATCGATTCCAACCATCCCATACTAATATTCCAACCATACCAAACCGATACAGAAACAAGGGCCACAAAACAAGCCATAACCAAAGATGTTTCAAAACATAGTATAATTAATTCCAAAATAAAATATAATGGAACAACCAACAATATCATCCAATGATGTCAGTCCTTCAACTTATTCTAATGCCAAGGCCCACACCAATATCAATCCCTCCCATTCTAACCCATAGAAGTAACATAAAGCCTCTATCCAAAAGAGCAATAAAATCCAATTGGTATATGCCCTCAACCATGGACAAAACCAATATCTAAAAATAAACCAAAATGTCCATAACATAAAATGGATCCTTCCGAGAGGATGGAAGCTCACCACTTCAGTCCAAATGTTGATCCCCGAGTCAATCACTATGTATGAGGAGTAGAATAGCTAGTTCATGTATAGCGTGGGTATGTAGCCTTCAGTAGATGGGTTAGAGGGTGAACTCTAGCATGATCTCAGGATAAGGATTAAATAATATCATTTATAAAACCAAGTAAAATCACCCATAAACACACAATTATACATATATATAACCATGCCGGAAAAAGGGACCGAGTTTAGCATGCCTTTAAAACCTTTACCTGGGTTGTGTAGCTTTGCCATCCTAAACCACCCAAGGGTTATATGGGTTCATCTCCCCTGCTGAAAGGGCCTCAGTGTGTGAAGCTACATGACCAGGGTAGAAAACTTAGGATGTCTAGTATATCCCCAAAAACATAGTGTGACATCGTGCACATAGTCACCAAGACCAACCTCACATCAACAAATATGAGTTTCCAGTTTTGGTCCCCCCCAGGACCTCCATCTTCCACGGCTTTGCTATATATCCCGCTATTAATGCCTAATTATAACAATTTTCCAAATAACCAACCCATTAACCAATTATTAACCAAGGCCATTATTATTGGTATCGTCATACCAATCCTTACTTGCAAGTATTATCCATAGCCAACCATATATAGGTTTAAGGGGACTTTCAAGGGCCCTTCCATTTAACATGTTAAACCACTTGGTGGACTCCATGTACCCCACCAGCATAACCATTTAGCCATTTACCTTTCCAAACCATTTAAACCATGCATAATTCCTTTACCAAGTTTTTAAACAAGCAAGAGTCCATTAAAATACTCAATGCAATGAAAACATTATTATAGGTATTTCGTCAAATACATTGGGGGTATAATATAACCAATTCCAATTACCATTAAACCATTCCATGCAATACAATTATCCAAAACAATTATTAATGTACAAAAGCCTAGTTAAAACCATGGAAAACCATAAACAACCATTTAATAACAAAATCCCCAATTCATATTTAAATACCAAAATCATACAATTAATGAAGTTATGAGAGAATTTTAGACAAGCCCCAAATCAATCCTCTAGTAGCAACTCTAGCTTCCCTTGCCCAAAAGTATTTGATAGAATTTGAGTGATTAGAAAAGTTTCTAAGCGTTAATGATAGGGTAAATAACCTTCCGAGTAGGTTACAAGTCGAGGGACCTTATTGGGATAAGTGGAGAAATGTCCAGAACACCCCCACTTAAGTTGCACCAAAATCCCGTCACAGGGGTACGACTGACACCCACGAGTCGTACCCTTCAATACGAGTGGTACCCTCCACTCGTATCCTGGCCTAAACCTTTGGATCAAACACTATCAAGCATATGACTCATCCAACTAAGTCGTATCCTAAGCATACAATCTGTACCCTTCATCCATACCCTTGGCAGATTTAAACCCAAGGAAAATTTAGACACTGTCCATCATACGAGTCCTGGGTACGACTCGTACCCTGGTTTACGGCTCAAGATGATCCACTCATACTTAGATACAACTTAAGTAACCAAGTCAAAGATTTAAGGAACCAAACGATTCGTAACCCACCAATATGACTCGTACCCTTAAGTCGTATCCATTCCAATAACCAAAATCCATTCCACCAACCAACACTGGTCAGTATACGACTGGACCATACCATTTATACCCAACATATACCTCATACCCATTAGTCATATTAGGCCCATAGATCAGAATTCTAGGAAATTTTCTAAGGTCCAGAAACCAAGGTGTTTCAGTTAATGACACGACCTAAACCAGGGCTTTGTCGTAATCGGCAATCCCAAGCCCAATAAGGATCGGAAATTGCCCCCATTACCCAACCCAATAACCAAATGCATTCCTTGCGTTGTTTGAAGTACGAACGTATAACAAAATAGCTTATCCACCCATGTGGTGACTCTAGGATAAGTCTTTATCCGAGAGCAACCCAACCAAGTCCAACTACCCAATGACCAACCCAAACCAATGCAGAAACCATAAGACAATACTATAATAATAAACCAATATATATGAGTATATATATACACAAGAATGATCCATACCATACCCAAGTCCACAATTGTCCATACAAAGCCTCTATACCAACCAAAGAGTACCTAGTTGGGACATGCCCCCGACCATAGGCAAAACCCAAAGTCTATGAAAGAAAAGAGATATGTAAAGTAGACCATGGCATGAAATAGATGCCTTTCGAACTATGAAAGCTCACCACTTTAATCCAAAATCGACTGTCCCCTAATTCGATCACTAAGAAGGAGAAGTAGAATGGTCGATTCCTACATAGCATGGGTATACAGTCACCCGAAAATGGGTTAGTGGGTGAACACTAGCATGCAGTCAGGATAAGGATAACAAAATGCCATTTAAAAAACCAAGTAAAACCATCCATAATGCATAAAATCATATATATATATATATATATACATAACCACACCGGGAAAGGGAACCAGGTTTAGCATGCCTTTAAAACCTTTACCTGGGTTGAGTAGCTTTGACGTCCTAAACAAATCACTGGCTATATAGGTTCAGCTCTCCTTGCTGAAAGGGCCTCAGTGCGTGAAGATGCATAACCAAGGAATAAAAACCTAGGATGACTAGTACATCACCTAAATATAAAGTATGATATCATGCACACATTCACTTGGACTAAACCTCACATCGGTAAATATGAGTTTCCAATTTTGGTACCCCCGAGAACTCCACCTTCCACAGCTTTGCTACACACCCCTCCAAGTAACCAACCAATCTATTAACCATTAATTAACCAAGTCCATTAGTAGTGGTATCATCATACCGACTATACTTGTAGGTTTTGTCCATAGCCAACCATATATGGTCTTAAGGGATTCCAGGTACCATTCCATTAACCATATTAAACCACTTGGGGGATTTCCATGTACCCTATAAGCATAACCAATTTCATAGCTACCAAGGATTTACCATTTAATCCTTCCAAACCATGTACACCATTTATACCATTTAAAACCATTCCAAATCATTTATGACCATGATAAACATTTAAAGAATTTATATAATTTAAACTAGGCAAAACCATCCAAATCCTTTTAGGGTTCCATTACCAAACCAAACCATGCAAGAGTTCCAATGTAAGTTCAATAATAGAGTGAAAACATTCTTTTAGGCATTTTATCAAACATATTGAGGGCATAGATTTACCAAAACCAAAACCAATGCATGAACCACCATAATTAGGGTTAGTCAAAACCCTTTTGTTAAACCATATCCAATAGTACCAACATATGCAAACCATTACCATAAATATGTAAGAACATAGTTTAAATCAATACCAAACCATATGCATCAAGACCCTCAACATATATTTTGAAAACCACCATTCATTATTCATAAATCAACGTTTAAAACACAATATACATACCATTAGTTGGAACTAATAATGAGGGGAGGAGTACATGCCATATACATGAAGATTCATAGAAGAAATCTCGACCTTTGAGCCCTTTGAAGAACACATGAAGAAACCATAGCTTTCAATCTTCAAGAGTAAGTTCTAGAGAGTATTTGGAGTGTTTCCACACTTTAATAAATGATATGAAAGGCCACCAAGAGTTATATAACGTAAGGACATAAGGGATTTGAAGTAGAAAATGTTCGAACTTCCCTTGACTTAAAATCAATACAAGCCACGATCTAGTGTACGACTCACTCTTACCATCCGTATCCTAGGGTACTAGTGGTACCCCAACTCGTACCCAAGACCATGCCAAGACCCTACACTCTGGTTCCTATATAACTAACACCTCTCTAAATCATACCTAAGGGTACGAGTGGCACACCAATTCATACCCACCAACCGTACCTTAGGCAGATTCCATAAGACAACTCAAACAAGCACCATACAACTTGTTTTGTACCACTCATATCTTTGGATACGACTCATACCTTGATGAGTTGTATCTTGGGTAGTAACCAAGCCAAGCACACTGCCTAACATACGATTGAACCCTTAATCTAACCCATAAGTCATATTCAAGGGTACGATTGGTTACCTTGAGTCGTACTAAGTTCAGTAAGTCCAAAACCAAGAGAATTTTGCAAGGGTCCAAGACTTGGAGTGTTTAAGTCTCCCACACTAGGATCATTCGTACTCGAATAATGGATAAGGGTTAGGGAAAAGCACAAGATAATACATTAACACCCAATAACCTTTTCCTTATCAAAATAGAAAGCAAGGACACACAACTAAGGTGAGAAGATCACTATATAACCCAAACACGATTTACACCCCAACGCCCCCATTCCGACCTCTAACTAAGTTAGAAAACAAAGATGCAAGAGGAACCATTCCTCACCTTTCACCAAGTTAGAAACCAAGATGAGATAAAGAACATATACCCTACACACGAGTTCCCGAAAGAACCAATGCAGATACTTGGACTCCATGTCCACTTTTGCATCCCAAATAGCTTTCTTGAACTTGTGGTTCCATAATGGAACCTTTACTGAAGCCACACCTTTTGTTCACAACCGTTAAAGTAAGCTTTCTAATCCAATATCCTCATTGGGACCCCCTTAATGAAAAAGGAATTTGAGATACCAATACCACCCAAAGGAAATTACCAACCAAGGACCACCCACACCTTACCCAATGAAAACTTATAAAATAGCGGTTGAATGGACTTATGCAAGGGCAATTCCAATTCAACTTAGAATTTACCAAGACACACCACTACGAGAGCATGAGTCTAGCTATACGCCACCTCTATGTTCAACCCTATCCAAAGCTAAAAGAAGTTAACTTAGGCCACTGGGATCTACTCCTTACATCTATCCCCCAAACACTACTCCGCTTCCATAACCATTATAACAAGAAAACCAAGTAAAAGACATGGGAAAACCATACCCAACCACTATAACCAAAACCCCTAACCTATAATTGAACATCTAAAACCATACACTACTATGCCATGAAAATAATTCATAAAATCATGCCCTACTAGACCTCTCGGGTACCCAACACAACCTATTGGTATATCTACCAACCACAACATTCAAGCCTACCATTTATATAACTATGGTATGATATATCCATTAAAAGATCTAGCACTCTCTATCATTTTCACAAGGATTTTCCACCATCTATTCCTTTCCTAACTATTTCTCATGACAACAACCTTATCCTACCTTCCAAAACCTTAATTCTGGTAGTCACCCCAGACTCTTCCCCACTTAGGGACTTCTATATTCCTCTTTTCACAATATCACCATGTTACCCAATGCCACTACCCCCTAACATAAGAAGAGTCATTTAAGAAACCGAATTATAAGAGTTATCCAGGCCTCCCAAGGCAAGATCCCAAAGAGAATACACGGCACTATAGACATGAAGTACTTCACAGCAACCACCTAGACTATGATAAAAAAAACATCCCGATAAACCATCCCATAAGAGAAGTCCATAAAATTGGACACAAAAATAAACACAACCACACATACCATGAGTAACTTAACACAAGGTCAAGGCTCATATCCAGGGAACAAGGCAAATGCAAAATGTGAACCTTAGTAATAAATGCTATAAGAATGCATGCAATACTAGTAGAGTAATCTCTTAACTGAGAGAGAAGGGTATCACTAGAATATGCAACCCGACCTTCCATTGAAGTCCACCGCTAGAAGGAAATTTAAGATTAACCACCAAACCTCATCCCATCACATCTACGAACACAATTCTCTGTTATAACAGGTATTATCAAAGACGTACACCAAGGATGCTTGGATCTCCTATACCCAAAACCTCACTCAACCAAATGCTACTTAGACCCTAGCATAGAAATTCAAAAACCATGAGACCAAATTGACTCCAAGGTTTCCAATTAAACCAAATCCATTTGAAATCAAAACATGGCAACCAAGGCCTTTTTAAAAATCATTTGAATCCAACCAAAACCAATTCATGTTCCTTTAATCATTTATATAATGAAAAGATTTAAGAATAGTCAAACCATATGACAAAATTATATTCAATGGAAAATTCACAAATAGCTTATGGACATATAATTTCTAAGACCAAAACCAAGAAATTGGGGAATCTACAGTACCCAAAATCCATTTAACATTCCCATGCATCCCACAATGTTTATAAACATAAATAGAGCATGAATAATGCATCATAATCCATGAAAAATCAATTAAATGAGTAATCGTGTCAAAGACCTCAATTGTGCCAAAACCCATATTTAAAATCATAAATTTAATAATCAATTTCATGACAACAATCAAGTACAAGTAGAGGGACAATGACACGTGCAAGCCCCATGATCTAACCTATCGAATGACTAGATCCTCAGTCCCCCCACCCATTCAACCTAAACTCCCAGCCTATATGGTACAACTCTTCCACTATTATATTTCCCAAATCATCAACCTCATCCAACCTACCAATTTATCTTTACAACTCCGTATTTCTATTCCTGAGTTTATCATACTCCCTTTAATCAAAATCAAGCATCTAGGTTCAAGCCTAGGATCTACTAACCACCATTTATTACTATCAAAATACCCCATATATAATGGAATATATATATAAGGTCTACCCCACAAGGAGGATGCTCCTAATTTCTTAGTCACCCACCGATAACCTATCCATTTCTGGGGAAACCATTCCCCTTATGCATGCAAGAACAAAACACCACATGGAGAAACACTAAGATGAAGAGAACCTTTATCTAAGAGATCTCTAAATTGCTCCTTTAAGCTCCTTTAACCCCACTAGAACCCTTCTACAAAGAAAGAATAGAAATTGGACAAGTGTAAAAAATAAGACAAATCCCAGACCAACCTCCCAATTTGAAAGATATAGCGAGGGTTGTCAAGAAAACCTCAGGAAATTTATCCACCACCAAAGCTAAACCAAAAAAGGACCTTTTGAATTAGGATCTTTTACTGGTTCGACTAATAAGGACTTCCCTTTGGATACCAATCCCCAAGTTCCAAGATATAATCTTTTCCTTAAAAACTAGAGACCAAAACAAAACCATTCTCCTATTCCATAATTGAATTACCAGGGAGCCTAAAGGCAACCTTTTCACAAATTTGACAATCAAATAAAGAATAGAATAAGTGTAACAAATACATCCCCTAAATGACATCGAAATCCACCATATCAGAGTCAAAAAAATCCATCAAGACCTATTTATTAACAATAGATGCCCCACACACCCCCATAGACACTTTTGGCAATTGCAGAGTCACCTACCGAGATAGAAACAAAAGAAGAAAAGAGTCTGAAATAACCTTGGGACCAAAAATCAAAATACATAACCAAAAATAAAGACACAAAAAGAGGGGACCTCAAACTAAGTAAACCATACAAACCACAAAGAAAGGAGTTTTTAACATACCAACGTCGGTATGAAAAGATGCCTCGGACTCCCTAGGAATAGTAAGAACATTGAGATGACTTCGAATAGTGCTTGAACTAAAAGTAGCACCCCTCGGTGTAAGATCTAGAGAAATAGCAATCGATATCCTATTTGCCCAAGCGGTGACCCTTATGGGACATTCCCGGTATATGTGACCTACTTAACCACAACCAAAACACCAATGCCTTCCTCCTCGCAAAAACCATGGTATGATCGACCATAAAATTTATAAAGAAAATAAGATAATACAGATGGGCCCCAGTGGCCCGAGATTGGTCACCTTGTGCCCTAGAAGAATTTACCAATCTGAAAACATCCCAATTAAAAATGAGTAGTGAACACAAGACATAGAATAGAAGTTAGGACTCAGCCAACTCTTTTTTTGGACAATTTAGCACCATACCATTGGCCTCCCCTTTTGTTCAGAAGACCAAGACCTCCTTACCTTTCCCATTTACCAATCTTACCGTGTACCTCCCTGTACAAAAAGGACAAAACTGGGTATGAGTATCACCCTCCGAGATAAGGACATTGTTGATCGATGGGACTCCATAGGGAAAACTAGAAGTTATGACTCTTGGTCGGGTCTGTTCCCCATGAGTTGGACTAGATCCATCCATGTTGTCCTTAAGTGGGACAGGCGAGTTTCCAGGAACTTTAGATAGTTTAGAAGACATGAACCGAAGAGTGAACCAAGGAAAATTCGGGGAAGATTTCAAGACCTTAGACTCTATAGCCCAAAAGTAGAATAACCAAGAAAGTGAAACATAACTAAATACCTTATAGCCTCTTGATTATAAGTGTGGTGCATGATACATCCATAATCTACTCGACAAGGCTTTTGTAGATACCCCATGACATCAAAACAAAAAGCTCTGATACCAACTTGATACGAACAAAACCAGGGTCTTGTCATAATAGGAAATCCCAAGCCCAACAAGGACCGAGAACTGCCCCCGTTACCTAACCCAAACACCAAATGCATACCTTGTGTCGGCAGAAGTCCTAACAAATAACCAGATAGCATATCTACCCATGTGGTAACTCTGGGATAAGTTTATATCCAAGACCAACCCAACCAAGTTCAACCACCCAATGACCAACCCAAACCAATGCGGAAATAATAAGCTAATACCATGATAATAAGCCAATGTATCCATACCATGCCCAAGTCCACAATTGTCCATACAAAGCCTCTATACCAACCAAAGAGTACCTGTTGGGGCATGTCCCCGATGATATCTAAAACCTAAAGTCTATGAAAGACAAGAGATATGTAAAGTAGACCATGACATGACATGACATGACATAGATGCATTCCGAACTATGGAAGCTTACCACTTCAATCCAAGATCGATAATCCCTAAATCTAATCAATAAGCAGGATAAGTAGAATAGATAGTCCCTACATAACATTAGTAATAGCTGCTTGAAAATGGGTCAGTGGGTGAATACTAGCATGCACTTAGGATAAGGATAACATAATGCCATTTATAAAACCAAGTAAAACCATCCATAATTCATACAACCACACACATATGTATAACCATGCCGGTAAAGAAAAAGGTTTTTGCTTGTCTATAAAACTTTTACCTAGGTTGTGTATGTAATACCCTGCATGTTTCTAAGCTAGGAAGTGAATAAGTATTCCTACGTATGAAATCTCCTATACTGTGATTCATACTTGAGTACATAACTTACAATGAATATCCTAGTGATAGGATAGCTTATGATGCATTAAGCAAGTTCATATGAGTCACTTAAGGTAATACAAGCTAAGAGTTTTTGAATCCATCAATTTTTAGTGTTCGATTTTCCAAGGGTCATCTTTGAACGAGTATAACTCGATGTTAATGTGGTATTTTGGCTTATTTAAACCCACCAAATTGTAGAGAATCGAATTAGCTTTCAAACTATACCAATTTTTCCTTAATCTAATACCCGAGAGAAAAGTTATGCCCAATTTTGTGAGAGATAGTAAGCATAGGCAATTGGTTAGGTGCCGCCCAACCCAAGCATAGGCGATTGGTTAGGATCCGCCCAACCTAGCTTAGGAAATCACTTGGGTGCTGCCTAAGTCTATTCTAGGTGCCAAAAACACTCCGTTTTGAGTTATTTTAAGGGTAATTAAGTCTTTTAACACTCCTTACACATCCCTAAACTTAACCCTACGAAATATATAGATTCTAAACATATTACAACCCTATTATCACCTCAAAGCTCATCATCCAAGAGCACTAAAAGAGAAAAACAACTAGGGTTGTATAACTAAGCTTAAAGATCCGATTTCAAGGAAATTCCTCCGTCAATCATCAAGAATCTTCCTTCTAAGGTATGCGTGAGTTGATTCATGGACTCTTTTCGTCCATGAAGCTCAAGAACCATCTTCTAAATTACGTATTATGATGTTTATGTTGTTGGTGGTTGATGTTCATGTGGTTGGAGTTTAATGATGCCTAAGTTAGGGTCTTTGTATGTTTTATGTGAGGATATGGTGGTATTTAACGTATAAACATGTGAAATTGGTGGTTGAATGTTTGAAATCTTGATGAATCCACCTATGCCTAAGATGTGCATGTAAGGTGTTTATGAAAATACCTAAGGGAATAGAAATAATGCTTTTATGACATAATAAGTCCTAAGTGACTATTCCATGTTCTAAGTTTATGTTCAACGTGATCCCCATGCTATTGTCTTGAATTGAAGAAGTTGTATGAGATGCTCATGTTATTGTTGTGATATGGAATGACCATGTTATTGAAGCCATGCAAGTATATAGATGTTGTGTGCATTCCCGATCATGTGATAGTTTGTTGAGAATCATTCTTATTATGAAATCCTTACTTAAGATATTGTGAATTGTGGACTCAAATCTTGTGATCAAGTCAGTCATGTGTGTCAGTTTTCTTACATCGAGTCTTGGGGGTACTTGTACCCAAAAACTATAGTTGTGTGCCTAGAGCTAGTGTCATGTTTCAAGACATCCTCAGTCAAGCTATGTTCCATAGATTGCAGTTAGTTATGTGACTCAGGAAAGACTCAGAAATCTTATGAAAACTCAGTACTCAGTAAGATCGGCAATCTCATGACTTAGCTAGATATCAGATGTTAGTATTGTTCCGTCAGTCCAAGGAACTCAGTAAAATCAGAATCAGTTCAGTTCAGTTAGTAAATTCAGCACAGTTAATCTGTTCAGTGTCTTTCAGTTGGGAGTAGGGACTAGCACCAAGCGAGTGCAGGGATGGAGGTTTTCCCGTTATAAAGGAAGATCCATTAGCAATAATCCCTGTACTCTAGAACTGCGTAGCCAGCACAGGACAGGAGTTACCTATCAGATTAAGGCTAAACATAATTATTATATTGCCTTAGCCTTTATTTCCTGTTCAGGGTCACCCATTAGAAAGGCTTGACCATAGCAGAGGTCTCTACCTGTGGCATGGTATTGACACCCTTCCAGTCAGGGTAAAGATTGGACCCCACCAGTACAGTAGTGGGGCATGTCGGTTAGGTTACTACCTCCCACAGTTACAGTATAGTTACAGTGTTAGTATCAGTCTTCAGAGTAGAAATCAGGAATCAGGACTGTCAGATACAGTCATCAATCTCAGTAAGGAACTCAGATAGTTCCAATGATTCCTGGACAATCCCATCAGATAGGCTTGGTCCCATATTCAGATGCTTATTATTATATCTAGAGGTCACCCGGCAGACAGGCTTGATTTCAATCTCAGATTCAGTCGAGTATTCTCATTATCAATTTTAGAGATCACTCGTCAGCTAGGACTGATCTCAGACTTAGATGTTCAGCTACAGTTTGGAACTCAGATAGTTTTCCTCAAAATTAGGACTGTTAGATACAGTCATCCATGTCATCAGTTATTTAGTATCTCAGTATCACGAAACTCATGTTGTCAGAGTTCAAACTTAAGTAGTCAGTATCTTCATGAGTTCTATAGCAGTTACGTATGTATGTATGTATTCTCACGTTCATACTAGTCAGCATGTTCATGCATATAAACCCCATGCATTTAGCCTACCCCCGCGTATACTCAGTACTTTAGTTGTACTGATGTATTTGTGCTATGGTACTTTCTTTTTATGTTACACAATAGGTTCTTAGGTGCAGATTCCAGATCAGCAGTAGTAGTTCAGTAAGAAGTGAGTCCTTTTTTTTCAAGGACATGATCGTTACATTTATTATTCCAGTATTTCAGTTTATTCTCAGTTTAGGGAGTTATTTGGAGACATGTTCTTTCAACTCCTTATTCAAACAGTTTAGAGTCTTTCAGACGATTATAGAGTTTTCAGATTTAGACTTTAGTATTTTTAATTTTGTTTTGGTACGCCCTCTTTGTTTATGTTTACACATTTTATATGAATCTTATGCAGTTACAGGTACAGATATTAGTAATGGGTTAGTTTGTGGTCCTTCGGGGTCATGAGCACCGTGTAGCATTTTTCAGAAAAATTAGGGTGTTACAAACATGGTATCAAAGCCTAAGGTTCAATAAAGTCCTAGGAAGTCTGAAAGCTGCATCTAGTAGAGTCTTGTACATGGGTGTGTTGTGCATCACATTTATGTACAGGAGGCTATAAAATGTTTTAGGAACAGTTTCCCTTCTTTCAATACTCATATCGTGCCAGTGAGAAAAAGCTCAAGTTAAACTCTCAGTTTAATCCTTGTTCCTTTTCTGTTTGCAGAACATGCCTCCTAAGAAGAGAACAGGGAATCAGTCAGTCCCGCAGCCCGCAGATCCTTTGAATGAGAATGTGTCATATGCAGAATTTCGGGCAGCTTTTTAGGCGCTAGCCGAGGCTGTGACCACTAGTGTTCAGGGCAACCGACAGACTGCAGCCCCACCCCAGCAAGATGGGGATTTAGCTGCAGGCAGAATTAGAAATTTTATGAGAATGAACCCTCCAGAATTCTTTGGGTCAGTAACTAGTGAGGACCTATAACTGTACCTAGAAGGGGTAAAGAAGATCACCCAAATCATGCATGTGTCAGAGGAGGAGAGTGTGTAATTAGCATCCTATAGGCTGAAAGATATTGCTCATGATTGGGTAGTGTTGTGGAAGAAGAGTAGAGGGGAAGATGCAACTCCCATGACTTAGACGATATTTTAGGATGCCTTCTTAGATAAGTTTTTCCCATTAGAGATGAGAGAATCTAAGGTAGAAGAGATTATGAACCTGATACAAGGCTTCATGACAGTGAAGGAGTATTGTCTTAAGTTCAACCAGTTATCTAAGTATGCTCTGACTTGATAGCTGACCCCTTAGAGAGTATGAGTAAATTTGTGACTGGTGTGTCTGGGTTGGTATTGAAAGAGTGTAGAACATCTATGCTCAATAAGGGCATATACCTTGCTATATTAATGATCCATGCTCAGTAGATAGAGGCAGATAATTCTAAGGAGATGGAGAGATCTAATAAGAGATTCAGAGCAGGTAGTTACAGCTTTTCTCTGGCTGGGTCACAGGGTGGTAATCGTTCTCACCATAGTTAGAAAAATTCAGCCCATGTTCCATCTTCAGCTAGTGTGCCCACACCTAACTTTAGATATGTTAGTCATGGTGGGGCGCCAGGCTCCAAAGCCAGAGTAGTGTTAGAAGTGAGCGTACTTATCCTCTTTGTGGAAAGTATGGCAAGAATCATCTAGGTGAATGCATAGCTAATAGTAAGGTATGTTTTGGGTGCGGTAAGCCAGGCCACAGAGTGCGGGAGTGTAGAGTGTTAGCTCAAAAAGGTAGAGATTCATGTGAGCAGGCCGCAAATCCCAATACCAATAGTGGTCAGCGTCAGAATTGACTCTAATCACTCCAGACTCACCATGATCCAAAAATTTTCCCCAACCTAGATTCGGGTACGTTACAAGTTTTTCATGATCATTGTATGCATTATTAGATATCTTGCGCTCGTTTGAGCTTATGTTTCCATATGAATTAGTCAGTAACATTAGCAGGTCTAGTTCAGTTCATGCACCATGCATTATTCTCAGCTCTCCAATATTTAGTTATAATCTAGTTTGTAGATGCCCTGTGCATCACCCCAGTAACTCAGCAAGGTAAACATTCCTAGAGGGATATAGTGTCCCAAGGGGGAGATACCCCACCCTTTTCTTGATGCTTTCATGTTCTCGTTATAAATTAGTTATCAAGTGCCATAGCATAATCAGTCAAGCTTTCAAGAGTCAGCTCAGTCAGATATTCAGGCATTAGATATACGTGTTCAGTAAAGAAAGGACTATTTATCAGTAACTTCACTAATACATTTACATATCATATCATGTCAGTCATGTAATCATGCATCAGATATGCATGGATTCAGTCTTTCAGTTGCGAATCAGAAATGCATTCTCATTTTGAGAAAACTCACTTTATTAGAGTCCTCAATCTTATATTCATGAATCAGCTTCCCATGCATCAGATATGCATGTTATGTATATTGTGCTCCGCTTTCAGTCATGTCAGTCATGAATCCATGTTTCAGTAGTGTATGTCTTGTATGTACTTTATCTTATCATCTCTCCCACCACAGAAAATTCTCATTCGAGGACATGTTTCAGTCATGAATCACATGCATAATTCATAAATCATACTTATAAATATAGTCTTAATCATACATATCAGCAATATCATTAGCGATACTAGGAATTAACATCAATCCTTCAACATCCAACTAACATACTCAATAATAATATTAAACCTCCTTAATTACCAAACCTACCATTAATAAGAGTGTATCATACATAAATAAGTCTACAAGGTTATCATAAGTCTTGACCTAAAATGGGTCAGAGAGGCCCACTTCTAATCCCTAAAAATCCTCTTAGGTAACTTCTACCCCAAACTAGTCTAAGGTATCTAAGTTCATTCCTAGATCTCAATAAAGAGATAATCATCCCTAAGGTAGTAATCCTTCCCACAAATGGATAACTAAGTCAATCCTACCTAGAACAATAACAACTAAGGCAATTCTATTAACTTAAGCAACTAAAGACAATTCTACTCCAACATAAATAACTAGTACGATCTCATCTACCTTGATTAATTAAGGCATTTCCATTTTAAATATATATTGCGAAGCTCAATACACCCAAGCCATTAAGAACTACTCTAACTACTCCAATCTACAGTTTCAAGAGAGCCTAACAGACCAATTAAATCAAATAATTTTATACAAACTTTCAAAACCTAAATCCCACCCCATATCTAGCATAATATCATAATCATACTATGAGATATCTCAATTTATGAAGAAGGTAAACCTAGCCTACTTGGGTACAGAAAAAAGCTCGAAGAAATCACTAAATCACCGATTTCTCCTTTTGAGAAGCTTCCATAAGGTGCCACTTAATCAAAATCACAATCTTCTCGTCAAATAAAAAAAATGATACTCATCAATTGAGTTGTCTGTATGGAAGCGGGAGGTGATTAATATGGATTTCATTATCTGTCTTCTGCGATCGCGTAGTCATTTTGCGCTATGGGTCATCATGGATAGGATGACCAAGTCTTCTCATTTCTTACCTATGAGGACTAATTACTCTGCTTAGATTATGCAAAAAAATTTATTCAGTAAACATCAAGTTGCATGGTGCGTCTGTTTCTCTTATGTTTTATTGTGGTACGTAGTTCTTATCTCACTTCTAACATTTTTTAGAGAGGTATGGGAACTAAGGTAACCCTTAGCAGATCTTTCCACTCTCAAGTGGATGGACAAGTAGAAAGGTCCATTCAGATATTGGAGGATATGCTTTGGGCTTGTGTGATCGACCTTGGTGGTAGTTAGGTTGATCATTTTCCTCTCAATGAGTTATCTTATAATAATAGTTATCACTCTGGTATTGGGATGGATCCGTTAGAGCTTTGTATGGTAGAAGATGTGGTTCTCCTATTGGGTGGTTTGAGGTTGGCGAGGCTGGGTTGTTCGATCTTGATTTGATTCATCATTCTATGAAAAAGGTGAAGGTAATTTGGGATAGGCTTAAGACCACCCAAAGTCAATAAAAGTCCTATGTAGATGTGAGGCAAAGGGAGTTGGAATTTAAAGTTGACGATTGGGCGTTCTTGAAGGTGTCTTCCATAAAGAGAGTGATATGGTTTGGAATGAAGGGAAAGCTCAGTCCCTATTATGTGGGTCCATATTTAATTTTAAATAAACTGGGTAATGTGGCTTATGAGTAAGTGTTTCCTCCTTTTTTGGGTTCCGTTCACTCGATTTTCATATTTTAATGTTGAGAAAGTACGTGGGTGATCCTTACTTGGTGGTTCTGTTGGAAACTATTGGTGTTTTGGACTCTTTATCATATACTAAAGTCCGAGATAAGATTTTAGTTTGGCAAGTCCGTCAGTTGCAGACTAAGGATGTGGATTTGGTAAAGGTTCTATGGAGGAACCAAAAGTTTGAAGAATCTACTTGGGAAGTTGAAGGGATGATGTTCCGGCTTTTAACGGAATATTTTACATCCTTTTCAAGGGGTAATTGTACGTTTTCAAGCAACTATTGCTGTATTTGATACTAGATTTTAGTGTTTTCAGGTCAAGGACTTAGCTAAAGAAGTAACTTAGAAAATTAGCAGAAAAAGAACACTGACGGTAAAACTGACGGATCGTCAGCCAAGTGACGGACCATCAGAGTGACCGTCAAGGTTAAACAGAATGGACAGAGTATTTGACCTAAGTGACGATCCAAGTGACAGACCATTAACTTAGCCGTTAGGATGAGACAAAAATGCATCCTCGAGTGATCAAGCAACGGCTCAAGTGATGGACCGTCAGACCAGTGACGTGTCATCAATATGGTCGCCACCCCTTAGGCAGAATGAGACAACTTGGGACCATCAGTGATGATCCATGTGATAGACCGTCAGACTACTGATGGGCCGTCAACCTGACCGTCAACTTTGACACAGCATTAGTGAGTTCAGATTTCAAGTTCTCAGTACCTAAGAGCATATAAATACCCAATCTAGGTTTAGATTAGGTATCTTTCATTAATCTTTTCTCACTTTTCAACTTTTGAATAACTTGTAACTCATTACTCTTTGAGAAAGAGATGAAATTATTGATCTAGATTCTTATTCACCATTCTTGTTTGAAAGATCAAAGAGAACAAATGTGGGAACTTTTGTAAGTGATTCTTTGATTTAATTTATGAACAAAATAATGTTTTATTCTTCTACCTTTGAGATGTGCGGCTAAATCTCCCATAACTAGGGTTCAGGGACCCTTGATGTGAATAGCTATTTTGGGTTGTGGGATTGTGTGAATTCAGTAACGAATTATAACTACAGAAACTCTTCTTCATTTTAATGATCTTTCTTGGTTGCAAACTTGAAAGGTGATCCCAAGAACACCACTTGTTTGAGTATAAAATGTGTGTGTTGGGAAAAGAAGAGATTTACAAAGATCCTAAAGACTTTAATCTTTGGGTTAAGGGTTGATGCCTTAACAGGATCAACCCACTTGAGAAATCAATTGAACATATTAATGTGCTCTTTAAGTTTGAGAGAATTAAGGGTTAATAATCTATTAAGGTCGAGAAACAAATAGATGAAGTCTAGAGTTCAATATATTCTTGCAATTGAAATTTGTTACGTATGAATTTGAATAACCCATAACCCTGACTACTATAACATCTCGATGAACATAATCCTAGTTTCATTATTCTCATTGAGTTAAACTTTACAAGCATACTTCTTAGCTAAAACACTGTCTACTACAATCTTATTTCACTATTAACAAACAAACCACCTTGTTACCTCGAAACCTTTGAACAACCATCCATTAATAATCATAACGCTTAATTTACACAGTATTCCCTGTGGGATTCGACCCCAACCTAGTTGGGTTCTATATTTGATGATGACTGCTTATGCTTTCTAACAAGAGTTGTAATTTAGGAGTACGAAGAGGACATGAAGTCCAAATACCCATTCTTGTTCCCTTTATAGATAATCATGCTTAAGGTATGTGTTAATCTTAGCATCTTTGTTTTCTGACTTTTTTAAACAAAAATTAGGATTTCCTTGACATCTTTGTTTTCTGTCTTCGTTAAAGGTAAGTGTGGTTGTCTTCCATGATAAATCATGCTAAGGGATTCTTTGTCTCATAATTCGAGCATAAATGATCCTAAGGGGGGAGAATAAAACACTCCAAATGTTTGTCCTTGAAAAACTTTTGAGTTTTTAAACTCACTGTCCAGACTATGACTCTCCCTACAAGTTCTAATGTATCATTGTGGTTCTTAAGGACCCAATTATAGCCAAACCATTATGCTAGACTGATGTTACTAACTTGACTACGACTAGTGGTTACAAGTAAAAAGACTCAAAATGAGTTGTATGGTCCTATTTGTAGCCAAACCAGTGTGTGCTCCAAGTGTTTCTGTCTTGACTATGACTTGGACCCTACGATTCATATAATCATCTGACAAGTGGTATGGTGTGAATCGTAGGGTCACTAGAGAAGGTTCCTTCAGCTACTATTTTGACTACGACTCGTGGTGATAAATAGTAATATGTCCTTACGAGTCATATAGTGACTCGTAGTCACTGGCGATAATAATTTTTCATCTTAAATTAAGGGCACTTTGGACATTTTCCCTTTTCCTTAAATCAATACCCACAACTTAAAACCCCTTTAGGGTATTATTATCACTCCAAAATAAATCAAAATAACTTCTAAAACACTCTCAATTCACAAAGGTCAAGATACTTAGGGTTTCCAAGAAGTTGATCAATTAGAGCTTCCAAGGGCAAAATTCTCTCCATAACTCTTGATATTTCAGGCAAGTGACTCTACCCCAAAATTTATTTTACTTAAAGGATGAAATTATATAATTGTTTATGTAGATTTAAACATGGATTTTGATATGGGTTTAGGGTTTTGGAATGAATGTTTCTTAAACTGTTTTACCAAGATTTATTATGCCTTGTTCATGCGTTATCTATGGTTTTAAACTTGCAGGGTTCATAGGCAAGGTGAATAAACTAAGGGATTGTGATTTCCCTAAATTTTATGATTATTGACAATTGAATTGGTAATAAACCCCAACCCAAATTTTGTGGAAGTGATTTTGAGTATGAGTAAATTGCATTGAACTACTTTCGTAATAATTGCATGATGTCAAGAGGTTATTGAAACATGATGGTTTGATTTAATGAATAAAGAGAGTCGGTGTCCCCCACCTTGTATTAATGAATAAAGGGAGTTGTTTATTAGAGTTAATGGAATAGTAATTGCATGATGGTGTTACCTTGCAAGTGTAGTTAGTATAACGATACCAACAATGTATGCCTAAATGTGAATTATGGTTCAATGAATGGGAATATGTGATAAATATTTTAATGGGGCTTAAAGAGGGTTGTGTAGTTGGTCCATGAAAGTGGAGGTCTCGAGGGACCAATACTGAAAATCGTGTTTGTCAGCGCGGGGTCTAAATTGCCTAGGTTCGAGTCCCCTTACATATGATCGGGTGTTTCGAGTCCATCTTACTATATGATTAGGAGGTTCGAGTCCCCCATATTACATTACATGATCGGGTGATTAAGTCACTTTTAGTATATGATTGGGATTTTTGAGTCCCCCGTGCATATATATATATAAGATTATTCTGCGATTCATGCGGCTACATGCACTTGGGCCCGATCAGGGGGTGAGAGTTGGGGGCCATATAGCCCATGGGTACTATTATTGACATGACCCAAACTAGGACCTAGTTGTGTTGGGTGCCTCACGTCTAATCGGGATCGGATATCACCCCCAATACCCAACCATAACCTCTGTATACCCTATGTCAGATGAATTCAGAACATATAACAAGATAAAATAATTAATACTCAAAGACAGTAATAGATTCCATAACCATAACCAACCAACAATAAAATCAAATATCTAACCGGTGTCAGTCCTAATATAAATACCAATGTCAAGGCGGACACCAATACCGACACTGCCCATGCCTAAAGTAGTCACACAAAGCTTCTAACCAAAAATAAAGAACATCCGGTCGGGACGTGCCCCCAACCATAGCTAAAACCAAAGTCAAAGAAAAAAACAAAAGTATAAAAAGATGTTAATAGCGTTAAATGGAGTCTTTCAGAGTATGAAAGCTCACAACTTTAGTCTGACACAAATGTTTTCCCCAAATTTGTTACTGAGCAGGAGAAGTAGTATGAATGGTTCCTGCATCGCGTGGGGATACAATGCCCGAAGACGAGTTAGTGGGTGAACGTTATGTACTAAGGAATAAGGATAAAATAATGCCATCATTCAAAATCAAAGTAAATAACCATATGTTATCACATACATATATACATATATACCATGCCAGGAAAGAGAACAGGGCTTAGCATGCATTTAAATCTATAACCTGGGTTGTATAGCTTGACTGTCCTACAACCACCCATGTGCTATATGGGTCCAGTGTTACCCCCTGAACGGGTCCTATTGCGTATAGTCGTGCGAACAAGAGATATCATAGGGTTCTTAGATTCTCGTGTACCCTTCTCCCTCCATGATACATATATAAAAGTATTAACTAAGGGGATTACCATGTACCCCACAAGTATATGGTCACCATGACCAACCCTCATGTCGGCAAACACGAGTTTCCAGTGTCCATTCATTGAACTCACACCTTCACAGTTAGCTATCATAACCCATCATTATTGCCTAGTTAAAACATTTAGCACATAACTAAACCACCCATTCCAGAGTTAATTACCAAGGCATTATGAAGTGGTATCGTCATACCGACTATAGCTTGCAATCAATGTCATTATCCACACCTTAGGGTATTCTCATGTACCCCATAGGATTTCCAATCAATTAAAACCATGGCCATCAAGGCCATTCCAAAGCATGTAATTCAATCAAACCATTTAGGGTTCCATTACCATATTATGCAATGCAAGGTTTTCAATAAAAGGCAAATTATGTAACAAAAATATTCTCATTGGCATTTTAATAAACATGTTGAGGGCATAGAGTTTCCAAAATCAAAACCAAGTATCGACTGACCATTCCCATGCAATCACATGTTCAAAACCATAAATATAACATGGAAATCATAATTAAAACATGGGAAAACATCATCCAACCTCTAGTAACTAAATCCCCAACACATATTTCAAAATCAACACAAACCCCCAATCATGCCATGAAACCTATTAAGTAAAACATGCTTTTAGTCTGAACTAACAATGAGGGAGGAGTAACATGCCTTAGATACCAATGAAGATGGAGAGAAACCACTCTTGAGAGCCTTACTTGACCACCTTGAAGAAACACTAGCCTCTTTTGAACCAAGAGCTTGAGAGAGATTTAAGAGTGTCTGATTTGGGAATAGTAGGTTAATGAAGTCCCAAGAGTGTTTTACGTCGTGGGGTAAAAAGAGATTAAGAGGAAAAATTTCCAGAATACGCCCAACTTAACTGTAAAAAAAATTCGCAGGTGGGTAAAGTTGGACTCCTCCACTCGTACCTACATCATACAAGTGGTACCTTCTACTCATACCTTAATCAAAATGTTAGACATCACATTCTGTCTAACATATGACTCTTTAGCCTAAATTGTACCCTACCATATGACTAGTACCTTTTAAAATGTACCATAAGCAAAATTTCAAGGTTAGACATTGAACAACACATGGTTTGACACTATACTTCTTGTATCATGTACATACAACTCTTATGGAGTCTTATCATACCTTGGAAAAAAAATAACCAAAACCACACTGAGTAACATACAACCAAGACCCATAAATCATACCCTCATCATACGACAAGTAAGCATGAGTCGTATGATGATTCGAAAGCTCAAACTCAGGAAATTTCTAAGTGTCAAAACTCAGGGTGTTTCAATTATAGCACGGTTATGCTACACAATCTAGGCTAAAGTTTTAAAGTGCATGTTAAGCCTTGTACCCTATCCCAGCAGTATTATATAAGTATATATATGTATGCACACATGTATGTGAACATGTACATTGGTTGAACTAGATTTTAAATTGTCATTACTTTATCCTTATCCCTGAGTTACATGCTAGTGCTCAATCCACTAATCCTCTTCGGACCTTGTATCCCAACGCGATACAAGGTTCGAAGGCAATGCTACTTTTCGTACACAGTGTTAGGTGAATTGGCTCGGTTCATCGGTCGTTTGCGGTAAAGTGGTGAGATTTCATTCTCCGGAAGACCTGATCATTTCATCAATTTTCTTTCATAAATTAACTAGAATTAAATATTTCACATTAACATTAGCATTTCCAAGGTCGGGGGCATGTCTCGATGTTGGTTGTTTTTGGATTAGTAGAGGCTTTATGGATATTACTGTGGATTGGGTATTGATGTTAACATTCTTATATGTCTTTGAGTTTATTATTTTCCTATATTGTTATATGTTTGGAATTCAGCCGCTTCTAGGTGTTATGTTCCGTATTGACTAGGGAAAGGGAGTAGTCTCTGATCCTCGGTGGACTTGAAATACCCATCACGGCCAGGCCCTAGTTTCGGTTGTGACACTTAGGCAATTGTTTAGGGACCTATAATTATGGAGGTCATATATATATATATATATATATGTAGTAGCTCATATTTTTGGGAATAAAAAGAAAAGAATCTAAATAGAGTTTTATATGAATTTTTTCTTAGCATTTAAAAAAAAATATACTACTATGATTTTGACCGCTTGGGGCGCAAGAAATAAAAGAGTTAATTGAGAAAAAGTGGAAAGTACAACCTTTTTGGATACCATTCACAGAAAATATAGCTTACAATATTTATTCTTCACCATATATATACTTTTTATTTAAGAATTTAGTACTATCTTTTCTTAAAACTCATTATTTACCACATGCAAAAATAGACATTCTCATATCTAGGAGTGTACAAGAACCGAACAAATAAAAATATTATTGATTTATTGTTATTGGGTCAACGGTTTTTTAGTGGTTTTATAAAAAGATTTATTGGGTTATTTGTTCGGTTTGATTTTTTCTTATTGGGTTATTGGGTAAACCTATAACCCAAATATATATATATATAGGGTTTTGATTTCTTCTTCTATTAGATTTATTTTAAGGCTTATATTCTTTTGCATAGCTAAAAGAGATTTAATGATCAAAATTATCGTGTCTATATGACTCATAGAGATACAGGAGGACCCCAAGAAATTTTTAAAGAATATAAAAAAGAAGAAAGTTCGTCCAACGACCCATTATCTAGGAGTAACTTCCTACCAAAATCTAAGAAATGGAAAGACTATAATAGTCAATACCATATAAATTCTAAGGCTAAATTTATGCCAAATAGACTCCCAGTAGGAGACACTGGATCTGTCCAGTTTCTAGACCTGGACAGTAAAAGAGAACCAGGAGAATTTCTAGACTTATGGGCAAAAAACTTAGAACTATTTTTTATATCAGGGAAAGGAAATAATTATACTAGTAATGAAAAATATTTAATTGCTACAAATACCTTCACTAGAAAAGTAGACAATTGGTTCAGAAAGTTATAGCAGATTTTGATAAATCCACTCGAGCAGGAATAGATCACCTAGTGAGGTATATAAGAGCTGAATTTTTAGGAAGCCAAACAGATAATTTGATAACAATTAATCAGTATGATATCCATCATCATATTCATAGGGACAATAATCATTATCATCAGAATATGGCCAATAGTCATCTTCATCTGAATGTATATGAGAATAATTATGGATAGACCATTGTTCTTGAACAAGTGGTTCTATAATCTTATCAAGGATTTTCTCCTGTAGATCTTTGTTTAAATTTATCACTTTTAAAATAGTGATTAAAGTTTTTTCATCTACAAAACAAGTATAGTAACTCATTATGCTGTATAGAGAGTCATTTGTTTTAATTTATTTTTATACTTTTGTAATCTAGATATTTGTATTAATTTTAGATTATGATTTTCATTTAGAGAAGCATTTATGAGTACTCTAACCCTATTGATTTCAGAATTATTTAAATAATTTTTTAATCTATATAACCTATTAAAATAGTTTTTTAAACTTTTTATATTATGATTGTAAAACTTGATTTTTATTTTGATTTTCCAAAACCAATTTTGATATTCCTTTAATACTGGTTGTACAACCTTCATATTAAAAATTATACACTATTCATGATTTTAAAATTCCCTATATGTACTACGTAATACAATATGCATGAATGTATAAGGTAGATATGAAAATTAATTTTTCCTATGCTAATAAGTTCATGAGACTATAGAGTATATTCATGTACCTTTCGTCTTTCCTTTACGTTGGTCGTATCAACACCGTTGTATTTCTCCTTCCGGATATGAAGAACCCCTTTAGCCTTTTTTGTCCAACAGTAATGAAAATTAATTTTTCCTATGCTAATAAGTTCATGAGACTATAGAGTATATTCATGTACCTTTCGTCTTTCCTTTACGTTGGTCGTATCAACACCGCTGTGTTTCTCCTTCCGGCTATGAAGAACCCCTTTAGCCTTTTTTGTCCTACAGTTTTGGATACTGTTTTGTTCCTCCTCCGTTTAGGCCGATGATCACAACCATCATTTTTACCAGCATAAAAGATTGACAAAGTATATAAAACAAACTTTTATTCCATGAACTTATTACAACATAAGAAAAATCTTTCATCAGATCTTTTTTATACTTACACACTATTATTACTTTTCCCTGGCGGGAGAAAGTGCTCACTCACTCATTGAAGAAGATACATAACAATTTTCTAGGAAAGAACATATTTCAGAGAAAATGTAGTCTGTCTTCTAAGTTTTTCTATCTTTCCTTTCATAGAAGTAAGGAGGGGTAAATTACAATATTTATTTCTCGTAGGGTCGTCCCTATATAATTTAATATTTTTCTTTTAATCCCAATCGAGATAAGATTAAAAGATAAGATAAGATTCTTTTATCTTGTGATTGGCTGATTTTGGATTGTGGGGTCCAACTTATCCAATCTTCTTTATTTTTTGTCGTCTGATGCCGATAATGTTGACTTAAATGCTTTTTTGCTTTACATCCTTTTCTGCTTTTGTTGAATAGACTTTACAGATGTAGATTACATATCTTCATACATTGAAGAGTCACCTTCTTCTTCATTTCTTTTGAGATGTGGGTGTTCTAAGAACTTACAGGTCATAGCCCATGTGTTTGGAGTGGCTAGAAATTGATGAGTTTCAATTTCAATTATTTTGTCTCTTAAGACAACTGATTTTGATTTTCCTTTGGTCATGAGAACCCAATTCGTATTCTTATTCAGGACTTTATAATTTGCTGCGAACTTGTTTTTAAGGATGTGATAAACAACCTTCATCCCTAATGCTCGTCTAGTTTGAATCCATTTCTTGTTAAAATATGGAATTTTCTTATTAACGCCTGTAGCGTTAATACTAAAATCTCTTAGTTTTTCCACTTCAACATAATTGACCGTGGGAAAATATACTTGATTACCTTAACATTCCATAGCTATGCTATAAAATCTGCAATAAACGGCTTCATTTCCGGCAAAACTCTTAATTGAATTTGTCAGATTCATAGGTAGTCCTTCTATCTCAGATAGATCAGGTTTAGAATAAATTCTATCAAGATAACCGAACTTAAATAATTTGGCTGTGAAATCAGTCTCTCCTCCTGGGAATATGGAGATTCTTGGATATATCTTTTGTTTTCAAGAACTCCAAATGTTGTTCCATATGATTCAGGGAGGTCATAAATCATTCTGCTGAATGTCAAATATTCTTCTTCTTTTGGATGAATCTTGCCAACCTGAAAAGTAGAAATATTTTTTCCAGATAAAAATTTAGTCTTTTTTTCTGATTTCTCAGAAGTTTTTTCAGTGGTTACTGATTGTATAATTTCAGAGAAAGTCCTCTGAGTTGGTTCTCGGCGTTTGGCTTCTTCCGAGGATTCATCCATAGGCATATCCGAGTTTACCTTTGAGATATTTTTGGCACTAGGTGCTAGTGGGACATTTCCTGCCACTTTGTTAGGGATTTTTTCCCTTGCACGGCGTTTAGCTTCGTCTAAAGACTCTACTATCGGCATATCCTGCTTTACCGTCGAGATGTTTTTGGCACTATGTGCTAGTGGGACATCTCCTGCCACTTTGTTACCCTTAGGTTTTGTTTCTAAATGTTCACATAGAAGTTGAAATTCTGCCATGTTGTCAGCTTGTTCTGTGTTAAGTCGTCTTAATTTGAACTGTAACTTTTTTGCCTTTTCAGACACTGTTACTAATTCATCTCTTAGTTGGAATAGCATATTGATCTTCTCATTTATGGCTTCATCGATGTCATTCATCTTTTTTCAAATCCTGTTGGTCAATGCTTTAGTTCTATCGTCCATATTGAACGTTTTTTGAAAGGAAGTCTGCAAAAACATTATCAGATCCTTTAATATTTTCGATCTTAAAAGTATAAAATGATTATATTTCCTGCCACCGATGTAACCTTCTATACTGTGGTTCTGAAGGTAATTTGTTGAATATTAATCCTGATATCTGGGTATTATCTGTCCTTACAACAAATGACTTGGGTAATAAAAATGCAGAAAACTTTCATATTCCTTTTACTACCGCTAGTAATTCTTTCTCGTTGGTGGAGTAATTAATTTTAGCCTCATCAAATGTTCCACTTGTATATCTATAGATTTCATTCAAATCTGTTTGTAGTAATGCTCTTCAATGATAATCTGAAGCATCTGTTTGTAAAACTAAATTATCATCTGGTTCTGGTAGCCTGAGCTTTGGTAGCTTAGCACATTCTTCTTTTAATTTTTGGACACAAAGAGTATGTTCGTTGGTCCATCCTAGTCGGTTTGATTTTGTAATGAGTTTTTGCAAAGGATTTCTCTTCCTTGCAAGGTCAGGAATAAATTCTCTTGCATAGTTGAGACAACCAAGAAACCTTTATATTTCTTGTTTTGTTGTAAGCTTGTCAGGAAATTCGATTATTGTCTTTGAAATATGAGTTTGTAGCTCTATTCCATTTTTTGAAATTATCATTCCTAAGAATTCTATTTCATTTTTACTTATTTCAGCCTTTTTTTACTTAAAATAATCCCATTTTTAACACAGAGTTTTGAAAATTCTTTCAAATGTGTTAAGTGTTCCTGGTAGTTTTCTGAACATACCAAAATATCGTCTATATAGACTACTAAAAAAAAATTCAGAAAAATTTTATCCATCTTTCTTTGAAAAATATATGGTGCATTTTTTAATCCAAAGGGCATTACCATCCATTCATAATGTCCGTTAGGAGGGCTAAATGCTGTTAGGGGAATTGATTCCTCTGAAAGCTTAATTTACCAAAAATCGTTTTTACAGTCAAATTTCGAAAAGTAGTTTTTTCCTTTAGCAAGGTTAATTAAATTATTTTATTTGGAATAAAATATCCATCAAAAACATAATTTTTATTTAAATCTTTGTAGTAAATTACCATTCTAGGTTTTCCTCTTTTGAGTTCCGCATGATTCCTTACCATAAAGGCGGGACTGCTGTGTGGACTCTTACTTCCTCTTATTAATTTAAGATTAAGTAATTCTTGTATTTGAATTTTAAATTCAGTCTTATCTTCTTCATTGTACAGCATTAGTTTAACTCTTATTATGATACTACGATCTTTTAAAGTTAAAACTGCTTTTTCGTGACTATTATTCCATTTTTCTAATGGATTTTCTCCGTAAGATACTTGTAAATCTTGTTTTATCTTTTCTAAATTAAGGCATTTACAAGAGTAATTTTTTGGATTTTCCAAAAATCTTTGTTTAAAATTTCCTTGCTCTTTTATTAAAACATAAGGATTATGTTTTCTTGGGATTTTTATAAAATAATTACATGGTGTTTTAAAACTAACCATGTATATAGTTTGATGATAGTCCTGAAACTGTTGAATAAAATTATATCCTAATAATAAGTCGGTTTCAAGTTTGTCATAAGAATAAACATGTTTTATAGGAACTATCTTAGATCCTAAAATTATTTCTACATTTTTCTTTTCATGTGTGAATTTTTCTTTGTCACCTGTTATACCTACAAGATAGGTGTTTGAATTAGATATATCCTAATCTTTTATTAAAAAAGATTTGGCTAGACTAGTTTCTGAGCCATTATCTATTTGACAACATGAAGTTATTTTTGTTTCGTAGGTTGTAAATTCTACGAATACTGCTACTCTGAATGAAGTTTCTTTAGGCATTAATTTTAGGTATAAAACAAGTTTTACCGCCTAAGGTTATTTGAATTCCTTCCTTTTGGATACTATATTAATCTAAACAATCGAGGAATAATCCTCCCAAGATTATATTATAATCATTTTCATGTTCGCTGATATAACAAGAAACTCTTGTTCTTATTGTTCCTAATTGAATTGGTAATTCTACCATTTTTGAACATTCATAACTATTTTCTTCAAATGTTTTATAAATATAAGGTTTACCTTTATAGCTAATTAATCCGTCTAAGATACTTTCCTTGACGTGATTTGCTGATGATCCTGATTGTATCAGAATTGTTTGTTTGTTCCAGTCACTTCCATTAAAGAATCTTCCTGAAACTTCAGTAATACTGTTAGTATTATTAATGATAAATCTTGTAGAGTTACCCTTTCTTATTGAGTTTTTCCCATATTCTATTGAGAGTCTTGGATTCGAAGTAGAGGAACTTCCTATTTCTATTGCTTTTCCTACCTGGAATTCATATTCAGTAGGAATGTTTGGTTGTTGAATTTCTGCTTCAACTATCCTTGCTATTCCTGCATATTCTTGATCAATTTCGACAAGACTTTTATTTTTATAAACATATCCATAGTTTGAGTTAGTAACCGTATATAGAGCCTGATAATAGATGCTCATGATATGATTACCTGGTTTAAAAAGATCATTTCTTTTTACTTAAAATACAAACTTAATGCTTCATTAAAATTTGCATCTTTTAAGGATATGCAATACCTGGGGTAATAGGTGAATAACAATTTGGTGTATCTCAAATTTCCTTCAACTATTCCTAGATTTTCTTCTCTTGTATTTAAGAATCTTTCGTCTGAGAGATTTATTACTATGGGACAATCTATACCTTCTTTAATGGTAGATTTAACCATGATCTAGATTCCTCCAAGATAAACATAGTTCATCTTTTTTTCTATTTCTTTATGGAATTTTTCTTAAGATTTGGTCTATCATAGGCTTAGTTAAAAGGTTAAGCTTATGTCTCCCAGTCGTTTGAGTGACTTCTATCACCTTTTCAACCTCCTGATATTCGTGATAAGATATTTTATTTCTTAAAAAGGTTCTTTGGAGCCTACTAAATATACTATCTTCTGTTCGAAGATTAAATTTTAATCCTTGGATTTTTCTTAACAATTCTCCATCAAATGTAGCTTTTAATGCGTATCCTCGCTGATCTTCTTCAGATTCTATAACCTGAGTTGTTTCTTCTAAATTCTCAATTTCTTGATTCATTCTTCTGAATCAGTACTTGATTCTGAGAATTCTTCATAAAGTTCTGTATAAAAGTCTTTACTTTTAATTGACGAGATTGACTCTAGGTCTGATTCTATTTCTTTTCTATCTATTTTAGAGATTTTTACTCTCTTCTTATTACACTCATAACTTTTGTGGCCTTCTTCTCCACAATTATAGCATTTACATCTATCTGTAGAATTCCTTTTAAAATTTCTACGCTTTTTGTAATACTTTTTCCTTGGTATGAAATTCTTTTTAAAAATGTTTTTTCTTTTAATTAATCTTTTAGTTTTCCTGTGTTTGCTTTTTCTTTTTAACGGATTTTTCTCATGACATCCCCATTGAGATGTTGCTTCTGTGTCTTCACAGTAGACCTGAGTACCAATCCTATTAGCTTTTCTCTGTATATTATGCAACATACATAGTTGACTAAGTCTTTGATTAAGAAAAGTAATCCTTTTTCCTAAAGAATCATCAGTTTGATCTTCTTTAGCATATTCTGTTCCAAAATAACTAGCCTAATATCCTGGCAGTTTTTGAAAATATTTATCCATAAATGGATTTAAATTTTTACTACTATCGAATAGCTGGTAGTAGTATGTTTCAAATTCACAAGTATATTCTTGAATATACTTCATTTTACAAATTTGAAGTTTTTCTAGCCATTCTGTTGCTAGTAATCCTTGTTTTTCTTTTCCTTTGGAAATGTCTGACTGACTTCCTAAGAATTCAGCTCCTACATATCTTACTAGATGGTTTATACCTTCTCTAGTTGATTTTTCAAAATCTTCTATAACTGCTAGTCTAAATACGGCTTCAGTTTCTTTAGATACTCTTCTAAACCAATTATCTACCTTTCTTGTAAAGGTATTTGTGGCGATTAAATATTTTTCTTCACTAGTGTAATTACTTCCTTTTCCTTGAATAAAAAATAATTCTAGGTTTTTTGCCCATAAATCTAGAAATTCTTCAGGCTCTCTTTTACAGTCCAAATCAAGGAACTGGGCTGCTCCAGCATCTCCCACTGGTAGCCTAGTAGGCATAATTTTAGCCTTGAAATTTATATGGTATTAACTATTATAGTCTTTTCATTTCTTAGATTTTGGTAAGAAACTGCGTCTTGAAATATGTTCTTCGTTAAATGAGTTTTCTTCTTCCTTAGGGGCCTTAAAGGTTCCCTGGGATCCTCCTGTGTCCCCTTTATTCATGTTTACTTGATAATTTTGATCATTTAGATCAAGTTCTTCTAAAGCATAGACTAGTTCGTCTAGTTCATTCATTTTCTTCCTTTTCAACTAGGTCTTCTACTTTTATTTTAGAAGTAGATGCTTCTTCTTTATCATTATTAGAAATTTTTTCTAATTTTTCTAAATCTTTTTTTTGTTTTATTTCTAAAAATCTAGATATAATTTTTTCATCTAAACTACCTTGTTGATAGTTTCCTTTATTTGAGATTCCAGGGGTAAGAATATCATTTCTTATTCTTTTTCCTAATTCTTTATTGAAAATATTTGTTCTTTCAATAATTTTATCCATATTAGCTGGTGAATTATTTTTAAGGGTTTTTATCTCTTCTTCTATTAAATTTACCTTAAGAGTTATATGTCTTTGCATAGCTAAAAGGTCATCTAAATTATTTAAGACTTTTTCTATAAATTCTTTGTTATTCATTTTTAAACAGATTATTATCTAATTTGAATTCTAGATGCCAAATTTCTTGTTCTAAAAGGAAAATAGTTTTCTTTTGATGAAATAATGACTGTTTGCATACTCCTGCAAATTGATTATATGCATATCTTTCTTTTCGGATGTTAAGTTCTTATTTTAATTCTGGTAATATTTTTAAAGCTTGTTCTTTATTCATAATGGTTAGGTGAATGTTAAAAATCAATACTTCCAATGGTCAGATGGCGGATGTTTAAACCTGATCTTATCATAATTAGGTGGTATATTCCTCATTCTTCTAGATTTTAGATGAATTATTAATTTTGCCTCTAAACTAGAGATCAAAGTAATTAAATAATCTAATCTTTGAGGATCTTCTTTTGTTCCATTCAATTGTTTGTATTCTAAATATTTACTATTTAGAATATTCTTGACCCTTTTAAAGATCTTTCTATTATTAAAAGGTCTTCTCATTAAAATTACTTAACTACTTGACTCTGATACCAATAAAATGGTGTTGTTAGCAAACAGGGTAAATGTGCAGAATAATTTGACAATAATTAACCAGTATGATAGCCATCATCATATTCATAGGGCCAATAATCATTATCATCAGAATATGGTCAATAGTCATCTTCATCTGAATCTATATGAGAATAATTCTGGATAGATCATTGTTCTTGGACACGTGATTCTATAATCTTATCAAGGATTTTCTCCTGTAGATCTTTGTTTAAATTTATCACTTTTAAAATAGTGATTAAAGTTTTTTCATCTAGAAAACAAGTATAGTAACTCATTATGTTGTATAGAGAGTAATTTGTTTTAATTTATTTTTATACTTTTGTAATCTAGATATTTGTATTAATTTTAGATTATGATTTTCATTTAGAAAGACATTTATGAGTACTCTAACCCTGTTGATTTCTGAATTATTTAAATAATTTTTTAATCTATATAACCTATTAAAATAGTACTTATTAAATATTTCTCTTTAATTTCTACAAATTAACAAACCTATTATTTCAATTATACAAACTCCTAATTTCTCCCAACAATGTTTAGGTCAAACTTGAAGGTTCTTGTAAATTAAAACACATCATGTAGAATTTTTTGTGGCAACTAAGATTCTTTTTTTTTTTTTTTTTTTTTATGTTAGCTACTATTATTTCTATTTTATGAGTATTTTCTTATTGATTAAATCAAAAATCGAACCGTTAAGAACTAAAAACCGATAAATCGAAAACCGATAAAAAATATCTTATTAATTTAGTTATTGGTTTAGCGTATTTAAAAATCAAAAATCTATAAACCAAACCGATAATATATAAAATTGAACCTAACCGGCCATCAGCACACCCCTACTCATATCAGTATTTTCAAAAAAATATTTTATTCTTTAATCCGTTTTCGTCACAAGCTCAAAATTAATCGAGAATTACTACTAGAAAATGAACATTTGTAAAAACATTGTCTTAATAATGAATATTTTCTTATGCATAGTAGTGAGTCTGACACTGACGGTATATATTTATTTTCTAAACTGAAAGTGTTAAAAGTAAAGAGTAAAAGTGGCTGAGTCATATAACACAACTTGATTCCATTCATAATGCATATATTGCCTATAGACTAAAAATAATGTTAGCAGTCCCTACTACGGATGCCACAATCGAAAGAAATTTCCAAAATTAAAATTGATAAAATCTTTACCTAAGATCAACAATATCTAAAAAAAATAAAAAAAATTAGCTATATTGTAAATTGAAAAAAAAAAATTATTAGAAAATATTAACTATAAAAAAATTATTAATAATGCAGTATCTCATCAAGCTGATATTTATATATAAACATATTAAAGTTAAAGACACTCCTTAAAATTTAGCTTTAGGCCCGGATATGATTGAAACGCCCTACTTGAAAGAATCAAATAAGGCACAAGTAGGGAAAGATTACATAACAATTAATAAAAATATAACTACGGATATGAATTTAAAACGATGACGGATAACATTAGTTCCATCATAAACGATCGATGCATTAGCAAAACTAAACAAAGTCGTCTCTAACATAGTTAAAATTAAAACAATACGTTGCTTAAGTAGTACCAATCCACTCTCAATCATCCATGATGGAGAAGGAATCTTCTTCCTAGCTACTACAGTCCAAACATCATAGGCTTACACATATGTAGTATCAGCTTTCAGTTCAAATTACAGAGAAAGAGTGCGTGACAGAGAAACGAAGATGATCTGAGTCCTAACCATGATTGATGAGTCTAGTTGAAGAAGAACCCAAGAGACCCCAAAATATCTCCCTAGGGTAACTAACTTCTCATGCATTGGAACTCCACAACCATTTAATGGAGTTCCTAAAAAAGTTAATGAAATGTAATAAAGGCTGAAGTAATTTACCAAAGAAAAGGAAATCAACACTGTCCCTCCTACCTATATAAAAGAAAACGGGGCTAAAATTACCCACCTTCTAGCCCCCAGACCTTTTACAACATTAAAAAAAGCATCAACAGTTCAGATAATCCCCCTTATCCTCAAGAGAGGTTGCTGACTTGTTAGACACACAGTATCTATGTGAGAATTTAAAAAGATTTTCTAAAGGTGATTGATCCTAGTCTAAGTTCTAAAATCCAAAGACTAGTTAATCATTAGTAGTAACAAAAACTTGGGGACATCCTCATGCGATGCCCATGATTTCACAAGATTTCTATAGCTGCAAGTAATACATAAAGTTTAAGTTGGAGGGATTAGTCATTTCAATCTCCACATTATTAAAGTGAAGTTGAAAGGACTACAAGTTGGAATATTCTTGAAATTTACATGAATTTTTTTTTTTCAAAACTAAAACTAACTCTAGACTTTTTAAGTGGGCTCTTGAGGGGCGAAATTTGCTCAGCCTCTCCAGGGCTATGTTTTTAGAGATAAAAAGAAAAAGATAAAAATGCAATGACCAACTAAGCTCTTTTGATAGCTAAATTAGGTGATAGTGAGATGCATATGCATGCTTTGTCTCTCATGAAGGACCCTTTCCTTACTAGAGAAGAAATGAAATGTGGAGAAGTTAATTGTACTCCACACTTTTTGAAGATGTGGTACCCCTAAGGGGGGATTTAAACTTCTGGAGAAGCCCTTGTTCTATACGTGGGCAACCCTCCATTAATTGACAAAGAGAAAGATGCAAGAGAACCATGGTTAGGACAAAGATCCTTCGGAGAGGTAGCATTACAGATCAATGTTGTATCTATCTCTCTTGGTCACCATTTGACAATTATTCGATGTCTCTTAACAATGAGGAACTGGCGCACGCAAAGTCTTTGTCACGCCTGTGGCACAGCAAAACAAACTGTCAAAGATATTAGTACCTCTTCTTCCCATGATCAAATATCAGTAGTACTAAAGCTAGCGCAGTCAGACTAAGGAATGTAAGAGGGGGTGGTTGGGATTGGAGAAAATTCACATACTAGCAGTAAATTTAAATTATCTTTCAAACAAGTTGCGTAATTTATTTCCTTCAATTGGTAATGATACAAACATGAAATCAGATAATAGTGGTGTAATTGTTTGAAGGCCAAAAGTGGGTGATGAATTTAAGTTTGTTGACAGATGGGCCTTTTTATTCTGACTGAATTGTGTGAGTTGTCTCTCTTAATAGTTTGTACTCTTTTATATAGTAGATTACTCATTTCCTTTTGTGGATGTAGGTCGATTGACCGAACTACGTTAAATTATTATCTCTTTTAGTTTATTTCTCGCATATATTCTTATTCATGATCTTTTAGTTTATTTCTCACATATATTCTTATTCATGATCTTTCGAGGTTTGCTTTGCTAGCTTCCGCATGTTGGTGGATGTTGGTGTTTGTCCTCACTTTCTTACCATAATTGGGTTTTCCTTTAGGTACCATAATTGGGTTTCCTTTTAGGAAAAGGAAATTAATCATATTCTCCATATTTGGCTAATTCTTATTCTTGTTGAAAAATGTTATAAACTCTATAAATAGAAGCCCTTTTATTCTAATTTGGTAGCATCCACAATGTAGTCCTAGGAGTTTAAGAGTTTAGTTTAGAGAGACTTTGTGAGACACGAATGTTGCGGTATCACTTGTGTGAACCTCTTTTTATTCTGAGTGAATTGTGTGAGGTTGTATCTCTTAACAGTTTGCACTCTCTTTTATATAGTAGATTGCTCATTTAATTTCCTTTTGTGGATGTAGGTCGATTGACCGAACCACATTAAATTATTGTCTCTTTTTGGTGTATTTCTCGTATGTCCTTTTATTGGCATCTTTCGAGGTTTGCTTTGCTAGCTTCCGCATGACACCTAATTATTTTGGTCCTAACAAGTGGTATCAGAGTGAAGTTAAATTGGGTGTTCATTTTGGCAGACTCAGTTCTAATCGCAACCTATTAGACGATAATGAAGATTTTGGTTCGAGAAATTTTATCAGAATGTTACTCTGTGTAGAGACAAAATTTAACAGGGGAGATTTTGGAGATGGAGATTGAACTTGTTGAAGACAACGTGAAGAAGGTAAAGCAAATTTAGTTTATCAGAAATTCAGGCCAAGGGAGAGAATTGTTGGTGTTTGTCCTGACTTTCTTACCATAATTGGATTTTCCTTTAGGTACCATAATTGGGTTTCCTTTTAGGAAAAGGAAATTAAACATATTCTCCATATTTGGTTAATCCTTATTTTTGTAGGAAAAGGCTATAGACTTTATAAATAGAGGCTCTTATCTTCTAGTTTGGTAGCATCCACAATGTAATCCTAGGGGTTTGAGAGTTTCGTTTGGGGGAGACTCTGTGAGACACGAGTGTTGCGGTATCACTTGTGTAAACCTCTTTTTATTCTAAGTGAATTGTGTGAGATTCTCTCTTGACAGTTTGTACTCTCTTTTATATAGTGGATTGCTCATCTCCTTTTATGGATGTAGGTTGATTAACCAAACCACATTAAATTATTATGTCTCTTTTGGTTTATTTCTTGCATATATTCTTATTCATGGTTTTTCGAGATTTGCTTTGCTAACTTTCGCATGACACCTGATTATTTCGGTCCTAACAATAGGCGCATTTATGTTGCAAACTCAAAATGTACATACATTTTGGATGCCAGCTTGAAAATGAGGTTTTGACCATACATACAAGCCTCTTCTTAGTTGTAACCTTAAATATAAATTGATAAAGCTGATTCCAATTTGGAATTGATTTGAAATTGCATGCAATAAAATAAATGTTGACTCTCCAATTTCATTTCTCTTGAAATTTTTGAGTTGAACATTCACATTTCTTTCAAAAGAATTACTTTGTCAAATTTTATTTTATATAGTTCGACTGTACATAACTAGCTAGATATTAAGAAAGAAACACTTTTAGCACACATTTATTTTATTCTTTTGGTACAAAAAAAGATTGTTTTTAGAAAAGAATAAAATTCACCCATCTTATTGGAGAGGGTGCATGTATTCTTATAATCATCAATCAAAATATACAACATAGTAGATATAACTCCCTGGACCAAAATGGAACACGCTCTATTCATAAATACTTGCAGGAGTTCAATTAATCTCTCAAAAATATGATACCGAGGAGATACTATCCTCCTATAGGCAAGTATTTATGTGATCTTAGTATGATATTTCTATTGCTATAAAAATGACATGAGTAAAATGTTTAAAATTAAAGAGTTTTCAGATATACAAACGTTTGGGAAAAAGAAAAGAAATTCGAAGAAATAAACAGTAATTAAAGAGGAGAGAACGTTAATGAACAAACCTGAATGCAGTGCAGGTGAGGGAGCATGGGAAGTGGGCGTACCATAGTGCTGTATCGGGTAAGCTGCACCAGCAGCAGCTGAATAGGGGAAGAGATGGTGTGGGTACTGAACGCCGTAACCCTGGCTGACTGGGTATCCATTACCGCTTCCTTCTCCAAAATTCATGTATGGGTAAAACGCAGCAGCTGCACTCGATAACACACCACTAGCCGCAGTCCCATACACTGGATATTGACTAGTTGCTCCCCCATACACACTATAGTAACCCTGCACAAATTCAAACAATTACACTCTCATGCCAATGATATAATGTCCGGCTTTAATTTTGCTTTCAAATCATTTGGAGTCAACTTATTAGCAAAATACTCCACCTTAATACTTAAAATCTCCCTTCATTTCATATGATTTAATACTAAAATAAGATTTTTGTTGCGTATCAAAAGTATTTTTAGACCTTATATTTTTAAAAATGCCATAATCTTTCCGTGTTAAAAGTGTTGGATGTAATTCTTTTGAGAAAATTAACGTCCAAAATAGAATGGAATAGAAACATAGACGATCATTTTGGTTTGGTAAATTTGGAAAAAGAAAAACGTACTCCACTATTATAAGTAGTCTATTTCCTTAAGACTGATAATTTGCTCAGAAGTTTGACAAAATTCTATTAACGTGTGAGACAGTAAATTGAGTATATGGCATGCGTGCCACAAACCGAAGGTCAAGATTCATGCCTTCTTTGTAAAGGTCAACAATCCTTTTGATTAAAATGTTGGTCAAACGACCTACATATTAAAAAATTTAAAATTTATTGAGAGAAAATTTCTCATAAATAAGACTCGTTAAAAACTATATTATAGATGTTATTGTGTTGTTGTATGAGAAAAGATATTTTATTTATAAAGTTTCAAAATCAGGTTAGCCAAATATGAACAAAATTATATTTTTTTTTCAGAAATAATAAAAGTAATTATGGTATTAATTTTATTTTCTTTCTAAGAAAAATAAAACTTAAATTTGATAAGAAAATTAAAGCAAAAACTCTAACAAATCTCTTCTTTTTTGGTTGATTTTCTTGACTTAATTCACCTTCTACACGTGCATGATCTTTGTTCTTTACATAATCTTCATCACTGTTATTTGCCGTGGTTAAAAATAAAATTTAAAATATTATAATTAAAAGTGGGTTAAAAATAAATATTTTATTTTTATTTTTAAAGATGCAGCAACAAGAATGTTGAAATATGATTCAAACTTCTTCTCCACGTGTAATTGGATAAAATTCTTCATTATCATCAAATTGATTAGAATTGTCTTGAACTTGTCTTCAACCTCATTTCATCAAACCATTGAACCTTTGAACCGTTGGCTCTAATACCACTTGTTGGGTTCGAAATAGAGAGGGCGTCATACGGAAGCTCATAGTTTGCAAATCATAGAGACGACAAATTCAGACGACACATAAAACAATACTAGAAAAGACATTATTGATATGGTTTGATCAAACGACCTACATATGAAAATAAAATTTAAAAACTTAAAACATAATAGAAGAAAATCTCTCCCTAAACAAGACTTTCAAGACTACATTGTGAATGTTATTGTATGACAAGAGGATATTCTACTTATAGAATTGCAAAACCTTTCCTTCAAGAAAGAGGTTAGCCAAATATGGAAAAGAATTATATTTTTCTTTTAGGAAAAATAAATCTAATTATGGTATTACTTTTATTTTTCTTCTAAGAAAAATAAAACTTAAATTTGATAAGATAATCAGGACAAAAACCCTAACAAAAAATAGATGCAATCCTACTTCGTATATCGTGCATTTCAAATGCTTCAGTACACTGTGGTCTTTGACTTGTGCTTCCTCCCTTCACAAGAGGATCGTTTGGTAGCGTGTAGCGAAAAAAATAATGTACGTACTAACTTTGTGTCCAGAGGAGAATACATGATTTCTAAGTCTCGAATATCAAATTATCCTCTAGAATTAAACGAATCGTTTTTTTTTTTTTAATTTAGGATTTTGTTTCATATTATTTATTTATTTTTATTTTTAAAGATAAATTAATCGAATATGGATATTTAGTTATATTCTCTTTCAAGATATTCTGAGATTCAGATACCTAATTAGTCGAATTTTTAATGAATGCGAGAAATTTTCTTTATAACTCTAAGAAAGAAAAAACAATCATGTTAAAATTCAAATGTTGTATAAATCATCTAATACCTTTACTTCAACATATTCATATTATCTTTATATGTTGTTACAGATATATAGTTGACAGAGTAAAAATTATAATTTCAATACAGTTATCTTCACTTAGTTTGAATTTCGATGAAATATTAAATTGATTTTTAAATTTAAATAAGCTTTAGCATGATAATAATCATTTTTAAAACTTAAAATTTTTAAAATTAATTTACTATTTATATATATTTTTATTATTATCATTATGATAATTTAAAATTTAATAACCATTGATATGGGATGCACATAATATTTGTATCAAGAGATTAATAGTACTTATTAAAAGAGAAGGTTAAGAGATTAAGAAGTAATTACAACAAAAATTTGAATTAGTAAAGACTAAAACTCAAAAAAAAAAGAGCAAAACAATCAAAAAAAAAGTGTTGAAGCCCTTCCGAATCAAGCACAAAATAAAAGGAAAAAAGAGCATGAAAATAGTGGCGCCAGGAGGCTTCAGACTCGCATCAACTGGGTGGAAAGAAGTTCCCTACGCCACTGGCGCTATCTAACTAGTATTAGATATTATAGGTCGCAAGGCTAATATATATTCCATTCCTTCCGTGTATACACACACATATCAACCCAAATCATCAAGTGCCGTGACACCTTCACCCAATACACATAAATTCGCCTTTGTTTGTGTATTATCAATATCTTGTTTGGTATATTTTTTAATAGGTAACTTACATAAATTTATAAATCTTTAAGTGATATTATATAAAATTTCGATTATTTTGTTAATTACATTTTATTTCGATTTTTTGAAATGTGATACATATGTTATATGGTGATACATATAAAAAAGTGATACATTTAAAATTAACAAGATATTTATTTAAGAAAATAATAGATTCTCTTTTATTCATTGTATTCTTTTATTTAAGGAAAAACATCTAATTTTTCTATTTTTTTAGATTTAATTTAGGTGTTTTAATTATGTTTCTCTTTTTTCGTCTTTAATTATGAAAGATATATTTTTTTGATCTTTTTCTTTTTTTCGTCTTTAATTTTAGTCTGTTTTTTTTAGATTTAATTTTAAGTATGTTTTAATTCTTCTTTTAGACTTTTTTGAAAAAAATATTATTACTTTTATTTCCTACACTGACTACACCATTACCTTTCATTAATAAGGTATGAATCACCCATAATACCATATATATCACTCATTAATATCATATGAATCACCCAATAATTGAAATGAATAATTGTATCTACCATATGAATCACCATAATACCATATATATGAATTACCCAATAATTGAAATAAATAATTGTATTTACCCTATAAATCACCATAATATCATATATATATATATATCATCCATTAATATCATATAAATCAACCAATAATTGAAATAAATAATTATATCTACAATATGAATCACCATAATACAATATGTATCATCTATTAATATCATATGTATCACCCGTTAAGATCATACAAAATGTATTTATCGTATGAATCACCATAATACCCATATAATAATATCATATTTATTATTCATATGAATCATCATTAAAAAAAATAAACATGTATGAATAACTAAATAAATTTATATATGTATCAATAGATTTAAAAAAAAAAAAAAAAGAGAGATTTTAGGAGAGGAAAAAAATTGCATGCATTATTGGAGGAGAAAAAATCAGGAAGGAAGATGATTTAATTGTTGATAATTGGGGAGATATTTTAGAGAAGGAAATTTTGAATGAGTTAATGATGGAGTAAAAATAGGATGTGGGTTTTCTTGATATTTTTCAAGAGTAAAGTTGAAAAAAGGAATTTTACGTAAATTTTTAAAAAGTAAACGATATTAGGTAATATAATATTTTAAGTATGAGATTTGTGTAATTTATCCTTTTTTAATCCTATGTATAACCAATAAACATTAGTTATATACTTTTTTTGATAGTATTAAGTTGTGTATTACTAATATATGAAAATCCATTGTATTAGTAACACAATAGATTGTAAGGCATGTTTTAGTATGGTTAAAGACACAATTATTTTTCAAAATATTTTTCACATCTTTTTAATTATATTTATGGAGGGTATTTTTGTAAGCGCTGAAATATTTTATTTTTGAAATTATGCAATTTATGTTTGAATACATCGAATCAAACACTGCATAAGAAAAATAGATGTATAACTAATGCAAGCATTACTAATACATCATATTTTGAACTATTCTTATACACCCTATCAAATGACCCTTATGTCTTTTTTTAAGTATATTTCAAAAGAGAAAAAAACTTTATACATTTAAAAACTTTTTAACTTACATTTTCATTATATATTTAATGTCAAGCTTTTATAATTATGGAAATATCACATTGTTTTTAAATTAATTTTTAAGAATAAATTTTTGTATGAGCCAAAAAATTTCACTCTTTCCTACAAGCCTAATGAAAAACACTGCACCTAAAATGAAACAATGGAGCGGTAAATACATTCCTAATATAAAGCCGTAACATGCATAATGTAGTTGAACAGTTAATGAAAGATTAAAGTGATCAACTTAACGAAGAAGCTGAATGATTTAAATCTTACATGTGCATTTATTTTGTATTAAGCTTAAAGCTACTAATAGGTTTGAATATATCTCAATCATTAATATCTAAAATCAAATCTTAATATCATTAATAGGTATTTTTATGTGGAAAAATTTTCATCACCATTCTATCCACAATCGCTAATTATCACTCCAAATTACATCTGCCACCACTACTATTGTCAACAATCATTAGTCATCAACCCCCACCACCACTACCAAACACATACCATCAAAACAACCACTGACAACCAACATCGTTGCGATGCCAACCACTACTGTCAATCGCTACTACATTTACCATCTCCATTATTATAAATATGTCCACCAACGCCAACACCAACGCCACCATTACTATCAACCACTAATGGTCAATTCCTACTAACAATCATCACATCTAGCACCACCACTAACTATCACTAACAGATCGTCACGTTCAACACATTCTTCAGCCATAGCTATTGCCGCCGCCACCACCGTTTTAATTGGTGTTGCCATCACCATCACCATAGTTTCAGTCTATCTCAATTAACAACCATCTCTATTATCACAACTATCATTATCTCCAACTATCACCAACACATCATCAAACATCATACAATTTTCAACCAGCCCCACGATCAACACCGTGTAGAACTAACATCAACAAACAATTATGATAGTCACTACATAACAACCACCATCACTATCAGTCGTCATCATCGTGATAGTCAATACAACACCAGCGACGTCCACCATCATTATTTTTATCCACTCACTCCAACTATTATCACCAACGGAATACATATACAGGCCCCTGAACTATTTCACTTTTCCCGTATAGGCACCTCAATTAAGTCAGGTACCTATTGAACCCTTTACTCCTTCACAAATGGTTTCAATTGAGCCTAATTTGCTGACGTGGCAAAAAGCACGTCAAAAAGTATGAAGTGTGTGTAATACACACACTGATGATATGACAAAGTGACGAATTAAATAACAACATGTGGCATTTTAATTTAAAATAATTATAAAAATATTTTTTTAATAAAATTAAATCTAAATTAAAAATAAATAAACTAATTAACCCCCCCCCCCATCCAGCCCTTCTCTTCCAAACACCCCTACCCCTTCAATGATTGAACACCCCCAGCCCCCTTGCCCACCCCTCGCAGCCCTTCTCTTCCCTTCTCTTCCAAACACCCCTCCCCTCTTCGTTGATTGAACCCCCCCCCCCCAAACTCCCTTCCCCACCCCAGCAACCTTCTCTTCCAAACAACCCCTCCTTCGTCGATTGACCCCCCCCCCCCCAAGCCCCTTTCGCAGATTGAACAAGAAAGTAAAAAAAAAATGTATCTTATTAAGGAAAACTGATGGTTATTTTTTTTTTAATTTCTTCAATGTGTTTTTTAAAGAAGCCATTAATGGAGAAGAAGATACCGAGAAGTCATTAATTATGGTTTCTCACTCAATTTATATATGAATGATTTTTAAAGAAACCATTAATGGTGAAGAGATATGGAGAAGAAGATGATGGCTATTTCCTTTTTTTTTTTTATTTCTTTATAATGTATTTTTTTAATTGGTTGGGGGGTTTTATGTTTAATTTTGTTGATTAATTATGCTTTGTCACTCAACTCAACTTATATATGAATGATTTTTGAAGAAGCCAGTGTTGGAAAGAAGATATGGAGAAGAAGATGATGGTTATTGTTTTCTTTTTTTAAAAAAATTCTTTAATGTATTTTTTTTAATTGGTTGGAATTGCTTATGTTTAATTTTTTTAATTAAAAATGGTTTCTCTCTCTCCTTTAGGAGAGTGCATTACACATGTCACGTCATGTCAGCGCCACGTCAACAATTGGACTTAATTGACACTTTTTGTGAAGGACCCAAGGGTCCAATAGGTAGATGGTTTAATTGAGGTGCCTATGCGGAAAAAGTGAAATAGTTAAGGGGCTTGTATATGTATTTAACTAGCATCATGACAAACCATTTTCAATATCATGCATTTCATTAAATTAATATCTTTTTAATTTGATTAGTTATTATTTAAACAATATATTTATTATGTTTACCGTCAGATAGTGAAAAACAAATAATCTTTGTTATTAAGTATTCAAATTTAGAAACATTATTTTAATCATTCAGATTCAAACATTTTATTATGAATAAAAACAATTGCAGACGATTAAAAAAAAAAAAGGAGATAATGGGTACAAACCGTAGGGTAAGTGTAATCTGGCGAGTAGGGAGAGTACCTGACAGTTTGTCACAAGAAAAATAAACAAAAAAGCATTAGAATGGGAAACTTGGTATGAATGTTTTCTTAGTGAACAGTGAGTTTTTGCAAGTATGATGATGGTATATCGATATATATATCAATGAATGCATTGGTCATTTCTTCTCGTCGCAGGATGAGCTGTGTGTATATGATAATGTCGACATTACCAGTGAATGAGTGTGAGAGAGAGGGAAAGGGGCACATTATTATGATAGAGAAAAAAGAATGGTGGTATTACACTATTATGAGCATGCGTGGATAGAGTTTCTAGTACTGTGATGAAGTTTTATTGGAATAATGAGTTGGCAAATGAACGTGAAGACTGGCCACTAGTATTTCCTCATTATATATATATATATGTATAAGTTTAATTTTTATATACACTTAGTGTATAAAATATTTTACATTATCATGTAAACTTTGCTACTGCAGATTATCTAATTTTTATATAAAATTAAAAAGAAAAATTTTAGATAATATAACCTGTAATAACAAGTTAAGTTTACCTAATAAAAATTAAATTTACCTGATAATGTAGAATATTTTATACACTGACAATGTCCAAAATTTAAATTATATATTACTATTATATATAAATGTGAGTGAAGCACACACCTCATGGTTGTCAATTTAGGGGTGTACAAACCGAACCGTTAAGTAAAACCGAACCGATGAATCAAACCAAACCGAGAAAAAAAACGACTTATGGTTTGGTGTTGACAAAAAAATACGATCATTCTTGATTTGGTTTGATATTAGCAAAAATAAAATCAAACCGAACCAAACTAATACATACATAATTTTAATTTTTTATAAGTAAAAAAATAATACTTATAATCTACTTTCTAATTACTTTTATTATTTTTTTTATATTCAAAAAATAGATATATATTCTTGGGCCTTTAATTATAGTATTTTTCCATTAATAACAAATTAATACAAAGCTCAATATTAATATAAAAACCTAAAACTCTTTAATTGCTTCGCTTTTACATTTTACTTTCCAAGTTTTCAGAAAATTCTCATTATTTCCTAATCTTACTTTTCTCATTCGTCAAGTTGTGATTTAAGTTTGTTTCTCTTCTTTCTCTTTGTTTTTTTATGAAATTATGTTATAATTAATTACTTTATGGAGTTAAATTTTTAATAAGTTGTCTCTAATTATTCGTTCTTTTGTATGCTCACATTTTATATGAAGGGAACTTTCAGACAAGCTACTGTGACTAGTGACTTAGAAATTAAACTACTTGGGTATCCACATAATATTATTTTGAGAGATAGTAGTTTAGACGTCTTAGTAATTTGCCAATTTAATTTTTATTGGAACTACTCTATGACCATTGTTTTTTTTTAATCTTTTTAGTGAAAACATTTAATTTTTTTCTTCAATCACATTATAATGGTGAAAAAAACCGAGAAAACCGAAAAACCCAAAAGAACCCGACTAAAACTGAAATAAAAAAAATCGATTGCTTATTGATTTGATTTGGTTTAGAGATTTAGAAAATCGATATTATTGGTTTGGTTATATTTTAATAAAAAACCGAACCAACCCGACCTATGTACACCCCTAGTTGTCATGTGTGCTTCACGAAATTATTAATGAATTTGAGGGTATTTTAAGTATATTTTATTTTTGTGTGCTTCAAGTTGTTGTACCTAAATATTTATGCATGTGTATATTTTGAGTATTGGACAAAAATCTCAGTCTAGGTTTAGTTTTTTACACCTTTTTCCATTGTTTCAATTCTTTAATATATGTGGACCCTACAATTAAAATTTTGGCTTGACACTATTAAAATAGACATAAAATGATAAATTAACTCTTGACATTTTAAATTAATTTGATATTTTATATGAGGTCCAGTTAATTTTTTTTCACAAGTACTTTTTATAAAAAACTTGTTATATCACTTCTAATTAGTTATTATGAATCATTCAAGACATATTTGTTCCGCTACTTCAATCGTGATATTTGATTGACTTTTGAAATTATATCAGTGTCACTTAAATTGGACTAGAAGAAAAATTATTATAAATCACAATAATTAAAAATTCAAATTATTTTTAAAATATAAATGACTATCAATGATACAAAAATTTGAACAAGGAAAGTATAATAAATTACAATAACTAATAACTTTAAATAGTACTTAAATTACAATGCCAAAAAAAGTATTATAAATTACAATAGCTAATGACTTAAAAAATCTAAAAATATATTTAAAATATAATTGATTCTCGAAATTTTAATTTAATTATGTCATTAAACTTGTTATATATTTGAAAAATGTGTAAAAAATATTATAAATTACAATAATTAATAATTCATTTCATATAAGTTGGGATAAAGAGATATTACTTGAAAATTACGTAGAAAGTCGTATAAATCATAATATAATTAACAATTTAAAATATCTAAAACTATATAACAAATTTGATTGACTTTCTCAAATATTTCATCAATGTCACATAAATTAGAACAAAAAGAGTAACATATAGTATCTGAAAAAATTATGTAAAAGTACTATAAATCAATAACTAATAACATAAAATATTTAAAAATATATAAAAAAAAATTATTGACTTTTCAAATTTTATCTGTACCACATAAATTGAGATAAAAAAGTACTCCCTCCATTTCAGAATAAGTGAATTATTGGGGTATTTATTGGTGTTTCAAAATAAGTGAATCATTGAATTTTTTTCCAAATTTGCTCTTATGATTTGACAACCAATTAACTTTTGAAAAGGTATTATAAGGTCAACTTTTTCTTGTTTTTGGGTAAAAATGAAAAGTTGTGTTAAATTTATGTCTTTAATGTTTTTTTCTTAATATATGTGCCAAAATCTAACAATTCATTTATTATTATGAAACGAAGGACGAAACATATATTAGACCCGTGCTGGCACAGGCTCCGATATCTAGTATATATTAGAAGCGTGAGCATATTTTAAAATGTTAGTGTCATACCCATAAAGATTGTAAGGGATCCCTTGTTGGATGGCATAATGAGGGAAGGTTGCTGCTGAAGGAAAAGTAGTTCCTAACCCACCTGCTACTGGAAACCCTCCGTGAAAACCACTCATCGTCCTAAAGTTCCTGCCTCCTCCTGCTCATTCATCAATTGTACTATGTGTTTTATTTTATAACATCAAATAGTGAAAATATAAAGAAAAATTTCATCTAAATTAATAGAGGAATGTACCCTAAGTCGTTTGGTTGGGAAAAAGTTATCCCAAGATAATTAAACTTGAGATTAGTTATCCCGGTATAATTTGAAATTAGTTATCCCACCATGTGTATGGGATAACTTATCCCATCACTATGGTGTATGTGGTGGGATAAGTAATCCCGGTACTAATTAATCCTTCAAATCAAACATGAAATAAAATAATACTTCATTTTATCCGAAACTATTTATCACTTATACCTCACATCTCTAAATGTGAAATCTTAAAGATTTCCTAATATTAACTTGAAAGAAAGGTAAAGATGAAAACCAAGCATGGCAAAAAGCAAAAGGTGTACGTTTATTACACAGAAGAATGAGCTGTCATGCTTTTTAGAATGAGCTGTCATGCTTTTCTAAAACATATCTTTACACATGTTATACTGGGTGATTCTAAAGCAAAGAGCATCATAAAGTGAACTCATACACAATCTGACCCAAAAAAAAAAACATTATCTTATCAAATAAGTAATTAATATAGTAGTAGTAAATTTTATTTCCACAATGGGTAGAATATTCATGCTGCTTGAAGAAGCGAGTAGTCAAGCATACATAATAAACATCCACTAATTGATATGTATCCATTTCTTTTATACCCAAAGATTTGAATCAAGGAAATGACCAACAAGTTTGGTTACTATATACTTGTGGTGAAATTAATTAGGTAAATACAGAAAAAGATTACATGTGGTAATAGGTTAACATTTTCTAATAACAAGAAAAAAGAGAAAATAAATTAAAATGTATACCATGTTTAGGGGTAGAAGGTTTAGATCTTTGAACTCCCATGGAAGCCAGATTGCAGTTGGCCCTTCTGCCATCAATGACAGGAGCAGCATCAACACAAGCCCTCATGGCTGCTTCTGCCTCACGAAAAGTTACCTATTTGGCAATTAACAACGTGATCATCAAAGATTTACATGACTGTAGATACTGAAAAGGTTATTTAATTTGTTGAAAAGAAATAGTAGTGGAAAAAAGGGCATACAAATCCATAGCCTTTGGATCTTCCAGTAGCCTTATCAGTGATGACGACAGCTTCCAAGATATCACCAAACTGTTCAAAGTATTTCTTCATGGTCTCCTTCTGAGTCTCCCAAGCCAAACCCCCAACAAACAACTTAGTGTACGTGGTGTCCCCGAATTGAGCTGATGGAGTCATCTTAATTCTTCTTTGTTCACTAAGTCGATCTCTTGCTAGATCAATATAACCTTTGATGGAAGAACAAGTACTTGATTTGGATCTTGTAGATATTACAAGGGGAGGTGAAGAAGAAGAAGAAAGAAGGATCTTGATAGAGACAAATAGGTCAGAGATGGGAGGAGGGAGGGAAAAAAGAGAGAGAGAGAGTGTAAAATGGGAGGGAAGAGAAAGAAAAAAAAAAGAGAGATAAGAGTAGTAGAGAAAAGGGGGAAAAAGACTTACATAATACGGACATGAAATTATAAACATTGCCTCCTGCTCCTAACTACTTTACACACTGGCATCCTCACGCGCTTTTCTCCACCGCCAATCCTTTTCAATTTCTCCGCACCCTCTTGTTCCTTTTCCGTTTGATGAATAATGTATCATGTGTTGTGTCCCAATTTATATTAATGGCCAAATTCATTGGTGGCCCCTAAACTTGACATGAATTTTTACTTAGGTATCTCAAGTGAATGTTATTCACTTTTGACATCTCAAGTAGCTATAAATTGTGTCACTTTGACACCTTTTGCCGATTCAGCAAAGAGAATGTATCACACTCACTTTTGGGCACGTGGCAGCGCCATTTTAACCCATTTTTCATTTAATTCAATCACCTTCTTCCCTATTTTTTCATCCTATATTTTTCAACCTCCATTAATGGAGTATCCTACATCTTTCAACCTCCAGTATTTTTTTTTTGTCGATTAATTTTCTAATTGAAGGCAGGCCCCTTCTCCTTCATATTTTTTAACCATATATCTGAAATTCGTGAAGCTATTAATGCGGATTGAAAATATGGAGGTTAAGCTTGAAGATCTAGTTTGAAAATCTCTTGTTTATTAAATTCTTGGTTGAATTTAGAGAATAATTAGATTATCTGTGTTATTTTAAGCTATTTTAAGTTTCCAAAAGTCAATGTAGTTGTATATGAGTTCTTTAGGAAAAAAAAAAACAACAGGTTTCTTTCACCCTCAACCAAAAGAATTAGTTTAAGAGAATAAACCAGATTCGGTAAATGGTAATCAATACATCTCGCTTGGTTCAATCAAACGTGTCACGTTGGAAGTGTGTTGGCGCCTTTTTTCGTTAAATTAAAACATGTTCCTTTTTGTTGTAATGTTGGTGAAAATTTTTCTTGTGATTCTTACGTTTCTGATTCAATGATTGTTGATTCTTGTGATTAATGAAATTGTGATACCTTCCCCAGTACATTTCTGAAAATTGCTTTACCTTTGCGTGTTTAATGCACGGAAGTGCTTTTGAACGACTGTGTTCTTTTCATTTTCCATAAAGAGGTTGCAACCTCCATTGATCGAGAGCTTGAAGATGGTTGGGTGAGTAAGATGAAGTTTTGTAATTATTTGATCAAAAGCCACGTGTCATTAATTCATTGGACACCTTATAATATATTTTATTTCCTTTTAAAAAAAATTGTGGATGCATATAATGACGTGATAATTTAAAATGAGATGACACAAATTAATTGGGCATTTAATCCATGCTAGACGCGCGTGTAATTCACGCACCAGAGTTGGTGCCGAAAGGTGCCAAAGTGACACAGTTTATAGCTACTTGAGGTGTCAAAAGTGAACGACGTTCACTTGAGGTGCCTAAGTGAAAGATCGTGTCAAGTTTAGGGGGTCACCGATGGGTTTGGCCTATATTAATATCTTTTTTTTAGGCCAATTTGAAATATTTTTTTTATTTTTAATAATAATTTAACTTTAAAATGTATATTTTTATCTTTGATGAAATAATTTATGGCACACAAATATTTTAGACTTATTCTAGACCATAAATTTTAAAACTCTTTATTTCTTTTTTAAACTATTTTTTTTAAAACAAAAGTCATGTAAGTAGAGACAGATCCAGGATTTAAAGTTTGTGAGTTCCCCATATTAGATAAAAATAAAACCAAATAGTAGCTAAAGGAATTTGAACCCATAATCAAAAGGTGGGTGGGAACTTTTACAAGTCTCTCTACCTTACTAGACCAACAATACACTTTGTTTATGGATTCCCAACTTAGAATTCTTATATATTTACTAGATAAGGTGGCACTCTCCTAGGTCAACATTTTTTTTTTAATTTTTTAAGATTTTCCACTCATTTAATTCCTTAAATAAATGTATTTGTGTCATACTAAATAGTACTAGCAAACCGTTAGAGGAGAGTCCAAAAGTCACTACCAAAAGTCACAGCGTTACTGTATTGACCCTCCAGGTCACTTTCTCGATTTGAATGTATTTTAGGTATTTCGAGCCTTCCTACAACGTCTAAAGATCATTTGTAACTTGCTGGAATTGTTGGTTCGATTATCGAAAAGTTCATTTGAATTTTAATCTGATTTCCTGTTTTGGAGTTTTCATTGTTTAGGATTGGTCTTAGACCAAAACTCCTAGTGATTATCTCAGATGAAAATTTTGACAGTGACATCAGCTCCTAAATATTGATTTTAGGCTAGGGTGACCCTTGGTTCAGGTTCTGAGGCTTCCAGACTCATTTTGGGCTATTGGGAAGATTATGTGAAAAATGGGACTATAGGTTGGGCTCCACACTTGGTCAAAATAGTCTCGAATGAAAGTTTTGATAATTTTATTGAGTCCAAAACGTCAAATTTGGTATGGTAACATATTTTATTTGCGCACGCGGGATTCCAAATGAATCTCGAATACCCGATCGAAGTCCATTTCGAACTTGGCAAAATCTGGTACAACAGGGTACTGATGTGACTGCTTAAATGATCATATGATTGCTTAAGCGGTCATCGCATATATGACACTATGTTGCTTTAAGTGACATTGGTCATCTGACCAATAACCACTTAAACGATGCTTTGTCTGCTTAAGCGGGCATCACTTAAGCAGCCTGGGAGTTGCTTAAGCGATACCCGACCAGACTTGCCAGATCTCTTAAGCGATGCTGGAGCCGCTTAAGCGACAGGGTGGTCGCTCTGGTATCTTTAAAAACCCTTTTCCCCATCCTATTTCCTATTAATTCTTCCACTATATTTATACTAATTTGAGAGCTTAAAGAGAGGAAAAAGTGAGAAATCATCCACATAAGTTAAGGTAAGATAACCTAAATCTTCTTGGTCATTTCTCATTAAATTTTCCTTCAATTCCATCCTAATTCATGGTAAAATATTTAGATATTAGGTCTTATATTTTTAAATTTTGAGGGTTGATTTGAAACCCGATTTGTATTTCATTTGTGCTCAACTTTTGATCACACATTCCTTGTCCTTTGAGGGACCTCATGACATGTTCAATTTTGGATTTCATTTGTCGGCTCACGGACCCATTCTTGACCCAAAATTTGACCCAACCCGTAATATAGCAATATGAGTCTCATTTTACTCCTAATGGTGTGTAGATTACTATTTTGATAGCGTGACGATATTTTAGGATTATGAAATAAAGATGGATGATTCATGGATGATTCAGGGGCTATAATTCGACATCGAGGAAGACTTTTGTCTACTCTTCTTCTTGAGATGGTATTTATATATGTTGCATGTGAGATAAAGATGTTAGAATATGATTATGGATAGAACACTGTGGCTTAGCCTAAATTATGAATTTGGGGATAAAAAGGGTAATTGTCCCTTAAGGTGAAATAGTTATTATACTTTTTTTGTCTTATTACCTTAGGCTGCTAGTATGTTAGGCATAGTTGAGACTAATATTCCTTTAATATAATGTTTAATGTCTTACTCGGTTGTGATGTTTTTTCCAAAATTAAGATGCTATAGTTATGTCAGATAGGTATTATTGGGCCTATGATAGTGGTTACAATATGAGTTGGATTTCAGAAAGTGGTTTATCCCTGTAAAGGAAGTGGTCATAGTTTATAGACATATTAATGATTATAATCGTATTATATTGGATACTGGTGATGGCATGTATAGATTAGGTACATTCATAATCACTTATACAGTAAATGGAATGATTTCAACTAAAATATGGTTTTACTACTCTTTTCCTAAAGAGGGATTTATTCCAACTTTTTACCTTTAAAACAGATTTTTTCATAACGGAAATTATACCATATTAATGAATAACTTATGAGACTAAATAATGATATTTTATATATTTGACCATGATAGATTTTGTTCCACAGTTTTGCTACTACTATTTATCTCGATCGAGAGAGATTCCGACCATTTCTACACTTTTATAATGATTTACTGCTGGAGTTTACCCCGGTCAATGGATTTATGGACTTTATACTCTTTTAGTCAAGGTTTTAGGCATGCATATATATATATATATATATATATATATATGGTACTGGACAAAATGGATCGGCGATGATGATGGTTATTGAAAATCCAGGATCAGGACCAGGTCGGTGTATATGGGTACTCCTAAACCCCTTAGGGGCCCTTTCATCCGTGAGCCATCGTGTTGAGGAAGATAGGTCACCGTAGATCCTGCATTTATGAGCCGTTGAGCTTATTGAGGTGTATACACTGGATTACTTTATGGTAGTTGGACAGGTTATGGTATTTTAGACTTTCTTGACATTCATTCTTTCATGTGCATTACCTATCACCAGTATACCCTATATCTATCAGCCTTATGAGGGATTGCATCTAATACCCCAAGTCTTTTTAGCTCTAAACCCACCAAAATATAGGCCATTGAATTAGCTTTCCAATGCCACCGATTTTGCCTTAATTCAAAAGCATAGTAAAAAGTTGTGGAAAATCTTTTAAGGCACTGTCAGACTACCAGTGACAACGACTCTTGCAATGACCTATTGTCAAATACAACGAGGCGTAGTGAGGAATCGTTGTCATAGCATTAAGTGACCAAAGATTTAAGTCAGTGGCAACGAGTTTAGCACATAACTCGTTGTCAGACTAAATGGGTCATTGGGTGGACCCATTGTCACAACAGTAAGAAATCAAGAAAATCAAGTCCCTAACAGTGACTCCTCATAACGACTCGTTACCAAACCTAACAAGTTGTTACCTAAAATATGATGACTATTTCCCAAAATTTTTGATAATTTTAAGAATGACTTTTTTGGTCTTTTCCCATTCTTTTCATTCCTAACCCATATCGTTTAGGCTTACCTAGGGGTGGAATTTTCACCAAAATCCTCATTAATTCACAAAATCAATTGAGACCAAGAAAAAAAAGAAATTATGCTTCTCCAAAGCCATGTTAGTATTCCTTAATCTCAAGTTCAAATTCCAAGGATTTCTCTAACTCATCTATCTCTAGGTATGCGGGATTTCATCAATGGGTTCCTTCCAACTATTGAGTTCCAAATACTTCTCAAAATTCTCAAGTTTAATTCTCCTTTAAGTTTTGGGTTCCGGGTCAAATACGAGTTGTATTAAATTCTCTAGTTTATTATTTTAACTAAACCATTAGTACATGTTTTCCCATAGGTTTATCATCTTCCCATACTTAGAATCATGAATTCCCTTTTTATTAATAAATCATTGAGTTTTGTCTTGAAGTGTGAAATCCTCTATTATGATCATCTTTAAATATTATCATATTCAGTTGCATTAGTCAGGTCTGGTGGGTTATGAACACCCGATACTTAGGGATTCATGAATATATCAATTTCTTTGTTCTTGAGCACTTCAGACTATGCATATATTGTTAGTTTTAGAATATTACTATATTGAGCATTCAGTTTACAATGTCATTTAATTCGGAGTAGTACTTAGCATTGAGTGAATGCAGGGGTGAAGGCTCACCCATCAGTTAGAAATAAAACCTTTAGTAGAAGTCCCTGAGTTTTAGAACTACAGTTCCACCATAGGTTATGAGGGGTCACCTACCAATTGAGGATTGACACCCTAGTTCTTTAGTAGTCATTTTAGTGAATCCACGCCAACCAGTGTTCGTACCCTTGGTAAGATACCGAACACCCATCCAATTGGGGTTACAGGTTGGATCTTGATTTGCTAAAATTGGGGTATGGCAATTATTATTAGCTTCCACAGTCCTCTACTCAAATTTTAGTGTTTCCTCAATTCAGATTTGCATTACCATGTATTTAGTTACTAAGCTTTCATTCAGTACATGTTTATATATGGTCTTGTATTCAGTTTACATGTTCATACATTCATGTTCAGATTACAATAGTTTGTTGTCCATCTCGCATACTCATTACATTCAAAGTATTGGTCGTATACTTTGTGCTATATTGTCTCAAAATATAGGTTTGGATGCTCAGTACCCGGATCACACTTAGCGCATTCCAATACCACTCAACAGTAGTTTTGGTGAGTTCTCATCATTTGAGGACTAGTTATTAGTTATTTAATTTTTAGTCTACTTTTATTTCAATCAGTTGGAGTTAGTTGGGAGCTTGTCCCAACAACTCATTAAGGTTTAGAGGCTTTCAGACAAATGTCTAGATTTTTAATATGTTGTTTTGTCAGACAGTTCTATTTCTAGTTTTTTATGGATATTCAGTATTTTCTTACTATTATTTCCATCAGTTATTTCAGTTTAGCTTTTACCCAACATTTTATTACCTTTTAGCATTCTTAGTGTTATGCCAGGCCGTAGGTTAGCTTGAAGTCACTTGTGACTCTTAACACCGTGTTGGACTAGTGAATAATCTTAGGTCAGGAAAAACTTGATATAAGATCAGCAGGTTTAAAGTGTCCTAGGGTGTCTAAAAGTCGCATTAAGTAGAGTCTTGTTCATGATTGTGAAGCGTGTCACACTCATGAGCGAGAGGCTACGAGATATTTTAAGAAAGTCTCACTTCTTTCATTATTCATATCGTGTGATAAAGTGAGAACTCTATTAAACTTCTTCTTCTAACTTTTCCTCTACCCTTTTACAAATAATGCCTCCCAAGAGAACTAACAGGAAGAGGAATGGGAATCAACTAGCACCACGACTAGTTCTGAAAAACCCTCTGAATAAACAGGTCTCTCATACTGAGTTTAGGGCTACTTTCACAGCATTAGACAAATCTATGACTGCTCAGAATAACCAACAAGTTATTACGCCAGCCAACCTAGCAACGAATACAACAACAACTAGAATCTGGGATTTCACTCGGATGAATCCCTCGGTGTTCTTTGGGTCCAAGCCTAAGGAGGATCCACATGAGCTCTTATATAGTATTCAAAAGGTCACTGAGATCATGTGTGTTACTTCTACTGAGAGTGTTGATCTGGCTACTTACTAATTGCAAAGAGTGGCTCATACTTGGCTCAAGTAGTAGAAAAAGAATAGAGATGCAGATGAAGGGTCAGTTGAGTAGGATGAGTTTGTGGCTACATTTTTGGACAGGTTTTTCCAACTTGAGTTAAGATAAACCAAGGTGCAGAAGTTCATAAACCTGAAGGAAGAAAGTATGAGTATGAAGGAGCATTCACTCAAGTTCACCCAGTTGGAAATGTGTGTTCCAACTATGGTTGCTAACTTTAGGGCTCGAATGAATAAGTTTGTGTCTGGTGTTTCTGAGGATGTGGT